>LR738712.1:157448091-157604529 GCA_902687465.1 Secale cereale
CCCCCCCCCCCCCCCCCCCCTCTAGCACGCCCTGGTGGGTAGTGGGCCCCTCGAGGCCCATCTTAGCATGAGACCAATGCCAAAAAATCCTATAAATACATAAACCCCCAGAAATTACGCTAGATGAGAAGTTCCGCCTCCGCAGGCCTCTGTATCTTCGAAAACTGAATTGGGACCCAGTTCTGGCACCCTGCCAGAGGGGGAAGTCATCACCGGAGGCCATCTTCATCATCCCGGCAACCACCATCACTACAAAAAAATACACTTCCGTGATGATACGTGTTTGTCACAGTAGGTCACGTTTTCTGTCATGCATGTACATCCATGACAAATTTATGACACAATCAAGATAGTCATACCTGTGCTATCGTAGAAATGTTCCATGACATTACCAAAATTATCATCATGGAAGTGTCCACTTCCATGACGATAAATCGTGCGTAACAGAAGTGCTTTCGTCAAGGGTGACCGACACGTGGCATCCACCGTAACGGAGCGCCGTAAAGCTATCGGGTCCAGTTTTTGATCCGATAAACCGTTAACAGCCCCGACCAATGGGGATTTTCCACGTGTAAAATTAGCATTGGCTGGAGGGAACACGTGTCGGCTCGCCGATAGGACAGATGTCATCCACTCATTGGACCCAAAGCACCTATGCTACGTCGACACGTGGCACGGCCCAACAGAGGTCCATTCCTGTGAAAAGGCTGGCCCGTTTGACTTGGTCAAAAGGTGGCGGGCCGGCCCATGGCAAGCCTGTTAACGGCATGTTCGCATATAGCCCATTTACAGCCCGCTAACCTAGGGCCTGTTTACGGCCCATCCGAATTAGGCCCAGTAGCGTCATCTGGGCCGTCCAATATAATTCCAGCCCGTTTTAACTTCTGGCCCATGTATGGCCCATGACGTCTTTCGGCCCATATGAGGGCCTTAGTAACCCTCGGCCCATTAACGGCCCGTGGTAAAACTGGCCCGTAAAGAATAGTGCCCAACAGAGGCCCATTCCTGTGAAAAGGCCAGCCTGTTTGACTTGGTCAAAAGGTGGCGGTCGGCCCACGGCAAGCCTGTTAACGGCATGTTCGCATATAGCCCATTTACAGCCCGCTAACCTAGGGCCCGTTTACGGCCTATCCGAATTAGGCCTAGTAGCATCATCTAGGCCGTCCAATATAATTCCAGCCCGTTTTAAATTCCGGCCCATGATGTCTTTCGGCCCATATGAGGTCCTTAGTAACCCTCGGCCCATTAACGGCTGGTGGTTAAACTGGCCCGTAATGAACAGTGTATCACTTTATACCCATTAACGGCCCATTATTCTGTTGGGCCGTTTCCAGCCCATGTTATCTTTCGGCCTTCTTAGGGCCCATTTATTCTTGGGCTCATTTCCAGCATTCGTTTACTTTCAGCCCGTTACTTTCATTTTCTGGTTGTGGGCCAAATTCAGCCCGTGGTTACAGTCGGCCCGTTTGGGGCCCGTTAATAAGTTGTGACGTTTTCATAGCGTCAACAAATACAGGTGATTAACGACGGCCGTTATGGTCGATCCATGAACGGACGATTTCAACTCTAGCCCATTTACGGCCATAATGTGGCCTGTTATTAGCCCATGTTTGGCCAACCGATCGTACGGCCCGTGGAAGGCCCATTGTGTCTACGGCCCGTATAAGGCACATTGTTTCTACGCCCCATAGAAGGCCCATTGTCTCTACGGCCCTTAGAAGGCCCATTGTTTCTACGCCCCGTAAGAGGCCCATGTTAACTACAGTAAATATGTAGCCCATGGTTAATGTGGCCTAGTTTAAAACAATAGGCTATTGCGGCCACTAGCAAACCACGGAAAAAGAACTACACTGACTACAAGAAAACAAATAAACAAGACAATAAGGAAATAAATAGGCAAGTAACTTACGCTAGGCTATCATGTCTATTACACATATTACATCCACTGGGCATCAAAATTCGCCACCAGTGCCAATATAGGGAACAAAGCAGCATATAAACGCCGCAGCAAAACAAGTCCAGAACTGAAACCACTTCAGAAGAGCTCAAGAAACAATATCATGGGTACCCATAATGCTGGCAAAAAGCTTAGCAAGCTTATTAACTTTCTCTTGTTTGGCGCTTAAATCCTCCAGCACTTGTTGTTGCACCAGAAAGTATGCATCTGAATTCTGCAGGGATTCCTCAGTCCTTTGGCTTCCTGTCGCATAACATCTGATCGATGTCTTTCAACTTGAAGTTGAGACTCAAGAAGCCAAACTGATTCAGGCAGTGAGTTCGAAGAGCTGGTGCCAGCAGTAGTAGCCAGTAACTCGAACACTACGTCAAGATAGGACTTTGAGGTTGTCTCAGTGTCTTCAATATAGTTTTTATCGGCTTTCTTGGAGACCAACAGGGATGTCTCACTATCTTGAACCTTATCTGCATTACTTCCTGTACCATTGCATAACGGGGTACTCTTCTCCAATATTTTATCTGCATTCTAAAAGAGAAACAAACAAACACATCACATGTTTACAATGTAGTATATGAAACTCATTTTGGTAAACCAGTTCAGTAGTAAGGTGGACAGGATAACAACATGATACAAACATATATCTATGTAGTATGGTCACTGTATGGTCTATATCATTCTAGTTTATGTTGCCAAATCAAGATAGATACAGTTCGAATCATATCTATTTAAGACAAACCAGCTTAAACAAAATATAAGTGTGGGAAACTACACAGCAAAAACAACACTTGCAAGGTGCATGGCATGAGAATATAACTATTTATTCAATTGAAACTGAAATCAACATAGAGCAAGTTACAACAGCAAACACGTTAAAGAAACATGTTTAAAACATACCTGTTGCGCCATTGGAGTTTCAATTGCATCCTTCAAATTTGAAATTAGTTGGTATGAGTAAATACAGTGATGCAGGAGCAAAGTAGTATGAACCATAGCTATGGAACCTGACCTGAGAACAATTTTTCTTCTGCTTTAAGCCTTGACTTGGGGTTCGAAGTGGTGGTCCTCGTGCTTTGGGCACTGCAGTTGCCTTACTAACTGCGCGTGTTTGGGTGCTCTGTGGTGGAGATGGTGATGTGTCAACGGGAACTGGGTTACTATCTACTGGGGTTGGGGTTAGAAGGGGTGTAGCTGGTTCTCTGTCCAACTGGGTAGGGGTACAATCTGCGTGAGTCTGGGTTATGTGTGGTGGGGCTGATTCTTGGGCAAGTACAACCGTGGTTCTATCTCCATCGGCAGGTAGCCCGATCTTTTTTGAAGACCGTGTTTTTACTCCCACAGATACTGACATCACCCCCTCAAGTTGAAATGGCCGATAAACAAGAAAAGTAATTGAATGTACATACATTGTAAGATAGACAGGTGCAATGGATAGTAGGGAAGAAAACAGGGCATGAAATAATTCACATTTATGTTGTCTAACCAAACAGAATAGCAGGACATAATTTCACATATATGATGGCTAATTAAACAGCATAGCATGACACAATTTCACATTTATGATGGCTAAATAAACATGATAGAATGACATACTTAAAAATATGATGACTATGTAAACAAGATGACATGATATAACTATACGATGTGTCTATTAAAGTGGTTGGCATGCCATAAATCACAAACAAGCCGTTGATGGAAACATAATGGCATGATATAATTCACGATAGAATGACTTAATTCAAAATATGATGACTATGTGAACAGGATGAGATGATATAACTATATTATGTCTTTAGAAAATGGGTTGGCATGCAATAATTCAGATACATGATGTCTATGTACACATCATAGCATTATATGATTCAAATATATGATTTATATACTAAGGAAGTGAGCAGAGGGCAATCGCATATATGATGTGTCAACTAAGGAGATGGCATTGAATATCATGTATATGATGTAAAAACTAAGCATTGCAATACAACATATGCATGATATGAGTAATATAACCCTGCCAAGTTCGAGCATACACCTCAGGGGGATAATAGAACTGGTCATCTGCCTCTCAATCCTCCTCTGAAGAGCTATCTGTAACCAGCAAGATATCTGCTTCACCAGGTAGTTGTCTGCTCTGAAGACCTTGTTTTCACTCTAGATTTCTCCATCACCAATTCAAATGGCTAATGCACAGGAAGAGCAGTTGAATATAAAAACATTGTCGACAAAAGCAATGAGAAATACAAAAAAAAGGATGGCATGATATAATTCACATATATGACGCTTGGCTAAACAACATGGCATTGCATAATTCACATATATAATGCCTTGCAACAAGATAGCATTGCATAATTCACATATATAATGTCTTGCAACAAGATGGCATTGAATAATTCACATATATGGTAATTAGACACTAAACATGTGGCATTCACACAAAGCATGTCTAAACTAAGCAAATGACATAGCAATGCAAGATACCATATGCACGATATGAGCATCATAACCCTGCCAAGTTAGAGCATGCACCTCGGGGGGGAAATAGGACTGGTCATCTATCTCTGAATCCTCCATTGAGGAGCTATCTGTAACCAGCAAGACATGCACTTCGTCAGATAGCATTGTCTGCACTGAAGACCTTGTTTCCACTCCAGATTTTTCCATGACCATGCCGAATGGATGATGCACAGGAAGAGTAATTGAATGTACTAAAATTGTTGACAAATTTAACACACAATAAAAAAATGATGTCCTGATATAATTCACATGTAAGATGACTGGCTAACCAGGGTGGCATTGCAAAATTCACATATATGATGCCTGGCTAAACAAGATGGCATTGCATGATTTAAATATACGATAAAGAAACTAAACATATGGCACTGACACAAAGCATGTCTAAACTAAGCAGATGACATCTTTAATGTATACAGTAAGCAATGCAAGGCACCATATGCATGATATTACCAACATCAGCATGCCAAGTTAGAGCGAAGACCTCACGGGGTAAATAGGAGTGGTCTTCTGCTTCTGAATCCCCCTTAGAACAGTTATCTTCCTCTTGATTACGATCCGAAATGGGTGGAGGGGGCTGCCTTTGCGCCCACCATGGAGCGACGTCTGCATGAAATTTTATTGCCACGCAAGGCTCGTCTCTTTTGCTCTACATGTTGAGTTCCATTGTGTACAATAACTGATATACATAGGAATAAAACATAGTGAGATTATGTTAGGAGTGCATGCACAAATCCAGAGTGATGGTAGCAAACTGTGGATAGACCCAAAACAAATGATAGCAGGCAGATAATAGCTTTAGTTAAAAAATACAGATAATGGCTCCTTTAATGTTTGTTTGCACCCAACATGAAACTCATAGTAGACACCCGAGATTAATCAGATAGTAGATAGATAGTACTGATTGCTGCCCCAATATGTACCCCACAATCATTTAAAAACTCAAGTTTCAGCATAAGTTTGGACCTGAGTCGGAGTCTAATTGGTGAACACGACGATAAAGTAGCATGTCATCATATTAAGTGATGCATAACGTAAGCAGACACGGAAGAGTGCGACCTCTCTTGCGGACCCGTGTAGTCCTCAAGGTCATCTGCTCAGTTGATGAAGATAATGCAGTTGTCGTGGCTGCCGGCGGCGGGGAAGCAGATCTGAGGCGGCGAAAGACAGTCTGGAGAGCGGATCCCTGCTGTGGTGAACCCTTCCGTCGTTGGAGCAGCTGAGCTCGGGTGGAACACAGCACCACAGGAGCAGGACAAACCACACAAGGTTTTCTTTGACACGTATCTGTAACAGAAGTAATTGTGTAAGGGCTTGTTTGAATTTGAGGATTCTAACAATGCATGGATAGAAAATAGACAGGAATAGGATAGGAATGCACGTGCAAAACAGAGAATTTAAAAAACACAGGATTTCTGCCAATCTGGGTGTTTGGTTCACAAGAATTGGAAGATCACAGGATGCAAAGAAGCATGGTGAGATTAAGTCAAACCACAAGAAGTGTACAACCTCTTTGGCGAAGCCATGTTGATCTCAGCGTGATTGGGCTGGCCGGTGAGGATGCTCTGGCTGACTTGGCTATTGGAGGAGGGGAAGAAGATCTTAGGCGTCTGGAGATGGAGCCCGAGGTACTGCTCCGCTGTGATCGAAGGTTTCGCCGTTGGAGCAGCTTCGGTGAGTTGTACGACGCCGAGGCTGAAGCAGGACAAGAGAGACAACGGCAACCTGAGTGGAATTCTAATAGCATCTCCAATAGATGACATAAAATACATAACCACAAAGTGCTAGATGTATACATCAGCCGCTCATCTCTGAACTTAACTGTCGAAACTGAATTTAACTGTCGAAACTGAACTTAACAATCGAATTTGAATTTTGATGTCGAAACTGAATTTTACTGTTGAAACTGAACGCACTAGAGGTGAGGCTACAAGTCAGTCGACTGACTTTTTCATCTCTAGTCAGTCGATTTTGCAGTCGTTGGATACGAAATCAAGGGCCTGCAGTTCATGTTCAACCTCCACCCCCAGAGCCGCCAGCCACCATCGGCCAAACAGCCGCCCCCCGCCGCCCGCGGTCGGCGGTGCGCCGCCCCGCCCGCCCCGAAAACACTCCCCACCACCGGTCCGTCGCCGCCTTGGCCATCCCTGTAGCCCCCCTCGTGCCGAGCTTTTTCCCCGGCGATCCCCACGCCACCGCCCCACCATCGCCCCCACCCTGAACCCAAAGATAGATAGTGGGGTACCTCTCCGGCGAGCTCCCCTCCCCGCTGCGGCTGGTTCTTCCTTAACTCCGGCGAGCCCCCCCACCCCATGAAAATCGATTGACCAAAAAGTCGATTCAGTCGACTGAAGTGTAGCTAAATCGGAGTAGCATCGCAAGCAAGAGCAAGAGCGAGAGCAGCAGCGCAAGCAAGAGCAAGATCAAGAGTAGACCAGGCAGGGGACCAAGAGCAAGAGCAGAGCAGCAGAGCGAGCGAGAGCTAAAGCAGAAGCAGCTCCTACTAATGTGGACGTCGCCGCCGAGGGAGCGATGCCATGGAGGAAGTGGCCGGCGACGTCGTCGTGGATGGAGCCGCACCGTGTCGGCTCGGGACCGAGCGTCGGCAGCACCGTGAGATCGAATCAAGAAGAAAATGCGGTGATTAATGTACAACCTCTTTGGTGGCGCCAATTAGACCGCAGCTTCATCCGAGGAAACGGTGATGATGATGCTCTTCCGGTGGTGCAGGTGAAGATGGTGGTGTGGGAATGGAGGTGGCGTGAAAGACGAGGGGAACGTCAGGGCATCTCCTTGGTGGTGGAGGACGGGGTGGCTGAACCGGCGGGACCAGATCGACGACGAATCCTCATCCGGTACGGTGGATGAGGGACGTCGAGGTGTTGTTGTGGACGACGTTGTCGGGGAAGAGGCTCTGGCTGGGTGGCGGACGGAGGAGGGTGTGGAGCTTCGCGGGTTTTGCCGGCCTCGGTGTACGAATGGGTGGGCAGATGGGATGGGAGTGGGGAAACATGGCTTAGGGACGCGCCTGTCCGAAATGTGGGGTAAGTTACGAAAGTACCCCCACCGATTTGAGGCGGTTCTTTTGGTTCAGGGGTATCACGGGCATTTCGCGTGTCGGGACTTCACAGGAGGTGGGAGTTTTCGTGCGTGTTGTAATTTTGGAATAGCAAGGCGCGGGTTGAGATGGAGGGAGTTGTCGGAGCACAACGAGACAAAGATATATCTTAAATATTTTGGGTTAACAAGGTGCGGGTTGAAGAGGCGGGAGTTTTGAAGCACGATAGACAGAGACGCTAGCTTGAAATTTCGGCATAACAAGGTGTGGCTTGAAATTTCGGGAGAACAAGCTTAACGTGTACCCAAAAAAGACAATTTAGACTAGTATGATATACTATGTACAATGTGTTTAACACGCACAACACACACACAAACATCATTTAGACTAGTAAGGTACACGTGCATTGCACGCATGAGATTTGGCAACCAAATTATGAATAAATACCACATTATAGCATGTAAGATTTGAGTCATATATGCATGATGTAGATGTTCATTTAATTCTTATAGTTCATTTCATTCAAAATTATCTAGTTTTTATAAGAAAGTTAATCTATTTAAGATTCATGGAATTGTGCGTTGTAAGGCATAAAGTAAAAACAAATCATGTAGAAAAACATTTGGGCAATTCTGATTCGGAAGATTCTATAACAAAGAAGAAGTGCTTGTGTTTTGAGGTTTGTGCATTATGCTTAAGTTCAACCATAGAGTCTTCTAGATTGTACATGTGGCAAAATCTGGTGGAATCTAGATGATATTCAACGGCCAGTAGTGCTCAAATTTGCCAGCTCTGCACCATCGGATTGGCCTCATCCAACTACCATCTTTCAAAGTTAAAGTTATCCGCACACTATATAAAAAATATAAAATATAGAAAATATATATATAGGGGTATAGATATAGATATGTGATGCGAAAGCCACCCATCATCTCCAATTAGAATAGTGTGTCCATGCACGGATGCAATGTGGCCAAATGATGTCTGCCATCGGTATCTCAAATTCAAACCAATCTGACCTTGTTCAATGTGTACACATTGCAACATGCTCGTTTGCAAACCACACCGCGCATATCTCTGTTATATTCATGCATGCATGGGTTTCAAACATCATGATCTTTTATTCAAATATTTGAATTCAACTTTACAATTATTATGACCTCACCTAGTCTTTTACACCAACACATTGGTCTTCTCTTTATAATTGTACCACTAACTTTCTCTCGTGCACGCATGCACACACACTACGAGTCGACATTATCCATCGCACACATGCAATCTTTTTATTCAGGTCGGTCTCCCATGAACGCACACACACACACCCCTCTCTATCATATCGGGCATTCTGTATCTCTCATGTGCATGTGCAACGATTGATGTTCCTCTATGTGTGTGTGTGTGTATAGCTAGGTCTTTCATAGTTTTCCACATAAATTGATCAATCTATATGTCTAGTGAGGTCTCACCCTCTTTCCCACGTCCACATCGATCAATCTATACCTCTCTATATAGGATTACATATATATAGCTAATACACCCACATTAATTATATATCCAACACCCCCTATCATCATCCATGCATTCCGCTTCATCTCCCAGACGTGCGCACAATGGCGAAGACAGGGGGCAGCAAGGGCCCTGCCCCCTAACATCACTATATATCGAGGCTAATATGAATGTGATCATTAGAAAATTGCTGGTAAAAATGGTTTGAGTTGATGAATTGGCCCTCCTCGTAAAGGATTAGCAATGCTTGGCCCCCTAGCTCATGGGACATTTTTCATGGCTCCGCCATTGCGCGCAACAGCGCACGTTCTCGCCCCCTCTCTCTAAATATCGATCTCGCAGTTGGGCACTCCTTCATAGTCTCCCTCCACTCGGCCCCTCGCACCATCTTCTAGCCCCCCACCGGATTTTGCCACATGTACAATCTAGCAGACTCCATGGTTGAACTTAAGCATAATGCACAAATCTCAAAACAACAATGGTTCCCCTTTGTTCTAGAATCTTCCGTATCATAACTGCCCAAACTTTTTTCTAGTTGAATTTCCATTATTTGTTTTTACTTTATGCTTTACAACGCACAATTCCATGAATCATAAAATAGATTAAGGTCTTCTTTGATTCAAAGGATTCTCGAAGGAATTTTGGAGGATTCTAATCCTTAGGATTTTTCCTATCTTGGTTGTTTGATTCATAGGATTGTAAACGATAGGAATTTTTCCATATGATTCATTTGCACTAGGTTTCATAGGAAACATCCCATCCACTCAAACCTCTTTGAAATAATTCTGCGTTTTCTCTATGCACAATCAAACACTCGCACCATCCTGTAGGATTCAAGACGACATTCCACTCTAATCCCATGTTCTTCATATTCCTGCGTTTTGGAAATCTTACGAATCAAAGAGGCCCTAGGTTTTTTATAAAAACTAATTGATTTTGAATGAGATGAACTATATGAATTAAACGAAGGTCTACATCAGGCATATATGACTCAGAGCTTACATGCTACAGTGTGGTATTTATTCGTAATTTGGTTGCAAAATCTGATGCGTGCAATGCACGTGTACCTTACTAGTACTTCATGTATGTGCAAAACACAATGGCATGCTACACAGTGTCTCTCTTACAGTTCATGAAGCCACGTGGCACATGTGGAGGCGTTGTCGCGACATCCTTGTGTGGATTGATCACAGTGACGTGCTGCTGGTTCCAGAAGAAGGTACTCGTCCTCCCTAAGCCGCACTGGCGGTACATGCACGAAGCGAAGATGTGCACACACGCCATGCACGCACTCATTCCCTCGCACGCACACGCGGGTACACGGGCGGACGCAATTTTGTACCAAGATCCACCACATGTGATAATTTGACGCGTGTAAAGTCCTTCACTTCATTGATGGTCAATTAATACAGTGCATGCAAATTGAGTGGACGTGAGGGCGGAAGAAAGACATTACTAGTCCACTGCACGCATGCGAGTAGTTAAATCATGGGTTGCTAGTAGTACTTCCATTGGTCTCCTTCGTATTTTGTGCCAATTTTTGACAGTAAGATAATATTTACGCATCTGAGCAGTGTAGTCTACTTGAAATTTATGTTCCACTAAACTCATCGGGGGGCCGTTTCGGGCCTCGAAACCAAAAACCATCAAGTAATCTTTACCTTGTTCCCATCACATTTGAAAGTACTAGTGCTACAATTAAGTACAAGCATGCTCACACCTACCGGTGCGTACCAAACCTGAACGTGTTCCATGCAGGTTTTAGTACTAGTGCTAGTACTTAGGTTATAAAAAGAGGAACTACCTAACCGAAAATTACTCTACCTTCCTCCTCATAAGTCCTCCTCCGTCCGTCCTTGCCATGGCCGGTGTGCAGAGCTCTAGGTCGAGAACTACTCGTAACAAGGGAGCGGCAACCATGGCTGTAGAAAAAAAAGAGGGCTCGCCGCCACGCAGAGACCTCGAAAGATCTCTCACGGGCAGGCGATGGTTCCCAGGAGCACCCTAGACGCGGAGGCGAACATGCCGAGCTGGCGGCGCAAGAGTCGTTATCCCTCGATGGCATGCCCGATCAGCTCAATAAGCACCTTAATAAGCAGAAGGAGTTCATCCACGGCTTGGTGGAGCTGCTGAAGGAGAGCCTCGATGACATGCCTGCTGAGCTCAATGAGCAGGGGAGTTGACCGCTGGCTTGGTGATGCTGCTGAAGAAGAGCATTGCCTCGGAGAAGAAGGCGACCGGCGAAATCCTGCAATTTCAGGAGGACAAGGCGAAGCTCTACCAGGAGCTCGACCTGCTGAAGGAGGAGAACGCCGGCTGGAAGAAGCTGCATGAGAATAGTAGTTCCTCAATGAAGATGTTGCAGGCCCTCGTCATGGAACAGAAGGAGGAGTTGGTGAAGCTCTGCATCGAGCACCTGGCTGCTGTCAAGGTACGTAATGCGGCCGTGGAACAGATGATGAAGGCTCACGTCGAGAAATCCCGCGTCATGGACACAATGATGAAGATGGCGGAGGAGACGCACAAGGAGATGGAGGTCGTGGAGGCGATGAAGAAGCAGTTACGACTCCGCGGCGAGCAACCCTTCATGTAGTGAGAGCGGCGCCCCAGACTTGTGTGTGCATCTTCCTTCTTTTTTGGGGGTGATAATCCCCCTTCTTCTTTTGCTCCTGTGTTTCTTATTTTGCTTCAGGTGTTTAGCCGCACATGTCACCTTCTCTGCGAGGCATGAATAGAACAATGCTAAAAATGAGATGACTAGCAAATTAGATCATTCTTTATCGCCAATAGAACAATGCCTCTTGCTAGTAATATATAATAAGAGTAGAGAATAGAGGATATGGCACTGCGCTGCCGTGTTTCTTGCTCCTCCGTCGTACTCCAGTGGAAAACTTGAGTATATTGCACGGTTCTTTGCTCCTCCTCAGGTCGTCGGCACATTTATACGAGCAGTCAAATCACAAGGCCCCGCCTTCCAGCAGTAATGAGCCGTCAAATCACAAAGGCCCTCACCTCTCGTGAAAAGGACCAAGCTAGACTGCCCCACCCTCCAGCCTTTTAAAAATTGTATACATTTGTACAGTAGTAGTCTCGATGGATTGCGCCATGGAGCAAAACTAACAAGATGCAATTAAAGAAAAAAGGTGGTACATATAGAGAGCGCTCGTCGATAAATTATGCATATACTATATGACACTACCCACTATGAAGGTACTAATAACAAATACTAGTAACTGGTCTATTTTACTCTCCACTACGACATGCCAAAGTCTAGGCGCGGAAACCAACGTGGGCCTGGTTGTGTCTATACTTGGACAACTCACCCGATTGCATGCACACCAGGCAGACGAAGCTCGTGTCGTGTTGGTGCCGTGTGCGGCCCGCACATTAACCAAAACCTCGCGCCTCCATCTTAGCCTCCGCGTTTAAAACATCTCAATCTCAAGGCCAAGGAGCAACGTGAAACCTATGATAGAGCCAATCGGATGGTTGAGAACACTACAATTCGTAGCTACAGATGCGTGTCTGAGAGAGGACGAGTGCGTGCGTGCACCTCTTCTCAGAGTACAACTATATGTGGGTGGCATCGACCTAGGGAGTAGTGATGGTGCGTGCGAGAAGTCCCGAAAGGTAGGTGTAATGCGTCTGAAAAAAAGAGTAATCTATAGCTCGCCACGAGGCTATTCCTGTCGAACACCAAGCGTAAGATATGTATCCGGTGGTGCCAATTTTTGCACGTACATAGCAGTAGAAAAAGAACTAGTACCATGGCATATGCTACACCACGGCCGAGAAAACGTGTCGACGTTACGCCATCCGGGAGTAGTGCCGCACTTCAAAACTAGAACCGTCAATAAATTTTGAGCGCATCTCGTCACAATCCAAATTACTACTACTACCACGCTATATTTAATTGCAAACCTGTTCACACCGATCACAACCTAAACGGTTTCCCACTTAGGAGTGTATTAGTAGTACTCGGTTATAAGATGACTACACATTCCTCCTCAACTCCTCATCCACAAAAAACAATCAAGTCAATCAAGCCATAGCCAGCGTGAGTTCTGGGTCAAGAGATTTCCACCAGGGAGAGGTGAGCATGGAAGAGGAAGCACGAGCAATGTCCCACCTCGCCGCGAAAGCAGCCGACATGTCCAGCCGCGCAGCAGTAGTAGCATAGAGGTCCCACCACGCCGCCAATGCAGCACGGAGGTCCCGCCGCGCCGTCGATGTAGCAGACTGGTCCGGCCACGCCGCGGAAGCAGCAGAGATGTCCCGCCGTGCCTCCAAAGCAGCAGGGAGGTCCCGCCGCACCATGACGGCCTGGGAAAATTTCTCACGGGCAGGCAAGGACCAGCGCATGCATGAAATAGTCCATAGTTAGATGGATCAGATCTCTGGCTAGGTGAGGATGCAGGACGAGGCTACCAGCGTCATCCGGCAACTGGGGGAGGGCAATGTGAAGCTCCGGGGCGAGCGCGACCTGCTGAGGGCGAAGATCGCCGGAAGGGCGAAGCAGGAGGAGGAGACTGCTGTCGTGTTGCAGGAGACGTGCGTCATCATCAAGAAACTTATGGACGAGAATGCCATGCTCCGCATCGAGCGCAACAGGCTGGTGGAGGAATCCATGGATGCTGCCAAGCAGCGTATTAAGGACATGAAGCTGATGAAAGAGATCATCGCCCGCCGCGAGAACTATTCTCCGCGACCTGCAGCGCATAAAGAAAGTAGAAATCAGCGAGCCAGATCGTTGTATGTGTCTTCCTTCTTCTTTTGCCCTTGTGTATTTTGGGCGTAGCCGCATCTGGCTTTTTTAATTATCTTCCTAATTATGTAAGACAATTATTATCCACTCTCATCGTCCTTATATATATTCATCAGTCTTGCTATAAGTCGCAGTAGATGCTATATAGGTCCGTCGGATCTTACATCAAGATCCGTGCAAAATTTTCTTTTCAGATTTTATTTTTTTCTCTCTTAAATCTCAATCGAGTGAGACATTGCCACACCATTAAACACAGGCTCGGGCGCCATTAATTGAGACCTTGGGAGAGAGGTAGACGGCAGATGGAGGTCAAAGGGCTCTCCTCCCGATAAGCACGCGTAGGGGTCTCATCGCACGCCTCCCGTACTCAAATAGCTACCCTGCACGGTGCCTCCTAGCAAATAAAAAAAGGGGACGTGTGGCGGCACGTAAATGGTAAATAGAACGCCCACGGTTTCAATAATACTTGTGTTTCCGATTGTAACGTGACAACACTTGTTCCAAAATGACTCTGTTGATTGTTAATGTGTGCGCCTTCGCAAATTGGATAGCAAAATTACCACAGCATGTTGGTGCCATTTCATGGCACCAAGCCAAGTTTCATGATTTTCATGCGTGTTTAGGATTTACAGGAATTAAAAAACCAAGTTTCTCAATATTTCCAGCCGAGCCATGACGCCCAGATGTTTGAATTTCATTCCCATTTCTGGCATGGGACCTAGAAATTTACCTGAGGACACACATGTGATTTTTCAACCAGCTTTGGTGCATTGGAGCAAGTGCTTGTATTTAAAATTTGAATTATGCACACAAAGGTGACACGCTCCCTCTCAAAACCACGAGCCTTCTTGAGAGAAGCTCCGATTTGGAGAAACTTATACCAAAACTTGTTCCAATTCTGCAATTTTTTTACCACAGCATGGTAGTACCATGACATGACACCATGCCAAGTTTCATGATTTTTAGACGTGTTTTGGATTTACAAGAATTTTAAAACCAGGCTTCTCAATGTTCTCGGCCGAACCACAATGCCCAGATGTTTGAATTTCATTCCCATTTCTTGCATGGGACCTAGAAATTCACCCGAGGACACACATGTGATTTTTCAGTCAACTTTGGTGCACGGGAGCATGTGCTTGTAGTTCAAATTTGAATTATTCACATTAAATGACAAGAAACTCAATTAATGTATAAAAAGGCCAAACGAACCCGGAATAATTCCAAAATTTAACACGTCACTCATATAGTTCTATGTTACCTCTGTAAAGAAAATCTGGCGGGAGGCAGCGTATATTGTTTCGCACACAAAGGTATAAAGAAATACAGAAATAAAGAAATTAGTCCTACTTAATTCTGGGGTCCTTATTATTTATGCCACTAGTCGTGTATCACTACTCAGTTTTGCCATTAGAAGTTACAACTACTCAAAAATGCCATCGATCCATGAGATGTCAGCTCAAAAATGCAATTAGATATCTAAAAAATGCCACTGTTAAGTTAGATGTTTGCTCAAAATGCCATTACACATTGTTATTTTCACGTCAAACCCGTTGACCATGTTACATGAAAAAAATAAGCCGATTCTCACAATGATAAGTTAGTGGTGTCCAGCACAACACACCCCTCAAATAAAACTAAGCACCCTGGAATTCTTTGACAAAACTAAGCACCCCGAAATTCTTTCACAACTAAACTGCTGGCTATATGATGTTGGCCATATATATTGTATGTATATAATGTCAAGAAACGAGTGGTAGTACTATACCAACTAAAAGATGAAATGTACAAAATATAACGAAAATAAACATAACATAGTTCTGCTGGGGGCTCAGCACAACACACCCCTCAAATAAAACTAAGCACACCAGAAGTTAAACTAAGCAACTAATCCGGTAGACACTGCATTAGAACCACCGTGAGCAATGACACTGCCACCTTACTCGGAGTCCTCGTCCACGTCCTCGACTTCGTCCTTGTCCCTCTTCCTCTTGGGCGATACTTCTTTGCTTGAACCACACACTTGGCTCTTGCTCTTCATCCAACCCTTGTGGATATTGAAACAAAGGTAGCCATCCATTGCAGCGTAGTGGATGTGGTCTATATCTAGTACAGTCCACTGCCATGCATGATGAAACATGTGTGGAGCTTTCTTCAGTTCACCGTACATAGGATGAACCATGGCTCCTGCCAGGGTCAGCATTGAAGGCTTGTCAAGGGAGGGCACCAGCCCTTCCTTCTGGAGGTCGAAGGGGTCGCCTACAATGATGCCTATCCGACCCAGGATTTCCTTGTCGTTCCTAAAGTCTACAGTAACAAATTTGACTCGGCCGCCCTTGAGGAAGTTCTTAAATTCCTCACACTCAACATCGGCATGGCATATGTGGTATACCAAGCATAAGTCATGCACGCAAACCTGGATCATGACGGGCTTCTTCTTCTCTGCCTCCTTTAGTTTCTTCTCGCTTCCCAGGAATGTGGTGTACTCAACATCTAGCCCAGCGACCCACTCATCATTTGAGTTTTCGAACATGCGTTTGAAGCGAGCAAGGCATTCTTTCACCGTTGAGGAACAACGGGTGTAGATGACATCGAACTCATCGTCGGTGATGGTTCTAACCTTGTACTCACCGCCGATCATGGAGATTTGGGACGCCATGGATTTGGGAGGGGGGTTAGGATTAGTGGAACTGCCGTAATGTGAAAGGACGGGACGACTAGGAGCGGTTTATCGATTGTAAAAATGTCGAGTGGGGGGGCGCGTGCGAATGGCGGGGTAGTGGCTTGCCTGGTGTATAAATGGATTCATGCACAGTACTATGGGGGCCCAATTAGATGTCATGTCCACTCGACGCCCAATTAAATGGCTTTTGATGTCATGTCAAGTGTCCGGAAAATTACAGGTGATACGTTGCTTTCCATTCTCCCATGATACGGGCTTCCGAGAGCCCTTGGATCTGAGATTGAACGATTGCATGGCATGATTCTAGACCTATGGGTGAATATCCTATCCCGGAGGGTTATTCTGCAAATTTTCAGCAACTTAGCATGCGACCGTTCGATCTCAGATCCAAGGGCTACCAGCAGCCCGTATCATGGTCGCGCCTACCATGACGGTCGCCTCGCTCGCGCGGTGTCGTGCCCTTGGAGATTTAACACGGTGCGTTAGGCTATCTGATGTTGGCATGTCATACATAGTCATCACTTAGTCACTCATACAACAAGGTTAGCTATAAGGTTGGCTATAAGAGTATTTTTTTTTTGTTTACTTCACTCTATCTCTTTCTTCGTAGTATTTATTGCATTTGCCAAGGAGTGACCTCTTCCAATGAAATGGTGCTTAGATGAGGTGCTGTGGGCATTAAATGGCTTAGCAACTCAATTCCCCAATGCATAGGTGCTTAGTTTTTTGTTGCTAAGTTTGCTTCATCTAGGTACACGCGCTTATCACCATTTCTTCCTGGGGTCACCAAACTAGTCTCTCTCTTCTTAATTAACTTGCCACATCAAACTTTATGCCTATGTGGCAGGCTTAGCACCTGTAGGATCAAGTGCAATAGTGGGCTATAAGCCTGCTTTACATGGCATTTTTGCATATGTGGGGGAAAGAGGCAAGGAAAAAGTGGAGGAGTGGGCTCTCAAGCAAGAGCCAGCCTCTACATGGTGGAGCATCAGGAGAGGCACCTGTGTGGAGGTGGTCAGGAATCCGGCTTGGCAGTTAAAATGATAATGGCAAGTTAAATCACCGGGCCCCACCTGTCCAGCAGTAACTGACTATCAAATCACACAGCCCTACGTTTGCAGAAGCCTACTCCCTCATCTTCTCGCGTCTCTGTCCAACCGACTAGGCGGAACTGCCCCACCTACCACGCGGGAAAAGCCCCGCCCTCGACTTTTAAATATTACAGTATACTAATTTTGTATCCATGTATTGCACCATGGAGCAAAGCCTCAAGAAAACGGCGGTACACATGTACGGAGTATACAGCACGCCCGTCGCGTTCGCGTTGCACCCTAGACGGTCGCCGGTCTGGCACGCCACTCTCCAAATGGAACGCGCGTCATATTGTGTTTGCACACACATGTGGGACCGCAATTGAGAACCGACCATAGGCACACTCCCCGGCCCCGCAAGTCAGGTGAGTTAATAGAAGTACATACGTTGGTACCTGGACGATTCCTGCAAGACATGGAAGATATGTTCGTCCATGCATGTGACCAGACTCCAGCAGACACGCCTGGATTGGCTATCATCTACATATCGTGCAGGTTGTGTTGTACAGGGCTATAGTTCTGGTGAGAAATCTAAAAAAATGTTTCTTGTCATCTCGCAAAATTAGGTGTCATGTGCTTCGGATCACTGCGAGGGTTAAACAACGACAACTGAGTTGGGCTAGTCATTGGGGGCACATGCACGAAGACTACTCGGCTGTCATCTAGGTCAAGCTGGCTATGTTAATTAGGACATCTATCGACGAACCCCTTTTCTACAAGTTTATCTTTAATTTGAGCTTTGATCCTCGTCTAGTTTGTCCGTCGGGATTCATCTTGTCTCCTTTGGGCAGTGAGGTTATGATTTCTTGTCATGTGGCATTTTTTCGTGTTATATGTTATAATCTGGTGCTTCAGATCAAAATGACGACAACTGCGCCTCCGGGGCACATGCATGAAGACTTCTCGACGGTCATTGCCGAGGTCAACCCGGCTCCGGCCGGTAGACAAAAGAAAATTAGTACTCCACTATATAGGCAGGAGCCTCTTCGCTTGCTTGCTAGTGTTGCTTTCTTCACACTGTCGCGTCCTCTCCAGATCTAAACACGACAGCGGTGGCCACACACTCTCTCTCTCTACTCACCGCTGGTCACAGATCCAGCCGGATCCTCTCCTTCGGGGAAGGTGAGAAGGCACAACGTTCACGCGGTCGTCCTCGGCGACGGCTCTTACCCACTGCTGGCGCATCCAATCAGCGTGCCTTGCCGTTCTCTCCCAAGCATCGCTGGGGAGGGAGGGCCTCCCACCCCTTCTTCCTCGTTGCCGTAGTGTGGGCAGATCCGGCCTCCCGCCGCCCACCTAGCGACATCCCGGCAACCCTCAGGTATAACTTCCTTCGAAACCGGCCTTGCTCTACTTCCCGAGCTCCTGACGTCATTGCATTTGTATCTTTTACTATTTCTCAGGCCCCCTCGTGTAGATAGGATCGATCGGCTATTCGAAAACCACCTAATTTTTTACTGTTAAGAGGTAAAACTAGTTCATGCACTCGAATCTAGTAGTACTTGGTTCAAACAAGGAAGAAAGGGGCGGGGGTGGGGGGAGATTTGTTACCTGAATCTAGGACTTGGTCGAAAGAGGAAATAATGGGGGCGAAAAGTAGCAGAGACTGCCTATCCAACAGGTCTCTAGGTCTATTAGGGAAATAAAGGGAACACAGTACAAACTCAATATAAACCTGATCTATTGTTTGAAAAATGAAAGAAAGTGGGGACTGGGGGACAAGTCAACAGAGTAAGTCCAGCACTAGATTTGCTAGCCTCACACAGTATAAGGTGGCTATATACCGAACAAAAATGGGACCAACCCAGATATCCTCTTCTGATGTTTGTTGCCCCGAGCCGCTCTTATGTAATGCCACTGGTAAAATGTAGCAGTCGCACTGTTAAAAGTAAGGACACGTGAAACCAATGTTGTTTTCAATACAATGCCTCCAGTAATATGAATCAATGGCACTTTTTTCATGTCCTGCTAAATTTCCCATTAAGATAAGTTGCTTCTTTTCGTTAGAGATGCAACTGTCCTGGTCCGCCTACTCTCCAAGAGCTTCACGACTAACCTTGATGTTGCTCAATTTTATTGCAACTAATGAAGAAGAAGCTCTGTTGGTTTCGTTTTCTAATGGAAATGGAACCGGGGCTGGAGCCCTTTTCTTAAAAAAGAAGAAGAAGAAGCTGCTAGCTCATGGGACATTGCTTCATTTTAGGTGAACTGCACCAAAAGGTCCCATGAATTGAATCATCCATGTTGGTGACTGGTGTCATCCCTTCTACGATGGCATTGACTGAAGATATGGTTCCCATCACGAGGTATGTTCCTTTTTGATCTGACCGTTTGCCAAAGATCTTGCATGTTGATCCTGCTCTTGTGCTACTGTTTTGGCACTGCCATGATAAAGCAGTAGTGTTATTATTTTGCACCTTAATCTAGTGGCACTGATAAAATGAAGTAATAATACAGTTTCCCACCTGCTCGACCCTAGTGTCACTGATAAAATGAAGTAATAATACAGTTAAAATAGAGCGAGTGTCCTCTCTATCATTTCATTTTCAATGTAGATAAAGAAAGTGCTTCTCTTTGTTAATGTATGTTTCATCAACTAGTCCCATTGTTAATATTTAAGCGTTTCTGCAAACCGGGGTGCTTAATTTTAGTTGATCTGCACAAAAACAGAGATTTGAATGTCTCAATGCCCCTCCTTGTACTACCGCTGTATACTGATGTTCATCACTGGCAGAAGGTATATCGGGGAGAGTTGTGTCGATTTCCAGTATGATGTAATATTTTCTTCTGTTTATTATTGTATGTTTCATCAACTAGTGCCACTATAATCTAATCACGCCTTTTCATTATCTGTGCAAACAGGGTTATTCAGCTATATTTTGGTGGAACTGCACAAATGTACGGATGGAACCGGCATATATGCAGAGTGCGAGGTGCCAAGTAAAAATTACCGACACCAACCCTACTCCATCTAAGCATTGGCATCCACCACCATCAGTGGGATGTGTGGCACTCACTATGGAGTATCGATCCCAGATGGAGCATCCACCAGAGATTGAAGGATCGAGCATCTACAGGGTGCCGTTTGTGAGGGTGTCGTGCCAGAACGAGCCGGTGGAGTCTTCGTCGACCGAACCCAACTGCAAGAGGAGAAAAACAGTTGGCCCGACGACGCTTCCCCGCCATCCTCTCCCTCGCCATTCACATCGTCTCACGGGGCGGCTTTCTGCCACCGAAGAATAGGAGGGATTGCCCCCCCCCCCCAGACCAATAGTCGGGCAGGTTGTGAATTGTCAGGAGGAGCTTAGGGTTGTTAGTATTTGCAGGTTATGAATTGTGTTTTGTGTTTTGTATTTTGAGAGTACTTTTAGATATGAATGTCTTTTGAATTTCAGATTTGCAGTATTGAGCATATGAAGTATTTTATGAATTCTAGATATCTATTTTTAGCACTTAAAAAAATGTAGTTTCATAGGAGTATAAAAGTGCAGATAATGTGATTCTGAGAGAAGAAACTGCAAGTTTCAGTTTCAGATAAGAAACTCCAACTTCAGTTTCAGATAAGAAACTGCAACTTTCAGAGGCAGAGCACTTATATTAACACGGCCTTTTCAAACAGTGTTAACATCATGCTGGAAGTTTTATTAATGGTCGAAACTGGAACTACCAGCCAGTTAACATCACATGCTGATCAACATACATGCATAGCACATCTTCATATGATGCACAGTCAAAAAGATATGCTATTTTCAAAATGCCACATAATGTCGAGTGTGCGAAAAATAGAGAAAACGAGGGACGAAGTTTTGGCAAGTGTAGGACATGGTGTGCGTAGATGACAATTGGGACCCACATGTCAATAAAGGCAGAGGCAAAAAATTTGAAGATATTTTCTCTGCACTTAAAAAAATGTAGTTTCATATGAGTATAAAAGTGCAGACAATGAGATTCTCGGAGAAGAAACTGCAAGTTTCAGTTTCAGATAAGAAACTCCAAGTTCAGTTTCAGATAAGAAACTGCTACTTTCAAAGGCAGAGCATTTATATTAACACGGCCTTTTCAAACAGTGTTAACATCATGCTGGAAGTTTTATTCATGGTCAAAACTAGAACTACCGGCCAGTTAACATCATGCTAATCAACATTCATGCATAGCACATCTTCATATGATGCACAGTCAAAAAGATATGCTATTTTCAAAATGCCCACACAATGTCGAGTGTGCGAAAAACAAGAAAACGAGGGATGAAGTTTTGGCATGTGTAGGACATGGTGTGCATAGATGACAATTGGGACCCACATGTCAATAAAGGCAGAGGCAAAAAAATTGGAGATATTTTCTCTTCACAGGTGGAATTGAACCCGGGCGAAACAGCTGTCGGGTAGTGTCACTCGACCACTGGGCTAGTTCAGTTGTTTCGTTACTAATAAGGCACTTCCTCATGTGGTCGGACCTCCTCCTGCGCCTTTGTGCGCTCGCCGCGACGCCGCTGTCTGCCGTTGTGAACATGCTGAACAAACAAGAGGAATCTGGAGAGGACTGTACGTGGAGAGGCGGACAGTCGGGATCCACCAGGTCTATGGCCGTACGCAAGCAAGTGCCTCATCGAAAAAAATACTTCCTCCTAATGCTATACTGTCGTTGGGTCCCACGGGTTTGTCAACATAGTTACATTTTTTTAGGTGCTTCGACATAGTTAGTATAGGAGATCAATTCACAACGAAGCTGGGGGGCTGGCAGGTATCATTTATTATCACTAGGGCAGCAAGTATCAGCTGGGTTTTGGGCTGCCCCATCTAGGCTTTCTTTTTTAATATGCGCAGCCCACGACCTCGGATGGAAGGTCCATAGGTCTGTTTGTATTTTCTTGAGGGCCGTCATGTATCGACCGGCCTATGGACCTCCTATCCAAGGTTTTATTTTTCCTGAAACATCGGCAGCCCAATTTATGTTTTTTTTTGAAGAAAACACAGAGGTTTGTTCTATTTTTCTATATAAGAATAGGAACGCCTGGTCCAACTTATGTTTCCCTTCTAACTATATTATATATATTTAAATTATTTTGTATGTTATTATATATTATTGTTATTGTCATCATATATTTAACAGATACTTACATATGTAAGAAAACAATATCCCACATCTTGTTAACTTATAAAAATATTTTCTTAACAATAAAATCCTGGATTTTTTTTGGCAACGAAATTCCTGGTGATTGTGTACAAAAGCTTGGTAAGATTTAAGGACCAATGTAATAATAAATCACTTATTATTTAAATATATATATATATAACAAAATGCTCCGCCCCTGTTTATTTTTTGATAACATTGCTGCGCCCACCCCAACATTATAATTAGAATCAACCCAGCAAAATCATGTAGTTTGAGAAAGTGCAAATGGCCTGTAATTTTTTAGGAAAAACATAAATGGGCCGCATGGACACTACATTATTTGTTCACCGAGCCGAGCTAATGGACTGTAATTCAAAAAAAGAAAGAGATCAAATGGACTTTAAATTCTACCCGCAAAAAAAGACTGTAAATTCAAAAAAAAAATGGGTTGAGTACGTGCCACATTTTTGGAGGCCGAAATGTGGGCCAATAGGCCGAAGCCAATGCAAGCCGTTGTCAACTTAGTCAACAAATGATTATGACATTGTTAGCCATTGGATTTACATCCAACGACCGACATCCATCTTCAATCTCTCGTCTTCTTCCTCCGGCGCTGCCGGGACCACCTGCTCCCGCCTCCTGCTGCTAGCAGCTCTGCTTAGCACGCTTCGCTGTGAAGCGCTACTCCACCGTTGGCGAGGCCATCCCTCCACCCCAACACACCTCCTGTTCTTCTCCACCGACTGCCGAACCACACCGCGCCAGAACCAGTTAACCCTCGTACACCTTTCCGTCTGCGACTCTACTCCCGCGTCTTCCCATCTCCGGCTCATTGCTGTCCGGAGCCTCGCCGTCGTCCACCACCTTGGATGCGCTCGGCGCGGAGTGGTCAACATGGTCAACGAACGACACCATTGGAAGTAGACTGTGCGTCGAGAGGCTGGCAGCTGGGTCCACGGCCGCACGCAAGGAAATGCCTCCTTATTACGCGCAAAATAATGATTCCTCCACCTGACAGCTGGGACCCACCGGAAGGGCCTCTGTATTTCGTGAAAAAACATTCCCACGGCTGACAGGTCGGACCCACCAGCTACATCTTCGTACGCAAGGAAGTGCCTCCTTATTACGCACAAAAAAATGGATACTCCCCCTGCTAGTTGGGACCCACCTTGGTGGGAGGCTGACTTGTGGGCCTACTAAGTTGACGGGGACATAGTGCTTTGTCAACTTAGTCAATATGAACGATTCTAGCTCCAGTGACAGTACGATGTCCATCCAACGGTCGTAGTGCTTCTTCAACCTCTGGTCTTCTTGCTCCAGCCGCCCAAAGCAGCGCTGGTCATGTTGCATGCTCCTGCCTCCCATGGCCGGTTGTGCTGCCGAAAAGGCCTCACCGCCCCCTACTATTCTCATCGCTGGCCAGGCCCTGTGGTGACGGCAGCCTCACACCGCAGCCGAACCACTGAACCCTCGTACTCCTCTCCGCGCGGGCTTCCACTGCCGCTTCTTCCCCTGCTCCGCGTCATCCCCTTCCTAGGCCTCGTCGTCGTCCACCGCCCTGGTGCTCTCGGCGCGGCGTGGTCAACGTGGTCAAGGAACAGCTTCCATCGGACGTGGACTATACGTGGAGAGGCTGACAGCTGGGTCCATGACGGCAGCAAGGAAGTGCCTCCGTATTACGCGGAAAATAATGATTCCTCCACCTAACAGCAGGGACCCACCGGACGGGCCACCGTATTTCGCGAAAAAAATGTTTCCCCCCTGACTGCTAGGACCCACCGGACGGGTCACCGTATTGCCCGAAAAAAACGTCCCCCCCCCCGCTGTCAGCTCGTACCCGCCGGAAGGGCCTCCTTATTACGCACAAAAAAATGAATACTCCCCCTGCTGGTTGGGACCCACCTTGGTGGGAGGCTGACTTGTGGGCCTACTAAGTTGACGGGGACGGAGTGCTTTGTCAACTTAGTCAATATGAACGATTCTAGCTCCAATGACCGTACGATGTCGATCCAACGGCCGTAGTGCTTCTTCAATATCTGGTCTTGTTGCTCCAGCCGCCCAAAGTAGCGCCGGTCCTGCCGCATGCTCCCGCCTCCCGTGGTCGGCTGTGCTGCCGCAGAGGCCTCATCGCCCCTACTATTCCCACTGCTGGCCAGGCCATCCCTCTACTCACCCACACCCCCTCTTATTCTGCGGCAACGGTAGCCTCACACCGCAGCGAAACAGTGAACCCTCGTGTTCCTCTACGCATGGGCATCCACTTCCGCGTCTTCCCCGGCTCCGCGTCGTCCCCTTCCTAGGCCTCGCTGTCGTCCACCACCCTGGTGCTCTCGGCGCGGCGTGGTCAACATGGTCAAGGAACGGATTCCATCGGACGTGGACTGTATGTGGAGAGGCTGACAGCTGGGTCCACGGCCGCAGCAAGGAAGTGCCTCCTTATTACGTGCAAAATAATTAGTCCTCTGATAGCGGGGACCTACCGGACGGGCCACCGTATTTCGCGAAAAAAAGTTTTCCCCTGACTGTTGGGACCCACCAGCTACATCTTCGCACGCAAGGAAGTGCGTCCGGGCAACTAAAAAAGGATTCGCCCGCCTGACTGCTGGGACCCACCAGCTACCTCTTCGCACGCAAGGAAGTGCCTGACAGTCGGGACCTACTTGGTCGAAGCGTACGTAGCGTTGTCATTCTGGTCGCGAACGTGTACGTACATACTAGTCGATGTAGAGGCACGCACGTGTCGTAGTGGAGGCGCGCACGTAGCATGTACACATACATACATCGGCAAGTGTGTAAGAAAGAAAATACGACCATGTATGTACATACGGGCAGGGTCTCGAACACCTACTCGCGCATACGTACGGCCAGGGCTTGTGTACATGACTGGGTCGGAGCGGAGAAACAGCGTCGTCATCGTGTTCTTGGGGAGCCAACTGGCTGGGTCGGAATAGAATGCGTAGTCGTGTTCATCGGGAGGGCTTGGACGGAACAGCCGATGGAAATGAGGCCTGGCGTACCGCAGAACGGAGGAAACGGCCTTGTGTTCAACTGGTCATGGTCGAAACGGGATCCTATTCATCGGGAGGGGTCTGGCGTACCGCAAAACGGAGGAAACGGACCACCTACGGTCGAAACAGGGGTCCTGTTGATCGGGAGGGGTGTGGTGTACCGCAAAACGGAGGAAACAGACTTGTGTTGGAGCGCTACGGTCGAAACGGGGTCTTGTTCATCGAGAGGGTTGTGGCGTACCGCAAAACAGGAATCCACGGGATACTGCTCATCTCCACCGCCGACCCCCTCTAGCCTCCATGGGCTACTGTTCATCCACCGTCGACCTCCTCCAGCCTCCACCTGCGACTGTTCAACCACGGGCTCCTGTTCATCCAGCCTCCACCGCGCGCTACTCCATCGGCTACTGTTCAACCAGCCCTCTCCACGGGCTCATGTTCAACCACCCCTCCACGGGCTACTGTTCATCCATCCCTCCACCGTCTACTGTTCATCCTGCCCTCCACGGGGTGGTCCTATTCATCTAGCCCTCCACGGGGTCCTGTTCATCCAGCCCCAACCGGCTCGATCGATCGGGGTCTTGTTCATCCAGAGGCAACACCACAGGGTCCTGTTCATCCACCCCCACCGGGAACTGTTCATCCAAACCCCCCAGCAATCTCACTGTTCATCTAGAGGCAGCATCGATCGGCTTCAGTTAGCAGCAGTAGCGAAGGAATCGCTCGATCGGGTTCAGTTAACAGCCATCGATCGATCGTTCAGGTTTAGTAACGCATAGCCTGCAGTGCAATCGCTCGGGTTCAGTTAGAGCCCAATGCCTCGCTCAGGTTCAGTTAAAGCCCAACGCCTCGCACCCACGCGCGTGCGTGTACGAGAGAAACGCGCATCGCTCGGCCCCGAGCACCCACCGTAACCGGGAACACCCCGATATTTTCCTCGCCCTCGCTTCTACCACGGTTTTTTCCGTCATGGACGGCCCAAAGAATGTCATGCAGCCGCGTCTCCGGCCCGCCCAGGATGGAAAACCCATTTTCTATCATGATTTTTGTCATAGAAGTAGGACCCCACCACATCTATGATGATACCGGGTTTTGTCACAATTATCATCATAGAAGTGTCATAAGTATGACAGAATATTTTTTCGTTCGACCCAAAATGTCACGGATGTGTCTTTTTTTGTAGTGCGTGATGAGGAGGGAGTAGTCCACCCTCGGGGCTGAGGGTTTGTACGAGTAGCTATGAGTTTGATCTCTCTCTGTCTCTCTCGTCTTCTTGATTTGGCATAATCTTGATGTATCGCAAGCTTTGTTAATATAGTTGGTCATATGGTGTTCCCCCTCTCTATCCTGTTGTGATGAATTAAGGTTTTACCTTCGAGGTTTCACTATTATCGGATTGAATACTTTTATGAATTTGAGAACACTTGATGTATGTCTTTCATATGGATACCCATGGTGACAATGGGGTGTTCTACTGATTCACTTGATGTATGTTTTGGCACTCAACTCGTGGATTCCCGGGGTGACATTGGGGTTATCTATGCATAGGGGTTAATGCACATTTTTCTCCTACTTCTCCAGTTGAAATCTTGGGCACTCTTTGAAGTTCTTTGTGTTGGATTGAATATTATGATTCTGAAGTTGGGGCATATCGTATAATCAACTCATGGATACTTGTGGTGACATTGGAGTATCTAGATGACATTAGAGTTGGTTGATGTGTATCTTATGGTGTTATTTTAGTACGAACTCTAGGGTTGTTTGTGACAGTTGTAGCAACAGCTCAAAATATTGATTGGAAAGAATAACTTTGAGGTGGTTTCGTACCCTACAAACAATTTCTTCTTTGGTTCTCCGCTAGATAAGAACTTTGGAGTGACTCTTTATCGCATGTTGAGGGGTTGTTATATCATTGGGTCAAAGAAAGAAATCGTACCAAAGAAAATACATGAAGTAATTGTGCATGCTCAAGACTTTCAAGAAATTATACCAAATGAAAAAGAAATACCATGTGAAAGTTGAATACTAAATGGAGAATTCATCACTTGGAAGATATCATTAAAAGATACATCAAGAAATGAGATATCCATTGATACATGAAAAAAAGATAGCAAACTCCCAAAAGATAGGATGGTTCCAAACAAACCAAGCCCTCTACAAAGTTTCATGATGGCACAAAGTACCAAAAAGAAACGGCTTGCCTTCCACCAGCACACACTTGATATGGATCACAAGATGAGTGTTCTATATAAAATAAGATAGCTCCCCCATGATTTGTGCATTATAGAGAATTTGCATTTCAATACAAAATTCACAAGGTGGGATCAACACTTTCACTATATCAAGAAAACACTAGACAGGATCAAGAAAACAACAAGATCCACAAGTGGCACGAAAGGCAATGGGAGTTGATACAATCTTGGCAAGAAATAAGGGCAAATAAAAGCAAAAACCAAGGTAAATATGATCCATAATTTCTACCACATAAATGATTACCAATTATCAAGAGACAAGGAGTATTCAGGAATAATTCCCGGTGGTAGATTGAAAAGATATCCAACATCATCTTCACACCAAACACATAATCAAATTTGCAACTTGTAGAGCTAACATGACACCTAGGAACAAGATAATTTACAATGTCAATTCTAAGTGACAATATCTCAGATGTACACATTTTCTAGGCTTGTAATATGCACATAGCATATTACTCCCCATAATGTGATACCAATGAAAAACTTAACAAGAGGCAAATGAAATGCACCAAGAGATAATTAATGGATTATTTAGAATTTTAATTTCTCATGAGAAGACATACCACATAGGGACTACATAATCTTGTAAAATCAACACTAGGTGGTATTTCTCATGTACACATATTTTATAGGATTGTGAAGTGCACAAAGCACATCACTCCCCCAAAATGGGATGTTCCATTAATCTCTCACAAGATCCAATTAAGATACAAACAAGATGCAAAAGGCTCAACACACAGGTAACGTACATGAAGTGCAAACCAACATACATACACTTGATTACTCAAGATAAGCAAATTGGAAGCACACATATACAAACACATGCAAGGTACAAAACCAAAACATGCAAAGGGACAAGTAACTTTCAGTGTAAACAATTTAAGTACAAGTTACCGCAAGGAGGCACATTGGATATAAGATAGAAACTTGATAATTCGAATGACTTGGCTTGAGACAATATGAATGATGAAGACCCATTAACTCTTCATAATGTAGCCAAGTCTCTAATGCCCTCCAACAACACATATTGATCAAGTTTTAGCTTGTTGGTCCCCAACCAAGTTGGGTCCTAAGAGGTTAGTCACAATAGGCTTGGCAACCCAAATGGTTCTTTGCTTGACACCACTTTGAGTACCAACAAACTTGGCAAACACATTACCAACCTTATCCTTCCCAAGAGAATAGATATCATCAATAATAATTGCGTTGGATAAGTTACCACTAGTGCATGAAGAAGCGACGTGACCTTTTTCACGACATAAGTAGCAACGTCTACTCTTCACTTTCTTCTCAACTTGAGAAGCACTAGCTTGAGTATTATTGGGAAGAGGCCTTTCTTCAACTTGAGGTTGAGCATGAGAATAAACTTGTGGCCGCTTCCCTTGTTGCTTGTCACTAATTGGCTTCTTCTTCAATGGGCAAGATCTAACATGGTGCCCTTCAATTTTGCACTTGAAGCAATAATCTTGGCCGTCTTGACTTGTTCTTGGCCCTTCTTATTGTTTCTCTTGGACTTCTTCTTCTTATTGGAGTTGAATCCAAGTCCACCTTTGTCATTGGGGAATTTTTGCACACTCAATATATTGTTGTGTCTGGACTTCTCTTCATTACACTTTTGCAAGTCCATCTTCAAGGAAGTGACTTGGGCCTTGAGATCTTTGATTTCATCTACATGGTTAGTATCAGCACAAGTACTAGAGGAAGTATAAGCTTCATAGTTAGAGCAACAAGGCAAGGAAAGTAATTCATCACAAGATGTACCAATATTGTGAGTAGATGAATTACAAGGACTAGCACACGGAAATATAGCATTTTGACTAGAAGTGTAGTACCCACACGAGACTCCCTAGATGTTACCTTAGTGATCATAGCCTCATGAGATATCTTTAACACTTTATGGGATACTAGAAAATCATCATGAGAGCTTGTGAGCTTTACATGACTTTCTTCCAACCTCCCGTAATTGCTAGATAGCAACTCAAGTTGGGCCTTTAGCTCAACATTCTCCTTAAAAATGGATGCTTCACTAGAAATAGAGTTAGTAGCACAAGCATCATCATTAACAATAAGAGGAGAAGGTAACTTGGTAAGCTCTTTTGAATAAGAAGCTTTAAGTTGATCATGCGACTCGGTGAGTTCGGTGTGCCACTCTTAATGACCCTTGATCCATTTTCGAGGTGCTTAAAGTCCTCAAGGAGTTTAGCATGTGCAACTTCAAGCTTAGTAATTTTAATTTTGAAATCATTAGCCACCTCAAGAGCTCTATCACGGGATTCCTTCATTCTATATAATTCTAGAGCAAAGGTCACCTCAAGAGATTCCTTGGTGGTTTGTTCAAGTTCAAGAGCTTGAGAGAGGTTTGTGATCTTATTAGCGTAATCACGCTCATGACCTTCCATTTTCTCAATGGTGACCTCATGCTCCTCTATATGAGATTCCAATTACTCTATATATTTCTTGCCCTCAATGGCAATAGACATGATTTCCATGAAGTTGGAACGAGCAATTTTATTCTTATGAAGAGATTTAAAAATCATTTCCCCCTTAATTTTTAAGGAGGCGACATTATCATTCTCTTCATCATTATCAACATCATTATCATCAATATCATCACAAGATATATTGGGATTCAAAGTGAGAGATACCTTTGAAGCCTTAGCCATAAGGAAAAATGCAATAGATGATGATGTGGGATCCCTTGAAGCACCAATCAAGAGCACATCTTGTTCGATGGGGTGTTGGGTTTCCTCTACATTGTTAGCACAACAATTCGAGTAAATAGATGCATTTTTATCATGGCAACAAGACATAGCAAGCATATCATCATGAATTTTAGTAAAGCAATTTATACATGATATGCAAGGATTATCAACACAAGCATGTGAAACATGTAGGGTGCTCGAAGTGTTAAAGTCCAAAGAATTTGCATTGCAATAAGATAGTGATGAAGGATCATCCACAATAAGCATACTATCATCATTGCAATGACCAACACTACTCACCATATCATTACCTTGCGGCAAACCACATGTAGGTGAAGTAGAGGAACTTGAGAAGACAACACGGCCAGTGGTGGAGGGAGAACAATCATTCCCACAATTCTTGGACACACCATACTTATTTTGAAGCTTTGTCCACAACTCATGAGCATCCCGGAACGGCATGAGTTGAAATATAACTACATTCCTCAAAGCATCGAAAAGCACATTAGAAGCTTGAGCATTGAGATAAGAGTTTTTCTCATCCTCTAAAGATAATCTTTGGGGATCCTTTGGAGGAGAAAAATGCATATCTACAATTCACTCTAAATTTGGGTCCACGAACCTAAAGAGATTAAGCATGCGAATTACCCAAACATCAAAATTTGTGCCATCGAAACTAAGAGTGTCAGAGAATCCTAAGCCCCTAGTCGACATCCTTACTCTCTAGGTGGTTAAGCCCTATAAAGAGAGATGAGGCTCTGATACCAATTGAAAGACCATGGATGTCGCCTAGAGGGGGTGAATAGGTGCTTTAAAATAATTACGGTTTAGGCTTGAACAAATGCGGCCTAGCGATTAATTTGTCAAGCACAAAACCTACAACAACTAGGCTCACCTATGTGCACCAACAACTCATGCTAAGCAAGATAAACAACTAGGTGATAGCAAGATATATGACAAGAAACAATATGGCTATCACAAAGTAAAGTGCATAAGTGAAGGGCTCGGGTAAGAGATAACCGAGGCACGCGGAGACGACGATGTATCCCAAAGTTCACACCCTTGCGGATGCTAATCTCCATTTGGAGCGGTGTGGAGGCACAATGCTCCCCAAGAAGCCACTAGGGCCACAGTAATCTCCTCATGCCCTCGCATAATGCAAGATGACATGATTCCACTAAGGGACCCTTGAGGGCGGTCGCTGAACCCGTACAAATGGCAACCCTTGGGGGCGGCCACCGAACCCGTACAAATTGCTCGGGGCGATCTCCACGACCTAATTGGAGACCCCGTCGCTTGCCTGGAGCTTTACACCACAATGATTGAGCTCCGAACACCATCAAGGTAGGGGCTATCTCCACAACTTAATTGGAAGCACCCAACGACACCAAGAAGCTTCACCACAATGGAATATGGCTCCGAGGTGACCTCAACCATCTAGGGCGCCCAAGCACCCAAGAGGAACAAGCTCAAGGGTACCAAGCAGCCAAGAGTAATAAGCTTCTCAACTTGTAACTTCCATGTATCACCATGGAGAACTCAAACCAATGCACCAAATGCAATGGCAAGGGCACACGGAGTGCCCAAGTCCTTCTCTCCCAAATCCCACCAAAGCAACTAATGCTAGGGAGGAAAATGAGAGGAAGAACAAGAACGAGAACTCCAAGAACTCCAAGATCTAGATACAAGGGGTTCCCGTCACATAGAGGAGAAAGTGTTTGGTGGAAATGTGGATCTAGATCTCCTCTCTCTTTTCCCCCAAAAACTAGCAAGAATCCATGGAGGGATTGTAACATCCCAAAATTCTAAATTTTGGAATGTTATATTAAATAGATAGTTTTGATTGCTTGTGAGATGGGATGTGTGAAATTGAGTGAAATTTGAAAATTTTTGAAAGTTAAATGAGAGGGAATGAAATGACTTTCCCAAACTTTCACTTTGCATTTATGATCTCCATGAATTCAAATTCATTTCAACACCAAACCCTAGAATGAAGATGACATGACTTCTTCCATTTAATAAATGAAAAGGGTTTTTGAAAATATTTGAATTCCATATGAAAACATTTCCAATTCAGAAACTTTAAGCAACTCAATGATTTTCATGACAGGAGATAAAATGACTTCTTCAAATTATAGAAATACGAGTTGGAAGTTATTTTGAAATATTCTGAAACTTATTTTCAAATTTGGAATTAGTTAGTTTTATTCAAATTATTTTTCTCCAAAAATAAAATTAATTGAAAATAGGGTAAAATGATTCCCTACAGTAGAAAATTGGAGAGAAATAAATTTGAAATCATTTTGGCATTTTTTTAAATGATTTTTATTGGGTTTTATTGCAACAGTAGCACTGTTTGTTTTATTTAAATTTATGTGGATTTTATTTGACCCTAGAAAAATGTTCATGTTGTAGGAAATCTTTTTCTGAAATTTTTGATATATAATATGCTATATATAATTTTCTTTATTTAATTTATTTTTTTATCTGAGTTTAAAAAAACTCCTTCCGCCGAACTAGACCGGCGCAGCTCGCCAGCCAGGCCGCGGCCTAGCCCGGCGCAGCGCCCCACTCTGCCACCGACTCCGACAGGAGTCCGCCGCCATGCCCTCCGCGGACTCCACGTCGCCTTGTCCCCTACGCCAAGTCACGCCCCCCTCCGCCTATATAAGTATCGCCGCCCCCCTCCGCCTATATAAGTACCGCCGCCCCTCTTCTTTCCTCCTCCCGAGCCGCGCCGCCTTCGCTGCCGGTTGCCGCCGCCGTCGTTACCAACCACCACCGCTGCTGTGCGCCGCCGCTGCGCCCTCCGCACTCCACCGCGCCTCCACCCCGCCACCTCATGCCGCCGTCCACATCTGTCGCCGCCGCTCGCCGTCGAAGCCGCACGCCGCCACCACCTCGCTCGCCGGAGCCGCCCGACGCTGTTCGCGGGATCCGCCACCCGAACCGCTTCGCCCGATCCGCTTCGACCCGCTCCACGAACCGTCGGGTTTTCTTGCCCGAACCAGCCGAACCGGTATAACCCCGACCCGGTTTTTTAGGATAGTTTATTTAGCGAATGTTCGTTCGTTTAGTTTCTGTAACGAACGTTTTCGTTCGTTAGTATCTGTTATCGGACGTTCGTCTGATAGAATTTTTTCTTACTAGTTTATTTTTTTGGCCAGGGACCCATCTGTAATTATTTTTCTTACAGGTTAGCCCCTGATCTTCAAACGAGCACAACTTTTTACCAGTTTGTCCAAATCCAATGAAACCAATGCCCACTTCTTAGTCATGATCTCATCTATCATGAGAACCAAACTAAAAATATTTTTGAAGGTTTTAAAATTTGAATTCAAACATATTTGATTTAAATTTCTTTTTATCATAACTTGAGTTTTATAACTCCGATTTAGTTGATTCCTTTTGCAAATCGAAGCTCTTGACCAAAACTTTCTGATAAGGCCAAATTCACCTAATTTTGGTACTGTTACAAGTTGTTTTCTGTTGCAAGAGTTATTTGCTTGTTTAGAAGTTTCTGAAGTGTTTTCTTCGTTCTTTCCGATCTTCTGAATGATTCTTATGTGTGGTTACTATTGCTTGCTTACGATAGATTGATCGGAGTGTGACGAGTAGATATATCACGAGTTATGAGTGCGAAGAATCTTCATCAACAATACAAGGCAAGTTCATACTTTGATCATACTTTCCAATACCCAGTTTTTATTGCATTAGTTCTAATCCTCAAAGATTGCATGAGTAGGACTTGATCACATGTGGTATTGCTTAGTAGTTCATGAGGTAGGAACCCAAATGACTTGAGATCAACCCAAGGGAATATACGCTTTGTTACTTATTGCTTAGCCAGTCATAGACGTGGATTGGTATGTGAGATTCATGAAAGATGCGAGAGTGATATTTAACTAAGGGAAACTTTAAGGTGGCAACTTTAATACACATCTGGGTGGATTGGTTGGGGCACCCTGGGGATATACCAGTGGCTTGCCCGGACACCTTGGGATATAGCAATGTTGTCCTAGGAATTCCCGGGGGTACCGTGTGATTTTCCTATGGAATGCCACCCAGGCTCAAAGGGATCATATGATATTTTCATGCCTAGAAACTTCCATGTGCAGCCACTAGAAATTATGGGCTCTCTCATAGTTGAGTATGTTGTGTGAGCTTTTTCAGTGGTGGACTAGCAGATTTAAGGGGGATGTAGGTGTATCGGTCCATTCGGGGTAAAGAGTAAATGCTTTTGAAAGACTGTGTCTCGGTCATTTGTTTCTCAAACACCATGCAGTGCAAGAAATTAAATGGAGGCGATCGAGTCTTGTGGGGAAAAGTGCACAAACCTCTGTAGAGTGTACAAACTGATCATGATTAGCCGTGTCCACGGTTATGGACATCTTTGTATCTAGAAGTGGATTATTTTATTGATCTCATCACTCTATATAATTAAATTGTTGGGTTACTAATGACATTGGAGATTTTTTTGGGATTGACATGGGGGTACCATTCTCAATATTTGCTTAACTAAACTGAGTAGTAAATAAAATTTATTCCTTTGTTGTAGGGAAAACTAGCTTTATGCAAAATTAACCTTGCAGCCTCCACCAGCCAAATATGCATGTGGTGATAGATATTGTTCATCATTATTCTATGGTGTGAATTTGTCAGTACATTCAATGTACCGACCTACATGGCTGCAACGTCTCATGTTGCAGGACTTATCCAACGAGTAAGTGATACGTTAGGGTTGCGATATCTACTTTGCCGTTGGTGTTGATGGCACTCCACAACCTTGTTGTTACTTCCGCTATGTTGATTGAGGTAATAGTATTTAAGTTACTTTATACATGTGATTTACCTCTGTTATAAATCCTCGAGTACTGTGTGTGTCAGCATACCGATCCAGGGATGACACTTAAGCACAAAGACTTGATCCATTCGGGTCGGGTCACTACAAGATGGTATCAGAGCACATGTTGACTGTAGGACGTGACCCTAGAAACTGGCAAGCCCATAGGAAATGATTTCTCTAAAACTTTATTTTCAAAAAGATTATTTACCTCTCTTCTTTTTCGAGCTTTGTCAAATCTTCCATTTTACCTTAAATAGCTAGACAATACCCTTTTCCATTTTGACCACTTCGAAGTAAAGAGGATTTCGCCATGCATTAGAAGTGTTGAAGCTACAAAGTGGATACTCTGAAGATTTGAAGAGTTGACGACTTTGAGGAGATATTGACCTTTAGAAGCCAAAACCCCTATTATGTACTTACGTTAGATGCGACGATTGTGAGCCGTCTTTTGTTTGATGTTTTTCCGACGGCCACAAAATAAAACCCATCTTTTCAAAACTATTGTTTGTATTGAGTATGTCTCTCTCCGTCTCTTGAATCTCATCCCAAAACCCTTGGACCCAATCGAGGATGAATGAAGATAGACTTGTATTCTCTGGACCGATGACTCAGCCGGAGGCAGCGCTATGAATACAAAACATTAAGGCTCACTTCAAGAAAAATTTGATTGCAAGAAAGTATGAGGTTCAATACGCTCTTCGGTACTTTACAAACAGTGTTGCAATGATACGTCTCCAAAGTATCTATAATTGTTGATTGTTCCATGCTAATATATTATCTGTTTTGGATGTTTAATGGGCTTTAATATACACTTTTATATGATTTTTGAGACTAACCTATTAACCTAGAGCCCAGTGCCAGTTTATGTTTTTTTTCCTTGTTTTTGAGTATCGCAGAAAAGGAATACCAAACGGAGTCCAATTGACCTGAAATTTCACGGAGATTGTTTTTGGACCAGAAGAAGCCCACGGAGTATCGGAGATGGACCAGAAGAGTCCTGAGGCCACCACGAGGGTGGGGGCACGCCCCCTATCTCGTGGCCACCTCGGGGACCCCCCCTGACTTGTTCCCGACTCCAACACCTCTTATATATACCAAAACTTCCAGAACATAACCTAGATCAGGAGTTCCACCGCCGCAAGCCTCTATAGCCACCAAAAACCAATCTAGACCCGTTCCGGCACCCTGCCGGAGGTGGAATCCCTCTCTGGTGGCCATCTTCATCATCCCGGCGCTCTCCATGACGAGGAGGGAGTAATTCACCCTCGGGGATGAGGGTAAGTACCAGTAGTTATGTGTTTGATCTATCTCTCTCTCTCTCTCTCTCTCTCTCTCTCTCTCTCTCTCTCTCGTGTTCTTGAGATGGCACGATCTTGATGTATCGCGAGCTTTGCTACTATAGTTGGATCTTATGATGTTTCTCCCCCCTCTACTTTCTTGTAATGGATTGAGTTTTCCCTTTGAAGTTATCTTATCGGATTGGGTCTTTAAGGATTTGAGAACACTTGATGTATATCTTGCATGTGCTTATCTATGGTGACAATGGGATATTCACGTGATCTACTTGATGTATGTTTGGTGATCAACTTGCGGGTTCAATGATCTTGTGAACTTATGCTTTGGGGCACTCTTTGAAGTTCTTTGTGTTGGTTGAATAGATGAATCTGAGATTGTGTGATGCATATCATATAATCATGCCCACGGATACTTGAGGTGACATTAAGGTTTTGGTCGATGTGTGTCTTAAGGTGTTATTCTAGTACGAACTCTAGGATAGATCGAACAGAAAGAATAGCTTTGTGTTATTTTACTACGGACTCTTGAATAGATTGATCAGAAAGAATAACGTGAGGTGGTTTCGTACCCTACAATAATCTCTTCGTTTGTTCTCCGCAATTAGTTACTTTGGAATGACTCTTTGTTTCCATGTTGAGGGATAGTTATATGATCTAATTATGTTATCCTTCGTGAGAGAACTTGCACTAGTGAAAGTATGAACCCTAGGCCTTGTTTCAACGCATTGCAATATCGTTTGTGCTCACTTTTATCATTAGTTACCTTGCTGTTTTTATATTTTTAGATTAGAAAAACCTATATCTATCATCCATATTGCACTTGTATCACCATCTCTTCGCCGAACTAGTGCACCTATACAATTTACCATTGTATTGGGTGTGTAGGGGACACAATAGACTCTTTGTTATTTGGTTGATGGGTTGTTTGAGAGAGACCATATTCATCCTACGCCTCCTACAGATTGATCAACCTTAGGTCATCCCCTTGAGGGAAATTTGCTACTGTCCTACAAACCTCTGCACTTGGTGGCCCAACAACGTCTACAAGAAGAAGGTTGTGTAGTAAACATCAAGTTCTTTTATGGCGTCGTTGCCGGGGAGGTGAGTGCTTGAAGGTATATCTTTAGATCTTGCAATCGAATCTTTTAGTTTCTTGTTTTATCACTAGTTTAGTTTATAAAAGAAAACTGTAAAAAATGGAATTGAGGTTGCCACATATGCTTCATCTTTATAATGTCTTTCGTGAAAACAAGTATTCCGATAATTGTGCCAAAGTGTTAGAAGAAGAATGCATTAAAAAGTTTGGCATAAAATCTTTGTATGATGAGCATGATTGGAATGTTGTTAGTATGAATCCCTTGAATATCCATGATGCTAATGATATGCAAATTCACAAGCTTGGGGATGCTATGTTTGATGAAGACGATATGTTTAGTCCCCCAAGTTTTGATGAGCAAATTTATTATGATGAAAGCATGCCTCCTATTTATGATGATTATTGTGATGACTTGCATGCTATTAAGAATAATGATAACCATGAAACTTGTCATCGTGATTTTAGTTTTCAATTGGATTATGCCTCACATGATAATTATTTTGTTGAGTTTGTTCCCACTACTATTCATGAGAAGAAATTCGCTTATGTGGAGAGTAATGAAATTTATATGCTTGGGGATCATGAAAAGAATGCTTTATGTGATGGTTATATTGTTAAATTCATTCATGATGCTACTGAAAATTATTATGATGGAGGGATATATGCTTGTAGGAGTTGTAATAATATCAAGTTTCCTCTCTATGTGCTTAAAATCTTGAAGTTATGCTCGTTTTCCCTTCCTATGCTAGTTGATTCTTCCTCCCATAAATTGTTTGCTCACAAAATCCCTATGCATAGGAAGTGGGTTAGAACTAAATGTATTAGTCATATTCTTCCTGATGCTCTGTTTATGTTTCAATTCTTATCTTTTATGTGAGCATCATTGAAATCATTATGCCTACGCATTAAAGAAAAGCGCTTGTTGGGAGACAACCCAATATTTACCCTTAATGTTTTTGTGTGTACACATGATTAAGCTACTGTATTAATCATGTTTTATAGCTTTTGTTTCAATAAAGTGCCAAGTAGAACCTTTGGGAAGACTTGGGTGAAAATTAATGTGATCTTGCTATAAAAAATAGAAACTTTGCGCTCACGAGATTAACTGCCATTTTTTACTGGAGAGTGCTTTTAGGTTGATTATTTTTTATGATGATTGATAGAAAAATTGCTCACGTCACCAATTTATTTCACAATTGTTTGAGTTACAGAAGTATTTGAAAGTTACAGATTGCTACAAGCTGTTCCGTTTTTTACAGATTCTGTTTTCTATGTGTTGTTTGCTTATTTTGATGAATCTATGAGTAGAATCGGAGGGTATGAACCATAGAGAAGTTGGAATACAGTAGATATTAAACCAATATGAATTTAGAATGAGTTCACAACAACACCTAAGTGGTGGTTTTATTTTCTTATACTAACGGACCTTACGAGTTTTCTGTTGAGTTTTGTGTTGTGAAGTTTTCAAGTTTTGGGTAAAGATTCGGTGGACTATGGAATAAGGAGTGGCAAGAGCCTAAGATTGGGGATTCCCAATGTCAGGCCCAAGATGCGATTCTATCCTGATCACATGACACACTCGTGTTTGGGGCACAACCGCATTTCGGGCGCTTAGCAACATAGATATCATTACATCGTACCATTACATAAATACATGGGGATACAACAATTCATACAAGTCACATGAATACAACAACATCAATACAAGACATCCGACTACGGATTCAAACAAGAAAAGCAAAATGACATCCATCTGCTATCCCAGGCTGCCGACTGGGAACCTAACCCAAGACGGTCGAAGAAGAAGAAGAAAGAACTACAACACAAAGGACATCGCTCTCGCGTCAAGTCATCGGAAACCTGCAGGTGCAACTATTGTTGTAGTATCTGTGAGCCACGAGGACTCAGCAATCCCATAGCCATGGGTATCAAGACTAGCAAAGCTTAATGGGTAGGAAGAGGTTAAGTGGTGAGGTTGCAGCAGCGGCTAAGCATATGTATGGTGGCTAACTTACGAGTACAAGAATAAGATGAGCATCTACGCAAACGGTCGCAACTAGTAGTGATCTCTAAAGATCCTTAACTACCTACGAGTCAAACATAACCCCACCGTGTTCTTTTCTCAAAGTGAAAAGATACATTCACGGTTACTCACGCGGTTGTGTGTTTTATCTCGGATCCTCTGTCAAGTTTTCTACAACCGGACATCAAATTCCAATCTGCCACATAACCGCGGGCATAGATTTCGAAAGATCATAACCCTGCAGGGGTGTCCCAACTTAGCCCATCACAAGCTCTCACGATCAGCAGAGATAATAATAATATTACCCTTTATCTTAGGGACAATCCGATCAGGCTCGGAATCCCGGTGCACAAGACATTTCGACAATGGTAAAACAAGTCCAGCAAGACCTCCCGGCGTGCCGACACCATGATAGTAGCCACGCGTATCTCGTCTCAGACCACGTCTGGATGGGACAAGCTACAGGTATGCCAGATACCTCGAGTTTTCCCGAGGCGACCCCGCAGGTTACCCGTTTGGGACCAACACCATCAGCACTGGCCCCCCTGTTATGTAGAAAAGAATCCTCAGGGATGCGACCCCCTATGAAATTAATTAATTAATTAAGTTATTATTATGTTGCAAATTAAAACCAATGTTGGGCCTTGCTGGAGGAGTTTTATTCAAAGGCGAACTGTCAAGGGGTCCCCATATACCCAACCGCGTTAGGAACGCAAAATCAAGGAACATAACGCCGGTTTATCGGCTCCTAAGGTGGCATGAGTGGAACAAAACACCGAGCAAAAGGCCAAGCCTTCCACCCATTGACAAGTATATAGGTGTGTTAATACATATAAGACATATTGTGATATTCCAACAACAAGTTCCAACATGGAGCAATCTTCATCTTCACCTGCTACTAACAACGCTATAAAAGGGGCTGAGCGAGCGGGTAACATAGACAAACAACGGTTTTCTGGGAATGTGTCAAAGGTTAGAGGTTTCATGGCAACAAGGAGAGAGGCTGACAATAGATAGGTAACGTGACATATAGCGACAGCATCGAGACAACTAGCATGGCAATGATAGTAAAGGTATCCAAGGTGATGGTCATGTTGCCTGAGAACCCGCAAGAAAGAAGAACGAGTCCATGAAGTATACGAAGGAGAAGCCACGAAGACGAACCAAGTGTAGTCAAACGAACCCTCATGATCGCAACGGAACAAACACTAACGAGAAGAAGCAAGCAACACGATAAACACACCACTCAAGAACATGACAAGATGCTCAACCAAGTATGACGCAAGACAAGTCTATATGATGCAAAACATGTCAAGGGATGAAGCACACAAGAACATCACACAAAGCAAGTTTAAATGAGGCCGGAAACAACATATAACAATTCTGGTAAATCCTCATATGCACATTTCATAATTGTTCCAGATCTGAACAAACCTTAAGTTCAAGTTGTTAAACATCAAGTTAACATGCACCATGATGATCTACTCGAAATTCTAGTCAAGTTACATATAAAGTTTATTTAATTCGGAGCTACGGCCTAGAAGATATGAGCAAAACAAGACAAGCATGACAATTATGCAAGATGCATCCAAACAATAAGCAAACACACTTTAAACATGTAAACAACATGATATTTCGCATCTACATGCAAAAACACACAAGTTTCATATAGGACACGCTCAAAACGGAGCAACGGTTCAACACATACACATGAAACAAGATATAACAACAAGCTGTCCAAAAATAGCAACATAGCAACTTTGGAGCAAGGTATATTTATGCTACAGCACCCAAACATGATAACAAAAGGCATGGATGTGAAATAGACATGATTCTCAACAAGCATGAACTCGGAGCACACCCGAAAACTTGCTGGAACACAATTAAACTAGCATGGAAAGATTCAAGAAGTTTACTGATTTCTCAGACTTAGTGAAAAACACAGAGCATGGCAGAAACAACGACAAGTAGGCATGTTTGCAAGCTTGTGAAACTCAACTCAGAGCATAAAATGGCATAAGAAGATAACCAACAGCAAGAAGGCATGTTTATGAAGCTACCCATGGCAAGAACATGGTCATATGATGCATAGATCACTAGCAATTCACATGGCAAAACTGAACTTATTGTTAACCGGCTGACAGAAATATTTTATAGCAACTTGAGAGCAAGAAATAAACAAGCTACAGCAGGCTAAAATGGCAAACAAGGACATGGATGGATAGAGCATAACATGGACAACAAGTCATGATCATTTTACATACTAAAACAAGCATGGATTCGAGTGGGGCATCAAGCAAACATGGCATCAGGTTTAACAGTTTCAGACTTAGCAGTTTTTAACAAGTCTCCGAAAATAACAACAGCGAGTAGGACACTTTGCAAGCTTGTTTCAAACACCACAAGGCATATCATGAAAAGTGGATTGCACCACAGCAAAGATGGCATGATTGTGCTTCTAAAACATATTGACATGTGGCCTAAAAGACAATCACATCAATAGCTATGCACAAGACAAATCAGCATCTCATAACAAGTTTCAGCACTTAACAGCCACATGCACTTTTGCAACAGAGATTAACATGGCAATTTGGCACCTAACATGAATGCTACAGCAACCAGCATGTAGAGAACTTCACAATGAACATTTTGACATATCAAACACTCCATTTGGACCAACATGCACAAAGTTATCACCTCACAAACATGCTAACATAATAACAGTTTTCGGCAGTTTAAAACATATAGCACTCTTGCAACGAAGATTAGGGCATCAAGATGAACTCAAACAAGCATGCCACAGTACAACAATATGAAGAGCATATCACAACGAACATTTGGACATATCATATGCTTCAATTGGATCACCACACAAAAAGTTACAGCCACACGAACATGCATATAAGATGTATGAAATTCATAGACTTAGTCGTTTCACAAGAAAAAAAACATGTGACCGCGGTTTAGCTAAAATGTGCACGGGCGAGGGATAGTGAGGCAACGCTCACCTCGGGCCCGTGGGCCGGCTCAGAGCAGTGGGTCTGGAGAACCGGACGGTTCGCGACGGCTCGGGACGGGACAGCCCGGTTCGAACAAACCGGACGGTCGGGCTGGTCTGAGCGACTCGGCGGCTGTTCACGGCTGGCAGGGCCCACGCGAGCAGGGGCGAAGCGGCAGTGCCGCGGGCGAGGCAGAGGGCCGGCAGGGCGGCGGCGGTTGCCGGCCACCGACGACGAGCGGGGTGGCAAAGGCCTGGATCCGGTCGGGGAGGACCGGATCTGGCCGGCGGCGGGGCTGACGAAGTGGCGGAGACATGGCGGCGGGGCAGGAGGCGCGGTGGCGGTTGGCAGTGGGGTAGGAGGCCGACGGCGAGGTCCGGTCCGGCGGTGTAGGGAGCCCGCCGCGTGGGCGCGGGATCGGAGCCGAGCAAGGGAGGCTCGAGCAGGCGGCGGCGGGATCCGGGCCCGGCGGGCCTCGGATGGGCTCGCGGGCCCGCGCGGTGGTGGGAGGCGGCGCCGGGTGACGCGGCGACGTGCGGTTGGCTGCAGGCGGCGGTGGAGCTGATGTGGTGGCTCGGGATTGGCCCGGGCGACGTGGCCGGCTGGACATGTCCGGCGTGGATGGACATGTCCGGCGGCGCGAGGTGGAAGAAGGCTAGGGTTCATCCGCGAATTTCGGGGGTGGGTGCTCTTTTATAGGTAGAGGGAGTTAAGAGTGTCCAAATGAGGAGCGGTTTTCGGCCACGCGATCACAATCCAACGACTGAGAGCATGGAGGTGGTTGGGATGGGGTAGCGGTCTGTTGTGAAGGGGTGCTAGGCCAAAAGAGAAAAGGCTTCCTGCGGTTAACATGGTTAACCGTTGGTTAACATGGTTAACCGTTGGGCTATCAAACGAACTCCGAACGCGACGAAACTTGACAGGCGGTCTACCTATGCTATAATAAGACCACACGCCAAGTTACATCCCATTCCGGGGACATTTTCCGGCCACTCATAAAATAAATATCCGGAGGTGCCGCGGGCGCGTGCAAGTGTGTCTGGGCTCAGAACGGACAACGGAAAGGACGAGCGGACTCGGACGGATGCAAGTTTTGAAAACATGATGATGCAATGCACATGATGACATGGCAAAATGCAACACGCAAGCGGATGACATGGCAACGACGACGAATAACTGGCTAACACCTAGCGCATCGGTCTCGGGGCATCACAACCAAGGCACCCCAAGGTAATATTCAGGGACAACCAAGAGCCTATAAGCCTGGGGATGCCCCGGGAAGGCATCCCCGGGAGTTGCATGATTATGATATCGTTTATTCTGAAATCATTGTATCTAGTCGTCACTTAAACCTTGGAGGTGCCCCTGCATTTATGTTTTGCTTCACTAAAGGGGGCAAGCGAGATATCACTTTTTGTCATATTTGCACACCATGCTCACTACAAATCTATTTGATGTTTCAGTATCATATTGTAAAACTTTCAGTTCTTTGTGATTTTCTCATGAGGCAACTTAATTACTACAGATTCATTGTCTCAGTAAACTTTTGTCATGTGACTGTGAAAAGTTCTTATATGGTTGATAGCATGTCACCACAGAAATTATGCTTGTTATCATTTACCTACTCGAGGACGAGCAGGAATTAAGCTTGGGGATGTTGATACGTCCAAAAAGTATCTATAATTTCTGCTTGCTCCATGCCTCTTTTTGTGTGATATTGCTATGATATTTATGCACTTCCATACACTTTTGATCATATTTGGACTAACCTACTAATGGTTGCAAAAGTGCACAATGTTCTTGTTTTACACTTTATTTTGTAGGAATTACTTGGAAATTGACAAAAACGCAAAAGGAGTCGTATTGGAGTAGGACTCTGACTTTCCTGAAATCTGTCTGAGAACGTTTTTTAAAGATGGTCACGTTCCTGCCCGAAGACGACGTCAAACGAAAAAAATCTAGTTGCAAAAGTTGTGAGGAATTTCGAGGCGATGCTTCTGGATATAAAATTCGTCCAAATCGGAGTCCGGACGGCCGAGTAAAGCCCGTTTTACTGAGGCCCAAAATCTGATGACGGGAATCCGAAAGTCTATATAAAGAGAGAAAACCTAGGTCACCAAGGGCCACGAATTTTCCTCCTCCCGAGCCGCCGTCTTAGAGAGGAGGACCAGCACCATTGCAGCACCATCCACAAGGAAGAAGGGGGGCCAAGGAGCCGCTGCCCCCTAGGGCCGCCGCCGCCCCCTAGGGCCGCCGCCGCCGCCGTGCCCCCAAGGGCCGCCGCCGCCGCCTCCGTGGCTGCCACCGGCCGTCTCCTCCTCGCGGGGCTGCACCTCTCCATCAACACCATCATCAACCTCCTCCTCACCATGTCCATGTGTGAGTAGTCTTCTCCGGGGCCGAGGGCTCATACGTGTAGCTATGTGGTTATCTCTCTCTCCCATGATGTGATCTTCGTTGTGATCATAGGCTATGTTAATCTAGGGTGATCCCATGATATTTCCCCTTCCTCTATGTATTGGATTGATGTACTCACTTGTCTTTATCTACTATAATCCACGAGACCAAGGTGACAGCGGTCTATTGGACATGGATTAGAAAAAATATTTTCATGAGTGATCTCCTCTCTTGTGTGTTGATTGAAGATTGAGAGTCTCTTGGTGCTTGTCTTTGACTATCCTTTAGATATGTTGTGGTGATTGTGGGACTCTTTTTGGATAGCCGCGGTGACATTGGGAAATCCTTATATTGAGAACTACGAACTTTGAGGTGTGCTTTTGTAGCCCTACATAATTCTCGTCCTCTCTTGACCACGAAGGAATGACCTCCGGGTGTGTCTCCATTTCATGTTTTATGGGAAATATCATGTGATTCGATTATGTTAATGTTGTTGGGAGTTGCCTCTAGTGAAAGTATGATCCCTAGGCCTTGTTTCCACCATTGCAATACCATTTGTGCTCACGTTTACCACTTGTTTGTTTGCTGCACTTTTTATTACAGATTTATATTACTTTGTTTTGCCATCCATATCATTTGCCATTTAATATCTCTTCGCCAAACTAGTGCACCTATACATCTAACAAGTGTATTAGGTGTGTTGGGGACACAAGAGACTTCTTGTATCTTAGTTGCAGGGTTGCTTGAGAGAGACCATCTTCAACCTCTACTTCCCTGAGTTCGATAAACCTTAGGTCATCCACTTGAGGGAAATTGCTGTTGTCCTACAAACCTCTGCGCTTGGAGGCCCAACATAGTCTACAAGAGTAGAAGCGTGTGTAGACATCAAGCTATTTCTGGCGCCGTTGCCGGGGAGGTGAGTGCTTGAAGGTATATCTTTAGATCTTGCAATTAAATCTTTTTGTTTCTTGTTTTTATTTCACTAGTTATGCTTATGGACAACCTTGCTATTGGATCGTTGCTTGCGGGAAGACGCCCCACACCTGTGGTGGTTGCTCCTCCCCCTACTGAAATTGTGCCCTATAAAATACCAGCTGGTATTATCGATTATGTTTTGGCTAATCGTTACGCAGGAGACAGACATCCCGGTGAACACTTGCTATATCTGTCACAATTATGTTCATTATTTAAGCTTGCAGATGTATCAAGGGAGTTTGTCATGAGGAAATTGTTCGCTGTATCACTTATAGATAAAGCTTCAGATTGGTATAAACTTCTCGATAACTCGCACTTGCTTGATTGGCAAGAGCTTATGTCTCTCTTTTATACTAAGTTTTATCCTCTTCATGAAATTCATCGAGACAAGAACTATATCTATAACTTTAGGTCTCATGACGGAGAGAGCGTAGCTCAAGCTAGGGGGAGACTGAAAACGTTAATGCTAAAAAGTCCTAACCATGGGCTCCCCAAAGATGCCTATGTGGAGAGTAAGAGTATCTTTTTGCATGTGGATCATGGTAACAATGCTTTATGTGATGCTTATATTGTTGAGTTTATTCGTGATCCCACTGAAAATTATTATGAGAAGGAAACATATGCTTATAGATATTTCAATAATATCAAGTTCCCTCTCTTTATGTTGAAGGTTTTGAAGCTGCACTTGTTTTGTCTTTCTATGCTTATTGCTTTGTGCTTCAATGAATTATTCTATTGCAATATTCCTATGCATAGGAAGCATGTTAGGCTTAAATGTGTTTGGTATTTGCTTCTTGATGCTCTCTTTTGTTCTTCAACTCTTATTCCTACGAGAGCATCATTAAAGTCTTATGCCTAGCTTAAAGGCATAAAAAAGCGCTTTTGGGAGGCAGCCCACAATGAATAAAATTTTATTTTGCTTTTGTTGTGTCTTGATGTTGTTACTACAGTAGCATCATCATTGTATCTTTACTTTTCAGCTTTGTGCCAAGTGTAGCCTCTGATTGCAAGAAAGTTCAAAAGTTGTGACGTGATGTCCAGGAAACAGATTCTGTCCTTGGACAGAAAAATTCGTATAAAATCACCAGATCATCTATTTGGTCTGAATTTTTTCGACAGCGTGCTCTATACAATTGGCTTTCGGGCGTCTGTTCTGAGTTTTTTGATTTGAGTTCCAGAAGTGCCCCGAAAGAATTATTTACTACCTGCTGGTCTGTTTTTCACAGATTCTGTCCTGTTTTGCCTTTCCTTCGTTTTGCAAACCTTGAGCTTGCTTTTTCTTTGCAAAAACCTTTTGGCAATCTTGAGAAACAGTAGACCTTCAAGAATATCCTTATTTCCAGCAAGGAAAAATTATTTTATTATGGGTACTAACCTCGCTAATCAGATTATGATGAGTTATGTATGAAGGGAGTTTTCAAGTGTGCGAGGGAAGATGATAAAAAGATTCAGGAGTGTCAAACGCTCAAGCTTGGGGATGCCCCCGTGCACCCCCAAGACATATTCAAGAAGACTCAAGCGTCTAAGCTTGGGGTTGCCCCCGTGCATCCCCTTCTCCATCAACAATTATCAGTTCGTCTTTCGTTCCACTATATTTTTATCACTTCATGTGTTATGTGCTATGCTTGGAGCGTCTTGCTTTTAGTTTCCTTTTTAGTTTTCTTTAGCTTTGCTTGCTGTTCATAACGAGTTGGAACCCAGCTTTCTTTGTGTGGGAGAGAGACCCGCTCCACTTCAACCTAGAACATAACATAGAATTTTCATGTATATCTTTGTTGTGTGTGTTCTTTGTCTTTCAATAGCTACTATCATGTTCAGCTCTTAGTTTTCATGCTTATCTTTTTAAAGAGCTTTTGTTTAGTTGGTCGATGGAGCTCTCTTTATTTATCATGCTTATCTTATTAAGAGAGTTGGCTTCTGTTGTGCTGGTTGATATGTCTATGATAAAAATGCTATGTGCATAATGGTGCTTAGTAGTTCATGTTTTCTTATGGTTAGTCTCAAATAGCTGGGGGGGTCTCAATGTGTTATTGGAGTACCAACATGATTTGTTTGCCTATGATGTGGTATGGTTTAGTGGTATCTTCCCCCAAGAATTTATTGTGATTGACTTGGCGTATGCTCACGCATATTTAAGACTGTAAAGAAAATCTATCAAGCCTTGATGATCTTTAATTTCTGAGTAGCGATATAACTTCCATGCCCGATTCAATGTTGCTTTGTCGCTCTGCATGATTATGACCATCATTACTCTTTTAGTTGGTCGCTCCCAGTCTTTTGCTAACCTTCACCTGTACTAAGCGGACTGACTGCTTGTGCATCCAAAATTCTTTAAACCAGTTATGCCATATGAGTCCACCATACCTACCTATACATGGTATTTACCTGCCATTCCTAACGAAGACTTTCATATACCATCTCGAAATTATTCAAAAAAGCATTTCTCTTTTGTGCCTCTGTTTTAGCTCATGAGGAAGTAGTAGTTAATTCATGATCTTTTTAAGTTGGACAAGCTTCACCCCGGGATTGCATGTCTAATGTGCAAACCCATAATACGAGAAGGAACTGGCATAGAGTGCGCCCGGCTCATTAAAAAATTATACAACAAACAAACCCTCCTTCACGCTTTGTTCATGAGAAATCAGAAAACTTTGGCAGTGATAAACAAAGGAGATTAAGAGGATGTGATCGTCCTCATTCGGGAGCCGTTCCTCGAAACTTGTCCAGCTCAAGAAGTGATTGAGTTATCTGCTAGCATTCGTTGACGAAATATGCATATTCTAAAGAAATAATTATTACCTCTGTTTTTAAAACCAAGAGCTCTGGTACATGTTTAGATTTTGTTTCCGACCACGGGTTTTCAACCTTGCCAACAAAAGACACGGTTCGAGAGTCTCCACATTCTTTAAAGCACCAACTATTGAGAGCATGATTGTCATTCTGAGTGTAATGTGCATTTTCCCAAAGTACCATTGTCTTTTGCATGATTATGATATCGTTTATTCTGAAATCATTGTATCTGGTCGTCACTTAAACCTTGGAGGTGCCCCTGCATTTATGTTTTGCTTCACTAAAGGGGGCAAGCGAGATATCACTTTTTGTCATATTTGCACACCATGCTCACTACAAATCTATTTGATGTTTCAGTATCATATTGTAAAACTTTCAGTTCTTTGTGATTTTCTCATGAGGCAACTTAATTACTACAGATTCATTGTCTCAGTAAGCTTTTGTCATGTGACTGTGAAAAGTTCTTATATGGTTGATAGCATGTCATCACAGAAATTATGCGTGTTATCATTTACCTACTCGAGGACGAGCAGGAATTAAGCTTGTGATGTTGATACGTCCAAAACGTATCTATAATTTCTGCTTGCTCCATGCCTCTTTTTGTGTGATATTGCTATGATATTTATGCACTTCCATACACTTTTGATCATATTTGGACTAACCTACTAATGGTTGCAAAAGTGCACAATGTTATTGTTTTACACTTTATTGTGTAGGAATTACTTGGAAATTGACAAAAACGCAAAAGGAGTCGTATTGGAGTAGGACTCGGACTTTCCTGAAATCTGTCTGAGAACGTTTTTTAAAGATGGTCACGTTCCTGCCCGAAGACGACGTTAAACGAAAAAATTCTAGTTGCGAAAGTTGTGGCGAATTTCGAGGCGATGCTTCTGGATATAAAATTCGTCCAAATCGGAGTCCGGACGGCCGAGTAAAGCCCGTTTTACTGAGGCCCAAAATCTGATGACGGGAATCCGAGAGTCTATATAAAGAGAGGAAACCTAGGTCACCAAGGGCCACGAATTTTCCTCCTCCCGAGCCGCCGTCTTGGAGGGGAGGACCAGCACCATTGCAGCACCATCCACAAGGAAGAAGGGGGGCCAAGGAGCCGCTGCCCCCTAGGGCCGCCGCCGCCCTGAGGGCCGCCGCCGCCCCCTAGGGCCGCCGCCGCCGCCGCCTCCGTGGCTGCCGCCGGCCGTCTCCTCCTCGCGGGGCTGCACCTCTCCATCAACACCATCATCAACCTCCTCCTCACCATGTCCATGTGTGAGTAGTGTCACACCCTGATTTTCATATAACATTGCTTAAGCTAATTTCCATGATTAAAAATGTGGATTTGCAAAAACTTTTGAGTGTTTTTGACTTTGCTTGATTTGACTTTTGTCTGCTGTTTGCTAGTGCTCTAAAAATCAAATAAATCCTCCAACTCTTATACTTCATCTCCTTGACCCAAAACCTTTTCCCAATGATCATGCAATGTGTATAGACCAGTATAGAATTTTCTTATAAAAATATTTTGGCCAAATGGTATTTTCTAAAATTAGTTTTCCAAAAAAACCCTGAATTGAGGTTTGCACTGCAAGTACCTTATTTAGGGTGTGAAAAATCTTTCAAAAAGTATATTTGAATCCAATTAGGTATAGGACTCCCAGAAACCACAAAAGTATAATTTTAAAAGTTATTTTTATATTTTATTTAAAAGCTTTTTCTTAAGGCCAGAAATGGTCTTTAATAGGGAAAAATTACTTAATCATTTCAAAAATATTTGCCAAAATTCAGGGAGACTCATAGGACACATATTGTCCATATATAAGAGTTTCAACACATGGTCATGTTCAAAATATTGGACAAACCCTTCCAAAACCCTTTCTGGATATTTCAAGCTTTTGAAATATTTACAAAGGAAATATTATCCAAAAATTCCAGGGAAATTCTATCATGTCATATATGACATATTTGATGATCTTGCAAAGCCTCATGCCTTGAAGATCAAGGAAACATCCTCTAATCCCCTCAAAACCATTATGTCCATATTTGAAGTTTGAGCAACTCTACATTGCCAAACTTGTCCAAATGCTCTCAAATTTGGTGCACATGCTAGAATGGCCTAATAAGGCATCTAGACCTAATGGCACAAGATTTGGAATAGAGCAACTTGATCAGATCACCCCAAAACCACTTCTGTTCAAATTCAAATTTGAACAACTTTACATTGTCAACTTTTTATATGGAGCCTCAAACCTTGTGGGCATGTTCATAACCCCAAATGATGATGCTACCCCAAGTGGTGCATCAAGGGGAGATGAATTGCTTGACTCAAACAAGGTGAAACCATTTCTGTTGATTTCTAGGGTTCACCAAAGTTACATTGGCCACTTTGCCCAAATGAGCTCAAATTTGGTGTAGGGGCCTAATTATATGTGACATTTGATCATGTTAAGTCCCATGCCAATTGGAAGTCATTTGCCTCCCCAGAACCTGATCAAACACCTTCTGGTCATTTACCAAAACCAGTGTTTGAACCTCTTTTACTATTTCCCTTTACCCCAAATTTCTACCACACCTTTCCCTGATCATCATCTACCCCCAGTAACTCTCTATGGCCTCAGCTCAATTATTGGAGGAGGGTAAAACCCCAATTCACTCTTCTAGACAGCAGATTTCACCCTCTTCCTCACATCCCTCCTCATCCCAGTGGTTCCCTGGAGCATCCAAAGCCACAGGCCACTTCTTTACTACTTCCTATACCCTCTGGACACAGTTGGACACGCCCTGGGCGCCAGGCCACGGCAATGGCAGCCAAAAGCCCGCTCTGGAGCGCGCTACAGTGCTCTGGAGCACTGCAGCCGCCCCCAATCACCGGCCCCGACCACCTAGGGCCTCCCCCCTCGTGTCCCCCGAGGCCGCCTCGGCGTCCGGGACACGCTAGATGGTCGGCCCCCTCCTCCTTCTCTCTCCGGCGACCTGTGTCACGCATACCCGAGCGCCGCCCGTGTCCACCAGTCGCCGCCCGTGTCCCTAGCATCCCTCGTGCTCGTTCCTCTCTCCCTCTCTCTTTCCCTGGTCATAGACCACGCCCAGCAGGACCCCCGACTCGAAGGCAAGCCCCCCCGTGGCCTACAGGAACGGCTACGGCCTCGCCGGCGCACGGCCCGCTGTGCACCACGCCCTTTCCTATTTAAGGCCGCCCGGGTCCTCCCCTTCGTCTCATTTCGCTTCTCCTAGCCCCCCGTGCACTCCCAGGACGTCCCATTCTTCCTCCCGTGCCCTCCAGCCATCACCCTGGCCGGAGCAGAGCCGTCGGCCGCCGCCTAGATACGGGCACCTCAGGCCCTTCCTCCTCCACCTAGCCACTCCAGCACTACCCCAGCACCGCCCCAGACTCCCCCCAAGCTCCAGCTCTTCCTTCCCCCACCTCTTCCCCCGCTGTACCGAACTTCACCGACGGTTGCCTCTGCGGACGTCCAAGCCGTCGCCGCTTCAGCCCTCCCCGGCATGCGTGCGATACATGGATGGGTGCGGCGTGCCCTCCTGAGCACGCCGGTGGGCGGAGCGTCGCCGGAGACGCGCTGTGGCCCCGGCAATCACCGGCGGGAGCAGCTCACCCCACGGCGAGAACGCGCGGCGGGAGGTTGAAGATGGCCGGAGCGCCGGGTCCCACGCGTCAGTGACCTGGAAGTTGGGCCCCTCCGTTTAAGTGGAGGCGGGTCTGGCCTCGGCCGCTTCCCCCGCGCGGAAGCGCCTTTCCTGGCGGGCGCCTTCGACGTGGCCGGGTCCCTGCGCGCTGCTAAGCAGATGGGCCGGCCCGGTGCACAGAAGCACTAAGCTTCGCCCTGCACACTGTATAAGGTTGAACCCTTATTCCTTTTCTTTTTCTTTATTCTGCCAACTTCAAAAATGCCTAGATAATTCAAATGAACTCCAAATTGCATGATTCAAATTTCCTATGGCTCCATAAATCCTGCTCTATCACATGGTGCAACATGCACATTATTCCAAGAACATTTCTTTCACAAATATTTATCCAATTCCTTTATTTCATTTCTGTGATGAACTTTAGAAAATCACAGAGAGCTCAATCTTGATCCAAATGCAGTGATTCAAATTCCTAGATGCTTGTCATGTCCAAACTTAGTTTTGGAACATTTTTATTAATAGTTTCTGTACCCCACCAAATATTGAGCCATTTCTTCATATTTACCAGCTTTGCAAAATCCTAGGAAATTCATTTCAATTTCAAATACAGTGAAACCAACTCCTAGATGCTTCTAAAATCTTGACTTGATGATGGGTACCTTTGCTCATCATTCAAGGAAATATTTCTGTATACTTCTTCCAAGTCCATAAACCCTTTGGTTCCATCACAATGAAATGTTCCAAACTACCTATTGATCCAACACCTATGAAACCACCTTGGTTATTTTTCATATGACCAGAGGTATCCTAGAAAAGTCCAACTCCTATTTTTAGAGCACTTTTATTTTTGCTTTGATTGTGTTGCTTATTACGATTGTTTCCATCGTTAGTTGACGAAATAAACAAAGTACTCGGAGATGGACCAGAAGGTTTGAAGACTCGGAAGAATAAGGCAAGCAGCCCTTTGACCATGCTCAAGAAACTTTTTATGCATGTCTCATAGCACTTGATTGTTCAATGCATCGGAATCATGTTGAGGTGGAGACCACTTTGGTTGCTACCCCTGTTACTTTACTGTTGAAACTTGCATCAAACATGGCCCTACTTTCCTATGAGGGTTATGTGGGTGGGAGTAGATAGATGTATGCTATAGTAGTTGGCTACGCAAAAATGGGTCGGGGTTATGCATTGAGTGAAACAAGTGTGGTCTGACATACTTGCAAATGACCCAGTGGGTGCCACTAATGCCCCTGGGAGTTGATGAGGAGCTAGGGCACTACTTGGTGAAGAAGTAGTGTGCCGAGGCTCGACGAAAGTGTTGTTTACAGAGATGGATTAGATTTATGTGTGACTACCGTCCCAACCAAACATGTGCAACCACTCTACCCTTATATGGGAAAGGGCATTATTGATTACCTAGGTCGATACTAGCATGGTGCCCGCATTACTAGTGACGGGGGTGACATGAGGTCACTCTCGGGACGGGGTCGTGCTTGGATAGGCGGCCATGACTGTCTTTACAGGGCACCGGACACACCGTTGGTACCCCGTGCTTGTGGTATGTGATGAATATGGGAGCGAGGCTCCAAGAATCTTGAGATGTGAAATGTGGGGCACGGGGCTGTTACCAATCGAGTGGACTCCATTTTAGTGTCGTCTAGGGAAAGATAGTGATCGGGTGCTTACCCCGGGTACTTGAGGTATCGCGGGTCGTGGATGACACAGAAGTTCCTCGGATCTTGTGGGTAAAGTGTGCAACCTCTGCAGAGTGTCAAACTATTCGAATAGCCGTGTCCGCTGTCAAGGACAGTTGGGTGGTGCTACTTAGACTATGTCCATAAGTTTCTGGGAAACAACACGATTCAGAAATATTGTTGATGTGGTTGTGAGAAAGTCACAATGAGCTTGTGCATGTGTTGATTACAACTCTTTCTCGATATTGATGTCTGTGACCTCCTGATACTTGTTGCAGACACTTGCAATTCCATGTTATATGTTGATCATACTTGCATATGAAAAACTAGCTTTCCGCAAAACTGCCAACCTAGCAGTAGAGCCTTGCATAATTATTATGTTATCACACTTGGGTTGCTTGCGAGTACATTCAAAGTACTCATTGGCTTGCCACTGGTTATTTTATTGGCCAGGCATGAGAGAACAGGTTATGATGAAGATTTCTTGGTGACGAGCATGCGAGCTAGGACGCTTCCCAGTCAGAATGCCTGTAGGGTTAAGGCAGATGGCATGGGTCCCAGTTGTCTTTGAAGATTTCCGCTGCGATGATATACTCAAGACTTGACCATTATGGTCCTATTTGTGTAACACGGTATGTAAGGATGTAAGACTCTTGTTATTCAGCTTCTGTGTGTTCAGTGAGCATTGATCTCTGGGATCACTGTACACGTACATTCGGTGATCACGACTTATGAGTCGGGGTCCCCACAGAGCTGGTATCTGAGCCATCCTGACTGTAGGAAGCTTTAGTTAGCATGGTCGTTAGTTAGGGTAAAACTATTTTCAAAACTACTACTAGTTTTCAAAACTATCTATACTTCTCTTCCCTTCTCAGTTTTTCGAAAACTAGGCTATACTTGATCTCTTCCCCTTCAAAACCTTGGTCGCTAAAACCCTTATGCCCCTGACCACTGGATTTTCTATAATCCTCGTGGAGTGCACCTCGCCCAACACTCACCCACCACTTTTGCACGCAAGATTGGTGACACCACGACAAGACGGTACCAACAGAAACTACAACCTCGATGAGTGAGGACATGAAGACCCAGAAGATTGGGGACACCCTTGACAGGAGCCCCCAAGATGGTGCAGCTTTGGCCTATGATGACCAGGGTATAGGTTATGCAAAGTCATAATATACATCGCTAATAGAGTAATCCTATCACTACCGTTGTTGTATCGGCAACCACCGGTGGATGAGAACCTTGCCATTTGGTCCGCCTCACTATAGTGAGCAGGAAAACGGTTCTCTTCGTCCCCCGCTCTTGGTGTCGATGTTTTCATCAACAAAACTGACATGTTGGACCTCTATTACGCCTTGTTATTGTCATTACGTATGGATTGCCTACCTGGTACCCTCGACGCCCCAGAAGGCGCAAGGGATCGTCATGATTAAAGAGACAAGAGAAGACCAAGTCAACGCCAGCTACAAGGAGGCACCTTCACCACATCATCTCATCAGGCGAGAGGTTGTTGAAGATTCTTTAGGCTCAACCTGGATTGTTCATCAAGCAACTACAAGGGACATAGCAACACCTGAGGAAGCCCAGAAGACTGCACGAGGCACAAGTCACGACACTGAGTCCGAGAACCCCTAGGGTAGGATGAGTCGTGTACCCCCTATGCGCAGTCGAGTCCATATGATGGTTCGAATAGAACCATGATTGTGTGTTGTTTGCTTTTATTTGCTTGTGTTTAGATATAAGTCGCGCTTTTGCCCAGGCAACAAGTGCATGGCTATATCACCTTCCTTGCCTTGTTTCTTTTGTTTCGACCTTTTTGCACCTGTTTGTTGCACCTGCACTATAGCACCCCCTTTAGGCATTTCCCTCCTCTACGCTGCTTCTTCCCTCTATTCTCTCTCTCCCCAATTGAAGACCCGCAAGACAAGATGCACCAAGGATTCTACCTCGGCAGCCAACTGGCACTGAAGACTTCTGCTACAACCTCCACGATCAATTGCGACCCCGTAGAGTTATGTTTAACCCTCCAGACCGGTAACCCCATTCCTAGACTCTTTGAGACTTCCCGAGACACTCCAGCACGAATCCTCAACCATGTGCCTAACCCATGGTAAAGCGAGAGGACTAGTTAAGCCTTTGTAACCTTGCACAACACTGGGTTCGTAAAGGAGCTAGTGGACACGATGAGTGAGCACATTTTCCATCCTAATATAGCACGAGGTCTGACGATGCCATAGATAGACCAGTTCGAGGATATTGGACAGATGACTTGGTGGTCTATATCAATGACTTCGAGGAATTATCTGAGACCTTGATGGATTGTGAGGTTTTCATATTGGTGGGATCATGACTTTGGGGAAGCATGTAGGAGTACCCGTTAGACATGAGATTTGGATTTATGTAGGTGATTCTGGTCGGTATAATGCTGGATATGTGTGCATGGTTCGGGGTAAATTGGATTTAGACCGATGATCTTGATCATGATACCATGCTTCTCGGTGGACAATAACCTAGGAGATTGGATTATTTGTCGGAGTTGGTTTAGAGATCTATTTAATCGTGACCTTGGAGTTCACTTGACCCGGATAATGGGAATTTGGAGGACTTACTGTCATAATGCAAAGTCCTCCCCAATATTTGGATATCATAGGGACTCGAGATCTTGCAAACACCGTAGACATCGGATTTGTAGAATTGATTGGATTATGTGGTGATTGATGGTAATGACCGGGCTATTGGAGTTGATCTATAGGAAGGAAACAAAATCTTGGAGTGGCATATGACGTGTTTCCTTAGAATAGAGATGCATTATCTTGAGCCTTGCAATAATAGGTTGAGTGCTTGGATTGTGGAGTTTAATTTAAGCTCAGCCGCATGTATGATCTACCTTTGGATTTTAGAGGTAGACATACATACAGATTTGGGGATCATAGACAAGTATAATTTTGTGAGACCGTCTCTTGAAAATCATGAGGATATGTATGGCAATGAGTGGTGATTAAAGTTGGTCTATGCGAGAGGCCGCTTTTTCGATCGGAGTACTAGATAGAGCTATTGGCATCTCAGAAACTGTGCTTAAGGATAAAGATGATATAAGTTCACTCACTCACTAGAATCCTTGAAACCCTTAAGCCCCACCGAGCCACCACCTGGTCAGATTCTGACCACGGGCCTTGACTCAGAGTCAGGAAGGCCTCTGCAAATACTCAGCCGAGACCACCACCAATACCCCAGCTTACCTTGCGTACCCCCATAGACCTCATGGAGTAATTGGACAAGTTGGGTAACATCATTATTTGATGGCCTACTTGTCTGCCCGAAGACAAAGAAGAGACGGACAGCTGGATGGAAGACATTGAAGGTCGCCCTAACAAGAAGGAAGATCTACACCGACCACCGTCATCAAGAATAAACTTCCGCGTCGAAGACCGGGCGTATCTGCAAACCACTCCTCTCAAAGGAGCCGAGCATTTCCGTGTTGAAGGAACGCTCACACCAAGTTGTATCAAGATTTGAAGGCACGATTCTGGTGGCACGAGATGAAAAGAGAGATTTGCAACCTATGTTGCAAAGTGTGATGTGTGCCAAAGGGTCAAGGCTGAATATCAGCGACCCACCGGATTGCTTCAACCACTCAAGGTTCCTGAGTGGAAGTGGGATAAAGTCGGAATGGACTTCGTCACTGGATTGTCAAGGTCGGATAAGAGGACATGGCTCTATCTGGGTCATAGTCGATCATTTGACCAAGGTGGCCCATTTCATTCCTGTCAAGACCACTTATGATGGCAACCGGCTGGCAGCTCTCTACATTGACCGAATCGTAAGTCTTCACGGTATTCCCAAGGAGATTGTGTCAGATCGAGGAACCCAGTTCACCTCAAGGTTCTGGAAGAAGTTCCGAGAAGCCTTGGGAACCAAGTTGTCTTTCAGCATGGCTTTCCACCCACAGACCGGAGGTCGGACTGAGCGAGTCAATCAGATTCTCGAAGTCATGACTCCGAGCCTGTGTCTTGGCATATGGAGCCAAGTGGGAGGATTGTCTCCCTTTTGCCGAGTTCTCCTATGACAACAGTTACCTGTCGAGCCTTCAGATGGCACCATTTTGAGGTGTTGTACGGACGCACATGTCGCACACCCCTCAACTGGTCAGAGACTGGAGTAGAGCTAGTCTTTGGACCGGATATTCTCCGCGCAGCGGAAGAGCAAGTCCAACTAGTTAGAGAACGTTTGAAGGCAGCCAGTCAAGGCAAAAGAGCTATGCTGACACTCACCGTCGGGACATGAGTTTCCATGTCGGGGACCACGTGTACCTACGGGTAACTCCTCTGAAGGGAACCAAGCGTTTCCACGTCAAGGGGAAGCTCGCACCAAGGTTCATTGGACCCTTTGAGATCACTGCAAGTCATGTAGTAGACGGCTTCCCAGCTAGATCTACCACCTGAGATACCCTCCGTGCACCAAATCTTCCACGAGCCCCCACTCTGGAAGTACTTCTTACCTCCTAGCTAGCCCAATGCCCGCAAGGACATCGATCACCGAGCCTTTGACAGCTAACCCAACCTAACCTATGCAAGAGACCCCTCAGCAACACCCATCAAGGAAGGCATCAAGCAAGAAGCCATACCATCAAGTACTTCAGGATTCCAAGGAGCACCGCTCGGAAGCAGAACCAACAAGAAGAAGTGAAGACTACCCCGTATCCAAGACTCCGCCTTTCTTTCCACGCCTAGTCTGGGAATCTCGGGGACGAGATTCTTGTAAGGGGGGTAGGTGTGTCACACCCTGATTTTCATATCACATTGCTTAAGCTAATTTCCATGATTAAAAATGTGGATTTGCAAAAACTTTTGAGTGTTTTTGACTTTGCTTGATTTGACTTTTGTCTGATGTTTGCTAGTGCTCTAAAAATCAAATAAATCCTCCAACTCTTATACTTCATCTCCTTGACCCAAAACCTTTTCCCAATGATCATGCCATGTGTATAGACCAGTATAGAATTTTCTTATAAAAATATTTTGGCCAAATGGTATTTTCTAAAATTAGTTTTCCAAAAAACCCCTGAATTGAGGTTTGCACTGCAAGTACCTTATTTAGGGTGTGAAAAATCTTTAAAAAAGTATATTTGAATCCTATTAGGTATAGGACTCCCAGAAACCACAAAAGTATAATTTTAAAAGTTATTTTTATATTTTATTTAAAAGCTTTTTCTTAAGGCCAGAAATGGTCTTTAATAGGGAAAAATTACTTAATCATTTCAAAAATATTTGCCAAAATTCAGGGAGACTCATAGGACATATATTGTCTATATATAAGAGTTTCAACACATGGTCATGTTCAAAATATTGGACAAACCCTTCCAAAACCCTTTCTGGATATTTCAAGCTTTTGAAATATTTACAAAGGAAATATTCTCCAACAATTCCAGGGAAATTCTATCATGTCATATATGACATATTTGATGATCTTGCAAAGCCTCATGCCTTGAAGATCAAGGAAACATCCTCTAATCCCCTCAAAACCATTCTGTCCATATTTGAAATTTGAGCAACTCTACATTGCCAAACTTGTCCAAATGCTCTCAAATTTGGTGCACATGCTAGAATGGCCTAATAAGGCATCTAGACCTAATGGCACAAGATTTGGAATAGAGCAACTTGATCAGATCACCCCAAAACCACTTCTGTTCAAATTCAAATTTGAACAACTTTACATTGTCAACTTTTTATCTGGAGCCTCAAACCTTGTGGGCATGTTCATAACCCCAAATGATGATGCTACCCCAAGTGGTGCATCAAGGGGAGATGAATTGCTTGACTCAAACAAGGTGAAACCATTTCTGTTGATTTCTAGGGTTCACCAAAGTTACATTGGCCACTTTGCCCAAATGAGCTCAAATTTGGTGTAGGGGCCTAATTATATGTGACATTTGATCATGTTAAGTCCCATGCCAATTGGAAGTCATTTGCCTCCCCAGAACCTGATCAAACACCTTCTGGTCATTTACCAAAACCAGTGTTTGAACCTTTTTTACTATTTCCCTTTACCCCAAATTTCTACCACACCTTCCCCTGATCATCATCTACCCCCAGTAACTCTCTATGGCCTCAGCTCAATTATTGGAGGAGGGTAAAACCCCAATTCACTCTTCTAGACAGCAGATTTCACCCTCTTCCTCACCTCCCTCCTCATCCCAGTGGTTCCCTGGAGCATCCAAAGCCACAGGCCACTTCTTTACTACTTCCTATACCCTCTGGACACAGTTGGACACGCCCTGGGCGCCAGGCCACGCCAATGGCAGCCAAAAGCCCGCTCTGGAGCGCGCTATAGTGCTCTGGAGCACTGCAGCCGCCCCGAATCACCGGCCCCGACCACCTAGGGCCTCCCCCCTCATGTCCCCCGAGGCCGCCTCGGCGTCCGGGACACGCTAGATGGTCGGCCCCCTCCTCCTTCTCTCTCCGGCGACCTGTGTTACGCGTACCCGAGCGCCGCCCGTGTCCACCAGTCGCCGCCCGTGTCCCTAGCATCCCTCGTGCTCGTTCCTCTCTCCCTCTCTCTTTCCATGGTCGTAGACCACGCCCAGCAGGACCCCCGACTCGAAGGCAAGCCCCCCCGTGGCCTACAGGGACGGCTACGGCCTCGCCGGCGCACGGCCCGCTGTGCACCACGCCCTTTCCTATTTAAGGCCGCCTGGGTCCTCCCCTTTGTCTCATTTCGCTTCTCCTAGCCCCTCGTGCACTCCCAGGACGTCCCATTCTTCCTCCCGTGCCCTCCAGCCATCACCCTGGCCGGAGCAGAGCCGCCGGCCGCCGCCTAGATACAGGCACCTCAGGCCCTTCCTCCTCCACCTAGCCACTCCAGCACTACCCCAGCACCGCCCCAGACTCCCCCCAAGCTCCAGCTCTTCCTTCCCCCGCCTCTTCCCCCGTTGTACCGAACTTCACCGACGGTCGCCTCCACGGATGTCCAAGCCGTCGCCGCTTCAGCCCTCCCCGGCATGCGTGCGATACATGGATGGGTGCGGCGTGCCCTCCTGAGCACGTCGGTGGGCGGAGCGTCGCCGGAGACGCGCTGTGGCCCCGGCAATCACCGGCGGGAGCAGCTCACCCCACGGCGAGAATGCGCGGCGGGAGGTTGAAGATGGCCGGAGCGCCGGGTCCCACGCGTCAGCGACCTGGAAGCTGGGCCCCTCCGTTTAAGTGGAGGCAGGTCTGGCCTCGGCCGCTTCCCCCGCGCGGAAGCGCCTTTCCTGGCGGGCGCCTTCGACGTGGCCGGGTCCCTACGCGCTGCTGAGCAGATGGGTCGGCCCGGTGCACAGAAGCACTAAGCTTCGCCCTGCACACTGTATAAGGTTGAACCCTTATTCCTTTTCTTTTTCTTTATTCTGCCAACTTCAAAAATGCCTAGATAATTCAAATGAACTCCAAATTGCATGATTCAAATTTCCTATGGCTCCATAAATCCTGCTCTATCACATGGTGCAACATGCACATTATTCCAAGAACATTTCTTTCACAAATATTTATCAAATGCCTGTATTTCATTTCTGTGATGAACTTTAGAAAATCACAGAGAGCTCAATCTTGATCCAAATGCAGTGATTCAAATTCCTAGATGCTTGTCATGTCCAAACTTAGTTTTGGAACATTTTTATTAATAGTTTCTGTACCCCTACAAATATTGAGCCATTTCTTCATATTTACCAGCTTTGCAAAATCCTAGGAAATTCATTTCAATTCCAAATCCAGTGAAACCAACTCCTAGATGCTTCTAAAATCTTGACTTGATGATGGGTACCTTTGCTCATCATTCAAGGAAATGTTTCTGTATACTTCTTCCAAGTCCATAAACCCTTTGGTTCCATCACAATGAAATGTTCCAAACTACCTATTGATCCAACACCTATGAAACCACCTTGGTTATTTTTCATATGACCAGAGGTATCCTAGAAAAGTCCAACTCCTATTTTTAGAGCACTTTTATTTTTGCTTTGATTGTGTTGCTTATTACGATTGTTTCCATTGTTAGTTGACGAAATAAACGAAGTACTCGGAGATGGACCAGAAGGTTTGAAGACTCGGAAGAATAAGGCAAGCAGCCCTTTGACCATGTTCAAGAAACTTTTTATGCATGTCTCATAGCACTTGATTGTCCAATGCATCGGAATCATGTTGAGGTGGAGACCACTTTGGTTGCTACCCCTGTTACTTTACTGTTGAAACTTGCATCAAACATGGCCCTACTTTCCTATGAGGGTTATGTGGGTGGGAGTAGATAGATGTATGCTATAGTAGTTGGCTACGCAAAAATGGGTCGGGGTTATGCATTGAGTGAAACAAGTGTGGTCTGACATACTTGCAAATGACCCAGTGGGTGCCACTAATGCCCCTGGGAGTTGATGAGAAGCTAGGGCACTACTTGGTGAAGAAGTAGTGTGCCGAGGCTCGACGAAAGTGTTGTTTACAGAGATGGATTAGATTTATGTGTGACTACCGTCCCAACCAAACATGTGCAACCAGTCTACCCTTATATGGGAAAGGGCATTATTGATTACCTAGGTCGATACTAGCATGGTGCCCGCATTACTAGTGACGGGGGTGACATGAGGTCACTCTCGGGACGGGGTCGCGCTTGGATAGGCGGCCATGACTGTCTTTACAGGGCACCGGACACACCGTTGGTACCCCGTGCTTGTGGTATGTGATGAATATGGGAGCGAGGCTCCAAGAATCTTGAGATGTGAAATGTGGGGCACGGGGCTGTTACCAATCGAGTGGACTCCATTTTAGTGTCGTCTAGGGAAAGATAGTGATCGGGTGCTTACCCCGGGTACTTGAGGTATCGCGGGTCGTGGATGACACGGAAGTTCCCCGGATCTTGTGGGTAAAGTGTGCAACCTCTGCAGAGTGTCAAACTATTCGAATAGCCGTGTCCGCGGTCAAGGACAGTTGGGTGGTGCTACTTAGACTATGTCCATAAGTTTCTGGGAAACAACACGATTCAGAGATATTGTTGATGTGGTTGTGAGAAAGTCACAATGAGCTTGTGCATGTGTTGATTACAACTCTTTCTCGATATTGATGTCTGTGACCTCCTGATACTTGTTGCAGACACTTGCAATTCCATGTTATATGTTGATCATACTTGCATATGAAAAACTAGCTTTCCGCAAAACTGCCAACCTAGCAGTAGAGCCTTGCATAATTATTATGTTATCACACTTGGATTGCTTGCGAGTACATTCAAAGTACTCATTGGCTTGCCACTGGTTATTTTATTGGCCAGGCATGAGAGAACAGGTTATGATGAAGATTTCTTGGTGACGAGCATGCGAGCTAGGACGCTTCCCAGTCAGAATGCCTGTAGGGTTAAGGCAGATGGCATGGGTCCCAGTTGTCTTTGAAGATTTCCGCTGCGATGATATACTCAAGACTTGACCATTATGGTCCTATTTGTGTAACACGGTATGTAAGGATGTAAGACTCTTGTTATTCAGCTTCTGTGTGTTCAGTGAGCATTGATCTCTGGGATCACTGTACACGTACATTCGGTGATCACGACTTATGAGTCGGGGTCCCCACAGAGCTGGTATCTGAGCCATCCTGACTGTAGGAAGCCTTAGTTAGCATGGTCGTTAGTTAGGGTAAAACTATTTTCAAAACTACTACTAGTTTTCAAAACTATCTATACTTATCTTCCCTTCTCAGTTTTTCGAAAACTAGGCTATACTTGATCTCTTCCCCTTCAAAACCTTGGTCGCTAAAACCCTTATGCCCCTGACCACTGGATTTTCTATAATCCTCGTGGAGTGCACCTCGCCCAACACTCACCCACCACTTTTGCACGCAAGATTGGTGACACCACGACAAGACGGTACCAACAGAAACTACAACCTCGATGAGTGAGGACATGAAGACCCAGATGATGGGGGACACCCTTGACAGGAGCCCCCAAGATGGTGCAGCTTTGGCCTATGATGACCAGGGTATAGGTTATGCAAAGTCATAATATACATCGCTAATAGAGTAATCCTGTCACTACCGTTGTTGTATCGGCAACCGCCGGTGGATGAGAACCTTGCCATTTGGTCCGCCTCACTATAGTGAGCAGGAAAACGGTTCTCTTCGTCCCCCGCTCTTGGTGTCGATGTTTTCATCAACAAAACCGACATGTTGGACCTCTATTACGCCTTGTTATTGTCATTACGTATGGATTGCCTACCTGGTACCCTCGACGCCCCAGAAGGCGCAAGGGATCGTCATGATTAAAGAGACAAGAGAAGACCAAGTCAACGCCAGCTACAAGGAGGCACCTTCACCACATCATCTCATCAGGCGAGAGGTTGTTGAAGATTCTTCAGGCTCAACCTGGATTGTTCATCAAGCAACTACAAGGGACATAGCAACACCTGAGGAAGCCCAGAAGACTGCACGAGGCACAAGTCACGACACTGAGTCCGAGAACCCCTAGGGTAGGATGAGTCGTGTACCCCCTATGTGCAGTCGAGTCCATATGATGGTTCGAATAGAACCATGATTGTGTGTTGTTTGCTTTTATTTGCTTGTGTTTAGATATAAGTCGCGCTTTTGCCCAGGCAACAAGTGCATGGCTATATCACCTTCCTTGCCTTGTTTCTTTTGTTTCGACCTTTTTGCACCTGTTTGTTGCACCTGCACTATAGCACCCCCTTTAGGCATTTCCCTCCTCTACGCTGCTTCTTCCCTCTATTCTCTCTCTCCCCAATTGAAGACCCGCAAGACAAGATGCACCAAGGATTCTACCTCGGCAGCCAACTGTCACTGAAGACTTCTGCTACAACCTCCACGATCAATTGCGACCCCGTAGAGTTATGTTTAACCCTCCAGACCGGTAACCCCATTCCTAGACTCTTTGAGACTTCCCGAGACACTTCAGCACGAATCCTCAACCATGTGCCTAACCCATGGTAAAGCGAGAGGACTAGTTAAGCCTTTGTAACCTTGCACAACACTGGGTTCATAAAGGAGCTAGTGGACATGATGAGTGAGCACATTTTCCATCCTAATATAGCACGAGGTCTGACGATGCCATAGATAGACCAGTTCGAGGATATTGGACAGATGACTTGGTGGTCTATATCAATGACTTCGAGGAATTATCTGAGACCTTGATGGATTGTAAGGTTTTCATATTGGTGGGATCATGACTTTGGGGAAGCATGTAGGAGTACCCGTTAGACATGAGATTTGGATTTATGTAGGTGATTCTGGTCGGTATAATGCTGGATATGTCTGCATGGTTCGGGGTAAATTGGATTTAGACCGATGATCTTGATCATGATACCATGCTTCTCGGTGGACAATAACCTAGGAGATTGGATTATTTGTCGGAGTTGGTTTAGAGATCTATTTAATCGTGGCCTTGGAGTTCACTTGACCCGGATAATGGGAATTTGGAGGACTTACTGTCATAATGCAAAGTCCTCCCCGATATTTGGATATCATAGGGACTCGAGATCTTGCAAACACCGTAGACATCGGATTTGTAGAATTGATTGGATTATGTGGTGATTGATGGTAATGACCGGGCTATTGGAGTTGATCTATAGGAAGGAAACAAAATCTTGGAGTGGCATATGACGTGTTTCCTTAGAATAGAGATGCATTATCTTGAGCCTTGCTATAATAGGATGAGTGCTTGGATTGTGGAGTTTAATTTAAGCTCAGCCGCATGTATGATCTACCTTTGGATTTTAGAGGTAGACATACATACAGATTTGGGGATCATAGACAAGTATAATTTTGTGAGACCGTCTCTTGAGAATCATGAGGATATGTATGGCAATGAGTGGTGATTAAAGTTGGTCTATGCGAGAGGCCGCTTTTTCGATCGAAGTACTAGATAGAGCTATTGGCATCTCAGAAACTGTGCTTAAGGATAAAGATGATATAAGTTCACTCACTCACTAGAATCCTTGAAACCCTTAAGCCCCACCGAGCCACCACCTGGTCAGATTCTGACCACGGGCCTTGACTCAGAGTCAGGAAGGCCTCTGCAAATACTCAGCCGAGACCACCACCAATACCCCAGCTTACCTTGCGTACCCCCATAGACCTCATGGAGTAATTGAACAAGTTGGGTAACATCATTATTTGATGGCCTACTTGTCTGCCCGAAGACAAAGAAGAGACGGACAGCTGGATGGAAGACATTGAAGGCCGCCCTAACAAGAAGGAAGATCTACACCGACCATCGTCATCAAGAAGTAAACTTCCGCATCGAAGACCGGGCGTATCTGCAAACCACTCCTCTCAAAGGAGCCGAGCATTTCCGTGTTGAAGGAACGCTCACACCAAGTTGTATCAAGATTTGAAGGCACGATTCTGGTGGCACGAGATGAAAAGAGAGATTTGCAACCTATGTTGCAAAGTGTGATGTGTGCCAAAGGGTCAAGGCTGAATATCAGCGACCCACCGGATTGCTTCAACCACTCAAGGTTCCTGAGTGGAAGTGGGATAAAGTCGGAATGGACTTCGTCACTGGATTGCCAAGGTCGGATAAGAGGACATGGCTCTATCTGGGTCATAGTCGATCATTTGACCAAGGTGGCCCATTTCATTCCTGTCAAGACCACTTATGATGGCAACCGGCTGGCAGCTCTCTACATCGACCGAATCGTAAGTCTTCACGGTATTCCCAAGGAGATTGTGTCAGATCGAGGAACCCAGTTCACCTCAAGGTTCTGGAAGAAGTTCCGAAAAGCCTTGGGAACCAAGTTGTCTTTCGGCATGGCTTTCCACCCACAGACCGGAGGTCGGACTGAGCGAGTCAATCAGATTCTCGAAGTCATGACTCCGAGCCGGTGTCTTGGCATATGGAGCCAAGTGGGAGGATTGTCTCCCTTTTGCCGAGTTCTCCTATGACAACAGTTACCAGTCGAGCCTTCAGATGGCACCATTTTGAGGTGTTGTATGGACGCAGATGTCGCACACCCCTCAACTGGTCAGAGACTGGAGTAGGGCTAGTCTTTGGACCGGATATTCTCCGTGCAGCGGAAGAGCAAGTCCAACTAGTTAGAGAACGTTTGAAGGCAGCCAGTCAAGGCAAAAGAGCTATGCTGACACTCACCATCGGGACATGAGTTTCCATATCGGGGACCACGTGTACCTACGGGTAACTCCTCTGAAGGGAACCAAGCGTTTCCACGTCAAGGGGAAGCTCGCACCAAGGTTCATTGGACCCTTTGAGATCACTGCAAGTCATGTAGTAGACGGCTTCCCAGCTAGATCTACCACCTGAGATACCCTCCGTGCACCAAATCTTCCACGAGCTCCCACTCTGGAAGTACTTCTTACCTCCTAGCTAGCCCGATGCCCGCAAGGACATCGATCACCGAGCCTTTGACAGCTAACCCAACCTAACCTATGCAAGAGACCCCTCAGCAACACCCATCAAGGAAGGCATCAAGCAAGAAGCCATACCATCAAGTACTTCAGGATTCCAAGGAGCACCGCTCGGAAGCAGAACCAACAAGAAGAAGTGAAGACTACCCCGTATCCAAGACTCCGCCTTTCTTTCCACGCCTAGTCTGGGAATCTCGGGGACGAGATTCTTGTAAGGGGGTAGGTGTGTCACACCCTGATTTTCATATCACATTGCTTAAGCTAATTTCCATGATTAAAAATGTGGATTTGCAAAAACTTTTGAGTGTTTTTGACTTTGCTTGATTTGACTTTTGTCTGCTGTTTGCTAGTGCTCTAAAAATCAAATAAATCCTCCAACTCTTATACTTCATCTCCTTGACCCAAAACCTTTTCCCAATGATCATGCCATGTGTATAGACCAGTATAGAATTTTCTTATAAAAATATTTTGGCCAAATGGTATTTTCTAAAATTAGTTTTCCAAAAAACCCCTGAATTGAGGTTTGCACTGCAAGTACCTTATTTAGGGTGTGAAAAATCTTTAAAAAAGTATATTTGAATCCTATTAGGTATAGGACTCCCAGAAACCACAAAAATATAATTTTAAAAGTTATTTTTATATTTTATTTAAAAGCTTTTTCTTAAGGCCAGAAATGGTCTTTAATAGGGAAAAATTACTTAATCATTTCAAAAATATTTGCCAAAATTCAGGGAGACTCATAGGACATATATTGTCCATATATAAGAGTTTCAACACATGGTCATGTTCAAAATATTGGACAAACCCTTCCAAAACCCTTTCTGGATATTTCAAGCTTTTGAAATATTTACAAAGGAAATATTCTCCAAAAATTCCAGGGAAATTCTATCATGTCATATATGACATATTTGATGATCTTGCAAAGCCTCATGCCTTGAAGATCAAGGAAACATCCTCTAATCCCCTCAAAACCATTCTGTCCATATTTGAAGTTTGAGCAACTCTACATTGCCAAACTTGTCCAAATGCTCTCAAATTTGGTGATCAAGGAAATTGATGTTGTCCTACAAACCTCTGCGCTTGGAGGCCCAACATAGTCTACAAGAGTAGAAGCGTGTGTAGACATCACCATCGTATCAGATAGAGGAACACAGTTTACTGCAAAGTTTTGGCATCAGTTGCACCAGACTTTGGGTACCAGGCTAGAGTTCAGTACAGCCTTTCACCCGCAGACTGATGGACAGACCGAAAGAGTCAACCAGATTCTGGAGGATCTGTTGAGAGCTTGTGCGTTAGATTATGGATCTAGTTGGGATGACAACTTTCCCTACGCGGAATTCTCGTACAACAACGGCTACCAAGCCAGTTTGAAGATGGCACCGTTCGAAGCATTGTATGGAAGAAGATATCGAACACCGTTGATGTGGGATGAAGTTGGAGACCATCAGTTATTTGGACCGGATTTGATTAAAGAGTCAGAAGAGAAGGTTAAGCTGATTCAAGATAGACTGAAGGTAGCTCAGTCCAGACAGAAGAGTTGTGCGGAATCAAAATGCAAGGAGGTAGTCTATGAAATCGGAGACAGAGCATATCTGAGAGTGTCACCTCTGCGGGGTGTTAAGCATTTTGGAGTTAAGGGAAAGTTAGCCCCGAGATTTGTAGGACCATACCGTGTTTTGGAACGCATGGGAGAGGTTGCCTACAAGTTGGAATTGCCCGAAGGACTGTCAGGAGTTCATGATGTGTTTCACGTTTCCCAGCTGAAAAAGTGTCACACTGAGATGGTCAATATTCCTCTGAGAGATACAGTGCCCGTGGAAGCAATCCAGTTGGATAGTGATCTAACCTACGAGGAGAAACCAGTCTGGATTCTCGAGTTTGACAGCCGAGTCACACGCAACAAGGTTATCAAGTTTTGCAAAGTACAGTGGAGCCATCTGATACGTCCAAAACATATCTATAATTTCTGCTTGCTCCATGCCACTTTTGGGTGATATTGCTATGATATTCATACACTTCCATACACTTTTGATCATATTTGGACTAACTTACTAACCCAGTGCACCCCAGTGCCAGTTTCTGTTTTCGGCTGTTTTTGTATTTCAGGTTTTCACGTTACGAGAACTGCCAGGAAAAATCCAGAAAAAATATATAAAAAATCAGCGTTCTAGGAGCTACCGTGCGGCCAAAGTACAGCGGGGGGGACCCACAGGGGCTCCAGGCGGCCTGCCCACGCGGCCCCCCCTGGGCCGCGCCGGGGGGGCGCCTGGGCACCCCTGACCCCCTCTGGTGGCTCCCTTTGGCATATATTTAAAGCGTGTAGAGGAAACCCTGATTCCGGAACCCTTTTCTCCAGACGCGATTCCGATCTCCGCCGCCATCGCCATCAAGCTTCGGGGGACCAGAATTCCTGCCCCGGCACCCTGCCGGGATGGGGAAGTGCCCCCGGATTCATCTCCATCGACGTTGCTTCCTCCCTCCATGATGCGGGAGTAGTTCCCCCTCGGGGCTGAGGTTCTTACCAGTAGCTATGTGGTCAATTCTCTCTCCCATGATGTGATCTTCGTTGTGATCATAGGCTATGTTAATCTAGGGTGTTTCCCCTTCCTCTATGTATTGGATTGATGTACTCACTTGTCTTTATCTAGTATAATCCCCGAGACCAAGGTGACAGCGGTCTATTGGACATGGATTAGAACAATATTTTCATGAGTGATTTCCTCTCTTGTGTGTTGATTGAAGATTGAGAGTCTCTTGGTGCTTGTCTTTGACTATCCTTTAGATATGTTGTGGTGATTGTGGGACTCTCTTTGGATGGCCGCGGTGACATTGGGAAATCCTTAGATTGAGAACTACGAACTTTGAGGTGTGCTTTTGTAGCCCTACATAATTCTCGTCCTCTCTTGACCACGAAAGAATGACCTCCGAGTGCGTCCCCTTTGCATGTTTTATGGGAAATATCATGTGATTCGATTATGTTAATGTTGTTGGGAGTTGCCACTAGTGAAAGTATGAACCCTAGGCCTTGTTTCCACCATTGCAATACCATTTGTGCTCACGTTTACCACTTGTTTGCTTGCTGCACTTTTTATTACAGATTTATATTACTTTGTTTTGCCATCCATATCACTTGCCATTTAACATCTCTTCGCCGAACTAGTGCACCTATACATCTAACAAGTGTATTAGGTGTGTTGGGGACACAAGAGACTTCTTGTATCTTAGTTGCAGGGTTGCTTGAGAGAGACCATCTTCAACCTCTACTTCCCTGAGTTCGATAAACCTTAGGTCATCCACTTGAGGGAAATTTGTTGCTGTCCTACAAACCTCTGCGCTTGGAGGCCCAACATAGTCTACAAGAGTAGAAGCGTGTGTAGACATCAAGCTATTTTCTGGCGCCGTTGCCGGGGAGGTGAGCGCTTGAAGGTATATCTTTAGATCTTGCAATTAAATCTTTTTGTTTCTTTTTTTTTCACTAGTTATGGTTATGGAAAACCTTGCTATTGGATCGTTGCTTGCGGGAGGACGCCCCACACCTGTGGTGGTTGCTCCTCCTCCTACTGAAATTGTGCCCTATAAAATACCGGCTAGTATTATCGATCATGTTTTGGCTAATCGTTATGCAGGAGACAGACATCCCGATGAACACTTGCTATATCTGTCACAACTATGTTCATTATTTAAGCTTGCAGGTGTATCGAGGGAGTTTGTCATGAGGAAATTATTTGCCTTGTCATTGAAAGGAAAAGCATTGAAATGGTATAGGCTACTAAATGACTCTCACCTGCTGGAGTGGGAAGAGATCCAGTCTCTCTGTTACTCCAAGTTTTATCCTCTTCATGAAGTCCATAAGAATAGGAATTATGTTTATAATTTCTACCCTCATGACGGAGAGAGCATAGCTCAAGCTTGGGGGAGACTGAAAACGTTAATGCTAAAATGTCCTAACCATGGGCTCCCCAAAGATATTATTATTACTAACTTCTATGTGAGGCTCTCTCGACAGGATAAAGATTTGCTCGATGCTTCCTCTATGGGTTCTTTCACAAACAAAAAGATTGATGCTAAATGGGAACTCCTTGAAGGAATTCAACGCAACACTGAAGATTGGGAGATCGACAAAGGTAAAGAGTCAGGTATAATTTATGAGTATGATTGCATTAAGTCTTTTGTTGAAACTACAAGTTTTAATAAGTTTAGTGCTAAGTTTGGGCTTGATTCTCAACTCCTTGTTGATTTCCTCAAATCTTTTGCTTCACATCTTAATATGCCTAAGAAGGATTGGATCAAGCATCATAAACCTTTTAAAGAGACTTGCAAAGAAAATGAAATTGTTCATGATGACTGCAACATGCATGATCCAATTCCTAAAAATGAAGTTTTATATAAGCATGTTAATTTTTGTGGAGTGGATAGACCTTGTGAAAGGCCTATGATTGAAGAAGAGAAGTATTGTAAGCAACATAAGCATGAAAGAACAATCACTTGGGTCAGAGATTTAAATGAAATTGCTAGAGAATTGTGTGACCTTTATCCTTTTACTTGTGAACTTTGCCATATAGAGGGTCACTTTAATTTTCAATGCATGGACTTTCAAAACATAACTGTTAACCGGTTGTGTGATGACATGATCACCTCTGATCTTTATGATGAGCTTATGTTATTTTTGATGTGTGTAAAGTTATCAGAAAAGACTTCTTGGCTGGATGATAATGCCATAGGAATAAAAAACACTTTGCAAAATTGCCATCTCTATTGTGTTGTTAATTGCCATGAAAATGATTACATAAGTAAGATTAGAAAGGAGGGAACTTTACCAAAGTATAAAAATGTCTCTTATATTTCTGCTAATAAAAAGGAGAGTTTCTCCCAAGTTTCCCCTATTGTTTCTAATGATAAACCAGGATATGTGGAGAAGCTTCATCTCCAACCACCCCCTCCTAAGGTGAAGAAGAAGAAAAAGAAGAGGAGGAGGAGGAGGAGGAGCAAGAAGGAAGAAGAATGGGTATCAACCTGGCCTGAGCATATTTCTCCCATCAACTTTTATCCTAATGGTTGTAAGTTTAAAGAAGAAGGTGAAGTTTATTGCCTTAATTATCATCTTGATGATACATCTGTAGGTACTATTGAAGATGATTTTGATTATGATATGCATGTTACTTATTGTGATTGGGAAAATGATGATAATGCTGCTTATGATCTTGAAAATCTTTTTGGTACCAACTCTGAAAGTGAAGATATGGGAAGCTCTAAGCTTGGGGATGATAGGATTGCAAATCCTTTACCCACTAGTGATGTGACAATTGATAATTCTTTTGCTAGTAAGAATAAAGACAACATGATTACAAATATAGTTGCTAGCAATGATAATGCTCTTCTCTACCATGATGATGTTATAACTCCAATCTATAGTGATTATAAAGGTACCTATGACATAAGGAGAAATTATCCTTATGAAACTTGTCATAATCATGAAGGGAATTACTCCCTTGTTGAACACCACCCTCCTAATATACAACTAATCTATAGTGTTCAAGTTGTTTATGATAGTCCTACTCCCACTATTACCAATGAGAAAAATTATGCTTATGTGGGGAGTGAGAGTACCTTTTTGCATGTGGATCATGGTAACAATGCTTTATGTGATGCTTATATTGTTGAGTTCATCCATGATGCCACTGAAATTTATAATGCGAGAGGGAGGCTTGGTTCTAAATATCTTAATAATAAGAAGTTTCCTCTCTTTATGGTGAATATTTTGAAGTTATGCTTGTTTTGCCTTCCTATGCTAGTTGCTTCGTGCTTCAATGAATTATTCTATTGCAATATTCCTATGCATAGGAAGCATGTTAGGCTTAAATGTATTTGGCATCTGCTTCTTGATGCCCTCTTTTGTTCTTCAGCTCTTATTCTTACGAGAGCATCATTAAAGTTCTATGCCTAGCTTAAAGGCATAAAAGAAAGCGCTTTTGGGAGGCAGCCCACATGAATAAATTTTTTTCTTTTTGTTGTGTCTTGATGTTTTTACTGCTGTAGCATCATCATTGTATCTTTGCTTTTCATATTTGTGCCAAGTATAGCCTCTGATTGCTAGAAAGTTCAAAAGTTGTGAGGTGCTGTCCAGGAAACATATTCTGTCCTTGGATAGAAAAATTCGTATAAAATCACCAGATCATCTTTTTGGTCTGAATTGTTTCGACAGCGTTCTCTATATAATTTTCTTTCGTGCATCTGTTCTGAGTTTTTTGATTTGAGTTGCAGAAGTACCCCGAACAGATCAATTACTACCTGTTGTTCTGTTTTTCACAGATTCTGTCTTGTTTTGCCTTTCCTTCATTTTGCAAACCAAGAGCTTGCTTTTTCTTTGCAAAAACCTTTTGGAAATCTTGAGAAACAGTAGACCTTCAAGAATATCCTTATTTCCAGCAAGGTACAATTATTTTATTATGGGTACTAACCTCGCTAATCAGATTATGATGAGTTATGTATGAAGGGAGTTTTCAAGTGTGCGAGGGAAGATGATAAAAAGATTCAGGAGTGTCAAGCGCTCAAGCTTGGGGATGCCCCCGTGCACCCCCAAGAAATATTCAAGGAGACTCAAGCGTCTAAGCTTGGGGATGCCCCGTGCATCCCCTTCTCCATCAACATTATCAGTTCGTCTTTCGTTCCACTATATTTTTATCACTTCATGTGTTATGTGATATGCTTGGAGCGTCTTGCTTTTAGTTTTCCTTTTTAGTTTTCTTTAGCTCTTCATAACGAGTCGGAACTCAGCTTCTTTATGTGGGAGAGAAACACGCTCCACTTCTACCTAGAACATAACATAGAATTTTCATGTCTATCTTTGCTGTGTGTGTTCTTTGTCTTTCAATAGCTACTATCATGTTCAGCTCTTAGTTTTCATGCTTATCTTTTTAAAGAGCTTTTGTTTAGTTGGTTGCTTGAACTCTCTTTAGTTATCATGATTATCTCATTAAGAGAGTTTGCTTCCGTTGCATTGGTTGGTATGTCTATGATAAAGATGCTACGTGCATAATGGTGCTTAGTAGTTCATGTTTTCTTATGGTTAGTCTCAAATAGTTGGGGGTTCCCAATGTGTTATTGGAGTACCAACATGATTTGTTTGCCTATGATGTGGTATGGTTTAGTAATATCTTCCTTCAAGAATTTATTTTGATTGACTTGGCGTATGCTCACGCATATTTAAGACTGTAAAGAAAGTCTGTCAAGCCTTGATGATCTTTTGTTTCTGAGTAGCGATATAACTTCCATGCCTGATTCAATGTTGCTTTGTCGCTCTGCATGATTATGACCGTCATTGCTCTTTTAATTGGTCGCTCCCAGTCTTTTGCTAACCTCCACCTGTACTAAGCGGACTGACTGCGTGTGCATCCAAATTCTTTTAAACCAGTTATGCCATATGAGTCCACCATACCTTCCTATACATGGTATTCACCTGCCATTCCTAACGAAGACTTTCATGTACCATCTCGAAATTATTCAAAAAAGCATTTCTCTTTTGTGCCTCTGTTTTAGCTCATGAGGAAGTAGTAGTTAATTCATGATCTTTTTAAGTTGGACAGGCTTCACCCCGGGATTGCATGTATAATGTGCAAACCCATAATACGAGAAGGAACTAGCATTGAGTGCGCCCGGCTCAAAAAGATAATATAACAAACAAACCCTCCTTCACGCTTTGTTCATGAGAAATCAGAAAACTTTGGCAGTGATAAACAAAGGAGATTAAGAGGATGTGATCGTCCTCATTTGGGAGCCGTTCCTCGAAACTTGTCCATCTCAAGAAGTGATTGAGTTATCTACTAGCATTCGTTGACGAAATATGCATGATCTAAAAAAATTATTACCTCTGTTTTTTTTTAAAAACCAAGAGCTCTGGTACATGTTTTGTCTTTGTTTCCGACTACGGGTTTTCAACCTTGCCAACAAAAGCCACGGTTCTAGAGTATCCACCTTCTTTTAAAGCGCCAACTACTGAGAGCATGATTGTCATTCTGAGTGTAATGTGCATTGTCCCAAAGTAGCATTGTCTTTTGCATGATTATGATATCGTTTATTCTGAAATCATTGTATCTAGTCATCACTTAAACCTTGAAGGTGCCCCTGCATTTATGTTTTGCATCACTAAAGGGGGCAAGCTAGATATCACTTTATCATATTTGCACATCATGTTCATTGCAAATCTTTTTGATGTTTCAGTTTCATATTGTAAAACTTTCAGTCATTTGTGATTTTCTCATGAGGCAACTTAATTACTTTAGAATCATTGTCTCAGTAAGCTTTTGTCATATGACTATGAAAAAGTCCTATATGGTTAATAGCATGTCACCATAGAAATTATTCTTGTTATCATTTACCTACTCGAGGACGAGCAGGAATTAAGCTTGGGGATGTTGATACGTCCAAAACGTATCTATAATTTCTGCTTGCTCCATGCCACTTTTGGGTGATATTGCTATGATATTCATACACTTCCATACACTTTTGATCATATTTGGACTAACTTACTAACCCAGTGCACCCCAGTGCCAGTTTCTGTTTTCGGCTGTTTTTGTATTTCAGGTTTTCACGTTACGAGAACTGCCAGGAAAAATCCAGAAAAAATATATAAAAAATCAGCGTTCCAGGAGCTACCGTGCGGCCAAAGTACAGCCGGGGGGACCCACAGGGGCTCCAGGCGGCCTGCCCACGCGGCCCCCCCTGGGCCGCGCCGGGGGGCGCCTGGGCACCCCCTGGCCCCCTCTTGTGGCCCCCTTTGGCATATATTTAAAGCGTGTCGAGGAAACCCTGATTCCGGAACCCTTTTCTCCAGACACGATTCCGATCTCCGCCGCCATCGCCATCAAGCTTCGGGGGACCAGAATTCCTGCGCCGGCACCCTGCCGGGACGGGGAAGTGCCCCCGGATTCATCTCCATCGACGTTGCTTCCTCCCTCCATGATGCGGGAGTAGTTCCCCCTCGGGGCTGAGGTTCTTACCAGTAGCTACGTGGTCAATTCTCTCTCCCATGATGTGATCTTCGTTGTGATCATAGGCTATGTTAATCTAGGGTATTTCCCCTTCCTCTATGTATTGGATTGATGTACTCACTTGTCTTTATCTAGTGTAATCCCCGAGACCAAGGTGGCAGCGGTCTATTGGACATGGATTAGAACAATATTTTCATGAGTGATTTCCTCTCTTGTGTGTTGATTGAAGATTGAGAGTCTCTTGGTGCTTGTCTTTGACTATCCTTTAGATATGTTGTGGTGATTGTGGGACTCTCTTTGGATGGCCACGGTGACATTGGGAAATCCTTAGATTGAGAACTACGAACTTTGAGGTGTGCTTTTGTAGCCCTACATAATTCTCGTCCTCTCTTGACCACGAAGGAATGACCTCCGAGTGCGTCCCCTTTGCATGTTTTATGGGAAATATCATGTGATTCGATTATGTTAATGTTGTTGGGAGTTGCCACTAGTGAAAGTATGAACCCTAGGCCTTGTTTCCACCATTGCAATACCATTTGTGCTCACGTTTACCACTTGTTTGCTTGCTGCACTTTTTATTACAGATTTATATTACTTTGTTTTGCCATCCATATCACTTGCCATTTAACATCTCTTCGCCGAACTAGTGCACCTATACATCTAACAAGTGTATTAGGTGTGTTGGGGACACAAGAGACTTCTTGTATCTTAGTTGCAGGGTTGCTTGAGAGACAGCATCTTCAACCTCTACTTCCCTGAGTTCGATAAACCTTAGGTCATCCACTTGAGGGAAATTTGCTGTTGTCCTACAAACCTCTGCGCTTGGAGGCCCAACATAGTCTACAAGAGTAGAAGCGTGTGTAGACATCACCATCATACCGAGGATGGAGCCACCTGGGAACGAGAGGATGATCTGTGCAAAGACCACCCACACCTATTTTCTAGCCAACCCGAATCTCGAGGGCGAGATTCATCTTAAGGGGGTAGGTTTGTAACATCCCAAATTTTCAATTTGGAATGTTATACCTAGGTCATCATATGCATATCATGTTTTATTTGCTTTTCGTTTCGCGATCCTCGAAATTCTAAGCAACTAAAGGACCCACTGAGAGAGTTGGGGATTTCACTGTTTTCATATTTGATTTTTCTCAAATATTGGAACGAGGATCATCTGGTTTAATTGTTTTTCTCTACGAAAATATTTCATATTAAATTATATGAGAGGAGATAATATGACTTCTCCAAACTAAATGGAATATTGGAAGAAAAATATTAAAATCAAATAAATAGTTTTATATGGTTTTTCTGCTATTTTATTTGCATTAGAAAAATGTGCATATTTCAAAAGTTGCATTTTAGGACCAAGAAAATGTTCATCATGTTCAAAATATTTTATTTAGATGGTCAGAATTTGTTTTGGCATTTTTAGATTTTTATTTACTTTTCTAGCATTTTTCTGGCGAAATCAGTTTTTTATTAAAGTGAGTTCGGACCGACTAGGCCGAAGCCCAGCCGGCCGAGCGCGTGCTGCCGCCGCCTTCCCAACTCCGCGCGGGAGTCCGCCGGTCGCACGCTCGCCGTCGTGGCCGGCCAGGCCTCCGCACCGCCTTGCCCCTCCCCCAAGCCACCACCCCCGACCCCTTTAAATAGCGCCGCCACCCCCCTCGCCTCCACCTCACCCCGCCGCTGCGCCGCGCTCCACCGCTGCAGCTGCCGCACGCCGCCGCCCGCGCCGCCTGCCGCTGCCGCTGTCGGCCCGCCTGCCAGAGCCTCACCTCGCCGGAGCCGCTGCCGTTCGCCAGATCCGCGGCCGTTTTTTTCTCGGTTTAGGTAAAAACCCCGGTTTTCTAAAAACCATAGATCGGTTTATTTTTTTTAGTTAGATCGGTTCGGTTTTTCTCAGTTTAGTTATTTAGCGGACATTCATTCGTTTTAAAGAACATTTTTCGTTAGTTAGCCGCAGACAACAAACGTTCGTTCGTTAGCCTGTTCGTCTCATTTTCTTTCTCAGGGTTTTTCCGCGATTATTTTCGATCGCGATTTCTGCCCTGATCATCGTTTTAGTTTATCTTTTTGCTCGTTAGTCGGAATCAGGTGAAAGAAGCGCCTAGATCTTTGTCTCGAAGCCCTCTTTCTGTTTAACCAACTTAAACAAGATTGTGGTACTCTAAAAATTTGACTTTAGTACAATTTAGTAAACGGATCTTGTTTCTTTCGTGGTTTGAGTTTCGTTGCTCCGTTTGATTTGATTCTTTTTACAAACCGGAGTTCTTCAGTTGAACTTTTTGGTTAGATCTTCTTATTTGAGTTTTACCTATGCATCATTGCTTGATTGCTTATGTATGCTATTGTTTGTTTGCGACAGAATTCCCGGAGTGCAAAGCGTGCTACTACGAGTCCCTAGGTTTTGCGAATCGTCAGCAAGGCAAGTAACACATTGATCATACCCCTTTATTACCCAGTTTTTATGCATTAGTTTCAACCCTCACACATTGCATGAGTAGGATCTCTTAACATGTGGGTCTAGGAAGTACATGTTGAGGTAGAACATATTACCTGTTTTATTATCAAACCCCTGGGAGTTACTTCTACGTTATGCTTAGGCTGCCATGCTATGCTCGTAGATGTGGATTGGGTTTGAGAGTATCCATGACAGATGTGAGATTGTTAATTAATGGTTCAACTTAAGGTGGCAACTTTAATACACATCTGGGTGGATTGGTTGCAGGGCACCTGGAGAATCCAGTGTTGTCCTAGGAAATCCCGGAGGACCCGTGTGATTATCCTATGGAATGCCACCCAGGCTCAAAGGGATCATAAGATTATTCATGCTAGAAACTTCCGTGTGCAGCCACAATGCCATTATGGGCTCTCGCATAGTTGAGTATGTTGTGTGAGCTCTTTCAGTGGTGGACTAGCAGGTGTAGGGAAAAGTAGATGTACGGGTCCACCCAGGGTAAAGAGTAAATGCTTCTGAAAGACTGTGTCTCGGTCATCCGTTTCTCAAACATCATGCAGTGCGAGACATTCAACGGAGGAGATCGAGTCTTGTGGGGAAAAGTGCGCAAACCTCTGTAGGGTGTACAAATAATCATGATTAGCCATGTCCCCGGTTATGGACATCTTGAGTATCTGGTACTTGAATTATTGGATTGATCTCATCACTCTAAAATAAATTTGTTGGGTTGATAATGATTACTTTAATTGGGATTGACTTGGAGGAACCTTCTCAATGATGTTTCAACTACCATGATAGTTAAAATAAAATTTATTCCTTTGTTGTAGGGAAAAAATGGCTTTATGCAAAAACATTATAACCTTAGAGCCTCCACGGCCATATATGCATGTAGTGATAGCATTTATCAATTACTTGCTCTATTGTGTTATCTTGCCAGCATATTCCATGTGCTGACCCGTTTTCGGGCTACAACATATCATGTTGCAGACTTTTTAGAAGAAGAGTAAGGTGCGCTAGGTCGTTTGTCATGCACTCAGCTATGCCGTTGGAGTTGATGGACTCACTTTACCTTCCAAGCCTTCCGTTGTTATCATGTTAGATGGCCTTATGCCATATATTTTGTAATAAGTTCTCTTTTGAGACATTCAATGTAATAAGTGTGTGATTGCTACTCTGTTATAAAGCATTGCCGACCCAGGGATGACATAGAGCACAGAGACTTCAGTCCATTCGGATGGTGGTCGCTACAGCTTCACTTATTTTTAGAGCACGACGGTGGTTTTATTTTCAAGAAATAGATGGACTCTCATGCTTCACTTATATTATTTTGAGAGTCTTTTAGAACATCATGGTAATTTGCTTTGGTTATTAATTTAGTCCTAAATATGATGGGAATCCAAGAGGGATATAATAAAAAACTTTCATATAAAGTGCATTGAATAATATGAGAAGTTTGATACTTGATGATTGTTTTGAGATATGGTGATATTAGAGTCATGCTAGTGTAGTAATTGTGAATTTGAGGAATACTTGTCTTAAAGTTTGTGATTCTCGTAGCATACACGTATGGTGAACCGTTATGTGATGAAGTTGGAGCATGATTTATATATTGATTGTCTTCCTTTGTGTGGAGGTCGGGATCACGCGATGGTTAACTCCTACCAACTCTTCCCCTAGGAGCATGTGTGTAGTGATTGGTTTTGATAACTTGTAGATTTTTGCAATAAGTATATGAGTTCTTTATGACTAATGTTGAGTCCATGGATTATACGCACTCTCACCCTTCCACCGTTGCTAGCCTATCTAGTATCGCGCAACTTTCGCCGCTACCATACACCCACCATATACCTTCCTCAAAACAGCCACCATACCTACCTATTATGGCATTTCCATAGCCATTCCGAGATATATTGCCATGCAACTTTCCACCGTTCTGTTTATTATGACACGCTCCACCATTGTCATATTGCCTTGCATGATCATGTAGTTGACATCGTATTTGTGGCAAAGCCACCTTTCATAATTCTTTCATACATGTCACTCTTGATTCATTGCACATCCCGGTACACCGCCGGAGGCATTCACATAGAGTCATATTTTGTTCGAAGTATCGAGTTGTAATTCTTGAGTTGTAAGTAAATAAAAGTGGGATGATCTTCATTATTAGAGCATTGTCCCAGTGAGGAAAGGATGATGGAGACTATGATTCCCCCACAAGTCGGGATGAGACTCCGGACGAAAAATGAAAAAAAAAGGAAAAATAGAGGCCAAAAAAAGAGAAAAGGCCCAAATAAAAAACTGAGAGAAAAAAGAGAGAAGCGGCAATGCTACTATCCTTTTACCACACTTGTGCTTCAAAGTAGCACCATGATCTTCATGATAGAGAGTCTCCTATGTTGTAGCCATGTAGGATAATTCCTGCAACATAAGACGTTGCAGCCATGTAGGTCAATACATTGTATGTACTGGCAAATTCACACCATAGAATAATGATGAACCATATCTATCACTACATGCATATTTGGCTCGTGGAGGCTATAAGGTTAATTTTGCATAAAGCTAGTTTTTCCCTACAACAAAGGAATAAATTTTATTTACTACTCAATTTAGTTAAGCAAATATTGGGAATGTTACCCCCATCTCAATCCTAAAAAAATCACCAATGTCATTAGTAACCCAACCATTTAATTATATAGAGTGATGAGATCAATAAAATAACCCACTTCTAGATACTCAAAGATGTCCATAACCGTGGACACGGCTAATCATGATCAGTTTGTACACTTTGTAGAGGTTTGTGCACTTTTCCCCCCAAGACTCAATCGCCTCCATTTAATATCTCGCACTCCATGGTGTTTGAGAAGCGAATGACCGAGACACAGTCTTTCAGAAGCATTTACTCTTTACCCCGAATGGACCGGTACACCTACATTCCCCCTACATCTGCTAGTCCACCACTGAAAGAGCTCACACAACATAATCAACTATGCCAGATCCCATAATGGCTTGTGGGTGCACATGGAAGTTTCTAGGCATGAAAATATCATATGATCCCTTTGAGCCTGGGTGGCATTCCATAGGAAAATCACATGGTACCCCCGGGATTTCCTAGGACAACATTGGTATATACCCAGGTGCCCGGGCAAGCCACTGGTATATCCCCAGGGTGCCCCAACCAATCCACCTAGATGTGTATTAAAGTTGCCACCTTAAAGTTTCCCTTAGTTAAATATCACTCTCGCATCTATCATGAATCTCACATACCAATCCACGTCTACGCCTGACTAAGCAATAAGTAACAAAGCGTATATTCCCTTGGGTTGATCTCAAGTCATTTGGGTTCCTACCTCATGAACTACTAAGCAATACCACATGTGATCAAGTCCTACTCATGCAATCTTTGAGGATTAGAACTAATGCAATAAAAACTGTGTATTGGAAAGTATGAACTTGCCTTGTACTGTTGAGGAAGATTCTTCGCACTCATAACTTGTGATAGATCTACTCATCACACTCCGATCAATTTATCGTAAGCAAGCAATAGTAACCACACATAAGCAATCATTCAGAAGATCGGAAAGAATGAAGAAAACACTTCAGAAACTTCAAAACAAGCAAATAACTCTTGCAATAGAAAAACAATTTATAACAGTACCAAAATTAGGTGAATTTGGCCTTATCAGAAAGTTTAGGTTAAGAGCTTCGATTTGCAAAAAGAATCAACTAAATCAGAGTTATAAAACTCAAGTTATGATAAAAAGAAATTTAAATCAAATATGTTTGAATTCAAATTTTGAAACCTTCAAAACTATTTTTAGTTTGGTTCTCCTGATAGATGAAATCATGACGAAGAAGTGGGCAGTGGTTTCGTTGGATTTTGACAAACTAGTAAAAAGTTGTGCTCGTTTGAAGATCAGGGGCTAACATGTAAGAAAAATAATTACAGATGGGTCCCTGGCCAAAAATAAACTAAAAAGAAAAAATATATCAGACGAACGCCCGCTAACAGAGACTAATGAACGAAAACCTTCGTTACAGAAACTAAATAAACAAACGTTCGCTGAATAAACTATCCTAAAAAAATCGGGTCGGGGTTATACCGGTTCAACTGGTTCGGGCAAGAAAACCCGACGGTTCGCGGAGTGGTTCGGAGCGGCTCAGGCAAAGCGATTCGCGGCGAACGGCGGCGAGCGGCTCCGTCGAGCGAGGTGGCGGCGGTGGCGGATGCGGGCGGCGACACAAGGTGGCGGGGTTGAGGCGCGGTGGAGTGCGGAGGGCATGACGGCGGCGCAGAGCACCGGCGGCGACGGCGGTTGGTAATGGTGACGACGGCAACCGGCAGTGATGGTGGCGCGGCTCGGGAGGAGGAGAGGAGAGGGGCGGAGGTGCTTATATAGGCGGGGGCGTGACTTGGCGTAGGGGGCAAGGCGGCGCAGAGTCCGCGGAGGGCACGGCGGCGGCGCGGTCCCGTGGCGGTGGCGGACTCCCGCTGGAGTCGGTGGTGGAGCGGGGCGCTCCGCCCGGCTGGGCCGCGGCTTGGCTGGCGAGCTGGGCCGGCCCAGTTCGGTGGAAGGAGTTTTTTTTTAAACTCAGATAAAAATAAATTAAATAAAGAAAATTATATATAGCATATTATATATCAGAATTTTCAGAAAAATATTTCCTACAACATGAACATTTTTCTAGGGTCAAATAAAATCCACAGAAATTTAAATAAAACAAACAGTGCTAGTGTTGCAATAAAACCCAATAAAATCATTTTAAAAAATGCCAAAATGATTTCAAATTTATTTCTCTCCAATTTTCTACTGTAGGGAATCATTTTACCCTATTTTCAGTTTAATTTATTTTTAGAGAAAAATAATTTGAATAAAACCAAATAATTCCAAATTTGAAAATGAGATTCAGAATATTTCAAAAGAACTTCCAACACATATTTCTATAATTTGAAGAATTCATTATATCTCCTCTCATGAAAATCATTGAGTTGCTTACAGAATCTGTATTGGAAATGTTTTCAAATGGAATTCAAAGCTTTTCAAAAAACCCTTTTCATTTATTAAATGGAAGAAGTCATGTCATCTTCACTCTAGGGTTTTGTGTTCAAATGAATTTGAATTCCTGGAGATCATAAATGCAAAGTGAAAGTTTGGGAAAGTCATTTCATTCCCTCTCATTTAACTTTCAAAAATTTCAAATTTCACTCAATTTCACACATCACATCTCACAAGCAATCAAACCTATCTATTTAATATAACATTCCAAAATATAGAATTTTGGGATGTTACAAACCTACCACACTTAAAATGAATATCGTCCTTGAGATTTGAAGAGGCTAGCAAGAAATAGGCTAGGGTTCGGGGTCTCCTAACAAATCAATTTATCACTATGGTCTAGTGTGCTACCACACTTAGAAGCATGGATCTGGTTCCATCAAAAGCTCATATACTTTGTCCTTATTGTTGGCAGTGTTGATCTTCCCAGATCTTCCAGATAATTCCTTCTCTGGCTCTTCCGGTAGTAGCATAACATTTTCGCTCAATTCTTGTATCCCTTCATCTTGGTAAGGTTCTTTCAGAACTGGTTCTTCTTAGCTGACAAGTCTGGCGCCAATACTAAACAAATATTGGTATCTCATGGTAGTCATCATACAACTTAACTGAGTCCCTGCAGAAAACGGGTTTAGGCTCATTCTCACCGTATAACCTACGGTTGGCAATAGCTGCCTTGTACAAGGGAAAATTGTCATACCATTCTAAGGTTTAAACAAGGTTTTGATACCGTCGTATCTCTCTACTATGGGTAAGTCACTCAGATTTACCATCCCATATAACAGAGGCGAATAATAAGAGTAAGTCGGCATGGTAATCAATCCATTCCGCACCCAAATCATTACCTTGTATATGGTTTAGTGAATCTCGCATTCTAGCACTCGGTCATCCTCACAAGCCTTGCAGAATTTCTCTTGTCAACGAACTAAGTTCGGATAAATCCATTGATTCTGCAAGCCAAACAACCATCTATCATTTCTTCACAACCCTCGGGTTTTGTGTAAACACATATAGTATCATCTGTTGACAAAGTCGTAACTTCTACCAGGGGTTTTCCTTCAGCAAGAGTATGCTTGCTTCTTTGACAGGTCCTGGGGCCTATGGGTTATGGCACATCTCATCACTTGTAACCCTTGGTCTCATCATTGGGTTGCAACTGATCATTTTTCTAACATCCAGCTTCCTTAGCATTTATTTAATCCACATTTATTTACATGCTTTATTTCCATATCAAGATCTCAACTACTCTTCTCAATCTTTACTCGATTCTGGAACTTCTCTGGCAAAATGCCTCACTTCCTTGCAGCGTAAACAAAATGACATCAGACAATCTAGGGGCTTCATGGTGGCTATCTTGGTTCACTGGGTTCTTGGCTTTCTTGTTGGGCAGTTGCTAGCGTAATGACCTAAGTCCTTGCACCTATAACATGTGATGTGACTCAGGTCCTTTTCCACAGAAATTGGGTTGTTCTGGGGACATATGCTATTTCTCTTCCTCGACTTCTGTGTTCCGATCAGTGCTTCTATTTCCTGTGGGTCATACTCAAATTCCACTATTTGGAAATTTTACTAGATACTCCCTCGAACAATGGTGGGAAATGTGTCCTTCTTCTCCACATGAATAGCATGACTTGGCATAAAGTTTAATTGGGTCTTTTCGTGTGTGCCCTCCTCATCTTCCTTCATCACAGGTTCTTCTAAAATTTTCACAAGGGCTTCTTTCATTGCTTCTTTCTCCTGTAGGATAGTTCATTGTACCATGGGGTAAATGTGACACTAAGCAGGGTAGTGGGTAGTCCCTTCACACAAGAAACAAGTAATCTGCCTAGTTGGGCATTCTTCAGTTGGGTGACTTACTCCACAATGAGGGCATTCATCCTTGTGCTCCTCCGGGGTGTGTCCTATTTCTCCACAAATCCTGCGGGCATAGGGTTTCTTCTTCGGGCTGTCACCACGATTTCGGATGAGACGGGGTTTTAACAGAGTCTTCTTGAATTCCTCCCAACTTTTTGCTCCATTACATCCTTGTATGGTTTGATGCATTTTCCACCATGTTGCATGATGTCTACTACACAACCTTCTTCTTGTAGACGTTGTTGGGCCTCCAAGTGCAGAGGTTTGTAGGACAATAGCAAATTTCCCTCAAGTGGATGACCTAAGGTTTATCAATCCGTAGGAGGCGTAGGATGAAGATGGTCTCTCTCAAACAACCCTGCAACCAAGTAACAAAGAGTCTCTTGTGTCCCCAGCACACCCAATATAATGGTAAATTGTATAGGTGCACTAGTTCGGCGAAGAGATGGTGATACAAGTGCAGTATGGATGATAGATATAGGTTTTTGTAATCTGAAAATATAAAAACAGCAAGGTAACTAATGATAAAAGTGAGCACAAACGGTATTGCAATGCTTCGAAACAAGGCCTAGGGTTCATACTTTCACTAGTGCAAGTTCTCTCACCAAGGATAACATAATTACATCATATAACTATCCCTCAACATGTAACAAAGAGTCACTCCAAAGCAACTAATAGCGGAGAACAAACGAAGAGATTATTGTAGGGTATGAAACCACCTCAAAGTTATTCTTTCTGATCGATCTATTCAAGAGTCCGTAGTAAAATAACACGAAGCTATCCTTTCCGTTCGATCTATCCTAGAGTTCATACTAGAATAACACCTTAAGACACACATCGACCAAAACCCTAATGTCACCTACATACTCCATTGTCACCTCAAGTATCCGTGGGCATGATTATACAATATGCATCACACAATCTCTGATATATCTATTCAACCAACACAAAGAACTTCAAAGAGTGCCCCAAAGTTTCTATCGGAGAGTCAAGACGAAAACATGTGCCAACCCCTATGCATAAGTTCACAAGATCACTGAACCCGAAAGTTGATCACCAAAACATACATCAAGTAAATCACGTGAATATCCTATTGTCACCACAGATAAGCACATGCAAGACATACATCAAGTGTTCTCAAATCCTTAAAGACTCAATCCGATAAGATAACTTCAAAGGGAAAACTCAATACATTACAAGAAAGTAGAGGGGGAGAAACATCATAAGATCCAACTATAGTAGCAAAGCTTGCGATACATCAAGATCGTGCCATCTCAAGAACACGAGAGAGAGAGAGAGATCAAACACATAGCTACTGGTACAAACCCTCAGCCCCGAGGGTGAAATACTCCCTCCTCGTCATGGAGAGCGCCGAGATGATGAAGATGGCTACCGGAGAGGGATTCCCCCTCCGACAGGGTGCCAGAACGGATCTAGATTGGTTTTCGATGGCTACACAGGCATGCGGCGGCAGAACTCCTGGTCTAGGTTATGTTCTGGAAGTTTGGGTATATATAAGAGGTGTTGGAGTCGGGAACAAGTCAGGGGGTCCCCAAGGCGGCCACGAGATAGGGGGCACGCCCCCACCCTCGTGGTGGCCTCGGGACTCTTATGGTCCATCTCCGGTACTCCGTGGGCTTCTTCTGGTCCAAAAACAATCTTTGTGAAATTTCAGGTCAATTGGACTCCGTTTGGTATTCCTTCTCTGTGATACTCAAAAACAAGGAAAAAACAGAAACTGGCACTGGGCTCTGGGTTAATAGGTTAGTCCCAAAAATCATATAAAAGTGTATATTAAAGCCCATTAAACATCCAAAACAGATAATATATTAGCATGGAACAATAAAAAATTATAGATACCTTGGAGACGTATCAAGCATCCCCAAGCTTAATTACTGCTCGTCCTCGAGCAGGTAAATGATAAAAACAGAATTTTTTATGTGGAATGCTACCTAACATAATTACCAATGTAATTTTCTTTATTGTGGCATAAATATTCAGATCCATAAGATTCAAGACAAAAGTTTAATATTGACATGAAAATAATAATACTTCAAGCATACTAACAAAGTAATCATGTCTTCTCAAAATAGCATGGCCAAAGAAAGCTATCCCTACAAAATCATATAGTCTGGCTATGCTCTGTCTTCATCACATAAAATATTTAAATCATGCACAACCCCGGTTTCAGCCAAGCAATTGTTTCATACTTTAGAATTCTCAAACTTTTCAACTTTCACGCAATACATGAGCAGGAGCCATGGGTATAGCACTATAGGTGGAATGGAGTGGTGGTTGTGGAGAAAAAAAAAAGAGGAAGATGGTCTCACATCAACTAGGCGTATTAATGGGCTATGGAGATGCCCATCAATAGATCTCAATGTGAGTGAGTAGGGAATGCCATGCAACGGATGCACTAGAGCTATAAGTGTATGAAAGCTCAAAAGGAAACAAAGTGGGTGTGCATCCAACTTACTTGCTCACGAAGACCTAGGGCATTTGAGGAAGCCCATCGTTGGAATATACAAGCCAAGTTCTATAACGAAAAATATTTTTGAAGGTTTCAAAATTTGAATTCAAACAGATTTGATTTAAATTTCTTTTTATCATAACTTGAGTTTTATAACTCCGATTTAGTTGATTCTTTTTGCAAATCGAAGCTCGTAACCTAAACTTTCTTGTAAGGCCAAATTCACCTAATTTTGGAGAAATTGTTTTTCTGCTGCTAGAGTTATTTGCTTGTTTTGAAGTTTCTGAAGTGTTTTCTTCGTTCTTTCTGATCTTCTGAATGATTGATTATGTGTGGTTACTATTGCTTGCTTACGATAGATTGATCGGAGTGTGATGAGTAGATCTATCACGAGTTATGAGTGCGAAGAATCTTCATTAATAGTGCAATGCAAGTTCATACTTTGATCATACTTTCCAATACCCTTTTTTATTGCATTAGTTCTAATCCTCAAAGATTGCATGAGTAGGACTTGATCACATGTGGTATTGCTTAGTAGTTCATGAGGTAGGAACCCAAATGACTTGAGATCAACCCAAGGGAATATAAGCTTTGTTACTTATTGCTTAGCCAGGCGTAGACGTGGATTGGTATGTGAGATTCATGATAGATGCGAGAGTGATATTTAACTAAGGGGAACTTTAAGGTGGCAACTTTAATACACATCTGGGTGGATTGGTTGGGGCACCCTGGGGATATACCAGTGGCTTGCCCGGGCACCTGGGTATATACCAATGTTGTCCTAGGAAATCCCGGGGGTACCGTGTGATTTTCCTATGGAATGCCACCCAGGCTCAAAGGGATCATATGATATTTTCATGCCTAGAAACTTCCATGTGCAGCCACAAGCCATTATGGGCTCTGGCATAGTTGATTATGTTGTGTGAGCTCTTTCAGTGGTGGACTAGCAGATGTAGGGGGGTGTAGGTGTACCGGTCCATTCGGGGTAAAGAGTAAATGCTTCTGAAAGACTGTGCCTTGGTCATTCGTTTCTCAAACACCATGCAGTGCGAGATATTAAACGAAGGCGATCGAGTCTTGTGGGGAAAAGTGCACAAACCTCTGTAGAGTGTACAAACTAACATGATTAGCCGTGTCCACGGTTATGGACATCTTTGAGTATCTAGAAGTGGATTATTTTATTGATCTCATCACTCTATATAATTAAATGGTTGGGTTACTAATGACATTGGTGATTTTTTTTGGGGATTGAGATGGGGGTACCATTCTCAATATTTGCTTAACTAAACTGAGTAGTAAATACAATGTATTCCTTTGTTGTAGAAAAAAACTATCTTTATGCAAAATTAACCTTACAGCCTCCACCAGCCAAATATGCATGTAGTGATAGATATTGTTCATCATTATTCTATGGTGTGAATTTGCTAGTACATTCAATGTACTGGTCTACATGGCTGCAACGTTTCATGTTGCAGGAATTATCTGAGTTTGCTGTTAGTGATATGTTAGGGTTGCGATGTCTACACTCAACTTTGTCGTTGGTGTTGATAGCACTCCACAACCTTGTTGTTACTTCCACTATGTTGATTGAGGTAATAGTATTTACGTTACTTTATACATGTGATTTATCTCGGTTGTAAATCCTCGAGTACTGTGTGTGTCAGCATACCGATCCAAGGATGACACTTAAGCACAGAGACTTGATCCATTCGAGTCGGGTCGCTATAGGGATTGAGAGATAGCAAGCTCAAAGAAGGTCAACAATGGGGGAAGAACACAAGCTCAAATGATAAGGTTCAATGGGGAAGAAGACCCCTTTTATAGGAGGGGGGAAAATCCAACCGTTATCCCCTCTCTCAGCCCGCACGACGCGGTACTACCGCACACCGCCGCGGTACTACCGCAGAGGGTTGTGGTACTATTGCTGAAGGTTGCAGTACTACCGCTGGCATGGTAGAGGCCAGATGAGGGCCTGTTGCACAGGGCAACAAGCGGTAGAACCGCCAGAGCGGTACTACCGCGCGCCCCCACGGTACTACCGTAAGGCAGGCGTCAACTGGCCCGAAAAAATGCACGGAAGTAATAAATTACTTCTGTGACTACTTCCGTTGAGGTTGGAGCTGGCGAAAGTCCGGCACAGTAGTACCGGACAGGAGTCGCGGTACTACCGCATGAGGGCGGATGTAAAAAATTACATCCACGCCTACTTCCGCATGCGTTTGCGTCAGGGCTGGGGGCAGCGGTACTACCGCTCACTAGGAGCGGTACTATCGCTGGCTCCTGCGGTACTACCGCTCCCTTGATCAGTACTACCGCACACCACTGAGGCTTTAGCACTTGGTTGTCTTCATATCGCAGCTAAAGACAACAGAAGGATGCAACAAAACCAGAACTACCATAACTTCTGTAAATGAGCTCCAAATTGAGCAAACTCAAGCTTGCTGGATAGAGGAAGACGTGTAGCATCAAAACAGCATGTGAACTCCGTTTTCGATGTACTCGAGCTTGTCATCAAGATGACCATAAGCTCTAAGACCCGCAAAGAGAACCGGCAAAAACCCCAACATCAAAAACATCATAGGAGATGCATGTGAACTCTGCTTTCGATGAACTCGAGCTTGTCATGAAAATGACCATAAGCTCCAAATCTCACAAGGAGAAGAACCAAAACAAGAACCAATAAATATGATGCAAGGATGCAATGGTTTGAGCTCTCTACGAATGATACGATCAAGCTACTCATCAAGAGCCCCCCTTGATAGTACGACAATCGATCCTATAACTCGGTCTCCAAACTACCACCATGAGACCGGTAAAGAAGAGAATCTATCAAGGGAAAACCTTTGCCTTGCACAAAGTCCACTTGAGCTAGATGTAGACGATCTTGACTTCCTTAAGTTGGACCACCTTTCTTGGTTGCGTTGGCTCGGTGAAGACTAGTAGATTGCTCCCCCATACTCCACTATGGGTGAGCCACTCTTCGGCATATCTTCACAAGTCCATTGTCACCACAAGCATCAAGCACTTGATCTCTTCGTGATGCATCACTTGAACTTGCACACCGCAACCTAACCCCACAAAGAACTCTTGCGAAGACCATGGGTTAGTACACAAAGCGTATTTGACAATGCTTGCCATACCATGGGATCACTTGATCCCTCTCGGTACATCTTCTATGCTTTGTGTGTTGATCAACTTGATTCACTCTTTGACTTAGTCTTGATCAACCTCTCACATGACTAATATTTAGGTAATTCCGTGAATAGCACCTTGGTCATCACAAACTCTCCTTGAAACCAACAAAGGGACTCCAAGAAAAGCCTATGGACAAATCCTTCAAATATAACTCAAGGCAACCATTAGTCCATAGAGATTGTCATCAATTACCAAAACCAAACATGGGGGCACCGCATGTTCTTTCAGAGGCCCAACACGAGTCTACAAGAATAGGTTGTGTAGTAGACATCAAGCTCTTTTCTGGCACCGTTGCAGGGGAGGTGAGTGCTTGAAGGTATATCTTTAGATATTGCAATTGAATCTTTTAGATTCTTGTTTTATCACTAGTTTGGTTTATAAAACAAAACTACAAAAAATGGAATTAAGGTTGCCTCATATTATTCATCTTTATAATGTCTTTCTGAAAATGATGGTGCAGAAAATTGTGCTCAGTTGATAGAAGAATAGTTCAATAGAATGTTTGGCATAAAATCTTTGAATGATGAGCATGATTGCAATGTCGTTAGTATGAATTCTTTGAATATCCATGGTGCTAATGATATGCAAAGCCAGCTTGGGGATGCTATTTTTGATGAAGATGATATTTTTATTCCCCCGATTTTTTTGCTTCAAATTTGTTATAATGGTAGCATGCATCCTATTTATGATAATTACAATGATGAATGTGGGTTTGGAAGAGTGTCAACTCTAGGTAATGATCCCACTATTTTGGAGGGTGTTGAATCTTTTTACAATATTGATAGAAGTGGATTCGGAGAGGTCATGACTTATTTAATGATGAGTCCACTATTTTGGAAGAGGTTTCAATTGACTATTATGAGAACAAAGTTGCTATCTATGATGATTATGTGACGACATGTATGCTATAAAGAATAATGATAACCATAAAACTTGTCATCATGATTTTAATGCTCAATTTAATTATGCAAATCAAGTATCTCATGATAGCTATTTTGTTGAGTTTGCTCCTACTATTATGAGTGAGAAGGAATTTGCTTATGTGGAGAGTAATAAAATTTCTATGCTTATGGATCATGAAAATAATGCTTGATGTGATAGCTATATTGTTGAATTCATTAATGATGCTACTGAAAATTATTATGAGAGAGGAACATATGCTCTTACATATCTCAATAATATCAAGTTTCCTCTCTATGTGTTGAAAGTTTTGAAATACTGCTTGTATTGCCTTCCTATGCTAGTTCATTCTTGTTCCCGTAAGTTGTTTTCTCACAAAATCCCAATGCATAGGAAGTATGTCAGGCTTAAATGTGCTTTTCATGTGATTCATGATGCTCCCGTTATGTTTCAATTCTTTACACCTATGTGAGCATCATTGAAATCATCATGCCTAGCTAAAAAGGCATTAAAGGAAAGCGCTTGTTGGGACACCACCCAATATTTCTACCTGCTGTTTTTGCATGTCCACATAGTTACGCTATTGTAGTAATCATGTTTTATAGATTTTGTTTCAATAAAGTGCCAAGTAAAGCCTTTGGGATAGTGTGGAAGGTAGTTGACTTGATTCTATGCAAAAACTGTAAGTTTTTCATCCAGTGCAGAAAATTCTATAAATCACTGGAACGTGATAATTTTATGAAATTTTTACAGATGATTTATATCCATATTTCTTACGTTTTCGTAAATTTTCAGAATTTTTAGAGTTGCAGAAATACGGCAATATTCCAGATCATTACAGATTGTTATATTTTTGACAGATTTTATTTTCAATGCATAGTTTGCTTGTTTTAGTATTTACATAGCTTATATTAAGTGATATAAATTGTGGAAATCATAGAGCATAAGAAGGAAATATACCCTAGAGGCAATAATAAAGTTATTATTTATTTCCTTATATCATGATAAATGTCTTTTATTCATGCTAGAATTGTATTAACCGGAAACTTAGTACATGTGTGAATACATAGACAAAACAGTATGTCCCTAGTATGCCTCTACTAGACTAGCTCATTGATCAAAGATGGTTACGTTTCCTAGCCATAGACATGAGTTGTCATTTGATCAATGGGATCACATCATTAGAAGAATTATGTGATGGACAAGACCCATCCATTAGCTTAGCACTATGATTGTTTAGTTTTACTGTTATTGCTTTCTTCATGCCTTATACATGTTCCTATGACTATGAGATTATGCAACTCCCGTATACCGGAGGAACACCTTGTGTGCTATCAAACGTCACAACATAACTGGGTGATTATAAAGATGCTCTACAGGTGTATCTGAAGGTATTCATGGTGTTGGCATAGATCAAGAATGGGATTTGTCACTCCGAGTGTCGGAGAGGTATCTCTGGGCCCTGTCGGTAATACACATCATAATAAGCCTTGCAAGCAAATGACTAATGAGTTAGTCACGAGATGATGTATTATGTAAGGAGTAAAGAGACTTGCCGGTAATGAGATTGAACTAGGTATTGAGATACCGACGATCGAATCTCGGGCAAGTAACATACCGATGACAAAGGGAACAACATATGTTGTTATGCGATTTGATCGATAAAGATCTTTGTAAAATATGTAGGAGCCAATATGAGCATCCAGGTTCCGCTATTGGTTATTGACCGGAGATGAGTCTCGGTCATGTTTACATAGTTCTCGAACCCGTAGGGTCCGCACGCTTAACGTTTGATGACGATCGGTATTATGAGTTTATGAGTTTTGATGTACCGAAGGTAGTTCAGAGTTCCGAATAAGATCACGAACATGACGAGGAGTCTCGGAATGTCCGAGACGTAAAGATTGATTTATTGTACGACTATATTCGGACACCGGAAGTGTTCCGGAAAGTTTCGGAATTAACCGGAGTGCCGGGGGGTTACCAGAACCCCCGGGGGAATGTTGGGCCCTAGTGGGCCATAGGGGGAGAAAGAGGGTAGCAACCAGGAGGTGGCGCACCCCCTCCCAAGGGGCAGTCCGAATTGGACTAAGGAAGGGGGGTGCGGCCCCTCTTTCCCTCTCCCTCTCCCTCTCCTTCCTTCCCCCTCTCTCCTTCTTGGTGGACTCCTACTAGGAATAGGATTGCGATCCTATTCCTAGTAGGATTGCCTCTCCTGGCGCGCCATAGAGGGCCGGTCGGCCTCCCCCCTAGCTCTTTTATATACGGGGGCAGGGGGCACCCTAGAACACACAAGTTGATCTCTCTAGCCGTGTGCGGTGCCCTCCTCCACGGAAACACACCTCGGTCATACCGTTGCAGTGCTTAGGCGAAGCCCTGCACCGGTAACTTCATCATATACGTCACCACGCCGTCGTGCTAACGAAACTCTCCCGTGAAGCTCAACTGGATCAAGAGCTCGTGGGACGTCATCAAGCTGAACGTGTGCTGAACGCGGAGGTGTCCTACGTTCGGTGCTTGATCGGTTGAATCGCGAAGAAGTTTGACTACATCAACCGCGTCACTTGACGCTTCCGCTTCCGATCTACAAGGGTACATAGACACACTCTCTCCTCTTGTTGCTATGCATCTGGTAGATAGATCTTGCGTGATCGCAGGAAAATTTTAAAATACTACGTTCCCCAACAGTGGCATCATGAGCCAGGTCTATGCGTAGATGATATGCACGAGTAGAACACAATGAGTTGTGGACAATACTAGTCATACTGCTTACCAGCATGTCATACTTTGTTTTGGCGGTATTGTGAGATGAAGCGGCCCGGACCGACATTACGCGTACGCTTACGTGAGACTTGTTTCACCGTTATGAGCACTCATTGCTTAAAGGTGACTGGCGGGTGTCTGTCTCTCTCACTTTAGCTGAATCAAGTGTGGCTACGCCCGGTCCTTGTGAAGGTTAAAACAGCACATACTTGATGAAATATCCTTGTGGTTTTGTATGTGTAGGTAAGAACGGTTCTTGCTAAGCCCGTAGCAGCCACGTAAAACTTGCAACAACAAAGTAGAGGACGTCTAACTTATTTTTGCAGGGCATGTTGTGATGTGATATGGTCAAGACATGATGCATGATACGTTATTGTATGAGATGATCATGTTTTGTAAAGTTATCGGCAACTGGCAGGAGCCATATGGTTGTCGCTTTATTGTATGAAATACAATCGCCATGTAATTGCTTTACTTTATCACTAAGCGGTAGCGATAGTCGTGGAAGCAATAGTTGGCGAGACGACAACAATGCTACGATGGAGATCAAGGTGTCGCGCCGGTGACGATCGTGATCATGACGGTGCCTTGGAGATGGAGATCAAAAGCACAAGATGATGATGGCCATATCATGTCACATATTTTGATTGCATGTGATGTTTATCTTATTATGCTTCTTATTTTGCTTAGTACAGCGGTAGCATTATAAGATGATCCCTTACAAAATTTCAAGGTACAAGTGTTCTCCCTGAGTATGCACCGTTGCGAAAGTTCGTCGTGCTGAGACACCACGTGATGATCGGGTGTGATAAGCTCTACGCTCAAATACAACGGGTGTAAGACAGTTTTGCACACGCAGAATACTCGGGTTAAACTTGACGAGCTTAGCATATGCAGATATGGCCTTGGAACACTGGAGACCGAAAGGTCGAGCGTGAATCATATAGTAGATATGATCAACATAAGATGTTCGCCATTGAAAACTACTCCATCTCACGTGATGATCGGACATGGTTTAGTTGATTTGGATCACGTGATCATTTAGATGACTAGAGGGATGTCTATCTGAGTGGGAGTTCTTTAAGTAATATGATTAATTGAACTTTAATATATCATGAACTTAGTCCTGGTAGTATTAGCATATCTAAGTTGTAGATCAATAGCTCGCGATGTAGCTCCCCGTTTATTTTTATATGTTCCTAGAGAAACTAAGTTGAAAAATGTTAGTAGCAATGATGCGGAAATGTTCCGTGATCTGAGGATTATCCTCATTGCTGGACAGAAGTATTATGTCCTTGATGCATCGCTAGGTGATAGACCTATTGCAGGAGCAGATGCAAACGTTATGAACGTTTTGACAAAAGCTCGGTATGATAACTACTTGATAGTTTAGTGCATGATACGTCTCCAATGTATCTATAATTTTTTATTGTTCCATGCTATTATTTATGAAGTCTTGGATGTTTAATGGGCTTTATCATTCACTTTTATATCATTTTTGGAACTAACCTACTAACCCAAAGGCCCAGTCCATATTGTTGTTTTTTGCCTATTTCAGGGTTTTGCAGAAAAGGAAAATCAAACGGACTCCAAACGGAATAAAACCTTCGCAGGAGATATTTTTGGAGGAAATCACGTACGAAAGACTTCAGGGCCAAGCCAGAGGACAGGGGGCCCACCCTCGAGGGTGGGGGGCACGCCCCCCTTCCCAGGGCGCGCCCCCTGCCTCGAGGGCAGCCCCTGTGGCCCCTGGTGCCCCTCTTCTTCCTATATATACCTACGTACCCCAGAAACTCCGAACGCAGAGAGAAAACCCTAATTCCGCCGCCGTAGGTGCTGTTCCCGTGGAGATCCCATCTTGGAGCCTGTTCCGGGAAGGGGATCCATCACGGAGGCCTTCATCATCATCATCATCGCCCTCACCATGAGTTGTGAGTAGTTTACCTCAGACCTTCGGGTCCATAGCTAGTATCTAGATGGCTTCTTCTCTCTCTCCGGATCTCAATACAAAGTTCTCCTCGGTCTTCGAGGAGATCTATTCGATGTAATCTCTTTTTGCGGTGTGTTTGTCGAGATCCGGTGAACTGTGAGTTTATGATCAAGATTATCTATGAAAGATATTTGGTTCTTCTCTGAACTTTTTATGTGTGCTCATAATATCCTTTCAAATCTCTTCGAATTATTGGTTTGGTTTGGTCTACTAGATCTATAGTTCTTGCAATGGGAGAAGTGCTTGGCTTTGGGTTCAATCTTGCGGTATCCTTTCCCAGTGACAGTAGGGGCAACAAGGCATGTATTGTATTGTTGCCATCGTGGATAAAAAGATGGGGTTTTCATCATATTGCTTGAGTTTATCCCTCTACATCATGTCATCTTGCTTAAAGCGTTAATCTGTTCGTATGAACTCAATACACTAGATGCATGCTGGATAATGGTCGATGTGTGGAGTAATAGTAGTAGATGCAGGCAGGAGTCGGTCTACTTGTCTCGGACGTGATGCCTATATACAATTATCATGCCTAGATAGTCTCATAATTATTCACTTTTCTATCAATTGCTCAACAGTAATTTGTTTACCCGCCGTCTATCATGAGAGAAGCCACTAGAGAAAAATATGGCCCCCGGGTCTATCTTTATCATATTACTTTCCCGTCAACTAGTCAATTTCTGTCGCCGTTGTTTATTTGCTTTCTTTACTTTCTGTTTCTATACCAAAAATACCAAATATATAAATTATCATCTCTATCAGATCTCACTCTCGCAAGTGACCGTAAAGGGATTGACAACCCCTTATCGCGTTGGCTGCGAAGTTCTTATTTGTTTGTGCACGTGCGAGGGACTGGCGCGTGGTCTCCTACTGGATTGATACCTCGGTTCTCAAAAACTGAAAGAAATACTTACGCTACTGTGCTGCATCTCCCTTTCCTCTTCGAGGGAATACAATGCAAGCTCAAGAGTTAGCAAGAAGAATTTCTGGCGCCGTTGCCGGGGAGACTCACGCCAAGTCAAGTCGAGATTTGCCACCCCGTCAACTAGCCAATTTCTGGCGCCGTTGCCAGGGAGGTTTACGCAAAAGTCATATACCAAGTACCTATCACAAACCCTTATCCTTCGCATTACATTTTTGCCTCTCGTTTTCCTCTCCCCCACTTCACCCTTGCCGTTTTGTTTGCCCTTCTTCTGCCGTGTGTTTATCGTTTGTGTGCCTCTTGTTTGCTTGTGTTGCTATGTGCCCTCAATTAGCTTGCATCTTCGCTTGCTAAAGTATGGATCCTCATCCACTTGCTAATCTCTTTAAGAGATCCAATTATGTTGAACCTATTGCTAGTGAGTTGACTGCACTAGGTTTGAAATTTGTGAATCCGAAAATTGTGATGAAGTATTGAAAAATTATAAAGTGATTCACAATAGCTCCTTGAGTAAAAAGCATGACTGCAATGATGTTATTATAAATTCTTTTAATGTCAATTGTGCTAATGATATGCAAAACCCTAATCTTGGGGATGCTAGTTTTGCTATGGCTACTACTTGTTGCAATGATCATGATCGGGGTGATTCTTCTTATGATCTTGAAAATTTATTTAACCCCCATGATGAAGATGAGATTGATAATGTTTGCAATAATATTGAAAGTGGGTTTGGAAGAGTGTCAACTTTAGATCCCACATATTTGGAGAATATTCAATCTTATGGAATTTTTGATAAAAGTGGGTTTGAAGAGGTCATGACTTTAGTTAATGTTGATCCCACTATTTTGGAAGAGTGTCAACTTCGTATGCATGTGGATCGTATTGAAAGTATGTTATGTGATAGCTATATTGTTGAATTTTCTTATGATCATACATGCAATTATTATGAGAGAGGGAAATATGGTTGTAGAAATTTCCATGTTACTAAATTACCTCTCGTTATGTTTAGATTACTATTGTTTCTTTCTCCTTCCTTGCATATGCTAGAAATTGATTGCCCTGATAATTTGTTTTCGTATAAAATGCCTATGCATAGGAAGTATGTTAGACTTAGATGTGATTTTCACATGCTATGTGATGCTCTTTTTGTGCTTCAATTCTTATCTTTCATGTGAGCATCATTGAATTCGCGTGCCTAGCTAGGGGCGTAAAACGATAGCGCTTGTTGGGAGGCAACCCAATTTTATGTTTTTTGCTTTTGTTGCTGTTAGGGAATAAATATTGCATCTAGCCTCTGATTAGATGTGGTTTCATGTTTTGTTTAGTGTTTGTGCCAAGTAGAACCTTTGGCAAGACTTGTGTGAAGTTTATTTGATCTTGCTGTGAAAAACAGAATCGTTAGCGCTTGCTAAAGTAGTCTTCAGATTTTACTGGAGCGTGCTTTTTAGTTGATTATTTTTTATGCTGATTGGTATACAAATTGCGCAAATTTACCAATTTAGTTTTAATTTTTTGGAGTTCCAGAAGTAGGCGAACCCAGCAGATTACTACAGACTGTTCTGTTTTTGACAGATTATGTTTTTCGTGTGTTGTTTCCTTATTCCGATGCATTTATGAGTAATATTGGAGGATATGAATCATAGAAAACTTGGAGTACAGTAGGTTTAACACCAATATAAACAAAGTATGAATTCCTTGCTGTACCTTTGAGTGGTGGTTTGCTTTCTCTTACTAACGGAGCTCACGAGAATTTTTGTCTAAGTTTTGTGTTGTGAAGTTTTCAAGTTTTGAGTATTGCTTTGATGGACTATGGGACAAGAAGTTGCAAAGGCCTAAGCTTGGGGATGCCCATGGCACCCCAAGTAAATAAAAGATAATCAAAAGCCTAAGCTTGGGGATGCCCCGGGAAGGCATCCCCTCTTTCGTCTTCATCCATCGGTAACTATACTTGGAGCTATATTTTTATTCGCAACATGCTATGTGTTTTGCTTGGAGCGTCTTGTATAATTTGAGTCTTTGATTGTTAGTTTGTCACAATCATCTTTGCTGGACACACCTATTTGAGAGAGTTAAATATGGCCTAGAAATTATTAGAACACTCTATGTGCTTCACTTATATCTTTTGAGTTGAATAGTTTTTGCTCTAGTGCTTCACTTATATCTTTTAGAGCACAGTGGTGATAATATTTTGTAGAAATTGTTGAACACTCATGCTTCACTTAGATCTATTTGAGAGTCTATTAAAACAGCATGGTAAAGTGTTTAGGCTAAAGAAACTAGTCTTCACATGATAAACATCCAATGTCAATGTAGTAAAAAAAATCACATCAAGTGCATTGAATAGAAAGAGATGTTGGATGCTTGATAATTGTTTTGAGACATGGGGATAGTGATATTAGAGTCATGCTAGTGGAGTAATTATGAATTTGAGAAATACTTGTGTTAAGGTTAGTGATTCCCGTAGCATGCACGTATGGTGAACCGTTGTGTGACTAAGTTAAAGCATGAGGTATTTGTAGAGTGCCAACCTTTGTGTGGAGGTCGGGGGCGCGCGATGGTTAACTCGTACCAACCTCCCCCCTAGGGGCATGCGTTGATTGCTTTGTTTTGATGCCTCGTAGATTTTTGCAATAAGTATATGAGTTCTTATGACTAATGTTGAGTCCATGGATTATACGCACTCTCACCCTTCCACCATTGCTAGCCTCTCTTGTACCGTGCAACTTTCGCAGGTGCCATAAACCCACTATATATCCTTCCTCAAAATAGCCACCATATTGTTCCTCAAAACAGCCACCATACTTACCTATCATGGCATTTCCATAGCCATTCCGAGATATATTGCCATGCAACTTTCCACCGTTCCATTTATATGACACGCATCATATTGTCATATTGCCATTGCATGATCATGTAGTTGACATCGTATTTGTGGCAAGGCCACCATGCATACTTTTCATACATGTCACTCTTGTTTCATTGCACATACCGGTACACCGCCGGAGGCATTCATATAGAGTCATACTTTGTTGTTGTAGTATCGAGTTGTAATCTTGTGTTGTAATGAAAGTGTGATGATCATCATTTTTAGAGCATTGTCCCATGGGAGGAAAGGCTGAATCTATAAAGCCCCTCCGCAAAAAAAAGTAAAAAAAAAAAGAAGAAAGTCCAAAGAAAAAAGAAAGGCCCAAAAAAAGAAAGAAAAAAAGAAAAAAAAAGAGAAAAAGAAAAAAGGGGACAATTGCTACTATCTTTTTCCACACTTGTGCTTCAAAGTAGCACCATGTTCTTCATTGTAGAGAGTCTCATGCTTAGTCACTTTCATATACTAGTGAAATTTTCATTATAGAACTTGGCTTGTATATTCCAACGATGGGCTTCCTCAAATGCCCTATGTCTTCGTGAGCAAGCAAGTTGGATGCACACCCACTAGTTTCTTTGTTGAGCTTTCATTCATATTTAGCTCTAGTGCATCCGTTGCATGGCAATCCCTACTCACTCACATTGATATCTATTGATGGGCATCTCCATAGCCCGTTGATATGCCTAGTCGATGTGAGACTATCTCACTCTTTTTTTCTTCTCCACAACCACCTCTATTCCACCTATAGTGTGATGTCCATGGCTCACGCTCATGTATTGCGTGAAAGTTGAAAGGTTTGAAAAGATAGAGCATGAAAACAAATGCTTGGCTGAAATCGGGGTTGTGCATGATATGAATATTTAGTGTGATAATAAGGGAGCATAGCCAACACTATATGATTTTGTAGGGATAACTTTCTTTAGCCATAGTATTTTGAGAAGACGTAATTGCTTTGTTAGTATTGCTTGAAGTATTGTTATTTCTTATGTCAATATAGACTTTCATCTTGATTCTTTCAAATCTAAACATTCATGCCACAATTAAGAGAATTACATTGAAAAACTATATTGGTTAGCATTCCACATCAAAAATTCTTTCTTTATCATTTACCTACTCGAGGACGAGTAGGAATTAAGCTTCGGGATGCTTGATACGTCTCCAACGTATCTATAATTTTTTATTATTCCATTCTATTATTTATGAAGTCTTGGATGTTTAATGGGCTTTAACATTCACTTTTATATCATTTTTGGGACTAACCTACTAACCCAAAGGCCCAGTCCAGATTGCTTTTTTTTGCCTATTTCAGGGTTCTGTAGAAAAGGAATATCAAACGGAGTCCAAATGGAATAAAACCTTCGCAGGAGATATTTTTGGAGGAAATCACGCACGAAAGACTTTGGGGCCAAGCCAGAGGACAGGGGGCCCACCCTCGAGGGTGGGAGGCACGCCCCCCTTCCTAGGGCGCGCTCCCTGCCTCAAGGGCAGCCCCTGTGGCCTCTGGTGCCCCTCTTCTTCCTATATATACCTACGTACCCCAGAAACTCCGAACGTAGAGAGAAAACCCTAATTCCACCGCCGTAGCTACCGTTCCCGTGGAGATCCCATCTTGGAGCCTGTTCCGGGAGGGGGATCCATCATGGAGGCCTTCATCATCATCATCATCGCCCTCACCATGAGTTGTGAGTAGTTTACCTCAGACCTTTGGGTCCATAGCTAGTATCTAGATGGCTTCTTCTCTCTCTTCGGATCTCAATAGAAAGTTCTCCTCGGTCTTCGAGGAGATCTATTCGATGTAATCTCTTTTTGCGGTGTGTTTGTCGAGATCCGATGAATTGTGAGTTTATGATCAAGATTATCTATGAAAGATATTTGGTTCTTCTCTGAACTTTTTATGTGTGCTCATAATATCCTTGCAAGTCTCTTCGAATTATTGGTTTGGTTTGGCCTACTAGATCTATAGTTCTTGCAATGGGAAAAGTGCTTGGCTTTGGGTTCAATCTTCCGGTGTCCTTTCCCAGTGACAGTAGGGGCAGCAAGGCATGTATTGTATTGTTGCCATCGAGGATAAAAAGATGGGGTTTTCATCATATTGCTTGAGTTTATCCCTCTACATTATGTCATCTTGCTTAAGGCGTTACTCTATTCGTATGAAATCAATACACTAGATGCATGCTGGATAGCGGTCGATGTGTGGAGTAATAGTAGTAAATGCAGGCAGGAGTCGGTCTACTTGTCTCGGACGTGATGCCTATATACAATGATCATGCCTAGATAGTCTCATAATTATTCGCTTTTCTATCAATTGCTCGACAGTAATTTGTTTACCCGCCGTAGAATATCGCTATCATGAGAGAAGCCACTAGAGAAACCTATGGCCCCGGGTCTATCTTTATCATATTACTTTCTCGTCAACTAGTCAATTTCTGCCGCCGTTGTTTATTTGCTTCCTTTACTTTCTGTTTCTATACCAAAAATACCAAAAATATAAATTATCATCTCTATCAGATCTCACTCTCGTAAGTGACCGTAAAGGGATTGACAACCCCTTATCACGTTGGCTGCGAAGTTCTTATTTGTTTGTGCAGGTGCGAGGGACTGGCGCGTGGTCTCCTACTGGATTGATACCTTGGTTCTCAAAAACTGAGGGAAATACTTACGCTACTGTGCTACGTCTCCCTTTCCTCTTCAAGGGAATACAACACAAGCTCAAGAGGTAGCAGTGCACCATGCTTTACGGCTTATAACCGGGACTTCAAAAACGTTTTGAACGCCACGGAGCATATGAGATGTTCCAAGAGTTGAAATTAGTATTTCATACTCATGCCCGTGTCGAGAGGTATAAGACCTCTGACAGTACTTTGCCTACAAGATGGAGGAGAATAGCTCAACCAGTGAGCATGTGCTCAGATTGTCTGGGTACTACAATTGCTTGAATCAAGTGGGAGTTAATATTCCAGATAAGATAGTAATTGACAAAGTTCTCTAGACACTATCACCAAGTTAGTAGAACTTCGTGATGAACTATAATATGCAAGGGATGACGAAAGTAATTCCCGAGCTCTTCGCGATGCTGAAATCGGCGAAGGTAGAAATCAAGAAAGAGCATCAAGTGTTGATGGTTAACAAGACCACTTGTTTCAAGTAAAGGTCAAAGGGATAGAAGGGGAACTTCAAGAAGAATGACAAGAAAGTTGTCACTCCCGTGAAGAAACCCAAAGCTAAACTCAAGCCTGAAACTAAGTGCTTCTACTGCAAAGGAAATGGTCACTAGAAGTGGAACTACCCTAGATACTTGGTGGATAAGAAGGATGGCAAAGTGAACAAAGGTATATTTGATATACAGATTATTGATGTGTACTTTACTAGTGTTCATAGCAACCCCTGGGTATTTGATACCGGTTCAGTTGCTACAGTTAGTAACTCGGAACGGGAGTTGCAGAATGAACAGAGACTAGTTAAAGGTGAATTGACGATGTGTGTTGGAAGTGGTTCCAAGATTGATATGATCATCATTGCACACTCTCTATACTTTCGGGATTAGTGTAGAATGTAAATAAATGTTATTTGGCATTTGCGTTAAGCATGAATATGATTTGATCATGTTTTTTGCAATACGGTTATTCATTTAAAGTCATAGAATAATTATTATTCTGTTTACATGAATAAAGCCTTCGATGGTCATACACCCAATGAAAATAGTTTGTTGGATCTCGATCGTAGTGATACACATATTCATAATATTGAAGCCAAAAGATGCAAGGTTAATAATGATAGTGCAACTTATTTGGGGCACTGCCGTTTAGGTCATATTGGTGTAAAACGCATGAAGAAACTCCATAGTGATGGACATTTGGAATCACTTGATTATGAATCACTTGATGCTTGCGAACCATGCCTCATGGGCAAGATGACTAAAACTCCGTTCTCTAGAACAATGGAGCGAGCAACATATTTGTTGGAAATCATACATACTGATGTATGTGGACCGAGCAGTGTTGAAGCTCGCGGCGGGTATCCTTATTTTCTGACCTTCACTGATGATTTGAGCAGATATGGGTATATCTACTTGATGAAGCACAAGTCTGAAACATTTTAAAAGTTCAAAGAATTTCAGAGTGAAGTAGAGAATCATCGTAACAAGCAAATAAAGTTTCTACGATCTGATCGTGGAGGTGAATATTCGAGTTACGAGTTTGGTCTTCATTTGAAACAATGTGGAATAGTTTCACAACTCACGCCACCCGGAACACCACAACATAATGGTGTGTCTGAACATTGTAATCGTACTTTATTAGATATGGTGTGTTCTATGATGTCTCTTACCGATTTACCACTATCGTTTTTGGGTTATGCATTAGAGACAGCTGCATTCAAATTAAATAGGGCAACATCTAAATCCGTTGAGATGACGCCTTATGAACTGTGGTTTGGCAAGAAACCAAAGTTGTCGTTTCTTAAAGTTTGGGGCTGTGATGCTTATGTGAAAAAGCTTCAGCCTGATAAGCTCGAGCCCAAGTTGGAGAAATGTATCTTCATAGGATACCCAAAGGAGACTGTTGGGTACACCTTCTATCACAGATCCGAAGGCAAGATATTCGTTGCTAAGAATGGATCCTTTCTAGAGAAGGAGTTTCTCTCGAAAGAAGTGAGTGGGAGGAAAGTGGAACTTGATGAGGTAATTGTACCTTCTCCCGAATTGGAAAGTAGTACATCACAGAAACTAGTTCCAGTGATTCCTACACCAATTAGTGAGGAAGCTAATGATGATGATCATGAAACTTAGGATCAAGTTACTGCTGAACTTCGTAGATCAACCAGAGTGTGTTCCACGCCGGAGTGGTACGGTAACCCGGTTCTGGAAGTCATGTTACTAGTAGCCAGTTCTTTTTGGCGGCTTTAAAAATAAGCTGCCTCTCCCCAGCTTAAAAAATAACCCGCTTTCAAAATTTGTCGAGGCTTCTAAATTAGTAATGCCATAACTAGGTTAGAAGCCCCAATGAATGAGGGAGGTGGCTTATGAAAAAAGTTGGGGAGGAGGCGACTTATTTTTTAAGCCATCAAAAGAACTGGCCCTAGATCATGATGAACCTACGAACTATGAGGAAGCGATGATGAGCCTAGATTCCGCAAAATGGCATGAGGCTATGAAATCCGAGATGGGATCCATGTGTGAGAACAAAGTGTGGACTTTGGTTGACTTGCCCGGTGATCGACAAGCCGTCGAAAATAAATGGATCTTCAAGAGGAAGACCGACGCTGACGGTAATGTTACTGTTTACAAAGCTCGACTTGTTGCGAAAGGTTTTCGACAAGTTCAAGGAGTTAACTACGATGAGACTTTCTCACCCGTAGCGATGCTTAAGTCTGTCCGAATCATGTTAGCAATTGCCGCATTTTATGATTATGAAATCTGGCAAATGGATGTCAAAACTGCATTCCTGAATGGATATCTTAAAGAAGAGTTGTATATGATGCAACCAGAAGGTTTTGTCGATCCTAATGGTGCTAACAAAGTGTGCAAGCTCCATCGATCCATCTATGGACTGGTGCAAGCATCTCGGAGTTGAAATATACGCTTTGATAAGGTGATCAAAGCATATGGTTTTATACAGACTTTTGGATAAGCCTGTATTTACAAGAAAGTGAGTGGGAGCACTACATCCTTTTCTGATAAGTATATGTGAATGACATATTGTCGATCAGAAATGATGTAGAATTTTCTGGAAAGCATAAAGGAGTGTTTGAAAGGAGTTTTTTTTCCAAAGAAAGACCTCGGTGAAGCTGCTTACATATTGAGCATCAAGATCTATAGAGACAGATCGAGACACTTGATAAGTTTTTCAATAAGTACATACCTTGACAAGTTTTTGAAGTAGTTCAAAATGGATCAGTCAGAGAAGGAGTTCTTGCCTGAGTTGTAAGGTATGAAGTTGAGTAAGACTCAAAGCCCGACCTCGGCAAAAGATAGAGAAAGAATGAAAGTCATTCCCTATGCCTCAACCATAGGTTCTATAAAGTATGCCATGCTGTGTACCAAACCTGTTGTCTTCCTTACCATGAGTTTGGCAAGGAGGTACGAAAGTGATCCAGGAGTAGATCACTGGACAGCGGTAAAAATTACCCCTAGTTACTGGATGACTAAGGAAATATTTCTCGGTTATGGAGGTGATAAAGAGTTCGTCGTAAAGAGTTACGTCGATGCAAGCTTTGACACCAATCCAGATGACTCTAAGTATCAATCTGGATGCATATTGAAAGTGGGAGCAATTAGCTAAAGTAGCTCCGTGCAGAGCATTGTAGACATAGAAATTTGCAAAATACATATGGATTTGAATGTAACAGACCCGATGGCTAAACTTCTCTCACGAAGCAAAACATGATCACACCTTACTACTCATTGGGTGTTAATCACATGACGATGTGAACTAGATTGTTGACTCTAGTAAACCCTTTGGGTATTGGTCACATGGCGATGAGAACTATGGGTGTTAGTCACATGGCGATGTGGACTATTGGTGTTAATCACATGGTGATGTGATCTAGATTATTGACTCTAGTGCGATTGGGAGACTAAAGGAAATATGCCCTAGAGGCAATAATAAAGTTATTATTTATTTCCTTATATCATGATAAATGTCTTTTATTCATGCTAGAATTGTATTAACCGAAAACTTAGTACATGTGTGAATACATAGACAAAATAGTATGTCCCTAGTATGCCTCTACTAGACTAGCTCATTGATCAAAGTTGGTTATGTTTCCTAGCCATAGACATGAGTTGTCATTTGATCAACGGGATCACATCATTAGAAGAATGATGTGATGGACAAGACCCATCCGTTAGCTTAGCACTATGATCGTTTAGTTTTATTGCTATTGCTTTCTTCATGACTTATACATGTTCCTATGACTATGATATTATGCGACTCCCGTATATCGGAGGAACACCTTGTGTGATATCAAACGTCACAACATAACTGGGTGATTATAAAGATGCTCTATAGGTGTCTCCGAAGGTATTCGTCGTGTTGGCATAGATCAAGAATGGGATTTGTCACTCCGAGTGTCAGAGAGGTATCTCTGGGCCCTCTAGGTAATACACATCATAATAGGCCTTGCAAGCAAATGACTAATGAGTTAGTCACGAGATGATGTATTACGGAATGAGTAAAGATACTTGCCGGTAACAAGATTGAACTAGGTATTGAGATACTGACGATCGAATCGCGGGCAAGTAACATACCGATGACAAAGGGAACAACGTATGTTGTTATGCGGTTTGACCGATAAAGATCTTCGTAGATATGTAGGAGACAATATAAGCATCCAGGTTCCTCTATTGGTTATTTACCGGAGATGAGTCTCGGTCATGTCTACATAGTTCTCGAACCCGTAGGGTCCGCACGCTTAACATTTGATGACGATCGATATTATGAGTTTATTAGTTTTGATGTACCAAAAGTAGTTCGGAGTCCCGGATAAGATCACGGACATGATGAGGAGTCTCGGAATGTCCAAGACGTAAAGATTGATATATTGGACGACTATATTCGGACACCGGAAGTGTTCCGGAAAGTTTTGGAATTAACCGGAGTGCCGGGGGGTTACCGGAACCCCCCGGGGGAATGTTGGGCCCTAGTGGGCCATAGGGGAGAAAGAGGGCAGCAGCCAGGAGGTGGCGCGCCCCCTCCCAAGGGGCAGTCCGAATTGGACTAAGAGAGGGGGCGCGCCCCTCTTTCCCTCTCCCTCTCCCTCTCCTTCCTTCCCCCTCTCTCCTTCTTGGTGGACTCCTACTAGGAATAGGATTGCAATCCTATTCCTAGTAGGATTGCCTCCCCTGGCGCGCCATAGAGGGCCGGTCGGCCTCCCCCTTGCTCCTTTACATACGGGGGCAGGGGGCACCCTAGAACACACACGTTGATCTCTCCAGCCGTGTGCGGTGCCCCCCTCCACAGAAACACACCTCGGTCATACCGTTGCAGTACTTAGGCGAAGCCCTGCACCGGTAACTTCATCATATCCGTCACCACGCCGTCGTGCTAGCGAAACTCTCCCATGAAGCTCAACTGGATCAAGAGCTCATGGGACGTCATCAAGCTGAACGTGTGCTGAACGCGGAGGTGCCGTACGTTTGGTGGTTGATCGGTTGAATCGCGAAGAAGTTTGACTACATCAACCGTGTCACTTGACGCTTCCGCTTCCGGTCTACGAGGGTACGTAGACACACTCTCCCCTCTCGTTGCTATTCATCTGGTAGATAGATCTTGCGTGATCGTAGGAAATTTTTAAAATACTATGTTCCCCAACAGTATAGTAGGCATTATTTGGAAACAATTATGAGTCCTGTCTTTGACGGTACGAAAGTGAATGATTTCCTCTTTATCACACTAACCTATCTCACGAAGTTCGGTTAAGTTTTGTGTGATTGAAGTTCTCAAGCTTTGGGTGAGATTTCAATATGAGGAAAATAAGGATTGAAAATACCCTAAACTTGGGGATTCTCAAGGCACCCCAAAATAATATCCAAGTAAGACCCAAGCAACTAAGCTTGGGGATGACCGGGAAGGCATCCCCTCTTTCGTCTTCAACATTATCGGTAACCTTACTTGGAGCTATATTTTTATTAGTCACATGATATGTATTTTGCTTGGAGACTCATTTTATTTTGTTGAGATTTACTTGCTGTTATTTAGAATAATGTTTGGCATATTTAATTTCAATAAAAGTGTCAAGTATAGCCTTTACCATGCTCATTTTGCGAGTATATGAGTTGTTGTTTCAAAACAGAAAGTTTACCATTGTTGCAAAAAATCCCCAGAAAAGTCAGAATGTGATAAAAGTTTAAAATTTTGAAACAATAAGCTATGATAAATTTTCTACAGTTTGGAGAAGTTTCAGAATTTTTAGAGTTATATAAGTATGGATCTTGCTTCATCCTTTACAGACTGTTCTATTTAGACAGATTGTTGTTATGATTGCATTGTTTGCATATGTTTGCTTGATTAATGATTCTATTTGAGGATAGGAGTATTAAAAATGTAGAGGCATTTAGTATGCAATGTTAAATTATCATTTTAGTGATTTGTTACAGTAGAGAATGATAAGGTTTTGAGTTGATTTATACTAACTTATCTCACGAGTTCTTGTTGAGTTTTGTGTCGATGAATTTTTTAGATTTTTGGAAACCGCGATATGATAGGAATTAAGGAGACACAAAATCTCAAGCTTGGGGATGCCCAAGGCATACCAAGATAATATTCCGAGAAGTCTCAAGCAACTAAGCTTGGGGATGCCCCGGTAGGCATCCACCCTTTCTTCATCAACAATGTTCGGTTACCCTCGGTTGAGCCTCAGTTTTTGCTTCTTCACATGATGTGTGTTATTATTGGAATGTCATTTTATTTTGTTTTGCTTGGTGTTTTAATAAAATACTTAGAACTAAAAGTTTTTAAATGAGAGAACCTCAAATAGCTACCCATTTACTTAACTACTCACTTATCTTCACTTATATATTTTTGGAGTAGTTTTGTCATCCACTCTTGTGCTTCAGTTATATCATATGAGTAAATTGTTGAATGAATTGAATATCATGAAGTTAAAATTGTATGTTCATATCATGCCTAGTAGTAGCTTCACGATTGGTTTACAAAGTGAAATCTATTGAAGCTTGACAATCACAATATTGGTCATACAAGCAATTCATGAATGATTAGTATAAGGAAGAGAACTTTCACATACAAATATATTATGTTGGACATCTTCTATGATTATGAATACCAATTAATCATTTTCAAACTTGAGCAAATTAGTTGAAGTTGGCCAAGTAAGACAACGTAATGAGTTATGGTTGTGTATATTTGCATAGAAGTTATATTGTTATGGATCCTCCAACATGTGGTGTTTGCTGATCTTTTGCTAGCCAAAAAATTGTACTAAGTAGAGATAATACTTGTGCATCCAAAAACCCTTAAACCCAGTTTCTTGCCATGGGTGCCCACCACATCTACCTATGGATTGAATAAGATCCTTCAAGTAAGTTGTCATTGGTGCAAAAAGCAATAAAATTGCTCCTAAAATATAAGTGATTGTTTATTACAAGGAAAAAGGTGTTGTACGAACTTGTGATGGCAAAGAAATAAAAGCGACGGACTGCGTAATAAAGATTACTATCATAAGGGTCAATATGACATGACGCTCCTTTGCATCAAGAGTTTGTGCATCCAAAAATAAAAAGCTCATGACAACCTCTGCTTCCCTCTGTGAAGGGCCTATCTTTTACTTTTCAATATTTACTTTTATGCAAGAGTCAATAGTATGCATTCTCATTTGAACCTCAATTGTTCTCTAGTTGGAAAGCATCATGTGGTGGGGAAATATCTAGGCACATATGGCCAGTCAAATATATTTGATCATGGATTATTATTGTTGACAATTATCTCTATGATAAATGAGTTGGGAGGCGAAACATTAAGCCCATACATTTCTCTGTGTTCGATGGATGCCATTTGTTCTAAAAATATGTATTGAGTACTACACTACAAAAAAACACTTATGTGATAATACGTGTTTGTCATAGTAGGTCGCATTTTCTGTCATGCATGTACATCCATGATGATTTTATGACAGAATCAAGTAGTCATACATGTGCTGTCGTAGAAGTGTTCCATGACAATAGCAAAATTATCATCACGGAAGTGTTCACTTCCATGATGATAAATAGCGCGTCATGGAAGTGCTTTCGTCAAGGGTAACGAACACGTGGCATCCACTGTAACGGGTCTTCGTTAAGCTATCGGGTCCGGTTTTGGATCCGATAACCCGCTAACAGCGAGGACTAATGGGAATTTTCCACGAGTAAAATTCTCATTGGCCAAATGAACCACGTGTTAGCTCCATGTGCGGACAGATGTCAACCAACCAATGGACAGGAGGTGCCAATGATACATCGACACGTGGCACGGCCCAACAGGGGCCCATTCAGGTCAAAAGGTCAGCCCATTTGACTTGGTCAAAGGATAACGGGCCGGCCTATCGAAAGCCTGCTAGCGGCCTGCTCGCATATAGCCCATTCAGGACCGATAACTCACAACCCATTATGGACTTTCCTAATTTGGCCCACTAGCTTCATCTTGGTTGTCCAATACGATTCCAGCCCGTTGTAACTTCCGGCACATGTACAGCCCATGACGTCTTTCGGCCCATATGATGCCCTTTGTAACTCTTGTCCCATTAACGGCCCATAGTGAAACTGGCCCATAATGAACAGTATGTCGCTTCATACCCATTAACGACACATTACTCCATTACGCCGTTCCCAGCCCGTGTTATCTTTTGGCCTTTTAAGGGCCCATTTATTCTTGGGCTGATTTGCAGCATTCGGTATCTTACGGCCCATTACTAGCCTTTTCCGCTTATGGGCCAAATTCAGCCCGTGGTTAAAGTCGGCCCATTTGTGGCCAGTTAATCCGTTGGGCCGTTCTCATAGCATCATCAAATACGGTTCATTAATGACCCATTATGTTTGTCATAGAATTAAGACAGTTATACTCGTCGGCCTCTTAAAGGCCCATTATGGTTGGCCCATGAACGGACGGCTGCCACTCTAGCCCATTTATGACCCATAATGTGGTCCGTTATTGGCCCATGTTTGGCCAATCGATCATACGACCTGTAGAAGGCCCATTGGTTCTATGACCCGTAGAAAGGCCCATAGGAGGCCCATGGTCACTACAGCAGATAGCGGGACAATGGTGACAACGGTACGTATGTTGCCCATTGTTATTGTGGCCTAGTTTTTAAAAATAGGTTATTGCGGCCACTAGCAAATCGTAGAAAAAGAACTGCACTGACTACAAGCAAACAAATAAACAATACATCAAGGAAATAAATAAGCAAGGAACATACGCTAGGCTATTACGGCTATTACACATATTACAACCACTGGGCATCAAAGTTTGCCACCAGTGTAAATATGGGAAACAAAGCAGCATATTACATACACTGGTTGTAAAAGTTGGCAACTAGTGCAAATAAACGCCGCAGCAAAACAAGTCCAGAACTGAAACCACTTCACAAGAGCTCAAGAAATAATATCATGGGTATCCACCATGATGGCAAGACGCTTAGCAAGCTTATTAGCTTTCTCTTGTTTGGTGCTTAAATCCTCCAGCACTTGCTGTTGCACTAGAAAGTATGCATCTGAATTTTGCAGGGACTTCCTCAGTCCTTCGGCTTCCTGTTGCAGCACATCTGATCGATGTATTTCAACCTGAAGTTGAGACTCAAGAAGCCGAACTAATTCAGGTAGCGAGTTCGAAGAGCTTGTGCCAGAAGTAGTGGCCAGTAACTCGAACACTACATCAAGACAAGACTTTGGGGTTGTCTCACTGTCTTCAAGATATTTTTTATCAGCTTTCTTGGAGACCAATAGGTATGTCTCACTATCTTGAACCTTATCTGCATTACTTCCTTTACCATTGCATAACGGGGTACTCTTCCCCAATATTTTGTCCACATTCTAAAAGAGAAACAAGCAGACATGTCACAGGTTTACCATGTTGTATACAGAATTCATTTTGGTAAACCAATTCAATTGTAAGGTGGACAGGATAACAACATGAAATAAACATATATCTATGTAGTATGATCACTGTATGGTCTATATCATTCTAGTTTATGTTGGTAAATCAAGATAGAGACAGTTCAAATCATATTTGTTTAAGACAAATCAGCATAGACAGAATATAAGTGTGGGCAACTACACAACACTAACAACACCTGTAATGTGTATGGCATAAGAACATAATTGTTTATTCAATTGAAAGTGAAATCAACACAGAGCAAGTTACAACAGCAAACCAGTTAAAGAAACAGGTTTAAAAAATACATGTTGCGCCATTGGAGTTTCAATTGAATCCATCAAATTTGAAATTAGTTGATATCAATAAATATAGTGATGCAAGAGAAAAGGAGTATGAACCATAGCTACAGAACCTGACCTGAGAACAATTCTTCTTCTGCTTTAAGCGTTGACTTGGGGTTCAGAGTGGTGGTCCTCGTGCTTTGGGCACTGCACTTGCCTTACTAACTGCTCGTGTTTGGGTGCTCTGTGGTGGAGACTGTGATGTGTCAACTAGAACTGAGTCACTATCTGCTAGGGTTGGGGTTAGAAGGGGTGTAGCTAGTTCTCTGTCCAACTGGGTATGGGTAGAATCTGCGTGAGTGTGGGTTATGTGTGGTGGGGCAGGTTCTTGGGCAAGTACAACTGTGGTTCTATCTGCATTGACGGGTAGCATGATCTTTTCCGAAGACCGTGTTTTCACTCCCATAGATACTGCCATCACCCTCTCCAATTCAAATGGTTGATAAACAAGAAAAGTAATTGAATTTACAGACATTGTATGATAGACAAGTGCAATGGATAGTAGGGAAGAAAACAAGGCATGAAATAACTCACATTTATGTTGTCTAACCAAACAGGATAGCATGACACAATTTCACATATATGATAGCTAATTAAACAGGATAAAATGACACAAATTCACATATATGATGGCTATCTAAACAGGATAGAATGACATACTTCATAAAATGATGACTATGTAAAAGGAAGACATGATATAACTATACGATGTGTCTATTAAAGTGGTTGGCATGCCATAATTCACATACATGTCGTCGATGGAAACATGATGGCATAATATAATTCACGGATAGAATGACATAATTCAAAATATGATGACTATGTAAACATGATGAGATGATATAACTATATTATTTTTTTAGAAAATGGGTTGGCATGCCATAATTCAGATACATGTTGTCTATGTAAACATCATGGCATGATATAATTCAAATATATGATTTATATACTAAGCAAGTGAGTAGAGGGAAATCGCATATATGATGTGTCAACTAAGTAGATGGCATTCAATATTGTGTATATGACGTAAAAACTAAGCATTGCAAGACAACATATGCATGATGCGTAATATAACCCTGCCAAGTTTGAGCATACACCTCAGGGGGGAAATAGGACTGGTCATCTGTCTGTGAATCCTCCTCTGAGGAGCTATATGTAACCAGCAAGATATCTGCTTCAGCAGGTAGCATTGTCTGCTCTAAAGACCTTGTTTTCACTCCAGATTTTTGCATCACCAATTCAAATGGCTGATGCACAGGAAGAGTAGTTCAATATACAAACATTGTCGGCAAATGGAAGACGCGATACAAAAAAAGGATGGCATGATATAATTCACATATATGATGCTTGGCTAAACAGTATGTCATTGCATAATTCACATATATAATGCCTTGCAACAAGATAGCTTTGCACAATTCACATATATGGTAACTAGACACTAAACAAGTGGCATTCACACAAAGCATGTCTAAACTAAGCAAATAACATGGAAATGCAAGACACCATATGCATGATATGAGCAATATAACCCTGCCAAGTTAGAGCATGCACATCGGGGGGGATAGGACTGGTCATCTGTCTCTAAATCCTTCTCTGAGGAGCAATCTGTAACTAGTAAGACATGCGCTTCGTCAGATAGCATTGTCTACTCTGAAGACCTTGTTTTCACTCCAGATTTTTTCTTGACCGTGTCGAATGGCTGATGCACAGGATGAGTAATTGAATGTACTAAATTTTTTGACAAATTTAATACGTAATAAAAAAGGATGGTATGATATAATTCACATATAAGATGACTGGCTAACCATGATGGCATTGCAAAATTCGCATATATGATGCCTGGCTAAACAAGATGGCATTGCATGATTCACATATATGATATAGAAACTAAACATATGGCATTCACACAATGCATGTCTAAACTAAGCAGTTGACATATTTTATGTATAAAGTAAGCAATCCAAGGCATCATATGCATGATATGACCAACATCAGCATGCCAAGTTAGAGCAGAATACCTCAGGGGTAAATAGGAGTGGTCTGCTCCCTCTGAATCCCCCTCTGAACAATTATCTTCCTCTTGATTACAGTCTGGAATGGAGGGAGAGGGTCGCTTTCGCGCCCACCATGGAGCGACGTCTGCTTGAAATTTTATTGCCACGCAAGGCTCGTCTCTTTTGCTCTACATGTTCAGTACCATTGTGTACAATAACTGACATGCACAAGAATAAAACATAGTGAGAATATGTAAGGAGTGCATGCACAAATCCAGAGTGATGGTAGCAAACTATGGATAGACCCAAAACCAATGATAGCAGGCAGATAATAGCTTCAGTTAAAAAATACAGACAATGGCTCCTTTAATGTTTGTTTCCACCCAACATGAAACTCGTAGTAGACACTCGAGATTAACCAGATAGTAGACATATAGTATTGATTGATGTCCCAATACGTATCCCACAACCATTTAAAAACTCAAGTTTGATCATTAGTTTCAACCTGACTTGGAGTCTAATCGGTGAACAGGACAATAAAGTAGCATGCCATCATGTTAAGCGATGCATAACGTAAGCAGACACGAAAGAGTGCGACCTCTCTGTTGGGGAACGTAGTATTTTAAAAAAATTCCTACGATCACGCAAGATCTATCTACTAGATGCATAGCAAGAGGGGGAGAGTGTGTCTACGTACCCTCGTAGACCGGGAGCGGAAGCGTCAAGTGATGCGGTTGATGTAGTCGAACTTCTTCGCGATCCAACCGATCAAGCACCGAACGTACGGCACCTCCGCGTTCAGCACACGTTCAGCTTGATGACGTCCCACGAGGTCTTGATCCAGTTGAGCTTCACGGGAGAGTTTCGCCAGCACGACGGCGTGGTGACAGATATGATGTATCTACCGGCGTAGGGCTTCGCCTAAGCACTGCAACGGTATGACCGAGGTGTGTTTCTGTGGAGAGGGGCACCGCACATGACTAAAACAATTCAACTTGTGTGTCCTAGGGTGCCCCCCTGCCCCCGTATATAAAGGAGCAAGGGAGAGGCCGTCCCTAGAGGGGGCGCGCCAAGTGTGGGGAGTCCTACTAGGACTCCCAAGTCCTAGTAGGATTCCCCTTTCCTTTTCGGAGTAGGAGAGAAGGAAAGAGGTGGAGAGGAGGAAGGAAAAGGGGGCTGCACCCCTTGTCCAATTCGGACCAGAGGGGGGGGCGCGCCTCCTTCCTTTTGGCCTTTCTCCTCTATTCCCGTATGGCCCAATAAGGCCCATATACTCCGAAAAATACCCGAATCACTCGGAACCTTTCCGATGTCCGAATATAGTCGTCCAATATATCGATCTTTACGTCTCGACCATTTCGAGACTCCTCGTCATGTCCCCGGTCTCATCCGGGACTCCGAACTCCTTCGGTACATCAAAACTCATAAACTCATAATACCGATCGTCATCAAACGTTAAGCGTGCGGACCCTACGGGTTCGAGAAATATGTAGACATGACCGAGACTCATCTCCGGTCAATAACCAATAGCGGAACCTGGATGCTCAGATCTTTATCGGTCAAACCGCATAACAACATACGTTGTTCCTTTTGTCATCGGTATGTTACTTGCCCGAGATTCGATCGTCGGTATCTCTATACCTAGTTCAATCTCGTTAGCGGCAATTCTCTTTACTCGTTCCGTAATACATCATCTCGTGACTAACTCATTAGTCATTTGCTTGCAAGGCTTATTATGATGTGCATTACTTAGAGGGCCCAGAGATACCTCTCCCACACTCGGAGTGACAAATCCTAGTCACGATCTATGCCAACACCACGAATACTTTCGGAGACACCTGTAGAGCATCTTTATAATCACCCAGTTACGTTGTGACGTTTGATAGCACACAAGGTGTTCCTCCGGTATTCGGGAGTTGCATAATCTCATAGTCATAGGAACATGTATAAGTCATGAAGAAAGCAATAGCAGTAAAACTAAACGATCATAGTGCTAAGCTAACGGATGGGTCTTGTCCATCACATCATTCTCCTAATGATGTGATCTTGTTGATCAAATGACAACTCATGTCTATGGCTAGGAAACATAACCATCTTTGATCAATGAACTAGTCTAGTAGAGGCATACTAGGGACACTCTGTTTTGTCTATGTATTCACACATGTACTAAGTTTCCGGTTAATACAATTCTAGCATGAATAATAAACATTTATCATGATATAAGGAAATATAAATAACAACTTTATTATTGCCTCTAGGGCATATTTCCTTCAGTCTCCCACTTGCACTAGAGTCAATAATCTAGCTCACATCGCCATGTGATTTAATACCGATAGTTCACATCGTTATGTGAATAACACCCATAGTTCACATCGCCATGTGACCAACACCCAAAGGGTTTACTAGAGTCAATAATCTAGTTCACATCGCTATGTGATTAATACCCAAGAGTAATAAGGTGTGATCATGTTTTTGCTTGTGAGAGAAGTTTAGTCAACGGGTCTGTCACATTCAGATGCGTATGTATTTCGCAAATTTCTATGTCTACAATGCTCTGCATGGAGCTACTCTAGCTAATTGCTCCCACTTTCAATACGAATCCAGATTGATACTTAAAGTCATCTGGATTTAGTGTCAAAGCTTGCATCGGCGTAACCCTTTACGACGAACTCTTTATCACCTCCATAATCGAGAAACATTTCCTTAGTCATCCAGTTACTAAGGATAATTTTGACCGCTGTACAGTGATCTACTCCTGAATCACTATTGTACCTCCCTGTCAAACTCATGGCAAGGTACACAACATGTTTGGTACACAGCATGGCATACTTTATAGAACCTATGGCTGAGGCATAGGGAATGACTTTCATTCTCTCTATATTTTTCTGTCGTGGTCAGGCTTTGAGTCTTACTCAACTTCACACCTTACAAGTCAGGCAAGAACTCCTTCTTTGACTGATCCATTTTGAACTACTTCAAAATCTTATCAAGGTATGTACTCATCGAAAGTCTTATCAAGCGTCTTGATCTATCTCTATAGATCTTGATGCCCAATATGTAAGCAGCTTCACCAAGGTCTTTCTTTGAAAAACTCCTTTCAAACACTCCTTTATGCTTTCCAGAAAAATTCTACATCATTTCTGATCGACAATATGTTATTCACATATAGTTATCAGAAAGGTTGTAGTGCTCCCACTCACTTTCTTGTAAATACAGGCTTCACCGCAAGTCTCTATAAATCTATATGCTTTGATCAACTTATCAAAGCGTATATTCCAACTCCGAGATGCTTGCACCAGTCCATAGATGGATCGCTGCAGCTTGCACATTTTGTTAGTGTTGGGGGACGTAGTATTTTAAAATATTTCCTACGATCACGCAAGATCTATCTACCAGATGCATAGCAACGAGAGGGAAGAGTGTGTCTACGTACCCTCGTAGACCGGAAGCGGAAGCGTCAAGTGACGCGGTTGATGTAGTCGAACTTCTTCGCGATCCAACCGATGAAGCACCGAACGTACGGCACCTCCGCGTTCAGCACACGTTCAGCTTGATGACATCCCACGAGCTCTTGATCCAGTTGAGCTTCACGGGAGAGTTTCGTCAACACGACGGCGTGGTGACGGATATGATGTATCTACCGGCGCAGGGCTTCGCCTAAGCACTGCGCCGGTATGACCGAGGTGTGTTTCTGTGGAGGGGGGCACCGCACACGGCTAGAACAATTCAACTTGTGTGTCTTTGGGTGCCCCCTGCCCCCGTATATAAAGGAGCAAGGGGGAGGCTGGCCGGCCCTCCTATGGTGCGGCTAGGGAGCAATCCTACTAGGAATAGGATTGCAATCCTATTCCTAGTAGGAGTCCACCAATGAAGGAAAGGGGGGAAGGAAAGAGAGGGAGAGGGAGAGGGAAAGAGGGGCCGCGCCCCCCTCCCCTAGTCCTATTCGGACTACTCCTAGGGAGGGGGCGCGCCACCTCCTGGCTGCTGCCCTCTCTCTCCCCTATGGCCCACCACGGCCCATCATTCCCCCGGGGGGTTCCGGTAACCCCCCCGGCACTCCGGTAAATTCCGAAACTTTCCAGAACACTTCCGGTGTCCGAATATAGTCATCCAATATATCAATCTTTACGTCTTGGACATTCCGAGACTCCTCGTCATGTCCGTGATCTCATCTGAGACTCCGAACTACCTTCGGTACATCAAAACTCATAAACTCATAATAACGATCGTCATCAAACGTTAAGCGTGCGGACCCTACGGGTTCGAGAACTATGTAGACATGACCGAGACTCATCTCCGGTCAATAACCAATAGCGAAACCTGGATGCTCATATTGGCTCCTACATATTCTACGAAGATCTTTATCAGTCAAACCGCATAACAACATACGTTGTTCCTTTTGTCATCGGTATGTTACTTGCCCGAGATTCGATCGTCGGTATCTCTATACCTAGTTCAATCTCGTTACCGGCAAGTCTCTTTACTCATTCCGTAATACATCATCTCGTGACTAAATCATTAGTCTTTTGCTTGCAAGGCTTATTATGATGTGCATTACCGAGAGGGCCCAGAGATACCTCTCCGACACTCGGAGTGACAAATCATAGTCTTGATCTATGCCAACACCACGAATACTTTCGGTGACACCTGTAGAGCATCTTTATGATCACCCAGTTACGTTGTGACGTTTGATAGCACACAAGGTGTTCCTACAGTATTCGGGAGTTGCATAATCTCATAGTCATAGGAACATGTATAAGTCATGAAGAAAGCAATAGCAGTAAAATTAAACGATCAAAGTGATATGCTAACGGATGGGTCTTGTCCATCACATCATTCTCCTAATGATGTGATCCCGTTGATCAAATGACAACTCATGTCTATGGCTAGGAAACATAGCCATCTTTGATCAATGAGCTAGTCTAGTACAGGCATACTAGGGACATACTATTTTGTCTATGTATTCACACATGTATCAAGTTTCCGGTTAATACAATTCTAGCATGAATAAAAGACATTTATCATGATATAAGGAAATACAAATACCATCTTTATTATTGCCTCTAGGGCATATTTCCTTCAGTCTCCCACTTGAACTAGAGTCAATAATCTAGATTACAAAGTTATGATCCTCACACCCATGGAGTCGTGGTGCTGATCATGTTTTACCCGTGGAAGAGGCTTAGTCAACGGGTCTGCAACATTCAGATCCGTATGTATCTTCAAATCTCTATGTCTCCCTCCTTGACTAGATCGCGGATGGAATTGAAGCGTCTTTTGATGTGTTTTGTTCTCTTGTGAAACCTGGATTTCTTTGCCAAGGCTATTGCTCCAGTGTTGTCACAAAAGATTTTCATTGGACCCGATGCACTAGGTATTACACCTAGATCGGATATGAACTCCTTCATCCAGACTCCTTCATTTGCTGCTTCCGAAGCAGCTATGTATTCCGCTTCACACGTAGATCCCGCCACGACGCTCTGCTTGGAACTGCACCAACTGACAGCTCCACCGTTCAATAAAAATACATATCCGGTTTGTGACTTAGAGTCATCCGGATCAGTGTCAAAGCTAGAATCGACGTAACCGTTTACGACGAGCTCTTTGTGACCTCCATATACGAGAAACATATCCTTTGTCCTTTTCAGGTATTTCAGGATGTTCTTGACCGCTGTCCAGTGATCCACTCCTGGATTACTTTGGTACCTCCCTGCTAGACTTATAGCAAGGCACACATCAGGTCTGGTACACAGCATTGCACACATGATAGATCCTATGGCTGAGGCATAGGGAATGACTTTCATTTTCTCTCTATCTTCTGCAGTGGTCGGGCATTGAGTCTTACTCAACTTCATACCTTGTAACACAGGCAAGAACCCTTTCTTTGACTGATCCATTTTGAACTTCTTCAAAACTTTATCAAGGTATGTGCTTTGTGAAAGTCCAATTAAGCGTCTTGATCTATCTCTATAGATCTTGATGCCTAATATATAAGCAGTTTCACCGAGGTCTTTCATTGAAAAACTCTTATTCAAGTATCCTTTTATTCTATCCAGAAATTCTATATCATTTCCAATCAATAATATGTCATCCACATATAATATTAGAAATGCTACAGAGCTCCCACTCACTTTCTTGTAAATACAGGCTTCTCCAAAAGTCTGTATAAAACCATATGCTTTGATCACCTCATCAAAGCGTATATTCCAACTCCGAGATGCTTGCACCAGTCCATAGATGGATCGCTGGAGCTTGCACACTTTGTTAGCACCTTTTGGATCGACAAAACCTTCTGGTTGCATCATATACAACTCTTCTTTGAGATATCCATTTAGGAATGCAGTTTTGACATCCATTTGCCAGATTTTAATCATAAAATGCGGCAATTGCTAACATGATTCGGACAGACTTAAGCATCGCTACAGGTGAGAAGGTCTCATCGTAGTCAACTCCTTGAACTTGTCGAAACCCTTTCGCAACAAGTCGAGCTTTGTAAACGGTAACATTACCGTCTGCGTCGGTATTCCTCTTGAAGATCCATTTATTTTCGATGGCTTGCCGATCATCGGGCAAGTCAACCAAAGTCCACACTTTGTTCTCATACATGGATCCCATCTCAGATTTCATGGCCTCAAGCCATTTTGCGGAATCTGGGCTCATCATCGCTTCCTCATAGTTCGTAGGTTCATCATGGTCTAGTAACATGACTTCCAGAACTGGGTTGTCGTACCACTCTGGTGCGGAACGTACTCTGGTTTGATCTACGACGTTCAGCAGAAACTTGATCCAAAGTTGCGTGATCATCATCATTAGCTTCCTCAGTGATTGGTGTAGGAATCACTGGAACAATTTTCTGTGATGTACTACTTTCCAATTCAGGAGAAGGTACAATTACCTCATCAAGTTCTACTTTCCTCCTACTCACTTCTTTCGAGAGAAACTCCTTCTCTAGAAAGGATCCATTCTTAGCAACGAATATCTTGCCTTCGGATCTCTGATAGAAGGTGTACCCAACAGTCTCTTTTGGGTATCCTATGAAGACACATTTCTCCGACTTGGATTCGAGCTTATCAGGTTGAAGCTTTTTCACATAAGCATCGCAGCCCCAAACTTTAAGAAACGACAACTTTGGTTTCTTGCCAAACCATAGTTCATAAGGTGTCGTATCAACGGATTTAGATGGTGCCCTATTTAAAGTGAACGCAACTGTCTCTAAAGCATAACCCCAAAACAATAGTGGTAAATCGGTAAGAGACATCATAGATCGCACCATATCCAATAAAGTACGGTTACGACGTTCGGACACACCATTACGCTGTGGTGTTCCGGGTGGCGTGAGTTGTGAAACTATTCCACATTGTTTCAAATGAAGACCAAACTCGTAACTCAAATATTCTCCTCCACGATCGGATCGTAGAAAAATTATTTTCTTGTTACGATGATTCTCTACTTCACTCTGAAATTCTTTGAACTTTTCAAATGTTTCAAACTTGTGCTTCATTAAGTAGATATACCCATATCTGCTCAAATCATCAGTGAAGGTCAGAAAATAACGATACCCTCCGCGAGCTTCAACACTCATTGGCCCACATACATCAGTATGTATGATTTGCAACAAATCTGTTGCTTGCTCCGTAGTTCCGGAGAACGGAGTTTTAGTCATCTTGCCCATGAGGCATGGTTCGCAAGCACCAAGTGATTCATAATCAAGTGATTCCAAAAGTCCATCACTATGGAGTTTCTTCATGCGCTTTACACCAATATGACCTAAACGGCAGTGCCACAAGTAAGTTGCACTATCATTATTAACCTTGCATCTTTTGGTTTCAATATTATGAATATGTGTATCACTACAATCGAGATCCAATAAGAATAGACCACTCTTCAAGGGTGCAGGACCATAAAAGATATTATTCATAAAAATAGAACAACCATTATTCTCTGATTTAAATGAATAACCGTCTCGCAACAAACAAGATCCAGATATAATGTTCATGCTCAACGCTGGTACCAAATAACAATTATTTAGGTCTAAAACTAATCCCGAAGGTAGATGTAGAGGTAGCATGCCGACGGCAATCACATCGACTTTGGAACCATTTCCCACGCGCATTGTCACCTCGTCCTTAGCCAATCTTCGTTTAATCCGTAGTCCCTGTTTCGAGTTACAAATATTAGCAACCGAACCAGTATCAAATACCCAGGTACTACTACGAGCATTAGTAAGGTACACATCAATAACATGTATATCACATATACCTTTGTTCAGCTTGCCATCCTTCTTATCCGCCAAATACTTGGGGCAGTTCCGCTTCCAGTGTCCAGTCCCCTTGCAGTAGAAGCACTCATTTCAGGCTTCGCTCCAGACTTGGGTTTCTTCGTGGGAGTAGCAACTGTCTTGCTATTCTTCTTGAAGTTCCCCTTCTTTCCCTTGCCCTTTTTCTTGAAACTAGTGGTTTTGTTAACCATCAACACTTGATGCTCCTTTTTGATTTCTACCTCCGCAGCCTTGAGCATAGCGAAGAGCTCGGGAATTGTCTTTTGCATCCCTTGCATATTATAGTTCATCACGAAGCCTTTATAGCTTGGTGGTAGTGATTGAAGAACTCTATCAATAACACTATCCTCGTCAACTTTGCAACCAAGTTGAGTCATATGATTGTAGTACCCAGACATTCTAAGCAAGTGTTCACTGATAGAACTATTCTCCTCCATCTTGCAGCTGTAGAACTTATTGGAAATCTCATATTTCTCAATCCGGGCATTTTCTTGAAATATTAACTTCAACTCTTGGAACATCTCATATGGTCCATGACGTTCAAAACGTCGTTGAAGTCCCGGTTCCAAGCCGTAGAGCATGGCACACTGAACTATCATGTAGTCATCAGACCGCGACTGCCAGACGTTCAAAGCGTCTACATTAGCGGGAGGGGGCTTGTCACCTAGCAGTGCTTCAAGGACATAATTCTTCTGTGCAGCAATGAGGATAATCCTCAAGTTACGGACCCAGTCCGTGTAATTGCTACCATCATCTTTCAACTTAGCTTTCTCTAGGAATGCATTAAAATTCAAAGGAACGGTAGCACAGACCATTGATCTACAACAACATAGATATGCAAAAACTATCAGGACTAAGTTCATGATAAATTAAGTTCAATTTAATCATATTAATTATAGAATTCCCACTTAGATAGACATCCCTCCGGTCATCTAAATGATCACGTGATCCAAATCAACTAAACCATGTCCGATCATCACGTGAGATGGAGTAGTTTCAATGGTGAACATCTTATGTTGATCATATCTACTATATGATTCACGCTCGACCTTTCGGTCTCCAGTGTTCCGAGGCCATATCTGCATATGCTAGGCTCGTCAAGTTTAACCCGAGTATTCTGCGTGTGCAAAACTGGCTTACACCCGTTGTATTTGAACGTAGAGCTTATCACACCCGATCATCACGTGGTGTCTCGGCACGACGAACTTTCGCAATGGTGCATACTTAGGGAGAACACTTATACCTTGAAATTTAGTAAGGGATCATCTTATAATGCTACCGTCGTTCTAAGCAAAATAAGAAGCATAATAAGATAAACATCATATGCAATCAAAATATGTGACATGATATGGCCATCATCATCTTGTGCTTTTGGTCTCCATCTCCAAAGCACCGTCATGATCACCTTCGTCACCGGCGCGACACCTTGATCTCCATCATAGCATCGTTGTCGTCTCGCCAACTATTGCTTCTACGACTATCGCTACCGCTTAGTGATAAAGTAAAGCAATTACATGGCGATTGCATTTCATACAATAAAGCGACAACCATATGGCTCCTGCCAGTTGCCGATAACATTACAAAACATGATCATCTCATACAAAACCGTGTAACTCATCATGTCTTGACCATATCACATCACAACATGCCCTGCAAAAACAAGTTAGACGTCCTCTACTTTGTTGTTGCAAGTTTTACGTGGCTACTACGGGCTTAGCAAGAACCGTTCTTACCTACGCATACAAAAGCCACAACGATGTTTCGTCAAGTATGCGATGTTTTAACCTTCACAAGGACCGGGCGTAGCCACACTTGATTCAGCTAAAGTGAGAGAGACAGACACCCGCCAGTCACCTTTAAGCAACGAGTGCTCGTAACGATGAAACCAGTCTCGCGTAAGCGTACGCGTAATGTCGGTCCGGGCTGCTTCATCTCACAATACCGCCGAAGCAAAGTATGACATGCTGGTAAGCAGTATGACTAGTATCGCCCACAACTCATTGTGTTCTACTCGTGCATATCATCTACGCATAGACCTGGCTTTGATACCACTGTTGGGGAACGTAGTACTTTAAAAAGTTCCTACGATCATGCAAGATCTATCTACCAGATGCATAGCAACGAGAGGGAAGAGTGTGTCTACGTACCCTCGTAGACCGGAAGCGGAAGCGTCAAGTGACGCGGTTGATGTAGTCGAACTTCTTCGCGATCCAACCGATCAAGCACCGAACGTACGGCACCTCTGCGTTCAGCACACGTTCAGCTTGATGACGTCCCACGAGCTCTTGATCCAGTTGAGCTTCACGGGAGAGTTTTGGCAGCACGGCGGCGTGGTGACGGATATGATGTATCTACCGACGCAGGGCTTTGCCTAAGCACTGCGACGGTATGACCGAGGTGTGTTTCTGTGGAGGGGGGCACCGCACACGGCTAGAACAATTCAACTTGTGTGTCTTCGGGCGCCCCCTGCCCCCGTATATAAAGGAGCAAGGGGGAGGCCGGCTGGCCCACCTATGGTGCGGCTAGGGAGCAATCCTACTAGGAATAGGATTGCAATCCTATTCCTAGTAGGAGTCCACCAATGAAGGAAAGGGGGGAAGGAAAGAGAGGGAGAGGGAGAGGGAAAGAGGGGCCGCGCCCCCCTCCCCTAGTCCTATTCGGACTACTCCTAGGGAGGGGGCGCGCCACCTCCTGGCTGCTGCCCTCTCTCTCCCCTATGGCCCACCAGGGCCCATCATTCCCCCGGGGGGTTCCGGTAACCCCCCCCCCCCTCCCGGCACTCTGGTAAATTCCGAAACTTTCCAGAACACTTCTGGTGTCTGAATATAGTCGTCCAATATATCTATCTTTACTTCTCGGACATTCCGAGACTCCTCGTCCTGTCCGTGATCTCATCCGGGACTCCGAACTACCTTCGGTACATCAAAACTCATAAACTCATAATACCGATCGTCATCAAACGTTAAGCGTGCGGACCCTACGGGTTCGAGAACTATGTAGACATGACCGAGACTCATCTCCGGTCAATAACCAATAGCGGAACCTGGATGCTCATATTGGCCCCTACATATTCTACGAAGATCTTTATCGGTCAAACCGCATAACAACATACGTTGTTCCCTTTGTCATCGGTATGTTACTTGCACGAGATTCGATCGTCGGTATCTCTATACCTAGTTCAATCTCGTTACCGGCAAGTCTCTTTACTCGTTCCGTAATACATCATCTCGTGACTAACTCATTAGTCTTTTGCTTGCAAGGCTTATTATGATGTGCATTACCGAGAGGGCCCAGAGATACCTCTCCGACACTCGGAGTGACAAATCCTAGTCTTGATCTATGCCAACACCACGAATACTTTCGGAGACACCTGTAGAGCATCTTTATGATCACCCAGTTACGTTGTGACGTTTGATAGCACACAAGGTGTTCCTACGGTATTCGGGAGTTGCATAATCTCATAGTCATAGGAACATGTATAAGTCATGAAGAAAGCAATAGCAGTAAAACTAAACGATCAAAGTGCTATGCTAACGGATGGGTCTAGTCCATCACATCATTCTCCTAATGATGTGATCCCGTTGATCAAATGACAACTCATGTCTATGGCTAGGAAACATAGCCATCTTTGATCAATGAGCTAGTCTAGTAGAGGCATACTAGGGACATACTCCCTCTGTCCCATAATATAAGAACATTTTTCACACTAGTGTAGTGTCAAAAATGTTCTTATATTATGGGACGGAGGGAGTACTATTTTGTCTATGTATTCACACATGTATCAAGTTTCCGGTTAATACAATTCTAGCATGAATAAAAGACATTTATCATGATATAAGGAAATACAAATAACATCTTTATTATTGCCTCTAGGGCATATTTCCTTCAGTTAGCACCTTTAGGATTGACAAAACCTTCTGGTTGCATCATATACAATTCTTCTTTAATAAATCCATTAAAGAATGCAATTTTGTTATCCATTTGCCAGATTTCATAAAATGCGGCAATTGCTAACATGATTCGGACAGACTTAAGCATCGCTACGGGTGAGAAAGTCTCATCGTAGTCAACTCCTTGAACTTGTCGAAAAACTTTCGCAACAAGTCGAGCTTTGTAAACAGTAACATTACCGTCAGCGTCGGTCTTCCTCTTGAAGATCCATTTATTTTCGATGGCTTGTCGATCATCGGGCAAGTCAACCAAAGTCCACACTTTATTCTCATACATGGATCCCATCTCAGATTTCATGGCCTCAAGCCATTTTGCGGAATCTGGGCTCATCATCGCTTCCTCATAGTTCGCAGGTTCATCATGGTGTAGTAACATGACTTCCAGAATTGGGTTGCCGTACCACTCTGGTGCGGAACGAACTCTGGTTGATCTACGAAGTTCAGCAGAAACTTGATCTGAAGTTTCATGATCATCATCATTAGCTTCCTCACTAATTGGTGTAGGAATCACTGGAACTAGTTTCTGTGATGTTCCACTTTCCAATTAGGGAGAAGGTACAATTACCTCATCAAGTTCTACTTTCCTCCCACTCACTTCTTTCGAGAGAAACTCCTTCTCTAGAAAGGATCCACTCTTAGCAACAAAGACCTTGCCTTCGGATCTGTGATAGAAGGTGTACCCAACAGTTTCTTTTGGGTATCCTATGAAGATTTACTTCTTCGATTTGGGTTCGAGCTTATCATGTTGAAACTTTTTCACATAAGCATCGCAGTCCCAAACTTAAATAAATGACAGCTTAGGTTTCTCGTCAAACCACAGTTCATACGGTGTCATCTCCACGGATTTAGATGGTGCCCTATTTAACGTGAATGTAGCTGTCTCTAATGCATAACCCCAAAAGTGATAGTGGTAGATCGGTAAGAGACATCATCGATCGCACCATATCTAATAAAGTACGATTATGATGTTCGGACACACCATTACACTGTGGTGTTCCAGGTGGCGTGAGTAGTGAAACTATTTCACATTGTTTTTACTGAAGGCCAAACTCGCTAATCAAATATTTTACCTCTACGATCATATCGTATAAACTCTTATTTTCTGTTACGATGATTCTCCACTTCACTCTGAAATTCATTGAACTTTTCAAATGTTTCAGACTTGTGCTTCATTAAGTAGATATACCCATATCTGCTCAAATCATCAGTGAAGGTCAGAAAATAACGATACCCGTCGCGAGCTTCAACACTCATTGGTCCGCATACATCAGTATGTATGATTTACAACAACTCTGTTGCTCGCTCCATAGTTCCGGAGAACGGAGTTTTAGTCATCTTGCCCATGAGGCATGGTTCGCAAGCACCAAGTGATTCATAATCAAGTGATTCCAAAAGTCCATCACTATGGAGTTTCTTCATGCGCTTTACACCAATATGACCTAAACGGCAGTGCCACAAATAAGTTGCACTATCATTATTAACCTTGCATCTTTTGGCTTCAATATTATGAATATGTGTATCACACGATCGAGATCCAACAAACCATTTTCATTGGGTGTATGACCATAGAAGGTTTTATTCATGTAAACAGAACAACAATTATTCTCTAACTTACATGAATAATCGTATTGCAAAAAACATGATCAAATCATATTCATGTTCAATACAAACACCAAATAACACTTATTTAGGTTCAACACTAATCCCGAAAGTATAGGGAGTGTCAGGGATATGGTTAGTAGGTATAAACCGGCTATTGTAAACCGGCTTAGTTATATTATACTTGGTTTTAATATTTTAGTAGAGACTACGGCCCATGAGATTTCAAGGCCCATGTATAGAAGTATGGTTTGTAAACCGCCAAGAGATGTAACTTGAGAGATAAGAAAGATAAGACAGAGACCGAGGCGGACACGATTATGAGCCGGCCTCGGGACTCTGTAAACCGGACCCGGCGTTGCCACTATATAAGGGGACGGCCTGGACGGTTCAGGGACAAGCAACAATCAATCCGTCGAGACACAGGCAAAGCGAATCTGCTCCCTGTAAACCGACGCCCAAGCAATACCAAACCAACTAGACGTAGGCTTTTACCTTCTCCGAAGGGGCCGAACTAGTATAAATCCTTTGTGTCCTTTGTGTGCCATGAATCCTTTCAAGCTAACCCGTGCCATGGTTCCATCATCAAGTCCGCTAAACCGGACATCTGCCGTGTTATTTCCACGACAGTTGGCGCCCACCGTGGGGCCTGCGCACGACGGTTTCCAGTTCTTGAAAGGCGGCTTCGAAGGGCTAAAGGGTTACGCAGTCGGCCGGATGACCAAGAGTCGTCGCGGCCGGATCTACATCGACGACGCGGGTTGGGGACCGGAGGCCGATTCAATCGAATACGGGTACCGGGTCCCCTTCGGCAACATCCAAGTCTTCATCGGCAAAATTGGTGAACCGGGACCTGAGCCGGACATCTTCCCCAACATCGTCGAGCCGGCTCAGCGTGCGAGATCGGCTCGGGTTCAGCCTGCCAGGAAGCATGTGTTCGTTGGAGCAATTCACGGAGGCCGAGCCGAGGACGGATCGGAATCTGATGGTGCAACAGTCGTCTACTCAGATGACGAATCTTCATCCGGGGAAACTGAATCTCTGTATCAGTTGCGGGACGGCCGGTCTGAGGGCGAGTCCGATGGAAACAATATTCCGGACCCCTTTGACCCGCCAAACCGGGTGGCGGTCTTCATGGCCGGTTCACAACCCCCGATGGACGGAACGACAGCAGAAGCTGGTGCAGGGGGAAGCGGTTCAAATCCCTCCCTTACTGAAGTTCTATCCACCTTGATCGAGGAGTTCACGGCTAAGGCGGTGGAGGTCGTAGCTCCGGCAGACAAGGCGCATCATGATGCAGAGCTTCTTCAGTTGAAAGGTCGGATCGATTAGTTAAAGGAGGATTTAAAGGCGGAAGGAGAGATGATAGCCATAAGACAAGCACAGTTGGATGATCAAGCCTTTCATTTGAGGATGGAGCAGGCTTCTGTGGAAGGAGTAACGGGGCGAAAGTATCGGTCCCGCCTACCGCCGGGTTACGAATCCGCGAATTTGTTCAGGACACCTGGGGCTGGGGCCAGTAATAATCCGGCCTTAAACCGGAGAACACCCCCGGCTCGGGATGAGCCGGTTCAACACCCGCCGCAGAATAGGAGCGTTGGATTACATCGGCGCCTTATGTTCCTGTCCCTCCAGGACACTATTCAAACCCTTTGGATAATATTGCTGCAGCGGCGGCGCGGTTGGCCGCTTTACCCGTGGAAGAAACGTCTCCAGTGGCGATAGAGGCGTGCAGGGCCCAGAAGCTACTTAATACTGCGTTAATACAGCAGCAAGCGTACTCTCATAGCAGGGAAAGGTTACATTCAACACCACGTCCCAACCGAAGTTATTCTAGACATTGGGAGGAGCCAGAAGTGTCTAGCAGTGAGCGCAGGAGACATCAGCGCAGGCAGGATAATCCGGCAAGGGCGGAGATGCCAGCCCCAGACCTAAACCGGCCTAGATCGGAGGCCAGAGAGGAAATTCGTCAGTCGACGCCGGTTCACACAGCCACTACAGGGACAGGAGCTACAGCGAGCGGTTTCGGGATACAATGTCTTGCCCCCGCCCTACGGAGTGTTAAGTTGCCCAAGGATTTCAAAGGACCTCGCAAGGTACCTAATTACACAGCCGATTTACCGCCCGAAGCTTGGGTGGAAAGTTATGAGATGGCCATGGAGATGCTGGATGTGGATGAATCGGCTTGTGCCAAATATTTCACTATGATGCTTGAGGGCACGGCCCGGACCTGGCTAAAGGCGCTACCCCCGAATTCTATCGGGTCATGGGGGGAACTGCGCAGTCAGGTCATCAAAAACTTCAAGGATACATGCAAGCAACCGATGTCAGTGATAGATTTAGCAGCCTGTGTGCAAGGAGAGCAGGAGTCTACAGCAGCTTGGGTACGCAGAGTGGCAGAGATCTTACACTCTTCGAATGGTATCAATCCTAGTACGGCGATAGTGACGTTGGAAAACAATTGCCGGTTTGAATCTTTAAAGTTAAAGCTCGGACGGCTTAAAAGGGACTGCAATGACATGGGGACTTTAATGAGTGCTCTGGTGAAATACGGGGACTCAGATAATACAAAGTATCCGGAAGCAGAAGGAGATAAAGCGGGGAAGGCCAGCAAGTCTGGTAAACCGGCGCCGGTTAATCCGGTTACTTCAAGCTTTTTGGGTAAACGGAAGGCAGAAGGTAGTTCCGATTTTGTGGCTAATACTCAGGTTCAAGGCGGCTTTCAGGTTAATCCGGGGGGTTCCGCTCTCCAAACCGGCGGAGGAGATCCGGGCTGGGAGCAGGATTTGGATCGACCCTGTCCAAAGCATAGCAGAAGGGGGAGGATTGCAAGGCATACTATAAGAGAATGCATACCCTTTATGAAGACGGAGAATGGCCGTTTTAATGCTCCTAGCCGGCCCCCGAACGGCGGTTCAGGGCCCGGGTTTTATGGTTCGGGTTATCAGGGGAACAGTTCCGGATCAGGATATAGGGGCAATAACGGCGGTTATCAACCCCGGCCAGGCGGCCCAAATAGTCAAGGGAATTACAATGGTCAGGGAAGTCAATCGCATCATCAAGGTGGTTACAATGGTCAGGGAAATCAATCGCATCATCAAGGTGGTTATCATGGTCAGGGAAATCAATCGCATCATCAAGGTGGTTACAACAGTCAGAATAATCAGCAGCAGGGCCAAGGGAGTTATAATAATCAAGGAAGCCAGCAGCAACAGCGTCCGCAACAACAGCAGCAATCCGGATACCAGAGTAATCCAAAGGAGTTGAGCAGCGGTCAATATCATGTTTTCACCACGAGTTTATGTAAGAGAGACCAGAAGGTTTTAAGGCGGACTGTTAATGCAGTAGAACTGGCGACGCCACAATTTCTCCGATGGTCGGAGCAGCCCATTGTATGGAGCAGAGAGGACCACCCGTTACGGGTAGATAATCCGGGACATTTAGCCTTGGTGGTAGCACCTCAGGTGGGAGGATACAAGTTTACTAAAGTCCTCATGGACGGGGGTAGCAGTATCAATATACTATATTACGAGACCTTCCGTCGTATGGGTCTGACAGATAAAAAGTTAAGAACATCAAACACAGTGTTTCACGGGGTGGTCCCAGGTAAGTCAGCTTATCCAGTTGGTAAGATTGACTTAGAAGTTACCTTTGGAGATGAGTATGATTCCAGATCGGAGATGGTCACTTTTGAAGTTGTCAAAATTAAAAGTCTGTATCATGCTCTGTTTGGAAGGACGGTTTATGCTAAATTTATGGCTAAGCCATGTTATGTTTACTTGCAGCTTAAGATGCCGGGTCATAAGGGCACGATCACGGTTCATGGCAGTCGAAAGATAGCGGTGGAATGCGAGGAAGGTGGTGCAGCTTATGCAGAAGCGGTGTGTGCCACGGAAGAGTTAAAATTTTATAAAGATAATGTCGATCCGGCAGATATGACTCCGCTGAAGAAACCAATGACCGAGCATGATCCGGCATTGAAATTCAAGTCAGCGGAGGAGACTAAGCAGATTGATTTTGTACCTGGGGACTCGTCTAAACAGTTCACCATCAGTGCTAACCTTGATCCCAAATAGGAAGGCGCGCTCATCGAGTTCATCCGTGAGAACCGGGATATCTTTGCATGGAAACCTTCCGACATGCCAGGTATACCGAGGGAACTCGCTGAGCACAAGTTGAATATTGATCCGAAGTTTAAACCGGTAAAGCAGTATCTGCGCCGCTTCAATGAAGAAAGGCGCAAGGCTATAGGAGAAGAAGTGGCCAAGCTTTTGGCGGCAGGGTTCATAGTGGAAGTTTTTCATCCGGAATGGTTGGCTAATCCGGTGCTGGTTCTAAAGAAGAATGGGAAGTGGAGGATGTGTGTGGACTACACAGACCTCAATAAAGCTTGCCCAACTGATCCTTTTGCTCTACCTCGCATTGATCAGATCATCGATGCCACGGCAGGGTGTGAGCGGCTGAGTTTTCTGGATGCATATTCAGGGTATCACCAGATCAAGATGGCAGTTGAAGACCAAGAGAAGACAGCTTTCATAACTCCTTTTGGTGCTTTTTGCTATGTATCTATGCCCTTTGGGCTCAAGTGTGCACAGGCAACTTATCAGCGTTGCGTTCAGAATTGTTTGAAAGGGCAGATAGGAAGGAACGTGCATGCTTATGTGGATGACATTGTGGTCAAATCAAAGGAAGAAAGAACAATGATAGAGGATCTCAAAGAAACTTTTGATAATCTTCGAGCTTACAGGATGATGCTTAATCCGGAAAAATGTGCTTTTGGTGTTCCGGCTGGTAAGCTTCTGGGATTTTTGGTCTCGAACAGAGGGATAGAAGCCAACCCAGAGAAGATCAAAGCCATCACATCTTTGACAAAACCGGTTTGCATCAATGATGTTCAGCGCATAGCTGGCCGGATCACGGCGCTAAGCCGGTTTATCAGTCGCTTCGGAGAAAAGGCGATCCCACTTTATCAAATGTTGAAGAAAACGGACCGGTTCATTTGGAGTGATGAGGCAAATACAACGTTTGAAAATCTGAAACAGCAACTAGCAAAACCACCGGTTTTAGCTGCTCCCATTGATAAGGAGCCTTTGCTGTTATATGTTGCTGCGAATACACGGGCAGTCAGCGTTGCGATTGTGGTTGAGCGCAAGGAAGCAGGGAAGGAACATCCGGTTCAGCGCCCGGTTTATTATGTGAGTGAAGTACTCATTGAGTCCAAACAAAGGTACCCTCATTGGCAGAAATTAGTTTATGGGGTGTTTATGGCAAACCGGAAATTAAAGCATTATTTCCAAGGGCATCCAATAACTGTGGTTAGTTCAGCTCCATTGGGAGACATAATCCAGAACAGGGAAGCTACAGGCAGGGTAGCCAAGTGGGCTATTGAGCTCAGTCCGCATGAGTTGAAGTATGTACCACGTACTGCTATAAAATCTCAGGCATTGGTCGACTTCATCAATGACTGGACAGAATTGCAGACTCCTGAGGAGAAGCCGGATCTTACTTATTGGACGATTCACTTTGACGGTTCAAAACAGTTGGAGGGCTCGGGGGCTGGAGTTGTGTTAACTTCCCCCAGAGGTGATAAATTTTGCTATGTCCTCCGCTTATTATTTCCTTGTACTAATAATGCAGCAGAATATGAAGCATTACTTCATGGTTTGCGATTGGCAAAGGAGATGAATTTGAGCCGGGTTAAGTGCCTGGGCGATTCAGATTTAGTGGCCCAGCAAGTTTCGGGCAAGTGGGATTCAAGGGATCCCCTCATGGTAGCTTATCGGCGAGAGGTTGAAGCGGTCGCAGGATACTTCAAGGGATATCAGGTGGATCATATAGACCGGCGGAGGAACGAAGCGGCCGACGCTTTAAGCCGGCTAGGGTCGCAACGTAAACCGGTACCACCAAACACCTTTTTGGATGAATTGCACAGTCCTTCGGTTCAAGTACCTTCGGAAAACGACCTAGCTGTTCCGGACCCAGAAGCACACTTAGTTGCAGCACTCCATGTTATTCCGGATTGGACGATACCCTATTTGGCGTACTTAAGCCGAGGAGAGTTACCGGAGGACGAAGAGGAAGCACGGCAGATAATCCGGCGTTCCAAGTCTATGACAATTGCAAACGGAGAGCTGCACCATCGTAGCACTTCTGGAGTATTTCAACGGTGTGTTTCAGCTGAGGAAGGTTGTGAGATTCTAAGGGAGATTCATGAAGGGGATTGTGGTCATCATGCCGGATCAAAGTCTTTAGTGGCTAAAGCATTCCGACATGGCTTCTATTGGTTAACCGCGCATGCAGATGCGGCGGACCTGGTCCGAAAGTGTGATGCTTGTCAGAAGTTCTCAAGACGTGCTCTTATTCCGGCACAGGAACTCCGGATGATACCAATAACTTGGCCTTTTGCAACTTGGGGGCTTGACATGGTTGGTCTTTTCAAGAGATCCCAAGATCAGAAAACTCATCTGCTGGTAGCAGTAGACAAGTTTACAAAGTGGGTTGAAGCGGAGCCTATAAGCAAGTGTGATGCGGCAACAGCGGTCAAATTCATCACAAAAATAATATTCCGGTTTGGCTTTCCACACAGCATCATCACAGATAATGGCACCAATTTATCTCAGGGTGAGATGGAAGAATTCTGTCAACGAGAGCATATTCGTTTGGACGTCTCTTCTGTGGCTCACCCCCAATCCAATGGTCAGGCAGAAAGGGCAAATCAGGAGATTTTGCGAGGAATCAAACCCCGGCTTATGACACCTTTGCAGAGAACCCCAGGTTGTTGGGTTGAAGAATTGACGTCTGTCCTTTGGAGTATTAACACTACACCAAACCGGTCTACAGGTTATACACCTTTCTTCATGGTTTACGGCGCAGAGGCAGTTCTTCCAAGTGACATACGCCATGATTCACCAAGGGTAGCGGCCTATGTGGAAGCTGTTAATGAGGAGTCAAGACAAGGCGGTTTAGACCGGTTGGATGAAGAGCGTGATATAGCTGCAGCACGGTCGGCGATTTATCAGCAAGATCTGCGCAGATATCATAGCCGCCGGATTAGAACCAGGACATTCCAGGAGGGTGACTTGGTACTCCGGCTCATCCAAGATCAAACAGATATGCACAAGCTATCCCCGCCATGGGAAGGGCCCTTTGTGGTCAGCAAGAATTTACACAACGGTTCATATTACTTGGTGGACATTCGAGAACACAAGGATTCACGGACATCAGAAGAGGAGACGAAGAGGCCGTGGAACATCGCCCATTTACGGCCATACTATACTTGAGCTATGTGCTCCAATGTATCCTATGTATATATTATGAATAATGAATAAACCGGCGCCCTCGGTAAACCGGGGGCTTAGCCCTTTTTCCATATACACAAATCTTGTGACAAGTAATCATACCAATTTACTATCAAATGTCATATTTCAATGTGGGCCGGTTTAGAAACTAATTTTTGCAGGGTATGTGAAGGAGCAATAGAACTCTCAGGAACAAGAGATCATATCCGGTTCGAGAAGAGAAAAAGCTCCATGAAAAGCAAAACCCACAGGTTCAGGAGGAACCCTAAAAGCCCCTTGGGACAGTCGGTTTGCCCACGTCCCATTGATTGGCTTGGTTTGTGTTTACGGTTCCTTCGGCCCTCTGAACAGTTGATACGCTCACGTTCAGTGATTGGCTAGGCCCCTTGGGACAGTCGGTTTGCCCACGTCCCATTGATTGGCTTGGTTGGTGTTTACGATTCCTTCGGCCCTCTGAACAGTTGATACGCTCACGTTCAGGGATTGGCTAGGCCCCTTGGGACAGTCGGTTTGCCCACGTCCCATTGATTGGCTTTGTTTGTGTTTACGGTTCTATCGGCCCTCTGAACAGTTGATACGCTCACGTTCAGTGATTGGCTAGGCCCCTTGGGACAGTCGGTTTGCCCACGTCCCATTGATTGGCTCGGTTTTTGTTTGCGGTTCTATCGGCCCTCTGAACAGTTGATACGCTCACGTTCAGTGATTGGCTAGGCTCCTTGGGACAGTAGGTTTGCCCACGTCCCATTGATTGGCTGAACCTTGCTTTGAGCCTGGCAGCTCTTTGAAAAAGCCTCGACTACATGGTCTGATTTGCAAAAATTGTGTGTTTCTTGGTGTTTCTTATGTTCTATAACCTTTTAAACCGAGTGGAACAGCTCCAGAAGTTGACCACCTATCTATAAAGTTATAAGTCTGGGTCATGAACACCAGCGAGAGTTAAACCGGCGTTCATCATAACCCGGATCGACCTTCATGATGAGCCAACAAATTGGCAGTACATGATCAATTATAGTGACCGGTGTTTTTTAAACCGGCCTGGTTTTGACTATAGGTCACCAGTATGAAACAAAACAATGACCGGAGTTTATTAACCCGGCCCAATTGTGATCAAGCCCGGTGTTCATTAAAACCCGGATGGCGTATCAGGCACAAGTTACAATTTTCTGCAACAAGATGAGCCGGATTTATCGACAAGATGGACCAGAGAGTTTCAAGTGTCTATTAGGATTGATGAAGACCGATTAAAGTGACTTTAAAGTCCTGACCGGTTTAAAGTATATGGGCCACATACATCTCAGGTATGACAGTTATCTTTAGTATAAAGATATGTTTATTGGATGTTTTAAGAGAACAAGTTAACCCGTTCAGTGGTAAGCCACTAGGACATATTTTTCGATATTTTTATATGAACAGAAGAAAGCAGCCGCATCAGGCAACGGGTCAACGGATGAATACTTCATAAAGACAAAATGTCGGATCACAGCACATTAAGTCTCAGCTAAACCTATTACAAGGCATAAAAAGCCCAATAATTGGAAGCATTGTTTGACGGAATAACAATCATGGTTACAGCAATAGCATTTAAGATTGTGCTTCTCCTTGCTGAGATGGCTGGCCACCGTCTTGATCCGGAACGTCTTCATCCTCGTGAAGCGGTTGGAAGTCCGGTGCACGCCAATCAATCTTTGCCAAGGCACGGAAATATACTTCATCGTTGATAAGCTCAACAGGATCAATATCAGGAGCAAAGGTGTGAGGACGAACCGGCAGAATTAAGTTTACAATATCGTAAACCGGTCGCTCCACCCGCTCGTTCTGCAGGTTGTATGATGGATGATATCGCGACAAGTCAGATTCCACCGCAAGCTTGCTGGCGAGGGGACGCATCTCCTTTGTCAGGGCATAAAGATCTTTTTCATTAAAGGTTGAACCGTCCTCCTTGGTATCAGGAAATCCGGTTAACACCTCCTCCGGATCAAGGTCCGGGACCCAAGCTTTAGCCCTTGTAAGGGCCAGAAGAGCACCTCCTCGAGCGGCCGATTTCTTAACTTCTTCAAGACGAGCCGGTAGAATGGACAAGCTATTCAAAGTATCTTGGATAGTTGAAGGAGCCGGTTTACCAAATGAAGTGGCACTGATAATCCTTTGCGTTCCAGAGTACAGCTGTTCGACCAAGGTATAGCAGGCTTTGAGTTTTTCCGTAAGTCGTCCCCAAGATGGGAGACACGGCGTCCTACATACAACAATGAAAGTCAAACCGGTACAAGTCACAGGTTACAAAGATAAAGACAGGAATCCAGATTATATTTACCAAAAATAGCAGAGGTCATCAAGTCAATTTGGCGCTTTAAACCGGTCAATTCTTCGGTAACCGGATTAAGTGCTCCTTCAGCATCCTGAACACGTTTCTCAAGATCTTTTTTCTGGACCTCAAAAGTAGTCCGCTCCTCTTCAAAGTATTTTTTCAAGTCTTCAGCAGTCTTTAAGCTCACTTGAAGTTCTTTCTTAGATTTTGAAGCGGCTGACTCAGTCTCCGTAAGCCGGCTTCGAAGTTCATTGATCTCCAGAGCATTCCGGTTCAGCTCAGCCTGCAGACAAAGTTCAAAAGCAAGATTAGAAATTACAAGTCTCAAGCACACAACCAAGTTGTCTACTTGACACTTGGGGGCTAATGGTAGTTGAAGTAATACAGCAAAGACAATTTGAAAGTACAAGTCTCAAGCACACAACCAAGTTGTCTACTTGACACTTGGGGGCTAATGGCAGTTGAAGCAATGCACCAAAGACAATTTGAAATCACAAGTATCAACTACATAACCGAGTTATCTACTTGATACTTGGGGGCTAATGTATGGATCAGCAGTTCAAACTACAAAGTTCCGGATCACCTTCAGTAAAGCAGCTAAACCGGAACTTGGGGGCTGTTAAGAGATAAAGATGCGTCAAAAAAGCAAAGTCAGAAGAGGAAACTTACTTCATATTTTTCTCTCATCAGGTTCACCAAGCTGGCTTCATAATCCCGACTGCTGTGGAGCCGGTTCAAATATCCGGAATAAATATCTTGAGCGCTCATACTGGAAAGACTGGATATGTCAGTACTCCATTTCCCTTTTTCTTGAGCTATCTTTTCCGCTTTAGCTGTATGTTTTGCTAAAACGGTGGGCTCAGCTGGAGCAACATAAGCGGCACCAGTAACCACGACATCAGGAGAAGTGGGTACATTGGGGGGAATAACGTCAACATGAGCCGGATCAGGAGAAGCCGGGTTAACTTGAGGAGAATTAACCCGGGCCGGACTTGGTGGATCTTGGACGTTTTCTGTAAGAGGAGTTTCAAGAGCAGGTTCTTCAACAGGAGCTGCAGGAGTACCTTCTGGAGGAGCAACTGTGGACGGATTAATAACTGGATCATCAGCAGAAGGGTCAGCAACAGGCTTATTTGCCTTAGGTTTTTTGCTGGGTTTCGGTTTTCTGAAAAAAAACATGCAAAATAAGTTAGCATTATAAAGAAAAAAGGGTGTCGTAAACCGGAAAAGGTGAAGAGAGTTACCCCAGGACGGTCTTCAAAGGAGGAAGCTGCGTAGCGGTTGATTCACCGGAAGAAGACAACGGAGTTTCCTGATAGTCAGGATCAGACGGTTTAAGGGGTTTTCGGATAAGTCCGGCCTTGGGATGAAGAAGAGTCGGAGAGAGTATCACCTCAGCGCGGCGCTTTCGAACCGGAGTTAAGGAGATCCCAGATGACTCCACCTCCAGGCCACTGTGGCGAGTGGTCCGGCGAAAGGCTTCGTGCTGTTGCTTCTTCAAAGTAAAGTTAGGGTCTAACTTAGCATAAGGATGAGAAAATTGATATTTCCTGACGGTCCGACGGCTTTTTTGAGGAAGAGGTTCTGAATCAGAAGAAATAAGAGTTACCTCAATCTCAGTCGGGTTATCACCTTCAGGCAGTTCCTGTGAAAAGGTATCATTAGATATGATTACAAGTACATGAAAGCGAGAATTTAAACCGGAGTAAAGCATACCTCGGAGTTCGGATCATCATCCTCAGAAGGAGAACCGGCATCGACGGCTGCTTTCCTCTTTTTGTTTGCAGGGGTTTTCCGGCGAGCCTGCTTTACGGTTTTTTCCTGAGGCTTTCTCCTCCAGAAGGGGTCATCAGCCTAATTGAAAAAGCAAGGGCAATTGAAAGACGGTTCAAAGAGGACGGTTTACAAGTACAGGGCAAAGAAAAACTTACTTCAGGCAGCTTATTCTTCTTGAAGTACGGGGCCAAGCCAACTTTAGCGCAATCTGTTAAGGAAGGATTGACAATCTTCTTGGCTGACTCCACTACCTCCGATTCAGAAAGCTTATCCTTGGTAAACATCTGAGGATCATCCGGTTTACCAGAGTATTTGCACATTAGCTTAGGACGCCGGCTTAAGGGAAGGATGCTCCAAGATAGCCAGCAGCGAAGGAAATCAGTGCCGATCAGACCATTTGCCATAAAAGCTCTCAGTTTGGAGAGCTGTGATGAGAACCGGGTCCGTTCAGCAGCACTAAGCCATTGTGGCAAGGGGTGATTCGCCGGAATACGAGTTTCGCGATAACCCAGCAAAGGATTTTCACCTTCAGGAGAAGTGTCTACACAATAAAACCAGGATTTGTTCCAATCTTTTGGATGAGTATGTAAAGCGGCGTGAGGAAAGACTACGCCCCTCCTTTTCTGAATACTAATCCCACCAAGTTCTTGGTGAGGCCCGCTGGTAAATTCAGTGCGCCGGTTTGCATGAAAGAAATCCCGGAATAAATCAACTGAAGGTTCCTCTTGCAGATACACCTCAGAAAATACTTGGAAATCACAAATGTTTGAAACAGAATTGGGTCCGATATCCTGTGGGTGCAGCTGGAAGGTGGCAAGAACCTCCCGGAAAAATCTTGAACCGGGGGGAGAGAAGCCTCTAGAGATGTGGTCCAAAAACACGATGACTTCCCCGGATCTAGGAGTAGGAGGGCATTCATTACCCGGAGCACGCCATTTTAACTCAGACTGAGGGCCTAATGTGCCGATTTTAGACAGCTTGATTAGGTCATCCTCAGTAACGACGGAACGGACCCAATCGCAGGAGACATACTGCTTAGCCATTGAACAAAGTGCTGAAGAAGATAAAATACAGAAACGGATTATGAAAGTACAATAATCCGGAATTTATCTATGAAAATTACGCAACGGTTTAAACTGAGGACTAGTTGGCATGGTTAAACCGGCAATCATAAAACAAGTTATATCATTTCCGGTTTATGGCAGTTGAAGAGGAACAGTTCAACCATTGCGTCAAATTACAGAGTTTTTGCAAGAGCAGGGCATATCAACTTAAACCGGAGCATACTTAGCGAATCTACCAAGGAGAAAAACAGGTTTTCGAAAGATTGCTAAGGGGGAAAGATCTGAGTATGCTGAGGAAAAAGAAACTAATCTAAGAGTATGCAAGGAAAGCTACACAGACTTTATACTAAAAAGATGGATTTACATGCCAGACAGGAGTGATGAAGATTCGACGCATCTACAGCGGGGTAAAAATGGAGAAGATCGAAAAACAAAATTATTACGAGTCACGGGCTCAAAGATCGAACAAGATGAAGCTTTGCTAAAAGTTCTAATGGCGGAACGGATAAATCTACAGCATTATGTATAGACGGTGAGATCTAAGCTAGTACTAAGCGGAAGATCTGTTGACTGGGCCTAAAGGTCACAAATTCTCTATGAGGAATATATCTACGAAGAGGCGAAGCTTTCGTTGGAAGCCCTAATGGCGGAAGAACAAGGAGAAGCACTGGCAGATGCAGATCAGTAAAAAGGAAAAAGAACGTACTTGAGCAATGGAGGACAGCAGCGGAGTTTTCTCTGGACGAATCAGGTTGATGCAGCGGCCGAGGAGATCTGGATTCGACGAGATGACGGCGGCGCTCCGAGCTCGGGCGTTAATGGAGTTCTTGAGGCTCAAGCGGCGGACGAAGGAAGAAGACGCGAGAAGGAGGAAGAATGAAAGGGAACGGCAGTATTTATAACCAGGAATCAGATCTGAAACGACAAGTGCGAGAATCGAGGAGACAGAAAATCGGATAAAGATCCCGTGACGCCTCGATCTTCGGGATAACCCTTAAAATACGCTACAGTACAGCTCACGGCGTTAAATGCGGAGATGATGTCATTGTCAGACTTTAATGATCTTGGAGGATGACGTCAGAGCCGGTTTACAAAAAAGATGAAGACAAAGAAGACTGATGTGAACGAGTTCAAATCATTCTGGGGCCTAATGTCAGGGATATGGTTAGTAGGTATAAACCGGCTATTGTAAACCGGCTTAGTTATATTATACTTGGTTTTAATATTTTAGTAGAGACTATGGCCCATGAGATTTCAAGGCCCATGTATAGAAGTATGGTTTGTAAACCGCCAAGAGATGTAACTTGAGAGATAAGAAAGAAAAGACAGAGACCAAGGCGGACACGATTATGAGCCGGCCTCGGGACTCTGTAAACCGGACCCGGCGTTGCCACTATATAAGGGGACGGCCTGGATGGTTCAGGGACAAGCAACAATCAATCCGTCGAGACACAGGCAAAGCGAATCTGCTCCCTGTAAACCGACGCCCAAGCAATACCAAACCAACTAGACGTAGGCTTTTACCTTCTCCGAAGGGGCCGAACTAGTATAAATCCTTTGTGTCCTTTGTGTGCCATGAATCCTTTCAAGCTAACCCGTGCGATGGTTCCATCATCAAGTCCGCTAAACCGGACATCTGCCGTGTTATTTCCACGACAGGGAGTGTGCGATGATGATCATATCAATCTTGGAACTACTTCCAATACACATCGTCACTTCATCCTTTAACTAGTTTCTGTTCATTATGCAACTCCCATTTCGAGTTACTACTCTTTAGCAACTAAACCAGTATCAAATACCGAGGGGTTGCTATGAACACTAGTAAAATACACATCAATAATCTGTATATCAAATATACCTTTGTTCACTTTTCCATCCTTCTTATCCGCCAAGTATCTAGGGCAGTTCCACTTCCAGTGACCATTTCCTTTGCAGTAGAAGCACTTAGTTTCAGGCTTGAGTTTAGCTTTGGGTTTCTTCATGGGAGTGACAACTTGATTGTCATTCTTCTTGAAGTTCCCCTTCTATACCTTTGCCCTTTACTTGAAACAAGTGGTCTTGTTAACCATCAACACTTGATGCTCTTTCTTGATTTCTACCTTCGCCGATTTCAGCATCGTGAAGAGCTCGGGAATTACTTTCGTCATCCCTTGCATATTATAGTTCATCACGAAGTTCTACTAACTTGGTGATAGTGACTAGAGAACTTTGCAATTACTATCTTATCTGGAAGATTAACTCCCACTTGATTAAAGTAATTGTAGTACCCAGACAATCTGAGCACATGCTCACTAGTTGAGCTATTCTCCTCCATCTTGTAGGCAAAGTACTGTCAGAGGTCTTATACCTCTCGACACGGGCATGAGTATGAAATACTAATTTCAACTCTTGGAACATCTTATATGCTCCGTGGCGTTCAAAACGTTTTTGAAGTCCCGGTTATAAGCCGTAAAGCATGGTGCACTAATCTATCAAGTAGTCATCATATCGAGCTTTTGTCAAAACATTCATAACGTTTGCATCTGCTCCTGCAATAGGTCTGTCACCTAGCGGTGCATCAAGGACATAATTCTTTTGTGCAGCAATGAGGATAATCCTCAGATCACAGAACAATTCCGCATCATTGCTACTAACATCCTTCAACTTAGTTTTCTCTAGGAACATAAAAAATAAACGGGGAGCAACATCGCGAGCTATTGATCTACAACATAGATATGCTAATACTACCAGGACTAAGTTCATGGTAAATTAAAGTTCAATTTAATTATATTAATTAAGAACTCCCACTTAGATAGACATCCCTCTAGTCATCTAAATGATCACGTGATCCAAATCAACTAAACCATGTCCGATCATCACGTGAGATGGAGTAGTTTCAATGGTGAACATCTTATGTTGATCATATCTACTATATGATTCACGCTCGACCTTTCGGTCTCCAGTGTTCCGAGGCCATATCTGCATATGCTAGGCTCGTAAAGTTTAACCCGACTATTCTGCGTGTGCAAAACTGTCTTACACCCGTTGTATTTGAACGTAGAGCCTATCACACCCGATCATCACGTGGTGTCTCAGCACGAAGAACTTTCGCAACGGTGCATACTCAGGGAGAACACTTATACCTTGAAATTTTGTAAGGGATCATCTTATAATGCTACCATCGTTCTAAGCAAAATAAGAAGCATAATAAGATAAACATCACATGCAAATCAAAATATGTGACATGATATGGCCATCATCATCTTGTGCTTTTGATCTCCATCTCCAAAGCACCGTCATGATCACCTTCATCACCGGCGCGACACCTTGATCTCCATCGTAGCATCGTTATCGTCTCGCCAACTATTGCTTCTACGACTATCGCTACCGCTTAGTGATAAAGTAAAGCAATTACATGGCGATTGCATTTCATACAATAAAGCAACAACCATATGGCTCCTGCCAGTTGCCGATAACTTTACAAAACATGATCATCTCATACAAAACCGTATATCTCATCATGTCTTGACCATATCACATCACAACATGCCCTGCAAAAACAAGTTAGACGTCCTCTACTTTGTTGTTGCAAGTTTTACGTGGCTGCTACGGGCTTTAGCAAGAACAGTTCTTACCTACGTATACAAAACCACAACGATGTTTCGTCAAGTATGTGATGTTTTAACCTTCACAAGGACCGGGCGTAGGCACACTCGATTCAGCTAAAGTGAGAGAGACAGACACCCACCAGCCACCTTTAAGCAATGAGTGCTCATAACGGTGAAACCAGTCTCGCGTAAGCGTATGCGTAATGTCGGTCCGGGCCGCTTCATCTCACAATACCGCCGAAGCAAAGTATGACATGCTGGTAAGCAGTATGACTAGTATCGTCCACAACTCATTGTGTTCTACTCGTGCATATCATCTACGCATAGACCTGGCTCATGATGCCACTGTTGGGGAACGTAGTATTTTCAAAATTTTCCTACGATCACGCAAGATCTATCTACTAGATGCATAGCAATGAGGGGGAGAGTGTGTCTACGTACCCTCGTAGACCGGGAGCGGAAGCGTCAAGTGACGCGGTTGATGTAGTCGAACTTCTTCGCTATCCAACCGATCAAGCACCGAACGTACGGCACCTACACGTTCAGCTTGATGACGTCCCACGAGCTCTTGATCCAGTTGAGCTTCATGGGAGAGTTTCGCCAGCACGACGGCGTGTTGACAGATATGATGTATCTACCGGCGCAGGGCTTCGCCTAAGCACTGCAACGGTATGACCGAGGTGTGTTTATGTGGAGAGGGACACTGCACACGGCTAAAAAAATTCAACTTGTGTGTCCTAGGGTGTCCCCCTGCCCCCGTAATAAAGGAGCAAGGGAGAGGCCGACCCTAGAGGGGGCGCGCCAAGTGTGGGGAGTCCTACTAGGACTCCCAAGTCCTAGTAGGATTCCCCTTTCCTTTCCGGAGTAGGAGAGAAGGAAAGAGGTGGAGAGTAAGAAGGAAAAGGGGGTTGCACCTCTTGTCCAATTTGGACCAGAGGGGGGGCGCGCGCCTCCTTCCTTTTGGCCTTTCTCCTCTATTCCCGTATGGCCCAATAAGGCCCATATACTCTGAAAAATACCCGAATCACTCGGAACCTTTCCGATGTCCGAATATAGTCGTCCAATATATCGATCTTTACGTCTCGACCATTTCGAGACTCCTCGTCATGTCCCCGGTCTCATCCGGGACTCCGAACTCCTTCGGTACATCAAAACTCATAAACTCATAATACCGATCGTCATCAAACGTTAAGCGTGCGGACCCTACGGGTTCGAGAACTATGTAGACATGACCGAGACTCATCTCCGGTCAATAACCAATAGCAGAACCTGGATGCTCATATTGGCTCCTACATATTCTACGAAGATCTTTATCGGTCAAACCGCATAACAACATACGTTGTTCCTTTTGTCATCGGTATGTTACTTGCCCGAGATTCGATCGTCGGTATCTCTATACCTAGTTCAATCTCGTTACCGGCAATTCTCTTTACTCGTTCCGTTTACATCATCTCGTGACTAACTGATTAGTCATTTGCTTGCAAGGCTTATTATGATGTGCATTACCGAGAGGGCCCAGAGATACCTCTCCGACACTCGGAGTGACAAATCCTAGTCTTGATCTATGCCAACACCACGAATACTTTCGGAGACACCTGTAGAGCATCTTTATAATCACCCAGTTATGTTGTGACGTTTGATAGCACACAAGGTGTTCCTCCGGTATTCGGGAGTTGTATAATCTCATAGTCATAGGAACATGTATAAGTCATGAAGAAAGCAATAGCAGTAAAACTAAACGATCATAGTGCTAAGCTAACGGATGGGTCTTGTCCATCACATCATTCTTCTAATGATGTGATCTTGTTGATCAAATGACAACTCATGTCTATGGCTAGGAAACATAACCATCTTTGATCAATGAGCTAGTCTAGTAGAGGCATACTAGGGACACTATGTTTTGTCTATGTATTCACACATGTACTAAGTTTCTGGTTAATACAATTCTAGCATGAATAATAAACATTTATCATGATATAAGGAAATATAAATAACAACTTTATTATTGCCTCTAGGGCATATTTCCTTCACTCTCTTGCAGACCCATGTAGTCCTCAATGTCATCTGCTCAATTGATGATGGTAATGCAGTTGTCGTGGTTGCCGGCGGCGAGGAAGATGATCTGAGGCGGCGAAAGACAATCTGGAGGGCGGATCGCTGCTGTGGTGAACCCTTGTGTCGTTGGAGCAGCTGAGCTAGGGTGGACCACAGCGCAGCAGGAGCGGGACAAACCACACAAGGTTTTCTTTGACACATATCTGTAACAGAAGTTATTCTATAAGGGCTTCTTTGAATTGCAGGATTCTAATAATGCAGGGATAGGAAATACACAGGAATAGGATAATAATGCACGTGCAAAACGACGAATTTAAAAACACAGGATTTCTGTCAATCTGGGTGTTTGGTTCACAAGAATTGAAAGATAACAGGATGCAAAGAAGCATGGTGAGATTAAGTCAAAAGACAGGAAAATGTACGGTTATAATGCTATTATGCTACAATCTCTTAGTCTTGTGCTTCATGAATAGTATTTTGAAAAGGAGGACAAGTGGATGTTAATATTCCTATGATTTTTCTTTCAACGAGACACTAAAGGAACAAATCCTACAGTTTTCATTTGCTCTATTCCTTTGAATAAAATGCATGAATAGTACTACCATAGGAAACTTTCCAATTCCTATGTTTTTCCTTCACTTTTCATTTCAAGCACTGGCGATTCTAGTAGGCAGGCTTGAACAGGGAAAAGCCTATAGTCAAAAAATGTTTTTGTGGTACTTCTACTACTTTGGACCCAGGCCACTTCCCTACTAGCTCAACTCCCAGGCCCATCTACAAATGCACAGCTCAAACACGCATAAATAAATAATGATGGCGTTCAAGAGAGTCCATCACGGATAGCTAAGTTGCCTGGTACCTCACTGCTTGTCATATAGTAGGAGAAACTAATCATATTTCACGTTACTACGTGTGCTCAGTGGACAATATATATAACATGTACAATAAAAAAAGCAATGCAACAAGTGTACAACCTCTTTGGTGAAGCCATGTCGATCTCGGCATGATTGGGTTGGTCGGTGAGGATGCTCCGGCTAATGTGGCTGCCGGAGGAGGGGAAACAGATCTTAGGCATCTGAGATGGAACTGAGGGTATTGCTCCGCTGTGATGGAGGGTTTCATCGTTGGAGCAGCTCCGGTGAGTTATACGACGGCGAGGCTGAAGTAGGACAAGAGAGACAATGTTAACCTGAGTGGAATTCTAATAGCATCTCCAATAGATGATGTAAAATACATAACCACAAATTGGTAGATGTAAAATACATCAGCCACTCATCTTTGAACTTAACTGTCGAAACTGAATTTAACTGTCGAAACTGAATTTGTCGAAACTGAATTATACTGTTGAAACTGAATTTTACTGTCGAAACTGAACGCACTAGTAGCAGAAAAGCAGTAGCAGCAGCAGCAGCGCCCGGAGCAGCAGCGCGTGCGAGAGCCGGGGCAACTGGTCGTGTAGCAACTGTAGGGGCTCAAGCGAGAGCAGGATCTGCTGCTCGTGCAGCAGCAGCGCGAGCAAGACTAGAGCAGCAACTCAAGCAAGAGCAAGAGCAAGAACAGACCAGGCAGGGAACCGGAGAGCTAGAGCAGAGCAGCTGCGCGAGCGAGAGCCAAAGCAGCAGCAGCTCCGACCGATGTGGACGTCGCCGCCGAGGGAACAACGTCGTAAAGGAAATGGCCGGCAACGCCTCCGTAGATGGAGCCGCGCCATGGCGGCTCGAGACCGAGCGCCGGTAGCACCGTGAGATCGAAGCAAGAAGAAAATGCAGCTATTACCGTAGAACCTCTTTGGTGGCACCGATTAGGCCTCAGCTTCATCCGAGGAATCGGTGATGATGTTGCTCTTCAGGTGGTGCAGGTGAAGATGGCGGTGTGGGAATGGAGGTGGCGCGAAAGACGAGGGGAACATCGGGGAAGCTCCTTGGAGGTGGCGCGAAAGACGAGGGGAACATCGGGGAAGCTCCTTGGAGGTGGAGGACGGGGTGGCTGAACCGGCGGGACGACGAGATCGGCGACGGATCCTCATCCGGTGCGGTGGATGAGGGAGGTCGATGTGTTGCGGTGGACTACGTCGTCGGGGAAGAGGCTCCGGCTGGGTGGTGGACGGAGGAGGGTGTGGGGCTTCGTGGGTTTTCGCGGCCTCAGTGTACGAATGGGGGCGGAGGGGATAGGAGGGGGAACCATAGCTTAATGATGCGGTTGTCCGAAATGTGGGGTAAGTTATGAAAGTCCCCCCCAGCGATTTGAGCTAGGCAGTTCTTTCGGTTCAGGGGTATCAAGGGAATTTCGCGTGTCGGGATTTCGCATGAGGTGGGAGTTTTCGCGCGTTTTGTAATTTTGGGATGGCAAGGCGTGGGTTGAGATGGAGGGAGTTTTTGGAGCACAACGAGACAAAGAGATATCTTAAAATTTCGGGATAACAAGACGCGGGTTGAGATGGAGGAGGCACCATGGGAATCGTCCGACGCAAACATAACGCGCCGTGCGAGGCAATGGACGTTGGCAAGGCGGGAACGCATTCTTCGGCGCCCCATATGGCGCACCAGTCTGAGCGGCGCAACCGCGTCATGGTGGATGTCGCCGGCTAGTAAAACTGCACCGTGAGGGTTCCAGGCTCTGACGAGAAAAAAATAGGGCATGGGAGACAACGACGCCTTGAGGCTCGTAAGTTGGCTCGTGTCCCACGTCCCACTCTATCTTGCCAGCGACCGGATTAACTCTAGGGAGCGCAGCCGGCCGCCGGACATGGGTACCACGACCACATGCATGTCTTTTCTATGCAGCCGGACGCCGGACATGGCACTTGTTTTTCTTGGTGTTTCTGGCAGAAATCTTGTCTTTTCTATGCAGGACGTAATACAATGTATTATTGAACGGAATTTCACAGGTACTTAGACCACATGCATGCGCATTCATGTAAAAAAATCAAATCTTTTAAAGCAACTCCAATGAGGCGACCCATTTCGTCCGTCTGCGTCCGTTTGAGTCGGCGCAGACAAAAATAGCGGCCCAACGCACCGACCAAACTTAAATTGTGTCCGCGTGGCGTCCGCGCCGACCCATTTCCAGCCCAAAATTGCGCCTGGAATGCGTCGCGCGGACGCGAAGCGGACGAGCCGCGCGTCTCCTCGCCGTCCGCCGCGTCCCCACCTGACGGCCACCCAACCGCCACCGGTCATCTTATTTATGACGACCACCGACAGCGGGCCCATGCGTCAGCCAGTGGAAGCGTCCTTTTTTAAACACGCGTGCGGCGGGGCCGGCCTCATCCACTTCTCCCGTCCACATATGACCCCTCACCGCTCCCTTTGCTTCCTCGCCGGCGACCGCAAACCCTAGCGCGCCCATGGACCTCTTCGGCAGCAGCAATGGCAAGGGCAAGGGCACCCCCGGCGCCTCGTCCTCCCGTGCCCCCCTTCCCCCTCCTTCTCCGGCGGCGCCGCGTTTCCGCCCTGGTCGCTGGCGCCTGCACATCCCGGTGCACCAAGTGCGGTGGCACTGGGAGTACAGGCAGCCGCTGCCGTACCCCGACGTCACGCTGCCGCACCATTGGCATCTGGATCCGCAGCAGATCCCGGTGCCGGCGGTTCCGCAGAGCCAGCGGGCGCACGACGACGAGGTTGGCAGGCGCCGCGCGCTGCTCACGCCGGAGCAGCGTCGGCTGCCAGAGTACGCCGTCGACTCTCCCAACTGGGAGGCGTGGTTCGCCCTCGAACACGAGGAGCAACGGCGCATGGGTGTCGACGTCGTCTCGTCGCCGTTCCCACCGTCGCCCCCGCAGGTAGAGCCGGAGGACATGGATGCGGAGGCGGAGTACCAAGCCGCCCTCGAGGAGGCCCTGCAGGACGCGCTGGAGGCTAGCCGCCTCGAGGAGGATGCGCGCTCGGATGGGCTGGAGCAAGCCCTTGCCCTGTCGGCGGCGGGGGACTCCATCCACACCCCGCTCTTCGTGCTGCCACCGCCACCGTCGCCGCCCGTCCATCCAAGCCGGAGCCGGAGCCGGAGCCGACGCGTAAGCGCTCCCCGCCTCCACCCACTTGGCCGGAGAAGGCCTACTCGTGGACAGGCCAGTACCGTGAGTGGATGAGCGCGCCTCCCGTCCACTTCGCCGCGACGCCGGAGGAGGAGGAGGCCCACCTCGAGCGCTGGAAGGGGCACTGGCTCCGCCAGGAGCAGGCCGACGGCGAGGAGCAGATGCGCTACAAGGCCATGCTCCAACGTGACGCGAAGGCGCTCCGGCTCGAGGAGGAGGAGGAGGAGCGCGCATGGCTCGCAGCAATGCCGCCGCCCGAGCAGACGCCGGAAGAGGCTGCCCTGGCAGCCTACAGGAAGGCATTCGGGTGGGCTGGCCCTCCTCCGGTCTTCATTGACCTCACTGACGACGGTGGCGGCGACGACAAGGGCAAGGGCAAGGCCGATGACGTCTAGGGCAGCGTGCGGGGCGACAGCGGGCGGGCGCAGGCTTTTATTTAATTTTTATTAGATTTAGGTGGACTTTGGTCGGCGTTTGATCGGCCACTTTTATGTTTAATTACGTTTATTATGTTTATTTCGTGCAATTTGTTTTTTTCACGCCGGCATATTTGTGTCGGCCTCCCAGTTGGCCGATCAAACCGATCCATTTTAAAATGCGGACGCGCACGTTCGCCTGACCGACCCAAACGAACAAAGCGCGCGTCCGTTTGAATCGCCCCGTTGGAGTTGCTCTTAAGCATCTTTTTGGAGCAGCTCAAAATAAAGTGCTCCAAGCTTTTGGCTTCCGACCAGGCCGCCGGACAAGAGAGAGGAGGGATGACGGCTAGTGCTAGGAAAAGTCGACCGTGGACACAAGTAGAAGCGTCCAGTCCCCCCAACACAGAGGATCCCGAGCAGAATTGTCCTCCACATCAGTTGGTCCACCTGGATGACTAGAAACAGCAGAGCATACTTAGCAGACACAGCCATGTGGGCCCCGAGATACAGACTGTGCGTGCATCCTTCATCCTCCTCCACCACCACTCTCCTCCCCCGTTTCCGCTCCGCCCCCGGTAAACCCCACCCCGATCCCACCACCACCCCTCCTCTCCCCTCCCCGGAGGAATCTTTGCTCCCTCCCACTCCCACTTATATAATCCCCTCTCCGCCACTCCACTCCCCCAGATCTACATCCTCCCTCCACCCCGTCCCGCCGGCCGCCCGGCCGCCCCCGCTCGCCCGTCGGACGAGGTGCGTACCCAGTTTTGTCTTGTCTTCGATACAACCGAAGCTCCTCCCACCCTCCTCCATTTCCGCGATCGATCTAACCCACGTGAACATCACCAGGCCACGGCGATGGATCTCCTCGCGGGCGCCCAGCCCCAGTGGCTCCTCGCCGGCGCCGCGCTGCTGCTCGCCACCGTCGCCTTCCTCAAGGTCCTCCTCGGCTCCGGCGGCCGCGGCAAGCGGGCGCCACCGACGATCCCGGGGGCGCCCGTCGTGGGCGGGCTGCTGCGGTTCCTGCGGGGCCCCATCCCGCTCATCCGGGCCGAGTACGCCCGCCTCGGCCCCGTCTTCACCGTCCCCATCCTCACCCGCCGGATCACCTTCCTCATCGGCCCGGACGTCTCGGCGCACTTCTTCAAGAGCAACGAGTCCGACATGAGCCAGCAGGAGGTCTACCGCTTCAACGTCCCCACCTTCGGCCCCGGGGTCGTCTTCGACGTCGACTACCAGGTCAGGCAGGAGCAGTTCAGGTTCTTCACCGAGGCGCTCAGGGCCAACAAGCTTCGCAGCTACGTCGACCAGATGGTTGCCGAGGCCGAGGTCAGCTTTATTCTCTTCCTTCCATCCCTCCCCTGTTTTCGAATTCTCAAGTGAGATGCTCCTTCTTGGGTTTGAATGAGTGTGTGTATCATAGTCAGAGGGGAACACAAAACTTCATATGGGACTCTACATCCTTAGTTCCTTACTATGGAATGCGCTAGCAAAGGAAGATGTAGGATGTTTGATGTGCCTAAGTTGCCGATGCTTATGTTAATCGAAGATAAAATATCAGTGGCGATGTAGATGATTCCAGTGGTCTGCTCGATTGCTAGTATCCGCTTGAATGCAAATATGCATTTCGCGTATAATCAGAACTTAGAATAATGTCTTGCATGCATAGGTTTGATATATCTGGATTTCTGGATCAAAGGGAATATTTGGTACGTAATTCAATTGTAGCGAACCGTGGTGAGTAAGGGAAGTTAATGTTTTTGGCAGGTTCTCTAATGCAATAGTTGCACTGGATTATCATAATTTAAGCTTGTTATTTCAGTACCTAGTTGCTTGTTTGCAAGCATGTTTGTGCCTGAAAGGTGATAATCTGATGCTATTTACTAGTATATGATACTAGAATCATGCAGTGGAAATCATTTATTTCCTTCTGTAAGTACTAAGTAGCATTTATTGTCGTAGTTTTATCAATGTGGCATGCTGTGTTTGGTCCAATTTTGGCATCCTGCACAACAAACAATCGTGTAACTTATCCTGCAAAGTTGTATGTAAGTGTGCACTTTTGGTCAGAACCTTTTATACTCATATCTGCATTTAAGGACTCCCTATGAACTCGTTGCTGAAACAGAACAAGGTTATGTGGATGTAAGCATTAACATGAAAACATTATGATTAATTATAATACTCCTATACACATAATGCAGTGGGACATCAGCAGAATCTCACCTCCCTTGCAACTAGTTTCGTAATACCGATTGTCACCCTTATTTACAGTGACAAGGTTTGCTACATTTTCTCTACGGCCTATGCTGCTATATGACCAGTATGATATATTTTTTATAGAAATCATTGTCATGCTAATAGTAAACAAAGAGTTTGCACAAATAACATGGACAATCTTCTCAATCAGTTGCTCCACATTTGATTTAACATTTGTTATTCTTCCATGCTAGCATTTAATTTGTTTGTCAAGATAAGTCATATATGCTATTCAATTATTTTTGTTGTTGTATAGGTTCGTTTGTTCTGGTCATTTTTTTGGGGGGTGATTAATATCATTTGTAAATCCCACCTGCAGGAGTACTTCTCGAAGTGGGGAGAAAGCGGCACTGTGGATCTGAAGTATGAATTGGAGCACCTCATCATACTGACTGCTAGCCGATGCTTGTTGGGAAGGGAGGTGCGAGAAAAGTTGTTTGATGATGTTTCTGCGCTCTTCCATGATCTTGACAATGGGATGCTGCCAATCAGCGTCATCTTCCCCTACCTCCCAATCCCTGCACACCGCCGTCGTGACCAGGCACGTGCACGTCTGGCGGAGATCTTCGCCACTATCATCAAGTCCCGCAAGGCCTCTGGACAGGCCGAGGAAGACATGCTCCAGTGCTTCATTGATTCCAAGTACAAGAATGGCCGCCAGACCACAGAAAGTGAGGTGACTGGGCTACTTATCGCAGCGCTATTTGCTGGACAGCACACTAGCTCGATCACCTCAACCTGGACTGGGGCCTACCTGCTCAAGTTCCAGCAGTACTTTGCAGAGGCTGTAGAGGAGCAGAAGGAGGTCATGAAGAGGCATGGTGACAAGATCGATCATGACATCTTGGCAGAGATGGATGTCCTCTACCGGTGCATCAAGGAGGCGCTCCGGCTCCACCCACCGCTGATCATGCTGCTTCGCCAGTCACACTCTGACTTCAGCGTGACCACGAGGGAAGGCAAAGAGTTTGATATCCCCAAGGGCCACATCGTCGCAACATCTCCTGCTTTCGCTAACAGGCTCCCCCATATCTTCAAGAACCCAGACTCGTATGACCCTGACCGGTTTGCAGCTGGGAGGGAGGAGGACAAGGTTGCGGGTGCCTTCTCGTACATCTCCTTTGGGGGTGGCAGGCACGGGTGCCTGGGTGAGCCCTTCGCGTACCTGCAGATCAAGGCGATATGGACGCACCTGCTGAGGAACTTTGAGTTTGAGCTGGTCTCACCGTTCCCCGAGAACGACTGGAATGCAATGGTCGTCGGCATCAAGGGCGAGGTGATGGTCAACTACAAGCGGCGGAAGCTTGTCGTCGACAACTAGAGAGCGGGTGGTCCTGTGTGGTGTTTGCTTCTGTATTTGTTCCATTTAAGTTTTGCTGTCCGCACGCCAGCCTGTAGGGTATCTATCTTCACCATTGTTTAGGGTACTGTGATTTGCTTCCGGTGATTATTTAGACGTGTAGCATCTGAGTGTTGTTTCTCTCTCCTTTCATCTTTACTGATGTCCATTCTCTTAGACGGGTTCAGAAATAAAATGTAAACAGACATCCCTGTGTAAGGAACACAACGACTGTGACTGAGTTCGTTCAAAATGCAGTTCTTGCTTTTGCTCACTGATGAAATGGTTTCTTGTGAAGAGAATTATCATCCGTGGGTTTAGTGATCGCGGGG
>LR738712.1:157604565-157708967 GCA_902687465.1 Secale cereale
AATGCGCTGCTAGGAAACAGTCAAGGGCAATTTATAAGATCGTATACATAGAAGAACCGAATCTTTACACCGTCTCAGCTTCTTACTCCCTCCGTTCCAAAATAGAAATGCCTGTGAATATACTTCCACATAAACTTTCCAGATTTTCCAAAAGCCAAGACACTTGATCCGCCTGATGGGTCAGCTGAATCCATCTCCATTCTCTCCAACTTTAATGTTCTTCATAATAGAAGTCAAGAAACTTGAGAATGCTACTCCCTCCGTTCACAAATATAAGATGTTCCAACTTTTGTCTGAATCAGATGTATAAAAACACGTTTTACCGTGTTTGTTCACTCATTTCAATCCATATGTAGCCCATATTAAAATCCAAAACATCTTATATTTGTCAAGGAAGGAAGTACATTCTAAATTTTCGCCTGAAAACTGCATCTACTCACTGAAAATGTTTTAAAGATGAAAGAAAGTAACTTCAGTGGTTCATTAAAATAACTTGCAATCATGGCAAAAACTAAGTGTGATACCATAACCAACATGTACTTTTGTACTGTTCTGTTCAGGTATATGCTTGTTACTTCGAGATCTCCCCATCGAGATGAGTCAGCGAACCTGGCCTTAATCTGACATTTCCTGGCTCTTGCCATACCATTCCCATGTTCTAGTTTCCGTCATAATTCCCATAGAAGATTAATCTGACATTTGAGATTTTAATATTTTTGAACAGGGTGCACTGTTCATGATTGACTCTTATTTTTTCTGATCTCAGCCGCAAGGATGATTTTGTATGTTTATTTACTTCACAGAGGAACTTTGTGAGAGTATTTGGAGCATTATCTCAGATTACAAAGGGGGGCACACCATCCCTAAACATGAAGCAATTTCCCACGGGAGGAAAATAGGATGATATCCAAAAACTGAGGTGTCGATTTGATGGAGTCTTCCATTTCTTGTGAAATACTACCTCCGTCTTGATTTACTAGTCCCTCTCGTACTTTAGGTCATATTTTGACCATGATTTTAACAAATAAAATATAAATTGCACGTAGCAAAAATAATATAATTGAGAACTACATTCAAATACGAATATAACAATACGATTTTTGGCGACATGCATTAACATTTTGCTAGTTAAATATGCGGTCAAAGTTTGACCCAAAATATGATAGGGGTTAATAAACCTAGACGGAGGTAGCACTTGATTATTTCTGACCTAGTGGTGATCCCCGTGCCAACAAGGCCAATGCTGGGGTTGCGGTTGCTGAAGTGTGTTTGTTCTAAACTTATCTTACAAAATGCCGTTGGCAAAATGGCCACAAACACATGGAAAAGTTGATTAGTCAAAAGGTAAAATACGCAAAAGTTAGTTAGACAAACGAGAATATCATAATATGGCGGGATAAGTGAGAAAACCTCTGGGTTTTTTTGAGACGAAACCACCTATCCCGAGGCCTTGTGTCGTCTAGCCCTAGGTGACATGGGTGGGGACCCTAATTGCGCCACCATTGCCCCCTCACCTGCACCTTCCCCCTCGCCGTTGCCATTAGCCACCATTGGGCAAAGCCCATGCGGTGATGGCAGCGGCGGGGCTTTCTCCTGAGGCGTGGCGTTCGGCCCTATGGAGATTTGGAAGCATGGTGCCCTCGCAGGTCTTCGGTGGTGCGTTGGCGGCACGGGTAGTGCTTCGATGGTAGTGGGCACGGAGTTGGCTGGCTCTGGGGTGCGCGTTGTGGTCGCAACCTTCCTGGCTTGTAGGTCGGTGGAGGTGTGGTTGTGTTGCAGTGTATGGATGTGGGGGCGGACAGATCTGGCCTCCCCATGTTCCGCAGCTGCGGCAGCGGGAAGGCAGGCGGCATGGTTACGGTCTAGTGGTGGCAGCAAGGGCAGTGGATGGCTGAGTGCAACTCTCATCCGATTGGGAGGACGGCATTTGGAGGACGGCACTGTTGGTGGGGTTTTGACGGTGACTCGCAATGTGTCACTTTTGGCTTTTGGGCGGTGGCCAGGTGGATCTCGGCCGGCTTGGTCAACTGATGCCTGGCTCCTCGTGTTGGTTCCCAGCCAGTGTGACGGGAGGAGTGCATGTTCTTTAGCTTGTTTGGCTCCGGACTCCTACTTGTCATCCATCGACATGGTATAGGCGGTGGAGCGCCCAATTGAGCCGATAGTGGTGGTGCGTGCAACTTGGCCATCGGGCTTCGCACGCCATGCTATCCAGGCCTCCCACCCACACGACAGGTAGTATCCCGTCGATATCCATTGTGTTTCAGTGATGGTCGGGGGTGTGCTCACATAGGCGCAGGTGTTAGCATGCTCAATGTTGCCTATGCCGGCAGATCTGGCGTCTCAGCATATGCCCGACGTGTGGAGTTCACTCCGATCTGCGTTTCCATTGTTGATAAAGACATTACAACATGACTTCTCTTGCAAGTTGGTGGCGGCAACCCAAGGCACTTCGTCTATGGTGGTGCTCTTCGAGTACCAGGTCTCAAGTTTCAAGGTGAAAACCCTATGTCTCAGTTCTTCTAGTATTGCAGTGAAAACCCTATGTCTCAGTTCTTCTAGTATTGCAGTGGCAGTTTACACTCTCGTGTTGAAGGCACGGCATGGTACTCGATCTTTCTCTTCTAGGTGAAAACCCACAATCTGGCCTATGTGATGAAAGGCATTGTTGTTGGGGACTGGAACCTTATCGGTCCTTTATTTCTTCCTTTTCCTTGTTTGCCATGTGCATCCTTAGTCGTGCAGAGGTCGAGTATGTACTTATTGTGTTTGTATTCACCTGATGCCACATCACGAGTCAATAAAAAATACCCTTTGTCAAAAAATTATCATAATACACCACAATGCGAGATGGGGCCCAAGGCAGGCATGAAATGCTCCGGTTAGTAATATCTATATTAAACTTGGGAGCTGCCTGTCGGCGCCATATTAAACTGTATCAACCGCGCACTTAAATCACATACCATTAGTGCATTATTATTCTCAAAATCCCAAAAGAATGACAAGTGTTTTAGCTAGAGGAAATGAAGTGGTCAACCTGCTGCAATTAGCAAATTAAGCACAACAAAGGACTAATTTATAGAGCACCACACCACACAGGTAAACACCAGACACCACCTACTTCCACTGAGCATCTCTTCCTGCAGATGCCCTCTTTGCAAGATGCAAAACAACTAACCAGACACATTCTTCTCCCAATATATACCTCCTTCTTCACCTCTATCTCATCACCCCTGGTCTCTTCCCTGGCTCATATATCTCCCGCATGTCGGTCTTGCTAGATCTAGCTTTTCCGAACACCACAACTCACTGCTAAATATGTCGCATATTGACTGGTCATGTTCTTCGTCATGTCCTAGATCTCAAGTATGTGCTTTTAGACTTCTGCTGGACTTACAAAAGCAAAAGAGTGGGATTGGCTTGGTGTTATTTTCTTGATTTACTGATGCATGTGGTAGGCTCATTCCTGATCTGAAGCTTTCATTTGCTCCCTTCTAGATAGGAGAGCATGGGTTAATTGCATGCGATATGGGCATGCGTGCATAGCCCACATGTGTTTGTCGATGTGTCTCCATCTACCTTTACTGTCCATAGTGATTTGATGATAGGTTCATGGGATGTGTTTGTATTGCTTGGATCGATCTTGCATCAATCTCAGTATATAAGCCTATTGTTGTTTCTTTCTCTCTTCTGCTTTTCACCATGCGTTTGTGTCGATCTGAAGTTCTGAACATGAGATTAGGGTTTTCGACTTTAATTAGAGTTCTTCTGCAAGATTAAGAGCTGAGTACTGATTGACTTTCGGCGCGGTGTTTTCCCAGTGATCTCTCCTTTAGAATCTTCGATTGAAATGTTCAGATCATGATCGATATACCTGCTACACTTTCTGCAAGACCTGCATCTGTTTTGAATATCTATCTCCTGTGGAAATTAGTAGTAGTACAAAATTTCTTTGAGGGGATGAATTAAGGCAGCTTCATGCTAGCTACAATCTATAGAGGATTTTATTATCTGGCAATTTAAGCCAAGTGGTTCCTGCTGAGAGGAGAAATTACGAAGTTGCTATTTGTCAATTATATCTATTTATATTTATTCTAATTTTCATGTATTCATACATGGCTTATGCTCATTTATTGCTCCACAAACAGAATCTAACTTGGTTGTGCCCTTTGTTTGAAGTCATTGTTAGCCGGTTGTTCTGTTATTTCTCGGGGAAACCCATTTTCCTTCAAGATTTCCAACTCGGGTGCATGTTATCAAGGACACCAAGTTAATTCTTTCTAGCTAACTTGCATAGATACATATCATATTTCCTTTATTATTTTGTATGTTAAACAGTGGCCATCTAAGACTGTTAACCAGCTGATGTAAAAAAAAGGCACCTGATTTCATCAGTGCATGCATAATCATGTTGTTAACCTTCTAAGCCTATCTAGTGATATAATGCGATGATATATGTTTTTTCGTGGGAAAAAATCTTCTCTCTACCCATACGGATGGCTAGATCTCTGTTTAGATGCAGCCTTTCCCCCTCTCGAACACTCTGTGTAGATGCAGTTATATGTAGCACCATCATTATTACTTGCAGTTCTCCATCTAAACAAGTGCAAATTACTTAGAACTATGTTGTACTAGTTGTTGAGCCATTAACTAGTTTTTAGTTGGAATAATGCAGGAGCAGCAGCAGGAGGATGACGGTGATGATGATGATGAGGGTGATGTATTAGTTTGAGGGAGCTCACTTCAGTCCACTCATGGGAGGTAGCGGGGATTGAACGAGCTGCCGACTCATTCACTCGAGCACACAGTGGATATGAGACTAGTCCAGGGCATAACAGTATGTTACAATATTTACTGTGCGAATGAGCGAATGCAGCGGGAGATTGTTCTCTCTTTCCTCCTCCATGCTTGGACTGAAGGGAGCTCCCTCATCTCTCATCAGCTTCATCAGGAATATGAACAGACCGCCAACAATAATCCAGATTCTGGTACTACTTCCCCACACGTGAATTTTATTTTCCAAACATTCAGCTAAGATCGCTGTTCTAGTGGCAGAGCCTTTTTCTTGTGCTGGCTTTGATGATCAATTCAGAGGCTTTGCTAATGATGCATGCATGGGCTGTTAATTAAATCAGAATTTCTCACCAGCATATTGCAAGGGTTGTCTTAGGGCTTAATTAGGTCATCATCATGCGCCTTGCTAGCTCTTTAGAATACACAGGCTACGGTGTGTAGAAAATATTCGTAGCTAGGGTCATAGGCTTTCCATTAAGGTCAACACAGAACCTTAAATTATCCCCCAACAAAGCAAGCACAAAGATACTTGGAACTTGTCATGCCTCCCGGCTTTGTGATCTCCACCATCATTTTATATTCTCCTAATTGCATATCTAGGTGTGTCCTGTTGGCAGAAAGTTACCTAAATAATCAATACTCGCTAGTTACTATTAATGCCTAAGTTTTTGTTTGAAATTTGTACAAGAGTAACAATGTGGTTATTATGTTTCTTCTAATCAACCACTGCACATATCTTGTTCTATTTTTCTTAAAAAGAAAATGAGATCACTGCAAGCATGTTAGTGGCCACCAGAATATCGGATACGCTGATGCACTTAGCATTACGACTAGCAACATCTTACACCATCAACATATTGCAGTTTAACAGAGGGAGGGGGGAGGAACTGACCTCACAATACATGTTTGGGTATCTGCAAATTCAGGGCAATAATAGCCTTTTCACATGCTGGTGTGGTGATGGTGGCCTGGAAGAAAGGAAACCCTTGAAAGGAGAGATCAAGCTAGCTAGCACTGATGCTCCCCTCGTGCCACGGCGTATTGTATATGCCCTCCAAGTACAGCAGCAAGTGCGTCTGCTGCTCTACTTTTGATATACTCCTCTGTGCTGCCCTTCCCCAGGTGCTTCCTCTCCCATCTATGGTCTGATGTTAAAGTACAATATGTTCAGGCATCGCGGCGCGTGCCCCGATAGTTAACTAGTGCTATATGTTCTGATGTTGCAGTACAATTCAGCTCTTTCTTTATGCCTGCACATGAAATCTTAGACCTATCATCAATGGCTAACCTCCTTTTTCTCCAAGAGCATAGTGCCATCCTTCCTGCAGAGAAGATGGGCGTGATCAGGGCATCAAGCTTGTACCATCAGATGTTGCTTTGTTCTGGTAGATCTTACAGATCAATGTCTATTTGTCTTGATTTCGAAACATGCTAGAATATAGATATCTCAGAACTCCTGTTCATGCATAACAATATGGCGCATGAATTTAACTATCTTCCGGTAACTTCCTCCATCAGGCAGCCAGATACGCTTGCATACCCATGGATACTGGGACCAATTAGAGGGGTTCAAATCACTGCTGAATCGCACAACCCCCTTTACTGGCAGCAGTATTCTCAAGTAGTAGAAGTTCATCAAGCACAGGAGCTATGATCTCATCATTCTGCGTATTGGCAATCATCTGCAATAATACTATGCCGAACCACTGCACCGCCACCGGTCACATGCTTCAGAAAAGGGCCTGCAAACGGTACCGCAAAACCAATAACCACTGATCATCCTACACTGTAACGTTATCACCCCAAGCGTGTACACATCATTACTGGGACACTACGTCGAGTAGAGAAAGAAAAATATATAGCATGGAGAATTCATCAACTAACGAAAAGATTAAGAAAAGAAAGATCCTACAGTTCTTCTTTATCACTTGGTTGTCAATTTGCAGATACACTCGCCTGAAAATCACTGAAGATACTCACATACTCATATGAACACATGTATCTGTACCCGGGTGGTCTTCTTTGTTTTGCTGTTAAGGGTTAGAAGTAGACAAGTACTACCTCTGTAAACTAATATAAGACTTTTTAGAGGGAGTAGTAGACAAAATATTATCGACTGGACCTAACTCAATTCAGTCAATCAAACATCAAACACTCTTTCTATGGCGAAATTTACCTATTTTACCAATTAAACACTCTTCTATGGAGAATAATACCTATTTTTATTAATTAAACACTCTTTTATGGCCAAAGTCACGCCTAACTCTAAATGAAAGTCCCAACAAAAAAGAACCATACTCGGTGTGCAGAGACAACATCATGGTTAGCCTAATTCGTTCATTCAGTAATGTTGTTGAAGTTGGGAGTTCATATGGACAATACGCAGCTTACACAACATAATTTGACATGTCATACATAACATAGGGCCATCAACACATCGAATTTCCCGTTCTTATTGTGGACTCATTATTCGCCCTCTGATAGCTACATTGTGACACTTCTAAAAAAAAGGATAGCTACATTGACACAAAATGACGCCCGCCCATTTGAGAAAAAGGTTATAGCTACATTGCGACGGTGTTAATCCATTTACTACTAGATGAGATCGATTTTGAATTAAGAGTGCCATGGCGAATTCCAGCGACAAGACCTAGCCGTTTTCGCAGTCAGGAAACGTAAGCATACAAATTAACCTGGGCCGCGAGTGCCCACGGGGGGGAGAAGTGAGAAGAGAAGATTACCACGACCGTCGTGGCACGGTCGTGCGCGGAGGCGACGGAGACGGCAGGCGAGCCGCGCGGGGCCCCCTCGCCCGACGGCTGGTGGGCGGCGGTGGGGGGAGGCGCAGCCGCAGCCCGCAGGAGTGGCAGCAGCGCAGCAGGCGCGGCCGCGCGCGCGAGAGAGGCACGAAGGTGGGCCCGGCCGGGCCGATCCGAGCCGAGAAATTTCAATGAAATGGGCTGAGATTTGTCGAGCAGGCCTAATCTCGCTACGCTGCTTCTCCAAAGCCCCAAACCCCATTCTACTGCTACCGCTCACTCCGTCCGCCCCCAAAAAAAAAAACACCGTCCGTCGTCGCGTTTTTCTTTTTTCTTGGCCGCGTTCCTCCGCTTCATCTGCGATTCCCATTCCTCACCGACATCGCCGTTCCTAGTTGCTCCCGCCATCTCATCCGGGTAAACCTCATAGCCGATTGATCTGTCATTCTCAGAGATTCTCGCAGCATTCGATGTTTGTAGTATCTGCAAGAGGTTGGATCAATCCCCATTCCTTCTTCTCGCCGGCGCGCTCTGCTGGCAATTAACGCGACGGATCAGTCGGCGGTCCAGCAACGACGAGCTCCTCGCCGGCACCTCCAGTGAACCAGGAGTTCGCTGCCTAGTTTGCACAGGACCTTTTTCCGTGGGTAATAAAGATGCTTCCGCTATTCACAGGGAGGGGATTATCAGGAGAGAAGAAGACGGCCGGCGAAGTAAGGCCGAGATCCAGGGCCGCGAGTGCTGAATCCATTGATCGAGGACTCGTCCCCACATCCAGGAGCTCCGGTCAACTTAGCTGCGCATGGCCATGAGGCAGATGTTGGTTCTCCCACGACGGCTGGTTCTATCCATTCTGTCTTGAGCGAAACCGAACTGAACATCAGTTTTGGCAACTATGGTGGGGAATTGGATGCTTCTCTAAATCTCCATAGCGGGTCAACATGACACTGCAGAACCAAACGAACACATATATACCAGTATGAGTTGCGGTTGGGAGGAGTCTGATTTCGATGAAGCAGTTGGTGCCAATCGCCTGCAGGCTGCAGCAAGGTTTCATCTGTTGAACAGAACATGATTGCTGCCGATGCTGTCTCTGTGAAAAGTCCGATTAAGGTTTCTGAACTTTCTGAGTTGTTACCGGATTCGGTCCACCTATTTTCCCCACCACTTTACGCAGTTCAACAGAGGCTGAGCTGCATCATCAATGAACTCTTACTCTCAAATTTCTAACCGTGCTTTCTTTTGTTCTTGCCTTGAGCCTTTTTCCATCTGATAACTCGGCCTGCAAGAGTCCATTGTTGTAGGTAATAATATATATTTTTTCCTTATCATTTGGTGACCAGGTATAAAATTTTCACCTTTGTTTATAATTATGCTTTGCGTCGCTAACGGAGAACCTATCAATCAACATACACGACACATACATGTTATTACTAAAAAGTTAACTGGGCAGAATACTGTCAGTAGATGCCAAGACCTGAAAGCAAGATAATAAAGAATCAAAAACTGAACAAGACAAAATAGCATTCATATCCTCGAGTTCTAAAACCGATGAGAATCTAGTGGATTGCATAATGTACTTTGTAGTAGTTGGACATGAACAAGGTAGCCACTTATCGTATATATTTGACAAGTAGTCTCCCCTCTCTCCCCTACTCTGTCTGTCTCATGGAGAAACTTCATCTGCTAGCTCTGCTTCTTCCCTTACTTCTTGGGTTAACTCTGTTATACATCTGGGACATAGTATGGCTTAGGCCAGAGAGGATAAGAAAGAAGCTGAGGAAGCAGGGTGTAAGGGGTCCCAGGCCTACTTTGTTCTATGGCAACACCCAGGAGATGAAGAGAATCCGACAAGAGGCTGTTTCTGCGCAGAAGCAAGATACCAGTAACTACATATCCACCCTCTTCCCTCACTTCCTTATCTGGAGAGAAACATATGGTATGTGGTCAAAATTTCCATCCATGCATGAACTTTCTCTGCAGTAAACCACACCCTTTTTTTGTTCTTTTTAAACAGTAACACATGTTTTTGCTTTGAATCCATCGCTGGTATGTTATTGATTAGATGGTTCGTGGATGTTTTTATTGTTGTGACATAAGACTGTAAGATCACAAAATTTATATTTTACAGTATGTTGGGGTGCCAATCAATCTTTCTAATATTCAGCATGACAGTGCCACAAGCCTACAACACTATCTTGTACTGTATATGGCCTCTCCTCTCTGTTGCCATTTATGCTCTGTAAATTTCGTTAATGTAAGGCATCCACCCTAGCAATCGTATCGTCCAAAAGATAAAGCTACATTATACTCAGTTACATGTTCTGCACTGTGTCGTGTCGCTCATAGTTAGTGGCAAACAACATCCTTATTAACCTTAGTTGGGTATGTAGGATGGTATCTCAAAAGTCAGGAACACCTCAGGTAGTTGAAAGCTAGAAGCTTTCTCTTGATGTTGGAATGTACTCTTGAACATTGGAACTCCGATCATATAACAATATTTTCTTCACCCTAAACTTGTTCGTGCAGTAATAGTATTTTGCTCAGTGATATAATACTTCTCTTGGAATTGGGCATCCTATGAGAGCTAAGTGGCTTTTTATAGATCTTTGTCCTGTCCTATCAAAATGCTGTTCAACTACGCCTTAACAAAATGCGTGATCAGTAGTTGGCTTCTTGCTTAAAAATGCTGGATTTTATTTACTTATATGCTGTTTCATTGTATGTCATAAGACCATGTATTTCTTGCTAATTTATACACTAAGAAATTTGGTCTAGTCGGAAGTATATTGTAGAAAAATACTTGCCAAATATAATGAGCTACTAGCATATATTTAGTATATAACTATTTGGTTTATGTCAATGGTATTTATAATACTTATACGTGCTGTATTCCTTATATTGGTCCATTCTTCTCATGGCAATTCTATTGGATTGTGAAAATGGAATAGGCTCGGTATTCCTCTACTCAACAGGAGCTGTGGAGATTCTGTTTGTTTCTGACCCCGGCATGGTGAAGGACATGAGCCACTGTACATCATCTGAGCTCGGGAAGCCTGTTTATATACAGAAATCTCGCAAACCGCTCTTTGGAGAAGGCATCTTGGTATCAAATGGCGATATATGGTCCTACCAGAGGAAGGTCATTGCACCAGAGTTCTTCATGGAGAAGATTAAGGTGCTGTAAACTGCTTAAGACAATGCTTAAATATGAGTTGAAATACTAAGAACATGATCAAGCATTGTAGTTAAATTTCTGCAAAAACTCATTATAATTACAAGAATGATGTTTGCAGGTCATGATAGAACTAATAGGGGAGGCTTCTGTCCCACTGTTAGAAGTGTTACAGTATATGTGGATTGCACTAGCCCTTTCCATCAGTTCGGACTTTTGGTTGCGTTGGCTAGTGCATGAAGCTTAACATGGTATCAGAGCTAAGGTCTTGAGTTCAAGTCCTGGCTTTCGCAATTTATCTAAAAAATTGCTACTGCCCCCCTTTGTGTCCACGTATTGGCCTCTTGAGTCATACGTGAGTTTCGCGCGCCGTCGCTCTCTTCCGGTTGCACGTGTTGACTTGTCTTCCCCGTCACACGTGAGAGGGGGTGTTACAGTATATGTGGATTGCACTAGCCCTTTCCATCAGTTCGGACTTTTGGTTGCGTTGGCTAGTGCATGAAGCTTAACAAGAAGCATGGGAGAGCATGCTTGATGATGCAGGAGGGAGTAGAGAGGTAGATGTGGATGGTTATTTGCGAAAATTTTCAGCGGACGTAATCGCTAGGGCATGCTTTGGCAGCGATTTCACAACAGGGGAAGAAATATTCTACAAGCTCAGGCAGCTTCAGAAGGCAATTTCTCAGCAAGATACACTTGTTGGATTATCTGCAGTGTGGTGAGTATACAATATCTAACATAATGAAAAAAAGTAAAGAAAAATCAATGAAACGTGATTCTTCACCTGCATATTTGACCATTTGTGCCTGAATATCTGTTCAGAAGTCTTTAATAAACATATTTGGGTAAATAAGGTTCATTCTCGTTCATTAGACAGGAAATGCTGAAATTGTGATGTAAATATCCTAATGTTTTTTTTCAAAATAGTCTGGTTGTTCAAATTTAGAGAATGTTTTGCTAGTGCAAAGTTTAGTCCAGTCTTGTCATAAAATTAAGAGTAAATTCCACAGTTATCCGCTAGTTGCGATCTTGTGAACTGTGACAACTTATTTACAAAATTTTGCCACATTTTACTCCTTACTTGTGACCTTTGTGATTGGCTTTTAGTCTTTTACCCTATTTAATTGACAAGACAGTTGACTAGGCAGACAACTCAGGTTCGAATTCGCTGGGGGTGTATTCCGATATGGAACAGGAGCAGTATGGTGCAGTTGTACAGCTAGCAGCACCTGTTCAGCAAAGCTGACTCGATTTCATAGAATTTGACTGAATCGGAGGGATTTTTTCATAATTTGGTATATATCTCCAACGAGTACTATTCCCAGTTGTTTGTCAGTGGATCTGGCTTTGCAGTTCGGGGAAAATAATAAAATGGGATAAAGGATGTCACAAGTGAGGTGTAAAATGTCACAACTAAAGGGTAAAATGTGCCAAGATTTTTTAAGTAGGGTAAAGTTGTCACAACTCATAACTAGGGGTAATTAAATGATGAAACTTATTTCATAATTTATTGTGTTGATTACAGGAAGTGTTTGCCAACCAAGGCGAACAGAGAGATACAAAAGCTGGAGCAAGAAGTTCGATTACTCATCCTCGATGTCGCAAAGGAACACAGCCCTGGAAGCAGCGGCAGCAGCGACAACAACGACGACGACAACGATTGCGTAAAGACTAAACATAACAGCTTTCTGCGCTCAATTGTCAACAGCTCTCGGCATTGCCCGGCCAGCTACGGTGGCAGCGCTGAGGACTACATCGTCGACAACTGCAAGAGCATCTACTTTGGCGGGCACGAGACTGCAGCTGTCACCGCCACCTGGTGCCTGATGTTACTGGCCACGCACCCAGCATGGCAGGACCGTGCCCGCGCCGAGGCTCTAGAGGTGTGCGGCGGACGCACAGAGCTGGACGTCGACGTCCTCCGGCGACTGAAAACGGTGAGAAAGCATCTCTACCGTTATGCATTGATCAGCCTCGAAGAAACTGGCACGCCATTGGCATTATTAACCATTACATCCTCTTCCCAGATCACCATGGTGATCCAGGAGACCCTCCGGCTGTACCCTCCGGCGTCACTGATCGTGCGCGAGGCGCTGACGGACTTCAAGCTTGGCGCCCTCGACGTCCCACGGGGAACCATCGTCCAGACCGCGATCGCGATGCTGCACCTCGACAAGGATGTCTGGGGCCAGGATGCCGGCGAGTTCCGGCCGAACCGGTTCGCGAACGGCGCCGCGGCGGCGTGCGAGCCGTCGCACATGTACCTGCCGTTCGGGCACGGGCCCAGGGTCTGCGCTGGGCAGAACCTGGCGATGGTGGAGCTCAAGGTGGTGCTCGTTCGCCTGCTGAGCAGGTTCGCCTTCTCGCCGTCACCGGGGTACCGGCACGCGCCGCTGTTCCGGCTCACCATCGAGCCCGGGTTCGGCATGCCTCTCGTCGTCACAAAGCTTCCATGATCTCTCACTGCCATATGTGGCGAGAATGTGCCGCGCCTGTTGATGAAAACAATGACACGGCCACGTGTTTGTGATCGGCAAGGCATGCTTTCGTTGGTTGGTACTCTACTTTCTGCTGCTGGAGATTCAGTGAGTTGAGGCGCATTGTAAAAACAAAGTATGCTTGTCTGTGTTCCCTGAGGACTGAAGTGGGTCTCGTATGTTCCACGCATGTAAACTAATTTTCTCTTGCCAACAATGGCCTTGTTGCTTCCTTGCAGCTGTGATCCATACTCTGTGCATTCTTGAAAGTGATACTGGTATTGCCCACTAGTCATGTTCTTGAAATAAGGCCGATCATGCCTTTGGGGATGAAGGATGACTGGAAGTTCAATTTTAGAATGATGGTTGGAAGTTGATTGTGATGTGAGTCCACATCAGGAAACTGCAATGCTCACTATGTAAAGACGTGAAGAAGAATCAACGAGCCAGGTAATATCTTGATTAGAATAAGTAGTTTATCGTTTGTAAAACTGCAACAACGTCAGGATGGCCGAGTGGTCTAAGGCGCCAGACTCAAGTTCTGGTCCTCTAACGAGGGCGTGGGTTCAAACCCCACTTCTGACACAATTGTTTTTTGCTCTTTTTTTCCTGATTTTTTTTTTACTTTTTTTCCTTCTAATAAAGATAAAGATGACGAGCCGTTTTATGCTCCCGTGCTCCTTTCTGATATTTTTTCATTTCTTTTCAAACCGGGGATTGACAATCCCTTCCCTTGCAGTGAGGCCAGATGCATTTTCTTCCGCTGATTGGCAAACACCATGCGACAGCATCTTTGATGTGCGAATGAGAGCGTTAACAACTCCATTTTTGCTAATCCCTTCATTCATCTTTAGTCTGCATATAAATTTTGTCCGAAGTTAAAGTATCTCTACTTTAACCAAAACTTACAGAACAAAGTATCAACATTCACAATGCCAAATCAATATTGTTAGATTTGTTGTGAAATGTAATTTTGTAGTTTAAGAATTTGATGTTTTAGATGTTCATATTTTCTAATATAAATTTGGTCAAACTTTACAAACTTTGAGTTGGGACAATTCTAGTACACAGAGTAAAAAGAACCAGAGGGGGTAATTATCAAGTCAACCCATTGCATGACGATGCCATGACAGTAGCCGCGAACAAGAAGGCTAGAAGAGCAATGAACTACGCTATCTTTGGGACAGGCTGGATTCGGCCGGATCCGGGCTGTCATGGACCGGTTCTCGCAATGGGCTTGGTCTCTGCTTTATGGTGTTGCATGACTGCATGCATCTACCTTATCTACCGATGTCTTTTTTGTGTTCTCAATTGGGCCCGACCAGGGCCGATGGTGGCGCCGCCTTTGGGTGACGCTAACCTTTTTGTAGGCATCACTATCGTGGTGGCTTCATTCTCAACCAAACTCCGGGGGAAAATCCTGCTCTAGGTGCGCTCGGAACAGACAATGGTGACACATCCCGCGTCGCACCCTTTCTTCAAAGGCAATGTCTAGTGGTTGGCTCGGTTGACTGGCCTGGTGCATGTTTGTTGTGGGTTTGATGGTTGTGGTGATGCGACTGCATTCGGGAGGTCGATGGTGGTTGTTCAGTGGTGTTCTTCGAGGTTTGACGACGTTCCTTTGGCGTCGTAGGACGGTCGTCTGTTTTCCCTTGTGAAGGGGTGTCTCGTCGTTTGTTGTTGTGCATGCTGAAGACCCTCCCCTGGCTGTCGTTGTGTTGCGGCGAGCTTCATGTTCTTGTGATATCTCGGTTCATCTTTGCCCATTGACGGCGGAAGATCCCCTCCCCCTGAACTTGCTAATCGTTTCGAATTTCTATGGCGGAGCACCAAGTCAAGGTTTGTGTTCAGTTGTACTCGTTGACTATGGATGCTTCTGAGTTGTGTTGTGGGGCCCGGCACACACGCCAATGCCGTGCATTAGGTCTTTTACATGCAAGACGCTTAGGGGGCGTGCTTAGAGAAATAAACATTTTTTTAAACATCGATACTTATTTGTAGAGGGTAGACGCTTAATTAGACGTCTTTCTTGTAGAAATAGGCAGTGATGCTTAAAAACTGTTTATTTTTCTAAGCACCTCCCTAAACACCTAGCATTGTACAAGCCCTTAAGGGCTTATTTGATTCAAAGGGACTGCATAGGATTTTTGGAGGATTTGAACCCTTAGGATTTTTCCCTGTGATGCTCGTTTGATTAGTAGGATTGGCATCCTTAGGAATTCTTCCATAGGATCCATTTGTACTACATTTTGGTGGAAAATTTCCATCCACTCAATGACTCAAATCTCTTTGTGGAATTCCTTTGTATTTCCTGCGCTATCAAACAATCTTTCAAATCCTGTAGAATACTATAGGACATGCCATCCTATTCCTTCATTTTGACAATTCTGCGAATCAAAGAGGCCCTAAGTTGCTTGCAAAGTCTGGTATTGTGATCCCTCGACGACACTCCCATCTACTTGTGTCCTTATACCTGCTAGCTAGACGTGCCTTGTCCTGAGTGTTATGTTTTAATATTCTTTTCCCTTGCTATTTTTATGGTTTTTGCTCCGGTTTTTGCCATAAGTGGGACCAACTTGTTTAGGTTTTTGAACCGGCTTTTCTCATAAACCGGATCCGCCTTCCTTATAAACTGGATCCGCCAAAACCATGGGATTACTATGGGCTTTGGCAGCTTTTGAGCAATTATATACGAGTATTTACGTGGGGAAACTCTCCTCCCCTCGGTGATTTCCTCGGAAAAAAGAACTACACTGCTATGTTCAAGTCATAGCTTATCGTCAGATCAGATACAAATCCCCAATCTCGCACGTTCGTGTAGAACACACGCATTGATTTTGCGGGAATCCGCTATTTAAATTTCAATCCTCGATCGTATCCGGCGAGCAAACGTTCGAACGTGTAACCGCACACGGGCAGGCCAAACTCCCCTGTGCGCTGGCGTGGCTGCACGTGTCGCCCCCTTCACGGCCATGCCTCGCCCCCAATCTTCTCCGGCGAGATCCCGTCGATCATCGGGTCAGAGCTTGGTGCGGCTGTTGCACTGGTGGCTCTGGACGCGCATCTCCATGACGGCGAACACGAGCCTGCACTCGGAGTATGCCACGGCGCTACGCCTGAACACGCCGAACAGCAGCACCGTGCCGGGGACGGTGGTGGCGGCGTCCAGCGGCAGCGCCCGGCTCTCCACGTCCTCGGCTAGCTGCCTCACCTCCCCGGCGGCGACGAACCGGTCCGCCTCCAGCGTGAGCGCGACCCGGACCTCCGCGTCCCCGCGGCTCGGGACGGCGCCCGGGTCGATCTCGGCGTCCCCGACGTGGGCGCCGCGGTACGATAGGTCGGTGTGGCCCCCGTCGACGTAGGTGAAGGAGGCCGGGTTGGGGTTGTGGACGGACACCGTGATGAGGAGCGTGAGGTTGAGCCGGAGGGACGGGGTCGGGAGGAGCGCGAAGTGCGGGGCGGCGCCCACGAACTGGGTGGACACGAGGCGGATGGTGGGGTCGCGGATGCGGAGGACCGTGAGGAAGAGGACGGCGAGGACGACGGCAAGGGCGAGCAGGACGGCCGTGGTGGCGACGAGGCACCGGCGCCGGCGCCGGCGCGCCTGGTGGTGGAGCGCGGAGGACGGCGTGGGGGGCTTGGAGGACGCCATGGGGGAGCTCGATTTCGATTTAGAGGACGCCATGGGGGAGCTCGATTTCGATTTAGGGGACCCCATGGGAGGATGCAATGGCGTAGGCAAGGCCGGTGAGGGAATTTTGACGAACTGTTGACGATGGACGGTACCGTACTCGTCCGTACGTGGACGGCACCGCATAGCGTGGTGCCGTTGCGTCTGAATTGGTTGAACAGGAACGGAAAAAAAAGGTTCATACGTTGCCTGCTTGAAATTTCTTCAAATCTCAATCATTTCTTTGGGCCTTTTGATTATCATCCAGACATTCTTATTCTTATCTTGGGGCAAATCCAACTCCAACGCGTCCTCCAGCTGCTACGACTTGGGCACGACGACATCGCCTGCAACCGATGCGGCCAGGATCAATGCCAGGCCCGGCCACTTGGTGAACTCCTCGAGCTCGGAGTACTCGGCGGCCTTCTTGTAGGCATCGGCCTTGTTTGGATACCCTGAGTTAGAGTTAGTTTGGTTTAGTTTGGACTCAACTAACCCAAAAGTATCCAAACATGAGGGTTAGTTTGGGTTAGATGCATCTAACCCATAAAAAAAAAACTAACCCGTCCAAGAGGTGCTTGAGATCCAACGCCAAGGAATAGACTTGCTCTCCTGAGGGCGACTCGGGGGCGACCTAGGGCTCCCTCGCGCCGCCACCTCCCCCTTCCCCTCCTCCTCGCCGCTGCCGGAGGCGGTCGCCGGGGCCCCCGCGCGGCTGCCTGTGAGGGCGGCGGCGAGGCCTCTGGCCGCTCCCTTTCGATGGTGAGGGCCCGGATCTGAGGCGGCGGCTTCACCGGTGTGGACGGCGCTTCTCCGGCGGCGGGGAGTGCTCGTCAGTGAGGTTGGTCGGGTCCCCTCGGCTGCGCGGGCAGCGAGGTCCCGGTGGGCGATGGTCATGGCGCGGGGAGGCCCCGGGCTCCCTTCGTCAGATCTGAGGCGATCTGATCTGCTCGTGACGCATGACCTCGGGCCGGCCTGGATCTCCGGCGTGCACGTGCCTGCTGATGTTGTGGCTGGTTCGGAGGTGGCGGCAGGGTGCTTGGCCGGGGGAAACCCTTGGCCGCCGGTGGCGGTCACGGCGTCGATGGCGTCGATGGCGTCCCGGAAGCCATTCCCTCCTTGGTAGTGGCACCGAGGCTCAACTTCTCCTGCCTCACCCCTTCCCCTGCGCCCGAGTGAAAACCCTAGCTCCGGTGGCTAAGCGGCGGCGGCGCCACAGCGTCGTCACCTTCTTGAAGGCGCCGACTTGGGCATGGGGATGCTGGGCGTGCATGGCGAGCTTGTCTGGTTCCTGGTGGCGGCCCGTTCCGGCCGTTTCTCCGATGGGGACCTCGCCCTTCCTTACCATGTACCTGCCGTGGTGGAGCGGTACTTCATCTCACACATTGATGGCGGCGGAGATCGGCGGCATGGCGTTGTGGAGGCTCGGCGTCCAATGCACGGAGATGGACTCGCGCAGGAGGAGGTTGCTGTCTGGCGTCATGGTGACGTCGATGGCAGAGTGGCCAGACAAGGTAGAAGCCTCAATATGATCTGAAGACGGACTTGTGGAAAATGGCAGCGACGACACACGAGTGCGTCTCACCGGATTGTGCCCCAGACCCGGTATGTGGCTCGGCTGGGGCTTCCGGCGTTTGATGTTAGGCTTAGGTGAGTGGTTGGGGTAGTGGCCCAGCTAGCACCACCTTCATCATTTTGATGTTAGGCTTAGATGAGTGGTCTGGGTAGTGGCCCAGCTAGCACGTCTTCATCATTTGGATAGGAGTAGCGGCATATGTTGCCAAGATGGCGGATTCAGACATATTGTTGTAATACTTTGTAAGGTCCTCGAGAATAATCAATAAAGTGGCCATATGCATCTCCTAGATGCAGAGGCCGGGGGACATCCTCCTTTTCTAAAAAAAAAGAGGTGCTTATTTGGGTTAGTTCTCATCGGGATCATTAAAAATATATTTTTTTCCCCGCTCTCTTCGTAGCAGATCCCTCCCACTTTCTCGAAGCTTCTCGTCCTCTCCCTCCCTCCCTCTCGCACCGCCCGTGAAGGCGCCTCACCGTATCCGCGCTCCCGTCCATCAATCTAACCCTGTCATCCAAACACCTCTTCGGTTAGAATTAGTTCAGGGTTAGAATCTAACTCTAACCTCTAACCGAGCTAGAGTATCCAAACAGGGCCATCATCGGCCTCCTCGTCGGTTTCCCCCTCAACCGCTGCTGGTGGACTCGGAGCACGCGCACACTGTGGACTGGGAGCACACACACGGGAGGCGAAGAAGGACCGGCGGCACGCGTCATGCTCGGTCCCAGTTCAGCAGGTTGACGCCCTATGCCGATTCGAGGAGGAGGTCTTCGTGGAGGTGAGCTCGGTGGCTGTCGGTGTACTAAGGTAGGGGTACCTCAGTACTCCAACTTGTGCACGGGCAGTAGCAGCTTCCCGCGGCAGGGCCTACCACGTGCTTGCCGGAGACCTTTCTGATCCATATGAAGCCATTCAAAAACAAAGTATACAAGACAGAAGATCAAGGCCCGGCAAGTGGAGCTTGCCGGGAAGGCCGTCCCAGGCTCAAGATTTCCTCATTAACACAAGACCCTGGCAAGAGGAGCTTGCCAGGAAGACCAGAAGGTTACATTTCAGAAGACATGCCTCGGCGCAGCATGCGCCCCGGCAGGGCCCGGGGAGCGGCAAGCTCCAGGGCCCGGCAAGGTCAAGGCCCCGGCAAGGTGCTTGCCGGGGAGAGTTACGCTGTGTGCCCGCGCTCCAGCTCATCGAACCACGCGTCGCCCTGGGGCCATTCCAGGGACGCGTGGCGGATGGCTGTGCAGCCTGGGGGACACGGTGGCACTCCACGGTGACGAAGCCATCACCGTGGCAAACGGAGACGCAAGGGCGGACGCTTTTGGGGTCGACGGTGACGGGCATTTAATGCTCTTGTCCCCCACTGTCAAAGTAGGTGATGACCACTGTTCATGCACTGTTCGTCCACTGTTCCCGCACTGTTACAACTACCACCAAAGTTACATTTTTACCCTTTCTCCTACGTTGACACCTGTCGGTGACCCCTTGAGCTATAAAAGGAGGCCCATGCACAACGTAGAAAGGGTTCGGAACCTAGATCGCTCATTCGCTCGGTGTAGCTAGTTCTTCAAGCTCCCGAGCTCCAACACTCAATAGCAAACCAAGCAGGAGTAGGGTTTTACGCGTTCATCGCGGCCCGAACCTGGGTAAACTGCCCGCGTGCTCTCCACGATCTGCTCTTTGTGCTCCCTCCGCTCCCTTACCGCACGAACAAGGGGCTCCGGTCCAAGAGGCACGAACCTGGGTAAACTAACCCAAAAGTATCCAAACATGAGGGTTAGTTTGGGTTAGATGCATCTAACCCATAAAAAAAAACTAACCCATCCAAGAGGTGCTTATTTGGGTTAGTTCTCATCGGGATCATTAAAAATATATTTTTTTTCCCCGCTCTCTTCGTAGCAGATCCCTCCCACTTTCTCGAAGCTTCTCGTCCTCTCCCTCCCTCCCTCTCGCACCGTCCGTGAAGGCGCCTCACCGTATCCGCGCTCCCGTCCATCAATCTAACCATGTCATCCAAACACCTCTTCGGTTAGAGTTAGTTCAGGGTTAGAATCTAACTCTAACCTCTAACCGAGCTAGAGTATCCAAACAGGGCCATCATCGGCCTCCTCGTCGGTTTCCCCCTCAACCGCTGCTGGTGGACTCGGAGCACGCGCACACTGTGGACTGGGAGCACACACACGGGAGGCGAAGAAGGACCGGCGGCACGCGTCATGCTCGGTCCCAGTTCAGCAGGTTGACGCCCTAATGCCGATTCGAGGAGGAGGTCTTCGTGGAGGTGAGCTCGGTGGCGGTGTATCTCAAGCTCGTGCGTGTGGCTGGAGGCCGGGCCGGCCGGCACCGAAACCCTCTCCGGGTTGGGATGCCACCCGTTGGGCAGGTGGATGTGGGGCCACAACATGATGATAGCCTGATCCTAGTACCGCTGGCAACGCTCGATGCCGACGTAGACTCGTTCCGACACGCGGTGGCCGCAGGTGGCGTCACGACAAACTTCGCCTCCGCGAAGGAGCTGACCTCATGGTCGGGCGGCTGGGGGCAGAGAGAGGGAGAAGAGTGCCCTCCCCCCGGCGCACATTTAAAAGGAATGTAGGGCGTACACCGAGTGGACGCGGCGCGTCCGTTTCGTGTTCATATGGATGCAAACCCCGAGCCAATTGAGACGAATTTGCGTCCACATGAACACAAAATGGGTCTGTGTCCGCACGTTGGGTTGTGATTTCTGCTGACGCGAATCTAAATAGACTAAACCAGACGATGTTTGTGCGTTGGAGTTGCATTTAGGACTTCTTGTACGGTTCACCAAATGACCCCAAATATCCACAGATATGTCCGGGGGTGTCCACTGACATTTGGTCGGGCGCTGGCATCCAACCCTACACGTCAAACAAGGCAGACACTATCTCCAACCCTACAACTCATTAGGGGGAATGTTGAGGAGTTCCTTGCTAGGATGGGTAGGTGGGCAGGAAGTAAGTAGTCTATTGAGTGAGCGTAGGCACTTCCGCACTTAGGTGCGGTGGATGAATGTTTAGGTGCATCACTTAACATATACTGCATCCATGGAGGGTTTCTTGTACCCTTACCTATCTTCAATGAATGATACACATGCTATGCGTATTCGAGAAAAAAAAAAGGCAAACGAAAGTTCATAGTCCTGTTTAGCACGACAATTTGGCAAAGTGGTGTAATTTTAGCATGACTTTTGCTAAACCGGGCCAGCTCATAGAAATGGCTTGTATTTTTGGATATGCTCATTACAGTTCCTGCTCCTTACCTGGCCAAATGTCCCCGTCAGAATCATGCTTTATGTTAAATGTCCACATCAAATGCTAACTATTAGCTCCTTCCACGGACACACGCCTCTCACCATTTCGCACCTCCAAATAACCTCACTTGTCATGAAGCAACATTTTCTTGACAAATATACCTTATTATGCTACACAAATGTCTGTTGTCCGCAAACCCATCTCATCAAACAATTCCGTACAGAGCAAATAAAACTCCTACATGATTTGAACAACAAGTATCTTCAGTCGATAATTCTCAAGGCAAATCACGTGCTCTGGAGGTTTAGGACACGGGGGCGCTCATGGGAGCCAACTACCAGCAACACGTCGTTGCTGATTGTAGGAAGATGAAACATGGTTTGGTGCGTTTTCAGCTTCGATCTCATGGCGGAACAAGTTGGTGAGCAGAGCACACGCACCAAGTTGAGAAAAATCACACGGTAGCTAGAACTGAGACTTGTCGAGGCTGTTGAAGTAGGGATGCTCCAGCGCGGCTTTGGCTGAGATCCTGTTCGCCGGGTCAAACTGGAGCATTTTCTGCGAGGAACGAGACATGGAAATGTAAGCCCGTAGCTAGACTGTAGTCAAATAGCTAGACCTAATTGATGTAGCCTTGGCATATGAATGGAAAACTGAACTCAAGTTCATCAAAATAATGTTCAGCATAATTAACATCCTAAGATAGCAGACAAATGACAGGGAATGGATGGTTAAGCATAACGCCATAACTTGAATTTGTTGAGCTCGAGAAACAGCAAACAATAACAATAATAATGAAGGATAGTGCATGTTTAGTTTGACAGGCTCATGATTTCAAGCAAAGAGAATGAAGGGTTATCATTTAAGCTTTTCAGTTTACCGATAGCAGGTCAATTCCTTCTGGTTCCATTGTGGGGACTGCACGCGTCAATCTTTGTGCTTTCCACATAGGAAACTCATGCCAGTCCCTCAGAGCAGTTACTCCAGGCCAGTCCTCCTCGGTAGGAGTTCCCAACAGCCTGGTAAGGAACAGTTTTAATTAACGGCTCCCCTCAATGCATGTACAATATAAATTGACAGAAGAAATATTAACTAATAAAATACAGCATATGTCGTACTGGTGCCAATTCGAATCAGAAGTTTTCAGTTATTGGAGCAGGGTCTAACAAAAAAAAGTTTATAAAGTCCACCATCTCAAATTGGGACAAGTTTTGTTACATTTCCAGATCATGGCAAGCACCACATCATGGAAAACCCAGCATATTTTTCAACAGAACAGGACAATAAATAAGTTTGTTCTGAAAGTACTAGCATGATATTCTTGCAACTAAGAAAAGTAGGTTTATCATGATAAGTTGATAAATACATATTCTCAGTACTAATGAGAAGCGGGAGAGAGAGAAAATACCTGAAAATGTGAAGCAGTTGCTGTAACTCAGAGTCACCGGGGAAAAGAGCCTGTTTTCTGACCATCTCGGCTGTACAGAATAAAGAGTACAAACATCAAACGGTGGGGACAGGGAGGGGGATCCAATCAAAAGGGAAAAATAGTTATATGCGTCAAAAGTTAAGGAGAGCAAGGAAAAACTTAGGGAGTTAGCCAGAAATTTAAAAGCATGAGGCCCGTGTGAAATTGGAGCTTAATATCATGGTGATTGACTCTTAACTGCAATACTTATACGCTGAAGGCTTTAGAATTGCTGCTATGGTAATACCTTCATCCAAGCAAATGCAACTTCCACTGATCTAAAGCACAAAACCACTCATCTACTATTTCATAAATATAGACAGGAGTGATCATCAATTCCCTAGTGTAGTTTTGCTGTGATTGTACAGGTGTGCTTTCTGATTCAGTACAATTATATGCGTCAAAAAATATACCAATGAAAACTTCTTTCAAATGTGAATCCAACAGTGTATTTTTTTATGCACGTAACTTATATTTTGCTCGCTTAATCGGTGGTCAAAGTTAGGCTCAAAGTACGAGAGGGACTTGTAAACCTGTCCAGAGGCAGTATTCAATAACATAGACCAAAATTAAGGAGCACTGGCGTACCAAAGATGCATCCAATGGACCAAATATCAACAGCGGTTGAGTAATGTGTTGCTCCAAGCAGTACTTCAGGAGCTCTATACCAAAGTGTCACGATCTACAATACCAAAATAGGGAATAGGATTGAGGAACATACTAAACCATGCTGAAAAATTTCTGTCGAACTAGTGTTCAGTGTTCACTGCCCAATTTTACATTTTACAGATGAATAAAAGAGTAAACAGTACCTCATGGGTGTAGCTTTTCATAGGAACAGTAAAAGCTCTACTTAACCCAAGATCTGCAATTTTCAGTATCATCTTCTCCTTGTCAACCAATAGATTTTGGGGCTTTAAATCCCTATGATATCAAAGAGGAACAATCATAAACCAAATCAGCAACAATTGCAATGTTGTATGGGCTGATAAGTCCAGCAACATAAATCAGAAAACAAAGGTCTAACCGATGAAGGACACCATGGCCATGGCAGTGTGCAATTCCTTTGCATAACTGATACAAAAAACTCTGCAAGAAAGTAAAGAAAGTCATCTATTAGCCCAAAACAGGCCTATCAAAATTAAAATGGACTCCACCATCTGCCATTATAATGACAATTAACAATAGCATCCTCAAAACAAAGGCATGAAGATGAATTGATTCCAAAGCTACCAACAAAATTAAGCTCTGGATTTGGAGGGGGGCACAATCTGTACTCGAGTGTCTGCAAAATACAGAACGCCAGCAGCAGTCAACATTGAGGTTCAACCATTATAGCACTTCTTAGTTCCTAATTTAGTCTCCTGCAACTAGGCTAGTGTAGTAGAGTTTGCATAATTTTTGACGAATTCAAACCTAATACAAATGCATACTACCCTTTCATGGGAATCGGTATTTAGAATGGTTCAATGTTTCATTTCTTCAATTTATTGTAAAGATTAATCTTGTCAATTGTGAATTAAAATTTGCAGCGTAATTCGCTCTGATTGCATATCAATGTTCTGCACGTTTCCGGTGCAAAACTCAGAATTCAGAATGGGCACATAAGCGGAAGTGCCCAAGTCATCAGATCGATGGATAGGCGACTCAGCCGACGTAGCATCGGCGGAAAGCCAAGTGAGCAGAGCAAATCAGCCTCAAAACGAATTAAAATCGCTACCTTGACGACCTGCGTTGGGAGCGGCTTAGGGGCGGGCCCACGGCGGTAGGCGTCGACAAACTTCTTGAGGTCAGTGTCAAGGAACTCGAAGACGAGGTAGAGGACGGGCTTCCCTCTACCGCCGGCGCCGCCGCCCTTGGTGGCCTGCTCGACGGCGAGGAGGCGGACGACGTAGAGGGAGCTGGAGAGGAGGCGGAGGAGGGAGATCTCACGGAGCGCGGTGGGCGGGATCCCTTCGTCGTCCATCTCCAGACGGGTCTTCTTGAGCGCCACCACCTGGCCCGTCGCCTTGTCCTGCGCCTTGTACACCTTGCCGTAGGTGCCCTCCCCGACCTTCTCCAGCTTCTCGTACTTCTCCATGGTGCTTCCGACGGTCCGAGGTCGGCGTCGTCGTCCCTCGATGCGGCTTTTGTGATGGGGGCGCAGGGAGGAGGCGCAAACCCTAGGTGGATCTGGAAGTTTTGAAATGGGGAAGAGAGGGAAAAAAGATGGAAAGAAACGGGTGAAGCGAGTCTGCGACTCTGCGTGGCAGCCTGAGAACGAAAGAGCCGAGTTGAAGATGGGCGCCTGGGCCGCCCCACCCCCCATACACCCACATCCACACCCACACACACCCCACCACACACACACACAAAAAAAAAAAACAATCCCCTTGAGTTAGGGTTGTCTCTACTTTGAGCGACTATCGTCCCCTGCTGCTAGACCAGCCCATGGGCAGCCCGGCCCGGTCAGCCCGACCCGCCCGGCTCGAAAAAGCACGACCCAGCCCGGCTCATCCTTGTCCACAGGCCGGGCTCGGGCCTAGATTTCAAGCCCGATGGCTGGGACGGGCCCAGGCCCATCATATTTGTTGATTAACGAAGAGGTCTGGCTCGTGGCCTGAGGCCCGACGGGCTTTTAGTGTGATGGGCCGGGCTCGGGCCTGGATTTTTTACGACGGGCTTTGGTAGGCCCGGCCCGAAGCCCGGCCCGACTCGACTGATGGGCAGGTATACCTGCTGCCTCCCCCCCATTCTGCTCGGCTCAAACTGATCAAGGGGCGCTTTTTTGTAGTGTTGCGTTGTTTTGTTTGGGGTTTCGGCGGGCATAAGGAAATCTAGAGTTTCGAAAAAAACTCATATGTTTAAGTTCGGGCTCGGTTTGTCAGACATGTCGAACAAAGCTTCTGGATCAAAGGCATCGATAGAGTAGAGGCAAATAACAGAGATGATGGAGGAACTAGGGTTGAAGGATAACCATTTGGATGATGTGATATTCAAGGAGAAGGAGGAGTCAGTGATAACCCACAAGTGATGGGAATAAGTTGTATCCTTTTCGATGAGTAAGAGTGTTGAATCTAATAAGGAAAACGTAGAATTAATATTCTTTTAAGTTGTATCACCCGCTGATACAACTCTACACACACTAAACGTTTGATTTATCTAGAACAAGGGATAAAACTACTTTACAAGAATATAAAGACAGCTTTGCAAGATAATAAAAGAGTTATGTGTTGTTTTAATAAAAGAACAATAAAGTAAAGAGTTTTGGAAGAATAGGGAATAAAAGGATTGTTCCTAAACAACTGGATATGAAACGACAGTGATACTCATCATACTTATAAAGAAGAGGCCTAAGCAACATACTTTTCATACTTGTGTCATATGTTTTTATGATTGGAACTCTTTAACAAGCATCCGCAATGAATAAGGTTTCATTAAGGTAAACCACTACTATAGCATTAAGTTCCAAATCCCCTTTAATTCCATATGCAACAACTCATGAACTCGGGTTTAGGTTTCTATCACTCCCGCAACGCGCTATAAGCAAATCATTAACATATTGCAACACCCTACAGCAGGAACCCTACACATTTGCGTGAGATGATGGGCACCATAAGACAACACCAAATAACATACAATTCATATCAACCATATCATATCACAATTAACCCATATGACAAAAAGAAACTACTCACACATAACAGAGATGCAACGCATCATTGGATAATAATATATATCATCAAACACCATCTTTAAGTAGAGATTACAACGGGGGGAGAGAGAGTACATCGCTCCACGAAGAGGGCGGAAGATGTTGCTGATGGTGGCGATGTTGTTGGTAATGATCGTCGTCACGATGGTTCCCTCGGTGGCAATGCCACCGGGAGAGAGGTGTAACGCCTTGGACACACCCACCGGTGGTCGTTACTCCTGGAGGGACCTAGACTGACCCCACAGATCAATACTAGTCTTTTCTGCGCACTTTGTCCTCACTCGTGCGCACCCGGGAGCAACTTCCCGGTCGGTCATCCATCCTGAAACTACTCCAAGCTGAGCACACTTAACTTTAGAGTTCTATCCAAATGGGCTCCCGGAAAAGAAGGAATTCCTTATTGATATGGGTAGTCTACCATCCCTATTAAGCCAGGCTATCACATACACCCCCACTCAGAGGAACCGGCGTCCTCGTCGGGCCACAGGAACGTTCCCTCTTGGCACATACGTCTGTGCTTCCAGCCCGGCACATGTGCCATGCCATGTGCCACGACGGATCACAAACGTCATGAACAACATGAACGCGCACCTATCCGCAAACATCCGCGTAACCGCGAGGGTTGGCTTTGATAACAACTTGTAACGCCCCGGACACACCCGTCGGTGGTCGTTACTCCTAGAGGGACCTAGACTGGCCCCACAGATCAATACTAGTCTTTTCTGCGCACTTTGTCCTCACTCGTGCGCACCCGGGAGCAACTTCCCGGTCGGTCACCCATCCTGAAACTACTCTAAGCTGAGCACGCTTAACTTTAGAGTTCTATACAAATGGGCTCCCGGAAAAGAAGGAATTCTTATTTATATGGGTAGTCTGCCATCTCTATTAAGCCAGGCTATCACATACACCCCCACTCAGAGGAACCGGCGTCCTCGTCGGGCCACAGGAACGTTCCCTCTTGGCACATACGTATGTGCTTCCAGTCCGGCACATGTGCCATGCCATGTGCCACGACGGATCACAAATGTCATGAACAACATGAACGCGCACCTATCCGCAAACATCCGTGTAACCGCGAGGGTCGGCTCTGATAACAACTTGTAACGCCCCGGACACACCCTCCGGTGGTCGTTACTCCTGGAGGGACCTAGACTGGCCCCACAGATCAATACTAGTCTTTTCTACGCACTTTGTCCTCACTCGTGCACACCCGGGAGCAACTTCCCGGTCAGTCACCCATCCCGAAACTACTCCAAGCTGAGCACGCTTAACTCTAGAGTTGTATCCAAATGGGCTCCCGGAAAAGAAGGAATTCCTTATTGATATGGGTAGTCTATCATCCCTATTAAGCCAAGCTATCACAAGAGGCCCCCTTCTTCTTCATGCTTTGCCTTCCCCCTAGATGGGAGAAGGGTTCCCCTCTGGTCCTTGGCCTTCATGGCTCCCAGAGGCGGGAGCCCCTCTGAGATTGGATCTCCCCTCTCCATTTTCTTTGTGTATTCCCCTCTGTTGCAGTTCTGTTTTCTGGCCGAACATCATTTATTTTATATATGGAGCTCCGTAACTTTGACCAGACTAAAGTTTTGAGGGGATTTTTCAAAATAGCTTTCTTGCGGCTGAATGGGGCCCCCAGCCGATTTAAGGGTTTCCCACAAGGTTAAGGGCTCAAGTACCCCCTGGTCGTGGGGCCTGCCCTTGTGGGGCCCACAAGCACTTCCTTGCCGTGATTCTTTCGCCCAAATTTTTGATAATTCTAATTAAAAAATCACAAAAATAGGCCATTGTGGCTCTGTGAATGTTTCACCTAAAAAGCCAAAAATAATATAAAGCAGGAACTGGCCTTTGGCACTAGGTTAATAGGTTATTCGGATTAAAAATAATATATATATTTTCCAAAATATGTAAAAGTGGTATGATAATAACATGAAACAAAAATATATAGATACGTCGGAGACGTACCAACATCCCCAAGTTTAATTACTGCTTGTCCTCGAGTAGGTAAGTGATAAAACAAAGATAACTTTGTATGGTGCATGCCACCTAGCACAATCTTGATAATAATTAATTGAGGTATGAACTTAGGTCAAATTTGATTCATGTCAATAGTCTATCAATTTGACATTAAAATAACAATACATGGCCATGCAAATAAACAATCATTGTCTTCCTAATATATAGATGTTAAAGAAAGCGATTCCATATACACTTAATCACGATAAGCATGGACACTCAATCTTCCTAGTATAAAGACCTCAAATCATGAACTAATCCAGGTGCCAAACCTAGCACTTAAGTCATACTTTTCACGATTCAGTTGTTGAACTCCCCCGCACTACCTGAGCATGAGCCAATGTCTCAGCACTTTGGATGGCATAGAGAATGGTGATGGGGGTTAATTGGGAAAAAAGTATAAGAAAGCCTCACATCAAGGTGGCTTGGTCGTTAGGCAATGAAGAGGCCTTAGAATTGATATTAATGTGAGGAGTAGGGATTGCCATGCAATGGATGCACTGGAGCTATAAGTGTATGAAAGCTCTCCTAATGCAACTAAGGCGGTGTGTGATACGTCCCCAACGTATCTATATTTTTTTGATTGATCCATGCTATTATATTACCATTCTTGGATTTTTTATATACATTTACAAGAAACTTTATATTATTTTTTGGGACTAACCTATTAACTTAGTACCTAGTGCCCGTTGTTGTTTTTTGCTTTGCAGAATATCAATATCAAACGAAGTCCCAATGCCACAAAACTTTCTGGTGATAAGAGACCCTAGAATCTTTGGTAGGCCACGTAATAAGGCTTGTGGGGCCCACTAGACACCAAGGCGCATCAGGGGCCTTTGGCGTGCCCTAGCGGGTAGTGGGGCCCACGGGCACTGGCTTGACCTACCTCCGGCTCTATAAATACTCTAAAATACCAAAAACCATAGGGGAGTTGGTGAAATACCTTTTTCTCTGCCACAAATTCCAGAACCACGAGATCCAATCTAGAGGCCTTTTTCGACACTCTGACGGAGGGGGAAACGATCACGGAGGGATTCTTCATCATCCTTGTTGTCCCTCCGATGATGCACCACAGACCTACGGGTCCCTAGTTGGTAGCTAGATGGCTTCTTCTCTCTTTTTGATTTTCAATACAATGTTCTCCTCAATGTTTTTGGAGATCTATTTGATGTAATGACTTTTTGCGGTGTGTTTGTTTGGACCCGATGAATTGTGAGTTTATGATCAGATCTATCCATGAATATTATTTGAGTTTTCTCTGAACTCTTTTATGCATGATTATTATAGCCTCATATTTCTTCTTCGATTTATTGGTTTAGTTTGGCCAACTAGATTGATTTTGTTTGGTTCCACCGTAGGGTGCGTCGACTGCAAATTAAAATTTTCCTATGTGCAGAACATCCAGGAAGCTAAGGGAGATGAATCATAGATCGTTACCACTGGATGCGCAGTGCCGTGTAGCGGAAGGCAGCGCGTTCCCAGAGTCGTCTCCTCCTTGCTGATCTCCCACGTAGCCGATCGGATCGTGCGAACAGGTTTGCTGGAGCGGGGCAAGTGCACCGCCTCTAACAGTATCCGCGCGTGCAAGAGGAACGTCATGCGGCAGACTGCTAGGTAGATCACACAACCGGCAGCAAGTCGAGGTGGCTATTCGCAACACATGCAAACCCTAGTGTCAGCGCCGAAGCGATCACCCGAATGAGTGTGCCGCACCTCCACTATATATAGGCATCTGTCGTAGGCTCAACACTTGGGCCTCGCACGGACCCTAAAGCCCAAAGTCTGTTCGATCTGTATCTGAGTCCGAGTAGGACCAAGTTTGACTCGTGGAGTCGGATCCAACCTCACAGGTTCCTTCCCTTAAGCGCGACCCCTTAGGTTCAAGTTGACTTGGTCACAGGTTGGATCACTTATGACCTGCACGGTTGGTAGCAGCCACTAGGAAGGCATGCCGACCACCAAGCAGACTATGAAGCTGGTTAGGCGAACCTGTACAACGTGTCACACTTCTGTTCCCTTTGCCACACGATATATGTTGTCGGGCTCAAGGCGAGATTGTCATCCTTGTGCTAGCCAAGCCTCTTTCTCGTTCCAGTGATGCCGACCCCTATCCGGATTATCTCATTGTCGGGACCCCGATCCTAAGTCACACAGGTCTAGCCTGTAACACATCATATCACTTTGCGGCCTCATGCTCGGTATCCCCACGGGTGCCACCTTACCTGGCCTGGGACCATTTGCGCATTTTGGCACACGTATATGATAGTGTCGCTAGCATCCATATGACAGAGAACCCGGGCCGACATGACCAGTTATAAACCAAAAGTGGCACTAAATTACAGAGACAGGCATACATGACCCAGCAACGAACGTGTCGGTCATCAACGTATGAACCCAAGTCGTAGCAAGCTACAAGGACTTAAAGGAACAACGCGTGACATTTCCCCTAAGGGACAGACACAGGAACGAAGAAGGACACATGCCGGCCAGCCTAAGTGTTCCGGAGCAGTAGCAAGCTACCAAGGCTCAGTGGAAGCACTAGGAGACATTTCCCTGTAAGATAGGCTACCAAAGGTAAACAACTAGGTGTCGGATCCCACACATAGCAATACACATTACACGTACGCATAACATGCAAGTATGTGTTGTACAACATGGCATCACAACATAACTCAACAACTCATATAGATAAAGGCCCAGAAGAGCCATCATAGCATTTATTACAATCAGAGGTCACCAGACCCAACATACAGAGCATACAGGCAACGGAAGCACAACATGTCTGGGTACAGACAACTACAAATGAAAAAGGCTGGGAAGCCTGACTAACTACAAGACCCTCCCAAGGGTACAAGACCGTAGCTGAGGTAACAAGCTAAACATCGAAGTCCACGCGGAACGACTAGCGAGAGTGAAGTCTCTCTGCAAAACATAAATTAAGCAAACGTGAGTACAAAGGTACTCAGCAAGACTTACATCAGAACTAACTACATATGCAACGGTATCAACAAAGGGGTGGTGGAGTTTGACTGCAGCAAGCCATCTTTGACTCGGTGGCTATCCTGAACTACGACTGCAAGTAACTCTAATGAGGTGGCGCACACGAGCCCACATATTCACCAATCAATACACCACTATGGATCCATTCCCGTCTACCTACGAGAAGGCCATCCATAGCACTCACACTTGTCTTGAGTATTTTAGAGTATCCACTTTCGATTGTCTATGTACCACGTAAGCATCCAAGAAGTCCATAACCGCGGACCCGGCTATTCGAATAGATCATGTTAACCCTGCAGGGGTGTACTTCTTCACACACGCTCTCGCCACTTACCGCCATGTACACGTCGTGTATCTCGGCAACCTTCAAGCGGAAGCCTGGCGAGGGTGTCGGCCACGACCTGACTAACCACACAAGTCTCTCGTCCAGGTTTATCGCCTATTCGGGTTCCATCCGTGGGGAGATCCGGCCGGGGTGTCGCTCACGGCCCCAAATGATGTGCGCAGGGTTCCCAAGCCCACCTCGACGGATGGATCTACGCCTGGTACACCGTGCCACGGTGCCTAGTCTGCCCCAAGCCCACATGTACCGTGTGCCACTTGGTAGACTACTAACACTACCTACAAACACCAGAAACTAGTTGCAACTCCTGGACAGAGATCATGTTGATTAATAAGTCGAGAGGGGTCGAGTTACCGGAACCCAATGTGTGGTAGTAGCTTTGTCATTGGACAACTTACACAGAACTCAGTTCTTAAGGACGGTTCCAGTGAGACAACCCACCATGTACTCCTACATGGCCTCTCACCGCTACCTTTACCAAATCGTGTTCACACACTTAGCTCTCAACAGTAGGGCATGTTCACCACATTCCAATTCATCCCCGATGAATCAGACCTGACACAACTCTAAGCAATAGCAGGCATAACCAGAAAGCATGAATGAGTAGGCACAACATGGCTCAAACAACTCCTACTCATGCTAGTGGGTTTCAACTATTTACTGTGGCAATGACAGGTCATGCAGAGGAAAGAGGTTCAGCTACCGCAGCAAAAGCAGTTCAATCGTTGTTGTCCTAATGCAGTAAAGGAGAGCAGGAGCGAGAGAGTGGGATTGTATCAGAATGAACAAGGGGGTTCTGCTTGCCTGGCACTTCTGAAGATAGTAATAGTTCTTCATTGGTGTCATCGAACTCATCGTGGGAACGTCGTCTACTGAGAGGGGGCAAAACCGACAAACAGAGGAAGAACACAATCAATGCAATGCAACAATATGATGCATGAATGTGACATGGCAATATGATGTTTATTGAGCTAATGCAACTAGCAACACAATTAAATGAAGTTGGTTTGAACCAAAGGTTCAAATTCAAACTCCATATTTGATTATTCAAATGCCATTTATTCAAATTGCCCTAAACAGCAGCCATAAGTTGTTCTAACATGCATGAAAATGCCATAAACAGATTCCTTGGATTTTTCTGATCAATTTTCATATATAAATTATTTTCATCTGAGTTATAGATTATTTTCTATGATTTTTAGAAGTTTTGGCTATTTTCTGAAATAAATAAATCATTTCTGATTTATTTAAAATTCCAGAAAATACTTACTGCGTCAGCACTGCGTTAGGCTGAGGTCAGCAGGTCAACTGACCGGCCTGAGTCAAACCTGACGTGTGGGGTCCACACATCAGTGACACATGGACTAAATCCGGTCAAAACCAGCGCTGACTCGGGTTTGACCAGGGCTAGGGCCCACTGTCAGTGGCTATTAGGGGTGTTTAGCGGCAGGGTTTAGCACTAATGACAGCGCCACGTCAGCAGTCGCCGGAGTTTGGCCGGCGGCGACCAAACCGACGGTGGCGCGAGTCGGAAAAACGCTAGGGGGCTCGGTTTTAGGAGCGGTTTGTTGCTATGGCCTGCTGGAGTTCTTGCACATCTAGTGGTGGCATCAGCTCTCGCCGGAGTGGAGCAAAACTGTGGCGGCGACAAATTTTGCGGTGGACGGAGTTCGGGCAGGTGCGGGTGCGGCACTAGGGGGCTCGGGAGGGAAAAATAGAGGTGGCTACGGGCTCCTGGAGGAACACTGAGTGCGGTGACGCGCTCAGTTTTGAGCGTGCGTGGATGTGGCCACGGCAGCGGCATCACCGACGGATCCAAGCTCTCGGGCTCGTCGGCGACGGTGGTTAGAGGGCTACTCGGATGGAGTGACTAGGGGGAAAAGAGAGAGGAGCTCACGACGGTTGCAGCGGTGGCCTCGGTGAGCTCGGGGAGGCGACAGACGTTGCGAATCGACGGCGAGGTCGACGGCGGCCGGAGGTTGAAGACGAGCGCGATGACGACGAAGCAGGGCCTCCCGGCGTCCCGTAGCTTGGTGGAGAGGACGAGAAGGACGCAGCGGAGCTCGTTGGCGCGTCGGAGAGGCGAGGGGGTCACGGTGGCTACGGCTACGGCAACGGCGGCGACAGTGGTGCTCGGCCATGTGTGGAAGGGAGTGAGGGAGAGGCGAGGGGAAGGACTGGAGAGGTCGGCTCGATCCAGACGTCAGCGGCGAGATGATTTGCAGCGTCGCGCTGGCGAGGGGAGGGCCAGGCAGGCAGGTGGCGTGGAGGCACGGCCGTGCGCGCGCGCCGGCCACACGCCTGGCCGACTGGCGCCAGGAGGACGACGGCGGTGGTGGGCTGAGCCTGTGGGCCGTACAGGAGCTGGGCCGGCTCTGGTGCAGGTAAGCAGCCCAGGTACTTCTCTCTCTCACTGATTTCTAATTTAGTTTCTGTTTTCTATTTTCTGTAATTATTTTGGCTTTAATAAAAATGCCAGAGCATTTTTCAAAAATCATGAGACTGATTGTGGCCACTGTTTGGATTATTCCCAACAGCCAACATTTCAGTTCATGAATATTTGGACATTTAAAATTAATATATAAAATTTAAATGCCCAAATGCAAATATGGTATGATTTAAATCAGTGCCCATAATATTCCACAAAAATGTTTAGTATTTTTGGTTTGGTCTCAAAGCCTTGCCAAAATTATCAGACATTGATGAAGGCATTTTGGTCATTGGAAAAGATTTTAGGTTAAACCTAATTGCCTTGATTTGGTGCTAGGGTTTAATCATCCCCATTTCAAGTTTCCTTTGAAAATAAACATGATGACATGGAGAGCAAGCAAAGACAACAGGGGAAGCTAGGGCTGTGACAACTCACCCCCACTAAACAAGAATCTCGTCCCGAGATTCAAGCATAGGGTAATAAATCAGAGGGGACACTAACTAACACAACCTTCATGATCCAAGTGCCCTTCATATGAACGTTAATTGATAGCATCATGTTGATCTAACATCTTTGCTTTAAGATCTTCATCTAACCAGATGATAATGGAGACATACTCTGTAGAAATCGATCTTCCCGAAGATCGAGGAACTAAAGATCAACTCATGGAGTGAGACTTTGAAGCATCACTTGAGCTGAGACACGGAACACCCATCCAAGAGGATGGAGTGAAACAAATGATGAAGGTTCACTTGGTAGGCAATAATTCCACACCTAAGAGGATGGTGATCGATGTCACCAAACGGGGCACCTTAATGAAGGTGACTCGTAGAGTTATTCCCTTAAGTGGCAAAAAGAATTACTTTTGATATAGAGATCATTGAAATTCCCTATACCAGCTTGAGGCAAATCACAATTGATAGTTTGAAGGAGTTCGAAGGAACGACATACTCCAACTATAATAGATGATGGGGACTACCTTGTTGAAGACAACACAACGGATGATTTTGGTTACCATCAGGAATGGATGAGACCCATGGTAAAAATGGCACATTGGCGGTGCAAGCTAGGAACAAAATGCAAATGCTGGGAATTATTCTGGTAACTAGGAAGGAAACCAACAGTAGAGAGTGAATCTACTCTTTGAGAGGTTATAGCATAACCAAGAACACTGGGAGCAATCCCGGTTAGTGTCGAGGATAACACCTAGTGCTTGTGCGTGCTCTCAAGAACTTGAGCATTCCCATATTCATCAAGTTTTACCAATATCCATGTCAAGGATCCTGGTAACACAACATACGACCATGATGAATAGCGATGGACGATGCAAATGCAAGGAAGTTAACACTTTCTCAGATTTCACCTTAGCGGTGTCAAGGGCAAAATCTGGATGATCGACCGAGAGACATTTAGCACTCCGCTTCTAATGTTCTCCTTGATGTGCTAGCGTAACCCATTTATTAAAATGGTTTTGTACCTAGAACGTCAAGTAAAAGGTCAGACTTCAGGAGCACAAAAATCCATAAGGAACAACTAGGGAGTAAATCCTACGAAATCCTTATGGGGAGGTGGCCAACTTCTTCAATTCAAGATACTACATCAATAGGTCTTCCGGCCGGATGTGTTGGCCACGACATCCACTTTACCGGTAATCGAGAGACCAATACTATAGTTCTTGGGAAATGCACCAACCATCATATCTGCCTGAGATTCAGTTCTGATTGGTGTCAGGATATTCTAGACTCATCGAGTCCAGAAAGAAAAATAAAAGTTTGCAACACAAATTGACGAGACGGCGTTGCGAGATTCTCGGGAATGATCTACGACAGCTAGCTCCAAAACATGAGCTAGTTCTGCTACAAATTTGTGAACCCGTTGTCCAAGACAAGCATGACCACGTAGTAGTCTTATGATAAAACACTACCGAGTTCAGGTGGGAACCATCATCAAGGATATCGAAGTCCTTGCATAAGTCTAGCTCTTAAGAAGAAACTTCTTCTCCTTGAACAAATCAATCAGTGGCTTGGTGTGCTAGGGATACATATAGAGTGAAGGTTGCAAGTCTTCAAACCACAGAATACTTCGCACGTATGCATGACTGACTTGGGATGATTCCACAGGAAGCAAAACAACTTTCTCGAACTCACGGTGGCAACTTACATCAATTACACATGAATTAGGGAAAGTCTCTTCTCTCATTCAACATATACCTCATGAACGGGACACGAAGGCAATGCTTACAAAGTTTCCAACACTAGCTTAATGTCCTACAAAATCATGGAGAAGATAAGGATGTTTGTTGATGGGTTCAACAATAATCCGTCCAGGTTTCCATGGAGATGGAATTCCATAATTATGTGAACAAGTGATAGTATTGGTCAGACCAAGGTGATATAATGGTGTATGCTCGAGGGATCAACCACGAGTAAGACAACATTATGAACATCGTTGGTTCCGATTTGATTTGATGATAGCCCATACTCAAATCAAAGTTTTGATATGACAATAGGTCTAACAACTGATCACAGGGACCAATTGATGAAGATATCATCTATCTTCAATACACACACAAGATATCCCTTTGGGGTGAGCTATGTGGGTTAAGCTTTTATCTTCCAACTCTCCAAGTTGTTGTTTAGCATTAACCAACTAGTTCAGGGTATCCAACACAGATTCTTGGAGAAAGGTTGGTTTACAAGAGTACCAACTTGATCACGAACTCAACATAGCGGTCAGGTGACAACCTGGTAATACTTCCGAGAAGATATTCGGAAAATCACGAACCACCGATATGTTGCTAAGTCCGAGAACAATCTTGCTTTTCAAGGCAAGACGATATGATCAAATGAGCGAGGACTTAACAAAATCCTAGTTCATCAATCAAGGAGTGCACCAGGAAAGTGGACTAGGTAGCACGATCAATCTTAGGATGATGATTCGGTAACCATCATGCTAAGAATGAGATTATCGTCCATTAACTACCAAGCAACGAAGTTGCTAGTAGTATTGATTTCACACATCACAATTCACTTGTCGGTGTTCCGGTCATAACAACACGGAGACCGAGGAATGAACGACGATGGTGAGAAGTATTACTGTATCAAGAGTTCATAGGAGGTTGTGCAATTCCCAGGACATTCTTGACATAAAGATGGTAATACTCCAGGATAGACCAGTTTAGAAGCTGGATTAGCATTCTTCATCTGCGAAGTACAACTTCTTTGACCCAATCCTGGATATGGATAAGGTACTGGAGTTTATTTCTCCTAGTCAATCCAGAATAGAATGGCTTGACGGACCACAAGGGTAAAAGGCATCGATGAACACGAGTGCACAACTACTCCTGACTATCAACTGATAGACGGGGGTCATATTACAACTAAAGAGGGACAACTCAAGGAACATATAACTTTCTGAGTTGTGGTTGCATAGATTAGCATGTCGAACGAGTTCAACATATTTCTCCCGGATAACCCATGCAGAAAGATAGAATTGGCAGAGTCACAATGTGGAATGGTGAACTCATCAAGAGCACTCTGGTTGTGATCTTTTGGTTTAGAAGAACTTCTGCCATAACGGTTCATGGTATTGGAAGAATGATTCACCACGGACCTCGAGGACTGTCACAAGGTTACTAATATCCTAAGGAACGAGCAAATACTATCAACATGAAGTAAGTAGGGAGAATCTCGGGTTTAAGAACCCATGAGTAGAATGCCTACTAACTAAATGGCATCATGGGATGCTTTCGAGAATAATGGCCAGAATCATCACGCTGAGAATATAAAACATTGCTGGATTACTGGGTGATACTCTAGACACCTAGGGTCATAATAATAACTCCAACATATGTGTCGAGGTAACAGAGTACCTCAACACACCGACTAGTGTGATTAATCTGGCCTAAAAGAACATTAAGAACATGTAGGAAGGATTTGCAAATGCCTCAGATTGTTTAGAGACCTGGGATGACTCGGACAGCATAACGGCTGTAAATGCTCGAAAATACTTTTGAGACTCATGCACAAAGATAGCATAACCACTCAACATCATAATGTCAAGGTTCGAGACCAACAGTTGAACACACAGAAGTAGAATAAACTGAACTGAGAGTTGAATCCACAATTAACGTGATCCTGATAGACATAAGAGAAAGCCTAGTTCTTAATCCCCGTGGAATAGGAGAAGGTTACTCAGATCAGAAGATCATAAGGTAAAGGAGTAAAAAGAGCCTTACGTTCCCTTCCACAATCAATTCCCTTATATAACTAAAGAATTTCTAGACACGACTTCGACCAGTTTGGCTTGCTAATCCTACAGACAGTCAGGCTCTGATACCAAAGCTGTCGGGACCCCGATCCTAAGTCACACAGGTCTAGCCTGTAACACATCATATCACTTTGCGGCCTCACGCTCGGTATCCCCACGGGTGCCACCTTACCTGGCCCGGGACCGTTTGCGCATTTTGGCACACGTATATGATAGTGTCGCTAGCATCCATATGACAGAGAACCCGGGCCGACATGACCAGTTATAAACCAAAAGTGGCACTAAATTACAGAGACATGCATACATGACCCAGCAACGAACGTGTCGGTCATCAACGTATGAACCCAAGTCGTAGCAAGCTACAAGGACTTAAAGGAACAACGCGTGACATTTCCCCTAAGGGACAGACACAAGAACGAAGAAGGACACATGCCGGCCAGCCTAAGTGTTCCGGAGCAGTAGCAAGCTGCCAAGGCTCAGTGGAAGCACTAGGAGACATTTCCCTGTAAGATAGGCTACCAAAGGTAAACAACTAGGTTTCGGATCCCACACATAGCAATACACATTACACGTACGCATAACATGCAAGTATGTGTTGTACAACATGGCATCACAACATAACTCAACAACTCATATAGATAAAGGCCCAGAAGAGCCATCATAGCATTTATTACAATCAGAGGTCACATGACCCAACATACAGAGCATACAGGCAACGGAAGCATAACATGTCTGGGTACAGACAACTACAAATGAAAAAGGTTGGGAAGCCTGACTAACTACAAGACCCTCCCAAGGGTACAAGACCGTAGCTGAGGTAACAAGCTAAACGTCGAAGTCCACGCGGAACCACTAGCGAGACTGAAGTCTCTCTGCAAAACATAAATTAAGCAAACGTGAGTACAAAGGTACTCAGCAAGACTTACATCAGAACTAACTACATATGCAACAGTATCAACAAAGGGGTGGTGGAGTTTGACTGCAGCAAGCCAGCTTTGACTCGGTGGCTATCCTGAACTACGACTGCAAGTAACTCTTTTGAGGTGGCGCACACGAGTCCACATATTCACCAATCAATACACCACTATGGATCCATTCCCGTCAACCTACGAGAAGGCCATCCATAGCACTCACACTTGTCTTGAGTATTTTAGAGTATCCACTTTCGATTGTCTATGTACCACGTAAGCATCCAAGAAGTCCATAACCGCGGACCCGGCTATTCGAATAGATCATGTTAACCCTGCAGGGGTGTACTTCTTCACACACGCTCTCGCCACTTACCGCCATGTACACGTCGTGTATCTCGGCAACCTTCAAGCGGAAGCCTGGCGAGGGTGTCGGCCACGACCTGACTAACCACACAAGTCTCTCGTCCAGGTTTATCGCCTATTCGGGTTCCATCCGTGGGGAGATCCGGCCGGGGTATTGCTCACGGCCCCAAATGATGTGCGCAGGGTTTTCAAGCCCACCTCGACGGATGGATCTACGCTTGGTACACCGTGCCACGGTGCCTAGTCTACCCCAAGCCCACATGTACCGTGTGCCACTTGGTAGACTACTAACACTACCTACAAACACCAGAAACTAGTTGCAACTCCTGGACAGAGATCATGTTGATTAATAAGTCGAGAGGGGTCGAGTTACCGGAACCCAATGTGTGGTAGTAGCTTTGTCATTGGACAACTTACACAGAACTCAGTTCTTAAGGACGGTTCCAGTGAGACAACCCACCATGTACTCCTACATGGCCTCTCACCGCTACCTTTACCAAATCGTGTTCACACACTTAGCTCTCAACAGTAGGGCATGTTCACCACATTCCAATTCATCCCCGATGAATCAGACCTGACACAACTCTAAGCAATAGCAGGCATAACCAGAAAGCATGAATGAGTAGGCACAACATGGCTCAAACAACTCCTACTCATGCTAGTGGGTTTCAACTATTTACTGTGGCAATGACAGGTCATGCAGAGGAAAGGGGTTCAGCTACCGCAGCAAAAGCAGTTCAATCGTTGTTGTCCTAATGCAGTAAAGGAGAGCAGGAGCGAGAGAATGGGATTGTATCGGAATGAACAAGGGGGTTCTGCTTGCCTGGCACTTCTGAAGATAGTAATAGTTCTTCATCGGTGTCATCGAACTCATCGTCGGAACGTCGTCTACTGAGAGGGGGCAAAACCGACAAACAGAGGAAGAACACAATCAATGCAATGCAACAATATGATGCATGAATGTGACATGGCAATATGATGTTTATTGAGCTAATGCAACTAGCAGCACAATTAAATGAAGTTGGTTTGAACCAAAGGTTCAAATTCAAACTCCATATGTGATTATTCAAATGCCATTTATTCAAATTGCCCTAAACAGCAGACATAAGTTGTTCTAACATGCATGAAAATGCCATAAACAGATTCCTTGGATTTTTCTGATCAATTTTCATATATAAATTATTTTCATCTGAGTTATAGATTATTTTCTATGATTTTTAGAAGTTTTGGCTATTTTCTGAAATAAATAAATCATTTCTGATTTATTTAAAATTCCAGAAAATACTTACTGCGTCAGCACTGCGTCGGGCTGAGGTCAGTAGGTCAACTGACCGGCCAGAGTCAAACCTGACGTGTGGGGTCCACACGTCAGTGACACATGGACTAAATCCGGTCAAAACCAGCGCTGACTGGGGTTTCACCAGGGCTAGGGCCCACTGTTAGTGGCTGTTAGGGGTGTTTAGCGGCAGGGTTTAGCACTAATGACAGCGCCACGTCAGCAGTCGCCGGAGTTTGGCCGGCGGCGACCAAACCGACGGTGGCGCGCGTCGGAAAAACGCTAGGGGGCTCGGTTTTAGGAGCGGTTTGTTGCTATGGCCTGCTGGAGTTCTTGCGCATCTAGTGGTGGCATCAGCTCTCGCCGGAGTGGAGAAAAACTACGACGGCGACAACTTTTGCGGTGGCCAGAGTTCGGGCAGGTGCGGGTGCGGCACTAGGGGGCTCGGGAGGGAAAAATAGAGGTGGCTACGGGCTCCTGGAGGAACACTGAGTGCGGTGACGCGCTCAGTTTTGAGCGTGCGTGGATGTGGCCACGGCAGCGGCATCGCCGGTGGATCCGAGCTCTCGGGCTCGTCGGCGACGGCGGTTAGAGGGCTACTCGGATGGAGTGACTAGGGGGAAAAGAGAGAGGAGCTCACGACGGTTGCGACGGTGGCCTCGGTGAGCTCGGGGAGGCGACGGACGTTGCAAATCGACGGCGAGGTCGACGGCGGCCGAAGGTTGAAGACGAGCGCGATGACGACGAAGCAGGGCCTCCCGGCGTCCCGTAGCTTGGTGGAGAGGACGAGAAAGACGCAGCGGAGCTCGTTGGCGCGTCGGAGAGGCGAGGGGGTCACGGTGGCTACGACTACGACAACGGCGGCGAGAGTGGCGCTCGGCCATGTGTGGAAGGGAGTGAGGGAGAGGCGAGGGGAAGGACTGGAGAGGCCGGATCGATCCAGACGTCAGCGGCGAGACGATTCACGGCGTCGCGCTGGCGAGGGGAGGGCCAGGCAGGCAGGTGGCGTGGAGGCACGGCCGTGCGCGCGCGCCGGCCACACGCCTGGCCGACTGGCGCCAGGAGGACGACGGCGATGGTGGGCTGGGCCTGTGGGCCGTACAGGAGCTGGGCCGGCTCTGGTGCAGGTAAGCAGCCCAGGTACTTCTCTCTCTCACTGATTTCTAATTTAGTTTTTGTTTTCTATTTTCTGTAATTATTTTGGCTTTAATAAAAATGCCAGAGCATTTTTCAAAAATCACGAGACTGATTGTGGCCACTGTTTGGATTATTCCCAACAGCCAACATTTCAGTTCATGAATATTTGGACATTTAAAATTAATATATAAAATTTAAATGCCCAAATGCAAATATGGTATGATTTAAATCAGTGCCCAAAATATTCCACAAAAATGTTTAGTATTTTTGGTTTGGTCTCAAAGCCTTGCCAAAATTATCAGACATTGATGAAGGCATTTTGGTCATTGGAAAAGATTTTAGGTTAAACCTAATTGCCTTGATTTGGTGCTAGGGTTTAATCATCCCCATTTCAAGTTTCCTTTGAAAATAAACATGATGACATGGAGATCAAGCAAAGACAACAGGGGAAGCTAGGGCTGTGACACTCATAATCCTTGTCGCATGGCCATGCTTATCCCAATCGGATCACACGAGGGACCCAGAGTATATCTCTCCTGATCGGAGGGGCAAATCCCATCTTGCTCGACCATGTCTCGCAGCATGGGTCTGGACAAACCCGAAACCTACCTTTGTAGCTACCTAGTCACGGAGTAGCGTTTGGTCGGCCCAAAGCAAGTCTGTCACCATCTGAGTACATGTGTCAGCTCAGGTTTTAGGACATAGAACGTATGTTATACTAGAGACTCACATATGACATATCACTACGTCTCATAGTTGGGTCTATCCGACTCGGACCTTATCTCGACTCGGATCCGACTATGTCGAATCCGACCAGACCTTTCCAAGTCCATATTATCCAGTTAGCATCCAATGCTCCATGGCTAGTGAGACTGAGCCATCCACCGTGCCATATGCCAGTATAGTCCGACGTGTGTCCACACATCACTTACGACTAGGGACCATTTAGGATGTATCATACAACACAAGATCTCACAGACAAGTTACGTACTTGCCAACAAGTATCATTGATTACATCCAAGGACTATCTTTATTCATAAACACATAGGAAATATCATCATACATGATTGCCTCTGGGGCATATCTACAACAGATTTTTCTTACCATGGGATGATGTGCTTTGTGATGGGTTATCTTGTGGTGCTCAATCTTAGTGACAGAAATAGACATGACACAAATGTATTGTTGCTATTAAGGATAAAAATATGGGGTTTATTCATAGTGAGTTTATCTTGTGTACATCATGTCATCTTGCTTAAGGCATTACTCCGTTCTTTCATGAACTTAATACACTAGATGCATGCTGGATAGCGGTCGATGTGTGGAGTAATAGTAGTAGATGCAGGCAGGAGTCGGTCTACTAATCTTGGGCGTGATACCTATATACATGATCATTGCCTTGGATATCGTCATAATTATTTGCTTTTCTATCAATTGCCCAATAGTAATTTGTTTACCTACTGTATGCTATTTTCTCGAGAGAAGCATCTAGTGAAAACTACGACCCCCGGGTCTATTTTCTATCATATATTAAAACCAAAAATACCTTGCTACAATTTTATTTTATTTATTTTATTTTGTATTTTTGTTAGATCTATTTATCAAAACCCATACAATTTAATCTTTCTCAATACCGTTGAGGGATTGACAACCCCTCTACGCGTTGGGTTGCAAGTATTTGTTGTTTGTGTGCAGGTGTAGTTTACGTAGTTTTGCTTGGTTCTCCTACTCGATTGATAACTTGGTTTCATAACCGAGGGAAATACATACTTATCTGTACTGTACTAAATCATCCCCTCCTCTTCGTGGAAATCGCAACACAACTCACAAGTAGCAGGAAGAATTTCTGGTGCCGTTGTCGGGGAGACATCATCAACATCTATCAAGTACCTGTGCATAAACTTTCATCTCCTTACATTTAATTTATTTTCCATTTGCCTCTCGTTTTATCTCCCCCACTTCTAAAAGTTTTTACAAAAATACAAAAATATTTTATGTTTGCCTTTTTCTTGTTTGATCTTTTGTTTGCTTGTGATCTTGTTGTTGGGAAATGTAGCATGCAATTTCAAAAAAATCCTACGCTCACGCAAGATCTATCTAGGAGATGGATAGCAACGAGAGGGGGAGAGTGTCTCTACGTACCCTCGTAGACCGAAAGTGGAAGCGTTTGACAACGCGGTTGATGTAGTCAAACTTATTCTCATGCTGACTGATCAAGCACCGAACGTACGGCAAGTCCGAGTTGTGCACACGTTCAGCTTGATGACGTCCATGCCTTCTTGATCCAGCAAGTCAGGCGTAGGTGTAGATGAGTTCCGGTAGCACGACTGCGTGATGACGGTGATGGTGAAGTGATTTCTGCAGGGCTTTGCTTATGCTCTACAAAATTATGACCGAGGGAGTAACGATGGAGGGGGGAGCCACACACGGCTAAGACAATGTCTAGATTATGTGTGGTGCCCCCCTCAAGTATATATAGGTGGGAGGGAGAGGAGGCAGCTAGGGGTGCGCCCCCAAGTAGGCCGAATCCTACTTGGGGTGCCTCCCCAATTCGGCCTCAACCATGCCATATATTCGGAGCGAAGAAAGGTAGGGATAGGGAGTGGGAATCCTAGTCCAAACTTTCCTTCCTCCTTTCTTCTTTCCCCTCTTGGCCCAATAGGCCCATATCTTTTTCCGGGGGTGCCGAAACACTTTCCGGTGACCCGATAAGTACCCGATACCCTCCGGAACACTTCCGGTGTCCGAATACCATCATCCTATATATCAATCTTTACCTCTCGACCATTTAGAGACTCCTCGTCATGTCTGTGATCTCATTCGGGACTCCGAACAAAATTTAGTCACCAATCATATAACTCATATAACACTATATCGTTATCGAATGTTAAGCATGCGGACCCTACGTGTTCGAGAACTATGTAGACATGACCAAGATGACTCTCCGATCAATAACCAATAGCGGAACCTGGATGATCATATTGGCTCCTACATATTCTACGAAGATCTTTATCGGTCGAACCGTTATGACAACATACGTTATTCCCTTTGTCATCGGTATGTTACTTGCCCGAGATTCGATCGTTGGTATCTTCATACCTATTTTAATCTCTCTTTACTCATTCCGTAATACATCATCCCGTAACTAACTCATTAGTCACTTTTCTTGCAAGGTTTATTATGATGTGTAACCGAGAGGGCCTAGAGATACCTCTCCGATACTCGGAGTGACAAATCCTAATTTTGATCTATGCCAACCCAACAATCTCCCAGTTATGTTGTGACATTTGATAGCACACAAGGCATTTCTCCGGTATCCGGGAGTTGCATAATCTCATAGTCGGAGGAATATGTATTTGACATGAAGAAAGCAATAGCAGTAAAACTGAATGATCATTATGCTAAGCTAATGGGTGGGTCTTGTCCATCACATCATTCTCCTAATGATGTGATCCCGTTCATCAAATGACAACACATGTCTATGGTTAGGAAACTTAATCATCTTTGACTTGATTAACGAGCTAGTCTAGTAGAGGCTTACTACGGACACGATGTTTTGTCTATGTATCCACACATGTATCAAGTTTCCGGTTAATACAATTCTAGCATGAATACTAAACATTTATCATGATATAAGAAATATAAAATAGCAACTTTATTACTGCCTCGAGGGCATATTTCCTCCAGTCTCCCACTTGCACTAGAGTCAATAATCTAGTTCACATCGTCATGTGATTAACACCAATAGTTCACATCGCCATGTGATTAACACCCACAGTTCACATCACCATGTGACCAACACCCAAAGGGTTTACTAGAGTCAATAATCTAGTTCACGTCGCCATGTGATTAACACCCAATTAGTACTAAGTTGTGATCATGTTTTGCTTGTGAGAGAATTTTAGTCAACGGGTCTGTCACATTCAGATCCGTATGTATTTTGCAAATTTCTATGTTTACAATGCTTTGTATGGAGCTACTCTATCTAATTGCTCCCACTTTTAATACACATCCAGATTGATACTTAAAGTCATCTGGATTATTGTCAAAGCTTACATCGACGTAACTCTTTACGACGAGCTCTTTATAACCTCCATAACCGAGAAACATCTCCTTAGTCCTTTTTAAGGTAACTAAGGATAATTTTGACCGATGTCCAGTGATCTAATCCTGGATTACTATTGTACCTCCTTGCTAAACTCATGACAAGGTACATAATAGGTTTGGTACACAACATGGCATACTTTATAGAACCTATGGCAGAGGCATAGGGAATGACTTTCATTCTCTCTATATTTTTGTGCCGTGGTCGGGCTTTGAGTCTTACTCAACTTCATACCTTACAACTCAGGGAAGAACTCCTTCTTTGACTAATCCATTTTGAACTACTTCAAAATCAAAGTATGTACTTATCGAAAGTATTATAAAGCGTCTTGATCTATCTCTATAGATCTTGGTGCCCAATATTAAAGCAGCTTCACCGAATTCTTTTATTGAAAAATTCCTTTTAAATAATCCTTTATGCTTTCCAGAAAATTCTACACCATTTCCGATCAACAATACATCATTCACATATACTTATCAAAAGTGTTGTAGTGCTCCCACTCACTTTCTTGTAAATACATGCTTCACCATAAGTTTGTATAAAACCATATGCTTTGATCACCTTATTAAAGCGTATATTCCATCTCCCAGATGCTTGCACCCATCCATACATGGATCGCTAGAGCTTGCACACTTTGTTAGCACCTTTAGAATTGACAAAACCTTCTGGTTGCATCATATACAACTCTTCTTTAAGAAATCCATTAAGGAATGCAGTTTTGACATCCATTTGCCAGATTTCATAAAATGTGGAAATTCCTAACATGATTCGGACAGACTTAAGCATTGCTACGGGTGAGAAACTCTCATCGTAGTCAACTCCTTGAACTTGTCAAAAACCTTTCACAACAAGTCGAGCTTTGTAGACAGTAACATTACAATCAACATCAGTCTTCTTCTTGAAGATCCATTTATTCTCTATGGCTCGCCGATCATCGAGCAAGTCCACCAAAGTCCACACTTTGTTCTCATACATGGGTCCTATCTCAGATTTCATGGCCTCAAACCATTTATTGGAATTTGGGCTCATCATTGCTTCTTCATAGTTCGTACGTTCGTCATGGTCTAGTAACATGACTTCCAGAACATGATTACTGTACCACTCTAGTGCGGATCGTGCTCTGGTTGATCTACGTAATTCGGTAGTAACTTGATCTGAAGTTTCATGATCATTATCATTAGCTTCCTCTCTAGTTGGTGTAGGCATCACGGGAACGGTTTTCTGTGATGAGCTACTTTCCTATTTGAGAGAAGATACAGTTACCTCATCAAGTTCTACTTTCCTCCCACTCACTTCTTTCGAGAGAAACTCCTTTTCTAGAAATGATCCGTTCTTAGCAACAAAGATCTTGCCTTCGGATATGTGGTAGAAGGTGTACCCAATAGTTTCTTTTGGGTATCCTATGAAGACACACTTCTCCGATTTGGGTTCGTGCTTATCAGGCCGAAGCTTTATCACATAAGCATCGCAACCCCAAACTTTAACAAACGACAGCTTTGGTTTCTTGCCAAACCATAGTTCAGACGGTGTCGTCTCAACGGATTTAGACAGTGCCCTATTTAACGTGAATGCAACTATCTCTAATGCAAAACCCCAAAATGATAAAGGCAAATTGGTAAGAGACATCATAGAATGCACCATATCTAATAGAGTACGGTTCTGACGTTCGGACACACCATTACGCTGTGGTGTTCCATGTGGCGTGAGCGGTGAAACTATTCCACATTATTTCAAATGAAGACGAAACTCGTAACTCAAATATTTGCCTCCGCGATCAGATCGTAGAAACTTTATTTTTTTTGTTACGATGGTTCTCTACTTCACTCTGAAATTCTTTGAACTTTTAAAATATTTCAGACTTATGTTTCATCAAGTAGATATATACCCATATCTACTCAAATCATATATGAAGGTGAGAAAATAATGATACCCGCCGCATGCTTCAACACTCATCGGACCGCATACATCGGTATGTATTATTTCCAGTAAGTCATTAACTCGCTCCATTGTTCTAGAGAACGGAGTTTTAGTCATCTTGCCCATGAGGCATGGTTCGCAAGTATAAAATGATTCATAATCAAGTGATTCCAAAAGTCCATCAACATTGAGTTTCTTCATGAGCTTTACACCAATATGACCTAAACGGCAGTGCCACAAGTATGTTGCACTATCATTATCAACTCTGCATCTTTTGGCTTCAATATTATGAATATATGTATTACTATGATCGACATTCAATAAACCATTCTCCTTGGGTGTATGACCATAGAAGGTTTTATTCATGTAAACAGAATAACAATTATTCTCTGACTTAAATGAATAATCGTATTGCAATATACACGATCCAATATTGTTCATGCTCAACGCAAACGCCAAATAACATTTATTTAGGTTTAACACTAATCCCGATAGTATAGGGAGTGTGTGATGATGATCATATCAATCTTGGAACTACTTCCAACACACATCGTCACCTCACCCTCAACTAGTCTCGGTTTATTCTGCCACTCCTATTTCGAGTTACTAATCTTAGCAACCGAACAGGTATCAAATACCCAGGGGTTACTAAGAACACTAGTGAGGTACACATCAATAACATGTATATCAAATATACCTTTGTTCACTTCGCGATCCTTCTTATGCCAAATATTTGGGGTAGTTCCGCTTCCAATGACCCTTTTCTTTGCAGTAGAAGCACTCAGTTTCAGGCTTGGGTCTAGCTTTGGGCTTCTTCTTGGGAGTGGCAACTTTCTTGTCGTTCCTTTTGAAGTTCCTTTTCTTTCCCTTGCCCTTTTTATTGAAACTAGTGGTCTTGTTAACCATCAACACTTTGATGTTCCTTCTTGATTTCTACCTTCACCGATTTCAGTATCACGAAGAGCTCGGGAATCATTCTCGTCATCCCTTGCAATATTATAGTTCATCACGAAGTTCTAGTAGCTTGGTGATAGTGACTAGAGAACTCTGTAAATCACTATCTTATCTGGAAGATTAACTTCCACTTGATTCAAGTGATTGTAGTATCCAGACATTCTGAGCACATGCTCACTAGCTGAGCTATTCTCCTCCATCTTGTAGGCAAAGTATTTGTCAGAGATCTCATACCTGTCGACATGGGCATGAGTCTGAAATACCAATTTCAGCTCTTGGAACATCTCATATGCTCTGTGGAGTTCAAAACATTTTTGAAGTCCCAGTTCTAAGCCGTAAAGCATGGCACACTAAACTATTAAGTAGTCATCATACCGAGCTTTGCCAAACATTCATAACGTCTGCATCTGCTCCTGCAATAGGTCTGTCACCTAGTGCATCAAGGACATAATACTTCTGTGCAGCAATGAGGATAATCCTCAGATACCCAGTCTGCATCATTGCTACTAACATCTTTCAACTCAATTTTCTCTAGGAACATATCAAAAAACATAGGGGAGCTACAACATGAGCTATTGATCTACAACATAATTTCCAAGTACTATCAGGACTAAGTTCATGATACACTAAAGTTCAATTAATCAAATTACTTAAGAACTCCCACTAGATAGACATCCCTCAAGTCATCTAAATGATACGTGATCCAAATCAATTAAACCATGTCCGATCATCACGTGAGATGGAGTAATCATCAATGGTGAACATCTCTATGTTGATCATATCTACTATATGATTCACGTGCGACCTTTTGGTCTCCAGTGTTCCGAGGCCATGTCTGTACATGCTAGGCTCGTCAAGTTTAACCCGAGTATTCCGCATGAGCAAAACTGTCTTGCACCCATTGTATGTGAACGTAGAGTCTATCACACTCGATCATCACGTCGTGTCTCAACACGACGAACTGTCACAATGGTGCATACTAAGGGAGAACACTTATACCTTGAAATTTAGTTAAGGGATCATCTTATAATGCTACCTCCATGCTAAGCAAAATAAGATGCATAAAAGATAAACATCACATGCAATCAAAATATGTGACATGATATGGCCATCATCATCTTGTGCATTTGATCTCCATCTCCAAAGCATCGTCATGATCTCCCTCGTCACCGGCTTGACACCTTGATCTCCATCGTAGTGATGTGGTCGTCTCGTCAACTATTGCTTCTACGACTATCGCTAACTCATAGTGATAAAGTAAAGCAATTACATGGCGTATGCATTTCATACAATAAAGATACAACCATAAGGCTCCTGCTGGTTGTCAGATATCTTACAAAACATGATCATCTCATACAATAACGTATAACTCATCACGTCTTGACCATATCACATCACAACATGCCCTGCAAAAACAAGTTAGACGTCCTCTACTTTGTTGTTGCAAGTTTTACATGGCTGCGACGGGCTTCTAGCAAGAACCGTTCTTACCTACGGCACAAAACCACAATGGTGTTTTGTCAAGTTTGCTGTTTTAACCTTCTTCAAGGACCGGCCACAGTCAAATTCGATTCAACTAAAGTAGGAGAAACATACACTAGCCAACCACCTTTATGTAAAACTAGTTGCATGTCTGCCGGTGGATCCGGTCTCATGAACGCGGTCATGTAAGGTTGGTTCGGGCCGCTTCATCCCACAATACCGCTGAATCAAAATAAGACGTTGGTGGTAAGCAGTATGACTATCACCGTCCACAACTCTTTGTGTTCTACTCGTGCATATCATCTACGCATAGACTTGGCTCATGATGCCACTGTTGGTAAACGTAGCATGCAATTTCAAAAAAAATTCCTACGCTCACGTGAGATTTATCTAGGAGATGCATAGCAATGAGAGGGGAGAGTGGATCTATGTACCCTCGTAGACCGAAAGTGGAAGCATTTGACAATGCGGTTGATGTAGTCGAACTTCTTCTCGTTCTGACCGATCAAGCACCGAACGTACGACACCTCCGAGTTCTACAAACGTTTAGCTCGATGACGTCCACGCCTTCTCGATCTAGCAAGTCGGGCGTAGGTGTAGATGAGTTCCAGCAGCACGACAGCATGATGAGGGTGATGGTGAAGTGATTTTTGCAGGGCTTCGCCTAAGCACTACAAAATTATGACCGATGGAGTAACGATGGAGGGGGGGCACTGCACTCGGCTAAGACAATGTCTAGATTATGTGTGGCGCCCCCCTCAAGTATATATAGGTGGGAGGGAGAGGAGGCAGCCAGGGGTGCGCCCCCAAGTAGGCCGAATCCGGGGTGCCTCCCCAATTCGGCCTCAACCCTGCCATATATTCGGAGAGAAGAAAGTTAGGGGAAGAAGTGGGAATCCTACTCCAAACTTTCCTCCTCCATTCTTCTTTCCTTCCCCTATTTTTATTCCAGCCCATATGGGGGCACACCAGCCCCTTGTGGCTGGTGTGTTTCCCCTCTTGGCCCAATAGGCCCATATCTTTTTTCGAGGGTGCCCGAAACACTTTTTGGTGACCCGATAAGTACCTGATACCCTCCGGAACACTTCTGGTCTTCGAATACCATCGTCATATACATCCGTCTTTACCTCTCGACCATTTAGAGACTCCTCATCATGTCTGTGATCTCATCCGGGACTCCGAACAACATTCGGTTACCAATCATATAACTCATATAACACTATATCATTATCGAAGGTTGAGCGTGTGGACCCTACGGGTTTGAGAACTATGTAGACATGACCAAGACGACTCTCCGATCAATAACCAATAGCGGAGCCTGGATGCTCATATTGGCTCCTACATATTCTACGAAGATCTTTATCGGTCGAACCGTTATGACAACATACGTTATTTCCTTTGTCATCGGTATGTTACTTGCCTGAGATTCGATCATCGGTATCTTCATACCTAGTTCAATCTCGTTACTAGCAAGTCTCTTTACTTGTTCCATAATACATCATCTCGTAACTAACTCATTAGTCATTTGCTTGCAAGGCTTATTATGATGTGTATTACTGAGAGGGCCCAGAGATACCTCTCCAATACTCAGAGTGACAAATCCTAATCTCTATCTATGCCAACCCAACAAACACCTTCAGAGATACATGTAGAGCATCTTTACAATCTCCCAGTTACGTTGTGACATTTGATAGCACACATGACATTTCTCCGGTATCCGGGAGTTGCATAATCTCATAGTCGGAGGAATATGTATTTGACATGAAGAAAGCAATAGCAGTAAAACTGAATGATCGTTATGACAAGCTAACGGGTGGTCTTGTCCATCATATCATTCTCCTAAGGATGTGATCCCGTTCATCAAATGACAACACATGTCTATGGTTAGGAAACTTAACCATCTTTGATTAACGAGCTAGTCTAGTAGAGGCTTACTAGGGACACTGTGTTTTGTCTATGTATCCACACATGTATCAAGTTTTCGGTTAATACAATTCTAGCATGAATAATAAACATTTATCATGATATAAGGAAATATAAATAACAACTTTATTATTGCATCTATGGCATATTTCCTTCACTTGTTTGCGTAGTCACGATGTCTCAAGAAAATACCAAATTTTGTGATTTTTCCAATAATAATAATAATAATAATAATAATGATTTTATTAGTACTTTGATTGCTCCTCCCGCCGCTAGTGCGATTATGATATTAATGCCACTTTGTTGAATCTTTTTATGAAAGAGCAATTTTCCAGTGGAAAAATATCTTGTGCACCAAAGCTTGTGGTGCTACCGGTGGACCGAACTTATATTTGTGCTTTTAATATGTTCAAAAAATTCTGGAAAAAATTAGCAGACTTGCACAACATCAATGTAGGTTGTTACAAAATTTCAAGTCAAAATTCGAAACATAACTCGAAAAACAAAAATGACAAATTCAATACTGAATAGTACATAACATAACTTGGGTTTTATATTTGGCCCATTATCACACCGATGACAAATTTGTCATTTTTGTATCTCAAAACATATTTCAAATTTTTATATGAAATTTTATGACATCATACATTGATGTTGTGTTAACATGCTAGATTTTTTTTTAGATTTTTAACAAGTGCGGGTGCACTGGATACATTCCAATTTTCCAGTAATCCTAATGAGGATGTCACGTCCCATCTAAACACTTTCATAGAATTGTGTGGTATGCAAAAGAAAAAAGATGTGGACAATGATATTGTAAAATTAAAATTATTTCCGTTCTCTTTGTGTGATCGTGCGACAATTTGGTTTATATATTTGCGACGAAATAGTATTGATTCTTGGACAAGTGCAATGATGCTTTTATCACTAAGTATTTTTCCTCCCTCGAAAATTATTTCCCTTAGGAATCAAATTGTGAATTTTAAGCAACTTGAGCATGAACATGTGGCTCAATCTTGGGAAAGGATAAAATTAATGACAAGAAATTGCCCTACTCATGGATTAAATTTGTGGATGATCATACAAAAAATATGCGGGATTGAATTTTGTTTTTAGAAATCTTTTAGATTCCGCCACGGGTGGTACTTTTATGGAGATTACTTTGGGTGAAGCTACTAAATTGCTTGATAATATTATGGCTAATTATTCACAATGGCATACTGAAAGAACTCCTACTATCAAAAAGGTAAATTCTATTGAAGAAATTAGTACTTTGAGTGATAAAGTTGATGCTCTTATGAAATTAATTGCTAGTAAAAATTCTCCTATTAATACTAATGATGTGCCTTTTTCCACTTCGACTGAGCAAAATAATGATCATGTAGATGTGAATTTTGTCTCGCGAAATAATTTCAATAATAATGCTTATAGAGGTAATTTTAATCCTAGGCCTTTTTCCTGAAAATTCTTCTAATAATTATGGAAGTTCCTATGGTAATTGTTATAATAATAATATGATGCCCTCTGATCTTGCAAGTAATATTAAAGAATTTATCAATGCTCAAAAAGTTTTCAACATGATGATAGAAGAAAAATTGAGTAAACTTGATGATATGTCTAGGAGCATCGATAGAATTATTCATGATGTGGAAAATTTTAAGACTAAAATGTTGCCACCTAAGGTTGATATTAATGAATCAATTAAAGCTTTATATGTCTCTATGGATGAAAGTAAGAAAAGAACCGCTATGCTTAGAGCTAAATGAGAATTTTTAGAAAAAACGATTCCTCCAGATTTCTTTCGTAGTAATGATGAATAGAAACGATTGGTGTTTTTTCTATTGATTCCTTGTTTAGTAATGTTAAAATTGATGATAAGAGGACTGAAGAAGGGTCAACTTTAGTTAGAACACATCCTCATGATTCGAAGGGTGAAAAACTTCATGAAAAATTACTAAAAGTTAGTTTGGCGAGGTAAAAACTTTAACTAGTGATGGTCCAAAAAAAGAATTTTGGCATGCTCCATGAAATAATTTTTTCATGATCCATGAAGTAATTTGACATGGTCCAATGAGAGAATTTGCCATGGTCAAAAAAAGAAATTTTCCATGGTCTAAAAAATCATGGCAAACGTGGATAGAAAAGTACATGTATAGGGGAAATTGTAAATTATTATGGAAATTAAACTGCTTATTATCGATGCAAATGTTGCATTTTCTAAGTTTGAAAAATACATGTATTGGCAAAAAAAGAGCAAAATTGGCATGTGATTAAAAATGATTTTACATATTTGTGTGAAAAAAATTAGAAAAATGAATTTTGTAAAACAATAAAAGTATCATGGAAAATTAATTATGTTGATCCTGGGAAATATGTGGATAAAAATACTTGTATCATGTCAATAATACATATCAAGGCAAATTTACTACCTATTATCATGGAAGAAATTGTTTGCATGGCTAAGTTTGATAAAAAAGCCACGATATTTGCAAAAGAGCTAAATTGGCGTGGAAATTTTAGGAAAATGATTTTTTAAACAAATAAATATCAAGTAAAAAATTGTGTAGATAACGGAAAATAAGGAGAAAAAATTACATATGCCTATGGTTAGGAAACTCAACCATCTTTGATTAACCATAGGCATATGTTGTCATTTGATCAACGGGATCACATCATTAGGATAATGATGTGATGGACAAGACCCATCCGTTAGCTTAGCACTATGATCGTTTAGTTTTATTGCTATTGCTTTCTTCATGACTTATACATGTTCCTCTGACTATGAGATTATGCAACTCCCGAATACCGGAGGAACACCTTGTGTGCTATCAAACTTCAAAACATAACTAGGTGATTATAAATATGCTCTATAGGTGTTTCCGAAAGTGCTTGTGGTGTTGGCATAGATCAAGATTAGGATTTGTCACTCCGAGTGTCGGAGAGGTGTCTCTGGGCCCTCTCGGTAATACACATCATAATAAGCCTTGCAAGAAAATAACTAATTAGTTAGTCACGAGATGATGTATTACGGAACAAGTATAGAGACTTGCCGGTAACGAGATTGAACTGGGTATGATGATACCGACGATCGAATCTCGGGCAAGTAACATATCGATGACAAAGGGAACAATGTATGTTGTTATGCGGTTTGATCGATAAAGATCTTCGTAGAATATGTAGGAGCCAATATGAGCATCCAGGTTCTGCTATTGGTTATTGACCAGAGATGTGTCTCGGTCATGTCTACATAGTTCTCGAACCCGTAGGGTCCGCACGCTTAACGTTCGATGACGATCGGTATTATGAGTTTATGTGTTTTGATGTACCGAAGGTTGTTTGGAGTCCCGGATGAGATCACGGACATGACGAGGAGTCTCGAAATGGTCGAGATATAAAGGTTGATATATTTTGGAAGTGTTGGGGAACGTAGTATATCAAAAAAATTCCTACGATCACGCAAGATCTATCTACTAGAAGCATAGCAATGAGAGGGGAGAGTGTGTCTACGTACCCTCGTAGACCGAAAGCGGAAGCATCTAGTGACGCGGTTCATGTAGTCGAATGTCTTCGCGATCCAACCGATCCAAGCACCGAACGTATGGCACCTCCGCGTTCAACACACGTTCAGCTCGATGACGTCCCATGAGCTCTTGATCTAGTTGAGCTTCACGGGAGAGTTTCGTCAGCACGACGGCGTGGTGACGGTGATGATGAAGCTACCGGCGCAGGGCTTCGCCTAAGAACTGCAACAATATGATCGAGGTGTGTATCTGTGGGGAGGGGCACCGCACACGGCTAAAATCAACTTGTGTGTCTATGGGGTGCCCCTCCCCATGTATATAAAGGAGGGAGGGGAGGAGGAGGCGGCCAAGGAGGAGGGGCACGCCATGGGGAGTCCTACTCCCACCGGGAGTAGGATTCCTTCTCTTTCCCTAGTTGGAGTAGGAGAGGAAGGAAGGAAGAGAGGGAGAATAAGGAAAGGGGGCCGCCCCCCTAGTCCAATTCGGTTTGGGCTAGGGGGGTGCGCGCCCCAAGCTAGCCGCGCCTCCTCTTCTTCCACTTGGGCCCATGAGGCCCAATAACCCCCCGGGGGGTTCCGGTAGCCCCCCGGTATTCCAGTATTTATCCGATAACCCCCAGAACTCATCCGGTGTCCGAATATAACCTTCCAATATATCAACCTTTATATCTCTTACATTCCGAGACTCCTTGTCATGTCCGTGATCACATCCAGGACTCCGAACTACCTTCGGTACATCAAACCACATAAACTCATAATACCGATCGTCATCTAACGCTAAGCGTGCGGACCCTACGGGTTCGAGAACTATGTAGACATGACCGAGACTCATCTCCGGTCAATAACCAATAGCGGAACCTAGATGCTCATATTGGTTCCTACATATTATACGAATATTTTCATCGGTCAAACCGCATAACAACATACGTTGTTCCCTTTGTCATCGGTATGTTACTTGTCCGAGATTCGATAATCGGTATCATCATACCTAGTTCATTCTCGTTACCGGCAAGTATCTTTACTCATTCTGTAATACATCATCTCGTGACTAACTCATTAGTCATTTGCTTCCAAGGCTTATTATGATGTGTATTACCGAGAGGGCCCAGAGATACCTCTCCGACACTCAGAGTGAAAAAAAATCCTATTATCGATCTATGCCAACACCACAAATACCTTCGAAGACACCCGTAGAGCATCTTTATAATCACCCAGTTACATTGTGACGCTTGATAGCACACAAGGTGTTCCTCCGGTATTCGGGAGTTGCATAATCTCATAGTCATAGGAACATGTATAACTCATGAAGAAAACAATAGCAGTAAAACTAAACGATCAAGTTGCTAAGATAACGGATGGGTCTTTTCCATCACATCATTCTCCTAATGATGTGATCCCGTTGATCAAATGACAACTCATGTCTATGGCTAGGAAACATAACCATCTTTGATCAATGAGCTAGTCTAGTAGAGGCATACTAGGGACACTCTGTTTTGTCTATGTATTCACACATGTACTAAGTTTCCGGTTAATACAATTCTAGCATGAATAATAAACATTTATCATGATATAATGAAATACAAATAACAACTTTATTATTGCCTCTAGGGCATATTTCCTTCAGTCTCCCACTTGAACTAGAGTCAATAATCCAGATTACATAGTAATGATTCTAACACCCATGGAGTCTTGGTGCTGATCATGTTTTGCTCGTGGAAGAGGCTTAGTCAACGGGTCTGTGACATCCAGATCCGTGTGTATCTTGCAAATGTCTATGTCTCCCTCCTTGACTTGATCGTGGATGGAATTGAAGCATCTCTTGATGTGCTTGGTTCTCTTGTGAAGCCTGGATTCCTTCGCCAAGGCTATTGCTCCAGCATTGTCACAAAAGATTTTCATTGGACCGATGCACTAGGTATTACACCTAGATCGGATATGAACTCCTTCATCCAGACTCCTTCATTTGCTGCTTCCGAAGCAGCTATGTACTCCGCTTCACAAGTAAATCTCGCCACGACACTCTGCTTGGAACTGCACCAACTGACAGCTCCACCATTGAATAAAAATACATATCCGGTTTGTGACTTAGAGTCATCCGGATCAGCGTTAAAGCTTGAATCGACGTAACCGTTTACAACGAGCTCTTTGTCACCTCCATAAACGAGAAACATATCCTTTGTCCTTTTCAAGTACTTCAGGATGTTCTTGACCGCTGTCCAGTGATCCACTCCTGGATTACAATGGTACCTCCCTGCTAAACTTATATCAAGGCACACATCAGGTCTGGTACACAGCATTGCATACATGACAGCTCCTATGGCTGAGGCATAGGGAATGACTTTCATTTTCTCTCTATCTTCTGCAGTGGTCGGGCATTGAGTCTTACTCAACTTCACACCTTGTAACACGGGCAATAACCCTTTCTTTGACTGATCCATTTTGAACTTCTTCAAAACTTTATCAAGGTATGTGCTTTGTGAAAGTGATCTATCTCTATAGATCTTGATGCCTAATATATAAGCAGCTTCACCGATGTCTTTCATTGAACAATTCTTATTCAAGTATCCTTCTATGCCATCCAGAAATTCTATATCATTTCCAATCAACAATATGTCATCCACATATAATATCAGAAATGCTACAGAACTCCCACTCACTTTCTTGTAAATACATGCTTCTCAAAAAGTATGTATAAAACCATATGCTTTGATCACCTCATCAAAGCGTATATTCCAACTCCGAGATGCTTGCACCAGTCCATAGATGGATCGCTAGAGCTTGCACCTGATGGGCCTCGAACCCCTCGTTGGTTACCCCAAGTGGAAGGTGTAAGATGCAGTAAGTAGAAGTGTTTTCCCCTAGCAAAGATGCCAAGGATCGAATCCCCAGAGACTCCTAGGTTCAACAAGTAGGTGTCAATTGCTAACGGCGCAATTAGCAATCAACGTGGACCTGCACACAGATACAAATAACTTTGCTCCCAACGAGTACAGAGAGGTTGTCAATCCCTCCGGCCTTGTAGTTCACAAAGGGTTAAAAGCAATGATAGTAGTGATAGATAGTTTTTGCAATAGTAAATAATAACGGAAAGTAAATAGTGGATGTGATCAATGATGGTAATATGGACCGGAGTCTCATGATGTTCACTAGTGATGCCTCTCTCCCAAAAGATGATAAAACAGCTATGTGAGGTAAACAAATTACAGCTGGGCAATTGACAGGACCACGAACGCAAACCAATGCTGACTACATTGCAAGAAAGGTTGAGGTTCAAAGAATGGGCGGTACGCCAAAGTAAGTAGACCGAAATCCATCAATATCTACTACTAATCATCCACCTTGAGATATCTATCCAGAACATCTCGCTGGTATTAAGTTGCGAGTCCCACCCATAGTGTAAACTCAATGCAACAGACAACTGCATTAAAAGAACTTTGCGTAAAGTAAACAATCCTTGCACCCGCGGACACAAGCATCGTTGTTTTCCCCCTTGTGGCAACAACACATCCCCTAGACACATGTTTCTGTCACTCAAGCTAGTCATCGAGGGGCATGAACCCACAATCGAGCATAACGTTCCCTCTTGGAGTCACTACCTACTACTCGGCCAAAGCAATAAGTAACAACGGAGAACATGCAAGAATTACTTATGAACTAAAATATAAAAGAGGTGAATCAAATATATTACTCAAGATCAATCTGAACATAATCTCATAATCCATCGGATCCCAGCAAACTCAACATAGCAACAGCATAAGGATTACATAGGTGCCTCGATCATGTAGGGCAGCTCACGAGGACTAATTAGTGAAGCACAAGAACGGGAGGAGAACATCACATAGCTACTGGTCATGGACTCATGGTCCAAGGGAGACTACTCACGAGTCATCCGGGAGGCGTCCATGGTGGTGGAGAAGCTCCCGGTGGTGATCCTCCCCTCCGGCAGGGTGCCGGGAAGAGTTCTCCTGGTGCTCCCGATCTTGGAAGCGGCGGCGGCGGCGGAACAAAGATGGGATCACGAAAAGAGTTCCTGTTCTGAGGGTTTTGGAGGGTCCTTTAAATATATGCCAAAGTAGGGCACCGGGGGAGCCTCGGGGGGCCCAGGCGCCCCCCTCGGCGTGGCCCGGGGGGGGGGGGGGGGCGCCCACAGGGCGCCTGGAGCCCCTGTGGCCCCCCCAGGCTGCCCTTCGGACGCAGTGTTGTTTCCGGAACGCTGATTTTTTATATAATTTTTCTGGATTTTTCTGGGCAGTTCTCGAAACGTGAAAACCTGAAATACAAAAACAGCCGAAAACAGAAACTGGCACTGGGGTGCACTGGATTAGTAAGTTAGTCCAAATATGATCAAAAGTGTATGGAAGTGTATGAATATCATAGCAATATCACCCAAAAGTGGCATGGAGCAAGCAGAAATTATAGATACGTTTTGGACGTATCAACATCCCCAAGCTTAATTCCTGCTCGTCCTCGAGTAGGTAAATGATAACAAGAATAATTTCTATGGTGACATGCTATTAACCATATAGGACTTTCTCATAGTCATATGACAAAAGCTTACTGAGACAATGATTCTAAAGTAATTAGGTTGCCTCAAGAGAAAATCACAAATGACTGAAAGTTTTACAACATGAAACTGAAACATCAAAAAGATTTGCAATGAACATGATGTGCAAATATGATAAAGTGATATCTAGCTTGCCCCCTTTAGTGATGCAAAACATAAATGCAGGGGCACCTTCAAGGTTTAAGTGATGACTAGATACAATCATTTCAGAATAAACGATATCACAATCATGCAAAAGACAATGCTACTTTGGGACAATGCACATTACACTCAGAATGACAATCATGCTCTCAGTAGTTGGTGCTTCAACATAAAGGTAAAAGAAAGGTTAAGTGCTAAAGCTTTTTATTTTGAAAACATGGAAGCAATTGTGTCAACGGTAGTAGTACTTCATATGTGTCATGCATAAAACATCCTATAAGTTGCAAGCCTCATGCATCGAATACTAATAGTGCTCGCTCCTTGTCCTAATTAGCTCGGATCCCCATGGGTTATCATTGCATTACATATGTTTTAACCAAGTGTCACAAAGGGGTACCTCTATGCCACTTGTACAAAGGTCCAAGGAGATAAATCGCATTTGATTTCTCGTTTTTGATAGATCTCAACTTGAGGACATCCATACCGGGACAACATAGAAAATAGATGATGGACTCCTCTTTAATGCATAAGCATATTCTCATGAGAGATTGAGGATTAAGGTCCAAGCTAAAACTTCCACCATGATGCATGGCTTTGGTTGGCGGCCCAATGTTCTTCTCTAACAATATGCATATTAATTCAACCCACGGTAAATCACCCTTACTTCAGACAAGACGAACATGCATAGCAACTCACATGATATTCAACAAAAGTGCGACAGTTGATGGCGTCCCCAGAAACATGGTTACCGCTTAGCAAGCAACTTATAAGAAATAAGATACATAAGCAACATATTCTTTACCACAATAGTTTTTAGGCTACTTTCCCATGAGCTATGTATTGCATGGTTAGTTTGCTTAGTGCAGGTGGAGGTTAGCAAAAGACTGGGAGCGACCAACTAAGAGAGCAATGACGGTCATAATTATGCAGAGCGACAAAGCAATATTGAATCAGGCATGGTAGTTATATCGCTACTTAGAAACAAAAGATCATCAAGGCTTGACAGACTTTCTTTACAGTCTTGAATATGCGTGAGCATACACCAAGTCAATCAAAATAAATTCTCGAAGGAAGATATTAGTAAACCATACCATATCATAGGCAAACAAATCATGTTGGTACTCCAATAACACATTGGGAACCCCCCAGGTATTTGAGATTAACCATAAGAAAACCTGAACTACTAAGCACCATCATGCAAGTAGCATCTTTATCATAGACACATTAACCCATGCAACGGAAGCAAACTCTCTTAATAAGGTGAGCATGGTAATTAAAGAGAGTTCAAGCAACCAACTAAATAAAAGCTCTTGAAAAGATAAGCATGAATACTAAGAGCAGAGTATGATAGTAGCTATTAAAAGACAAAGAACACACACAGCATAGATAGACATGAAAATTCTATGTAATGTTCTAGGTAGAGGTGGAGCGTGTTTCTCTCCCATATAAAGGAATGCTGGGTTCCGACTCGTTATGAAAAACTAAAAAGAAAACTAAAAGCAAGACGCTCCAAGCATAGCACATAACACATGAAGTGATAAAAATATAGCGAAACGAAAGACGAACTGATAGTGTTGATGGAGAAGGGGATGCACGGGGGCATCCCCAAGCTTAGACGCTTGAGTCTCCTTGAATATTTCTTGGGGGTGCACGGGGGCATCCCCGAGCTTGAGCGCTTGACACTCCTGAATCTTTTTATCATCTTCCCTCGCACACTTGAAAAATCCCTTCATACACAACTCATCATAATCTGATTAGCGAGGTTAGTACCCTTAATAAAATAATTATACCTTGCTGGAAATAAGGATATTCTTGAAGTTCTACTGTTTCTCAAGATTTCCAAAAGGTTTTTGCAAAGAAAAAGCAAGTTCTTAATTTGCAAAGTGAAGGTAAGGCAAAACAGGACATAATCTGTGAAAAACAGAACAACAGGCAGTAATTGACCTGTTCGGGATACTTCTGCAACTCAAATAAAAAAACTCAGAACTGATGCACAAAAGACAATTATATAGAGAACGCTGTCGAAAACATTCAGACCAAAAAGATGATCTGGTGATTTTATACGAATTATTCTATCCAAGGACAGAATCTGTTTCCTGGACAGCACCTCACAACTTTTGAACTTTCTAGCAATCAGAGGCTATACTTGGCACAAATATGAAAAGAAAAGATACAATGATGATACTACAGCAGTAAACAACATCAAGACACAACAAAAGCAAAATTTTTATTCATGTGGGCTGCCTCCCAAAAGCGCTTTCTTTTATGCCTTTAAGCTAGGCATAATGCATAGATCACGTTTTATCAAGAGTAAAAGAATAACTAGCCCGTACAACGGACTCAAAAGGTAACTTGACCTTCTTACGAGGGAAGTGTTCCATCCCTTTCTTGAGAGGAAACTGAAATTTTATATTACCCTCTTTCATGTCAATGACAGCACCTACGGTGCGCAAAAAGGGACGTCCCAAAATAATTGGACATGAAGGATCACATTCAATATCCATAATAGTGAAATCAACGGGCACATAATTATCATTGACAACAATAAGAACATCGTCGATCCTCCCCAAAGGTTTCTTTATGGAAGAATCAACAAGACGAACACCAAAAGAACAAGAATCATAAGGTTTCAATTTAAGCATATCATATATCCTTTTGGGCATAACAGAGGTACTAGCACCAACATCACATAATGCATAACAAGAGAAGTCATTCAAATAGATTTTTATCATAGGATCCCAACCATCTTCTAGCTTTCTAGGTATGGAGGCTTCTACTCTAAGTTTATCCTCCCTAGCTTTGATGAGAGCATTAGTGATATGCTCTGTGAAGGCAAGGTTAAGCGTGCTAGTGCGAGGATCTCTAGACATCTTGTGAAGGAAATCAATAACTTCGGTAAGAGTGCAATTATCAAAATCAAGGTCACGAGCATCAAGTAAAGTGGTAGTGGTGTCCTTAAGGTTCACTTGTTTGGTAGCTTCTATAATCATAGCATCACCATTAATAGGTCCATTGGGACCAGGAGTACATTGGGTGCTAAGAGTGTGAACATTCTCAATAACTTGGATAGTAGCAACTGTGTGGTGGGTAGGAAGGCTCTTAATTCTTTCCTCTTCCTCCCTTTCTCTAGCCCATCTTTCTTTAAGCTTAGCCATCATCCTAATGTTTTCATTAATTTGTACTTGAGTAGCATTAATAGGGATGACTTCCCTCTCCTTAAGAGGAGAAGTTTCAATTTTTAGCAATTTTACCTCATTGGCTAAGTGGTCTACCTTAAAAGAAAGATCATCTAGTTTATGTAGTTTCTCTTCTACATTCTTATTAAAGGCTTTTTGGGTAGTGATGAAATCTCTAAGCATGGTCTCTAGTTCAGTATTGGAGTTCTTGGTACTAGGATAAGCATTGTTGTTCCCATAAGAGTTAGAGGGGAACAGTCTAGAATTGTTACCAAAGTTACTCCTATAAGCATTGTTGTTAAAATTGTTTCTAGAGATAAAATTCACATCTACTTGTTCTTGAGCAATCAAAGAATTTAAAGGAACATCACGAGGATCAACAGTAGATTGCTTCGAAAGTAGAGACATGATCAAGTCAACCTTTTCATTGAGGGAGGAAATCTCCTCGACAGAGTTTACCTTCCTACCTGTTGGAGCGTGTTCGGTGTGCCATTGGGAATAGTTGGTCATCATCTCATCGAGAAGCTTTGTGGCAGCACCAAGTGTAGTTGACATAAAAGTTCCTCCCGCGGCCGAATCTAACAAGTTCCGCGAGGTAAAGTTCAAGCCTGCATAAAAAGTTTGGATAACCATCCAAGTAGCCAAACCGTGAGTAGGGCAGTTCTTGATAAGAGATTTCATACGTTCCCAAGCTTGGGCAACGTGTTCATTATCCAATTGTTTAAAATTCATGATGTTACTTCTAAGTTGGATAATTTTAGCAGGTGGATAGTATTTTCCGATAAAAGCATCTTTGCACTTGTCCCATGAATCTATGCTATTTCTAGGCAAAGACTGAAACCAAATTTTAGCTCCTCCTCTCAAGGAGAAAGGAAAAAGCTTAAGCTTAACAATATTACCATCTATTTCTTGGTACTTTTGCATATCACAAAGTTCTACAAAGTTGTTCAAGTGTAAAGCAGCATCATCTCCAGCACCGGAGAATTGTTCTCTCATGACTAAGTTAAGTAAAGCAGGTTTAATTTCATATGAAGGTGCTGAAGTGGCAGGTGTAGTGATAGGTGTGCTGATAAAGTCATCGTTGTTGTGACTAGTGAAGTCACACAACTTGGTGTTCTCGGTGGAACCCATAGTAGCAAGCAAGCAAGATAACTATTTTTGTGATTTTCGATAAAAGGAACTAAAGCAAAAATGAAAGGTAAACTAACAAGACTAAAAAAGCAAAGGTAAAAGATAGCATGCAACTCCCATATCCTGAAGAGTGGAGTCCCCGGCAACGGCGCCAGAAAATACTCCTTGATGGGCCTCAAACCCCTCGTTGGCTACCCCAAGTGGAAGGTGTAAGATGCAGTAAGTAGAAGTGTTTTCCCCTAGCAAAGATGCCAAGGATCGAATCCCCAGAGACTCCTAGGTTCAACAAGTAGGTGTCAATTGCTAACGGCGCAATTAGCAATCAACGTGGACCTGCACACAGATACAAATAACTTTGCTCCCAACGAGTACAGAGAGGTTGTCAATCCCTCCGGCCTTGTAGTTCACAAAGGGTTAAAAGCAATGATAGTAGTGATAGATAGTTTTTGCAATAGTAAATAATAACGGAAAGTAAATAGTGAATGTGATCAATGATGGTAATATGGAACGGATTCTCATGATGTTCACTAGTGATGTCTCTCTCCCAAAAGACGATAAAACAGCTATGTGAGGTAAACAAATTACAGCTGGGCAATTGACAGGACCACGAACGCAAACCAATGCTGACTACATTGCAAGAAAGGTTGAGGTTCAAAGCATGGGCGGTACGCCAAAGTAAGTAGACCGAAATCCATCAATATCTACTACTAATCATCCACCTTGAGATATCTATCCAGAACATCTCGCTGGTATTAAGTTGCGAGTCCCACCCATAGTGTAAACTCAATGCAACAGACAACTGCATTAAAAGAACTTTGCGTAAAGTAAACAATCCTTGCACCCGCGGGCACAAGCACCGTTGTTTTCCCCCTTGTGGCAACAACACATCCCCTAGACTCATGTTTCTGTCACTCAAGCTAGTCATCGAGGGGCATGAACCCACAATCGAGCATAACGTTCCCTCTTGGAGTCACTACCTACTACTCGGCCAAAGCAATAAGTAACAACGGAGAACATGCAAGAATTACTTATGAACTAAAATATAAAAGAGGTGAATCAAATATATTACTCAAGATCAATCTGAACATAATCTCATAATCCATTGGATCCCAGCAAACTCAACATAGCAACAGCATAAGGATTACATAGGTGCCTCGATCATGTAGGGCAGCTCACGAGGACTAATTAGTGAAGCACAAGAACGGGAGGAGAACATCACATAGCTACTGGTCATGGACTCATGGTCCAAGGGAGACTACTCACGAGTCATCCAGGAGGCGTCCATGGTGGTGGAGAAGCTCCCGGTGGTGATCCTCCCCTCCGGCAGGGTGTCGGGAAGAGTTCTCCTGGTGCTCCCGATCTTGGAAGCGGCGGCGGCGGCGGAACAGAGATGGGATCGCGAAAAGAGTTCCCGTTCTGAGGGTTTTGGAGGGTCCTTTAAATATATGCCAAAGTAGGGCACCGGGGGAGCCTCGGGGGGCCCAGGCGCCCCCCCGGCGCGGCCGGGGGGGGGGGCGCCCATAGGGCGCCTGGAGCCCCTGTGGCCCCCCCAGGCTGCCCTTCGGACGCAGTGTTGTTTCCGGAACGCAGATTTTTTATATAATTGTTTTGGATTTTTCTGGGCAGTTCTCGAAACGTGAAAACCTGAAATACAAAAACAGCCGAAAACAGAAACTGGCACTGGGGTGCACTGGATTAGTAAGTTAGTCCAAATATGATCAAAAGTGTATGGAAGTGTATGAATATCATAGCAATATCACCCAAAAGTGGCATGGAGCAAGCAGAAATTATAGATACGTTTTGGACGTATCAGCACCCTTTGTTAGCACCTTTAGGATCGAAAAAACCTTCTGGTTGCATCATATACAAATCTTCTTTGAGGTATCCATTCAGGAATGCAATTTTGACATCCATTTGCTAGATTTCATAATCGTAAAATGCAGCAATCAGTAACATGATTCGGACAGATTTAAGCATCGCTACGGGTGAGAAAGTCTCATCGTAGTCAACTCCTTGAACTTGTTGAAAACCTTTCGCAACAAGTCGAGCTTTGTTGACAGTAACATTACCATCGGCGTCTGTCTTCCTCTTGAAGATCCATTTATTTTCAATGGCTTGTCGATCATCGAGCAAGTCAACCAAAGTCCACACTTTGTTCTCATACATGGATCCCATCTCAGATTTCATGGCCTCAAGCCATTTTGCGGAATCTAGGCTCATCATTGTCGGTGTCAAAACCGGCGGATCTCGGGTAGGGGGTCCCGAACTATGCGTGTGAGGATCGATGGTAACAGGAGACTGGGGCCACGATGTTTACCCAGGTTCAGGCCCTCTCGATCGAGGTAATACCCTACTTCCTGCTATATTAGTATGGATGAATATGAATACAAGAGTTGATCTACCTCGAGATCGTAATGGCTAAACCCTAAGTCTAGCCTATGAAGATATTGTGTTTTTATTCTAGCCTCTACGGACTAAACCCTCCGATTTATATACACATCGAAGGGGCCTAGGGTTTGTACATGTCATCTTGCAGAGCAAGGAAAATCTACACCCGAACCTAAAACTTGCCATTACAGGAATACAGGAGTCCTATCTAGATATGAGAGATGATCTTCTATTATAATCTTCACGGCCCACCAGTCCGGCCCACCAGGAGTTTATCCGGCCACATGAGGACCCCCCGATCCAGGACTCCCTCAGTAGCCCCTGAACCTGTCTTCAATGAAGATGAGTTCGGCTTCCGTATTGTCTTCGGCATTGCAAGGTGGGTTCCTTCTTGCGAATATATCTTCTGCAAAAAGGTGTATTGTGTTCGGCTCTACAAGATTAGTACAACCCTTAGCCTCAAAGGCAAGGTTCTCAACAGAAAATGAATAGTGTGCCTCTACTGACAACTTTTGGGTGAAGCGTCACGTCCGCCCGACTAACACATTGAGCCGTTTTATTTGGTCCTAGTTTCACGTTTCGAGGTATATCCTCATTGACACGTCCCATCAGAATAGAGATCGTGCCTGCTTATTGTCGGATCCTTATCAATGTGCGTGAGCACCCACGCCGCACATTACGCATGACCGCTTTGGGAACCGGCGAGGTTTATGGCTAAAGTGGGGGGACATTCTGTATTCGCAGCATTATAAAAGGACACCGATCCCTTTCATCAGCCCCATGCCTTCCTCAAGCTCGAGCTCTCCAATCTCCCTAGCCCCAGCACTCTCATCTCCTACGCACACTGCTCCTCTGTAATGCCCAGTATGTGACTATGTCTCCCATGTGTCGAGGCATGACTTAAAGACATAATCACATACTAGAATGATCTCAAGTATGGTAACTTTGCACAACTCATGTAAAAGAGGGGATGAAAGTGTAAAAAATAGTAGTTGGCTTACACTCGCCACGTCACACAATGAAATACATAAACATACATCATCCAGATAACATCAGAGTCCGACTACAGACGAAATCCAAACGAAAGATACCATAAATAAAACAGCACAAGGCCTGATCGCCCCTAGTAGAAGCCACTACTGATCGTCGGGATAAGACACATAGTAACGTCCACGCTCTTCATTGAACTCCCAATACAGCTCTGAACCACCACCTGTGTAGTTCTCAGCGGTACTTGCATCTGGTGTTGTGTTGAATCTGTGAGCCATAGAGGACTCAACAATCCTGTTCCCGAGTAGCAATACTATCAAAGCCTTAGGTGTGGAAAAGGCTTAAAACAAGGTTGCATCAGCACTAGCACTAACTTACGGTTTTAGAGCGAGGAGAGAACAAGTACCAACGATCGACAAAGTTGATCACGAAGTGATCCTAACTACTCACAATCAAACATAACCCCATCGTGTTCACTTCACAAACCCCTTCGAAAGAGACCGTCACGGTCACTCACGCAGGTAGTGTATTATGAACATTGAGTCAAGTTATCTACAATCGGATATTAACAAATTCCCATCTACCACATAACCGCGGGCACGGCTTTCGAAAGATCAAACCCTGCAGGGGTGTCCCAACTTAGCCCATCACAAGCTCACGATCTGCAGAGTCGCAACTCCAAGGTGGGAAGACCCGAGTATTCTCGGAATCCCGTGCTCAAGATATTCCGACAAAGGTAAAACTAATCCAGCAAGACCTCCCGGCGTGCCGACACCCTGATAGTAGCCGCGCGTATCTCGTCTCAGGCCACGACCGGATGAGCTATGGTTACATCATCCAAAATACCCCAAGTTGCCAAGGGGCGGTGTCGCAAGCTGCTCTAGGTTGGACCAACACTCATGAGGAGCACTGGCCCAGGGTTGTTAATTAAGTCCTCGGGATAGCTAGTCCCTATGCAAGTTTTAGTTATTAGGCAAATGTAAAACCAATGTCGGGCCTTGCTAGAAAAGCTTTAGCACTAAGCGAGTTATCAAGGGGGCCCATAAACCCCAACCGTGTTAGGGACGCAAAAACAAGGAACATAACACCGGTTTAACGGTTCCTAGGGTGGCATGACTGGAACAAAACACCAAGCAAGAGGCTTAGCCTTCCACCCATTACCAATATATAGATGATTTAGTTTAACAGTTTATATATATTGTGATATCCCAACAATAACTTCATCACGAAGCAAGAATCTTCAAATCTTCACCTGCAACTAACAATGCTATAAGAGGGGTTGAGCGATGCGTACCTAGCCAAACAAGGGTTTGCTAGGAGGGTGGTTAACGAGTTTCATGGCAACAATAGGAGGGCTGACAAACAGACATAGGCATCGAGGCAATATCTAAAGAGCAAGACATCTAGCATAGGCAAAGATAGTAGTGATATCTGGGTATGGTCATCTTGCCCGTTGATTCCACGGAGGGATCATAACCTTGCTCCTCAAACTCAGCCTCGGTAGTAACCTCGAACTCCGAATCAGCTCCCGGCTCTACCCAACACAAGAACACAACACGTCACAATATCAAACACGGAGCAATGCACAAACAACATGATGCAAGTCATAACATGGGATGCAAGTATGATGTGCGTATGCATGTGGATGCTCTTGAGCCTAAGGAGAAGATGATGTAAAAGGCCTCATCTTGTAAAACCAAGCAAGCCATTGGATAGAGGGGAATATTTCGGTTGAAATCGATATAAAGATCACGGGAAACGGACGCACGGTTTGCAAATGGCAAGCAAAACAATATTCAAGCAAAACTGTAGTTTTCAGCAACATGGCATCTTTGGAGCAAGAACTAACTATGCTACAGCACCCAAACATGGAGACAAAGGGCATGGATGTGAAATAGACATGATACTTAACAAGCATGAACTTATAACACACCCAAAAACCTACTGGAACACAATTAACCAAGCATGGCAAGTTGCAATAAATTTACAGAATTATCAGACTTAGTGAAAATTACAATTACAACGGAATGACATGTTTACAAGCTTGTGCAACTCAAATCAAAGCATGGCACGGCAAGTTAAGGTAACACACAGCAAGAAGACATATTTGAGAAGCTACTCAAAGCAAGAACATGCTTATAGGATGCTTGGAACACTAGCTACACTCGTGGCAAAACTGAACTTGCTGATAACATGCTGACAACTACATTTTATAGTCACTTGAGAGCATGAAAACAACAAATTATAGCAAGCCATCATGCAAGGAAAAGGCATGGCAATAACATACATAACATGCTCTTCAAGAATAACCACATAGCTACTTCTACAACATACTAGAACATGTCCCAAACACCATGGCAAAAGTGCAAAAGTTTATCCAGACTTAGCAAAATCTGGGCATGCTGACAGATAAATTTTATAGCAACTTGAGGGCCTCATAATAACAATCTACAACATGGCATCATGGCAAACAAGTGCATGGATAGCTAGAGCATGACATATACTTCAAGGAACATCCATTGGACAACCCTTAACATGCACAACAAAGACGGTGGCAACATGGATACATGGCAATAAATTTAACAGATTCACACTTAGCAGAAATTTATAAACATGATGACATATTAACAAGATTGTTGCACTCATATCAAGACATATCATGGCATGAAAATGAATCTATCATGTAGAGCACATACTCAAGAGCAAAACTCATGTTGACACCTAGCTCATATGACACATGGATGAATAAGCACAAGCAAGACAAAACATGATCTCATAACAAGTGCAGAAACTTATCAGCCAAATGCACTTTTGCAACAGAGATAAACATGGCAATATGACACCTAACATGAATGCTACAACAACCATCATGTAGAGCATTTCACAACGAAGATCTGGACATATCATTCACTCCATTCGGACCAACATGTACAGAGTTATCAACTCACGAACATGGCAACAAATTTGCAAAGACAACAAGTTACAGCAACATGCACTCTTGCCACGAAGATTAAGTCAATAAGATGATCTCTAACATGCATGAAACTGGTACTAACATGTAGAGCACGACGAGACGAACATTTCGACATATCATACGCGCAAAACGGAACTACGAGCACGAAGTTATCACAAGGCAAAGGAGGCAACAAAATTAACGGATCTGGGGACTTAGTGAAAAAATCACCTCCATGAAAGTCAACGCGGGACGGGACAGAGCGGGACGGAGGGATCCGAGTTGCGGGAAGGGACGTTTGGTTCGAGGGACCGGTGGATCTGGTCCACCTCCAGATCCGGATCCGGCCCTCGCCGGAGACGTCGCCGGAGACGGCGAGGAAGATGGCAGAGGCGGCGACCGGCGATGGGGCGCGGTGGTCCGGCGACGGGACGATGCGGTGGCCGGCCGGGGCGGCGGCGGCGGCACGCCCGAGGGGGCCGGCGGCGGCTTGGCGGCGGTCCAGCGCGGGACGTCGGGGCCGCGCCGGCGGGAGGCGGCGGCGGCGGGCGTCAGCCGGGGCGGCGGCCGGTGGGGCGGAGGCCGGGCCGACGGTCGGGGAGGCCCGATGGGCGGTGGCGGCGATCCGGGCCGCAGGGGCCGGGAACGGGCCTGGCGGGCCCACGCGATGGGCGGCGGCGTTGGTGGCTGGGCTGCCACGTGGCGGCGTGGGAGTGGCCGCGGGGGCGGCGGCGGTCACGTCCGGCGCGTGGAGGAGCTGCGGGGCACGGGGAAAAAGGAAAAAATAGGAAGGACTAGGGTTTCACACGAAAATGGAGGGGATGGGGCCTTTTTATAGGTGTAGGGAGCTAGGAAGGTCCAAATGGGGAGCAGTTTTCGCCCACACGATCGTGATCCGACGACCGAGAGGATGGGAGTGGTTGTACTGGGTTAGTGGGCTGTTGTGGAGGGGGTCTTGGGACAAAAGGAAGAGGAGCTTTTAGCCCATTAGGTTAACCGTTGGAGTAACAAACTACCTCCAAACGCAATGAAACTTGACAGGCGGCCTACACGTACCAAAACAACAACGCACGACAAGTCTCACCTCATTCCGAGAACGTTACACAGCCACATACGAAAGAAGGACTCGGGGGTGCCACGGGCACGTGTGTGAGTGTCGGAACTCGAAACGGAAAACGGGAAGAGACGAGCGGGACCGGGTGCAAGTGGCAACATGAATGCAATGCAATGCACATGATAACATGACATGGATGAACTGCACACACGCACACGACAAAACGAAGAAACCCGAAATGAAAGAAGAGCCCATAATGGAATTGATGAAGTCAACGTTTCATATATTGCCATAAATGGAAAGTATCACATATGGGGTGTTACAAACTCTCCTCCACTACAAGAAGATCTCGTCCCGAGATCTAGGACTGGAAGAAGGAGGGATACTCGGAACGAAGGTGATCTTCTCGTTCCCACGTAGCTTCTCGATCGGTATGGTGTGACCACTTTACTTTCAAGAACTTGATGGACTTGTTGCAGGTCTTGCGCTCAGTTTCTTCAAGAATAGCAACTGGGTGCTCACGATAAGACAAGCCTTGTTGAAGATCAATCTCCTCGAACGGAATGGTGCGTTCAGGTGTCTTGAAGCACTTGCGAAGTTGAGACACGTGAAACACATCATGAACATTTGCAAAGTTGGAGGGAAGCTCGAGTTGGTAGGCTAGATCGCCTCTCTTGCCAAGAATCTTGAAAGGCCCCACGTATCTAGGAGCAAGCTTGCCTTTGATACCGAACCTCTGAGTGCCCTTCATGGGAGAAACACGAAGATAGACGTGGTCTCCAATGTCGAAAGCCAAATCACGATGCTTGCCGTCATAGTAGATCTTTTGACGCGATTGAGCGGCTTTGAGATTCTCACGTATGACTTTGCACATTTCTTCGGTTTCTGAGATCAAATCATTTCCAAGAAGTTGACGTTCACCAGTCTCGGACTAGTTGAGCGGGGTACGACACTTTCTGCCATAGAGGATTTCAAAAGGAGTTTTGCCACCACTTGCTTGGAAGCTGTTGTTGTAGGAGAATTCGGCAAACGGGAGACAATCTTCCCATTTCATACCGAAAGAGATGGCACAAGCTCTTAGCATGTCTTCGAGGATCTGGTTCACTCTTTCGACTTGACCACTAGTCTGAGGGTGAAACGCAGTGCTGAAGCGAATTTTTGTGCCCATGGCTGACTGAAAGGAGTCCCAGAACTTGGATGTGAACAAACCTCCACGGTCTGAGGAGATGACTTGAGGAATGCCATGCAAGGAAGCAATTCTGGAGGTGTACAACTCTGCCAGCTGAGCTGCGTTGATGGATTCTTTGACCGACAGAAAATGAGCTACTTTAGTTAGCTTGTCAATCACCACAAAGATAGCATCATTTCCCCTCTTGGACTTAGGAAACCCAGTGACGAAATCCATTTCAATGTGATCGGATTTCCACTCGGGAATAGGTAGAGGTTGAAGAATACTGGCTGGACGTTGATGCTCTGCCTTCACTCTTCTGCAGACATCACATTCATTCACAAATTGGGCAATCTCCCTTTTCATGCGAGTCCACCAATATGATTGCTTGAGGTCTTGGTACATCTTAGAACTTCCAGGATGAATCGAGAGGAGGGAGTCATGTGCTTCGTTCATTATGAGCTTCCTAAGATCACCCTTGGGAGCCACAATTCTGTCCTCAAAGAACAAGGTGTCTTTCTCATCAACGCGATATCACTTGTATTTGGGAGAACCCTTAGCAATACCATGTTTCACTTTCTGTACCATAGTATCACCGAGTTGGGCCTCACGGATCTGATCTTCCAAGGTAGGAGCAACTTGAAGGTTTGCAAGAAAGCCTTGCGGAACAACTTGGAGGTTGAGCTTCCTGAATGATTCAAAAAGTTCAGGATGGAACGGTTTGAGAAGGAGACTGTTGCAATATGCCTTTCTGCTCAAGGCATCTGCAATGACATTAGCCTTGCCAGGTGTGTACTCAATGCTTGGATCATACTCTTAGATCATCTCAACCCAACGAGTCTCGCGAAGGTTAAGGTTTGGCTATGTGAAGATGTACTTCAAGCTCTTGTGATCGGTGAAGATGTCCACTTTTCTGCCCAATAGAAGGTGTCTCCACGTGATCAAGGCATGTACAACTGCTGCTAGCTCGAGATCATGTGTGGGGTAATTCTTCTCATTTGGTTTCAACTGACGAGAAGTGTATGCCACAATCTTCTTGTCTTGCATGAGAACACCACCAAGACCTTGCAAAGAAGCATCACAAAAGACTTCATAGGGCTTGGACTCATCCGGAGGAGTAAGAACCAGAGCAGAAATGAGCTTCTCTTTGAGTGTTTTGAATGCCACATCACAATGAGGAGTCCATGAGTACTTGACATTCTTCTGCAATAGGTTGGAAAGAGGCTTGGCGATCTTGGAGAAGTTCTCAACGAACCTTCTGCAATAGCTAGCAAGACCAAGGAAGCTTTGGAGTTGCTTGACATTCTGCCGGGGTTCCCAGTTGACAATAGCTTCAACTTTCTCGGGGTTCACGGAAATGCCCTCGGCAGAGATAATATGGCCAAGATAAAGGACTTTATCCAGCCAGAATTCACATTTGGAGAACTTCACATAGAACTTGTGTTCGCGGAGCCTGTCAAGGACCAAACGGAGGTGCTTGGCATGGTCTTCTTCATTCTTGGTGAATACCAAGATATCATCCAGATAGACGAGAACAAATTCATTTGTGTAGGGGTTGAATATGAAGTGCATCATCCTCGAGAAAGTAGGTGGAGCATTTGCAAGGCCGAAAGACATGAACGTGTATTCATAGGAGCCATAGCTTGTTCTGAATGCGGTCTTGTGAATATCCTCTTCATAGATACGAATTTGATGGTAACCCATCCGGAGATCGAGCTTCGAGAACACCTATGCTCCTTTGAGCTGCTCGAACAATTCATTGATATTGGGGAGCGGGGTACTTATTCTTTATTGTCTTCTTGTTCAATGGCCGGTAATCAACGCAAAGGCGTTCCGGGCCATCCTTCTTCTTGACAAATAGAACACCACAGCCCCAAGGAGAAGTACTAGGCCTGATTAGACCCATACGTTCTTGCTCATCGAGTTGTTTCTTCAGCTCCTTCAACTCATCAGGGGAAAGCTTGTACGGACAATGACATGCTGGCTCGGTACCGGGCTCGAGTTCAATGACGAATTCAACTTGACGATGGGGAGGCATGCCTGGAAGCTCTTCAGGGAAAACATCTTCATATTCATTGACCACCGGAATATGAGAAATGGCATTAATCACGCCCTTGTCATTGAGAGAGAATAGCCTGATAGTGTTATCTCGAGCTGCGAAGATAATCACGTCTTCGTCAGGGTGAGTTAGCTTGACCTCCTTGTTTGCACAATCAATATTTGCATCATGCTTGGAGAGCCAATCCATCCCAAGAATAAGATCAGTGTCTGAATTACCGAGAGCAATAGGAGAAGCCAGAAATTTATAATTGCCCATCTTGATAGAAATGTTAGGAGCTACAATATGAGAGCTCATCCTCATTCCCGGAGAAACCACACGAAAAGGATTTTGCAAAATTTCTGTAGGCAACTCATGCTTGGACAAGAAAGGTTTTGAGATGAAGCAATGCGATGCACCTAAATCAAATAAAACTTTTGCGGGAATAGAGTTAACTGAGAGGTTACCCAATATCACATCAGAAGAATTCTCTACTTGAGCTACATTCATCAGATTCACTCTTGCTGACTTGGGATTGTGCTTGATGATAGCATTGCTGACAGGTGGAGGAGGCGGAAGGCGCCTTTGAGTACACTTGTTTGCATAGTGACCCTTCTGGCCACACTTGTTGCAAATAACTTCTGAAAGAGGCCGGTGATAAGGACCACTTGATCTTGAAGCTTGAAACTGAGGCTTGGACTGGTTGCTTGGGTTGGGTGGGTGGGATAAACCACGGTCACCTGAGTGCTTGTTGTTTCTTGGAGGACGGATCACTGGAGGAGGCGGTAGCCAGAACTTCTGCTGCTTGGCAACCACTTGGGAAGAAGAGGAGGAGTGAACATCATCTCTGATCCTCTTTTTGGAATCTTCAACCTTGAGCTGAGCTGCCTCTTGCTTGAGATCCATATTGTAGAATTGGTCAAATTCATCCGGCTCGAACAAGGTGAGAGCTAGTTGGAGTTCATCTTTCAGACCACCACGGAACTGATAAATCTTGCTCTTGGCATCTGGGATGTCTTGCTTGGCATAACGAGCAAGATTCTGGAACTTGACATTGTATTGATAGACAGACATGGTGCCTTGCTTCAGGTTGCAGAATTGCTCACGCATGCCTTCAATGACACTGGTTGGAATGTGGTGAGAGCGGAAATCCTTGCAGAAGTCAGTCCACGAGATCTCACGACCACCTCTGGAATATTTGAACTGTTGCCACCAATCAGCAGCTTGATCTTTGAGTTGGAAAGTGGCAAACTTGACATAATCCTCATGTCTCATGTTACTGCATTCAAAGTGCTTTTTGGTGTCTGTGATCCAGTCTTCAGCATCTAGCGGATCCACACAGTAACTGAACGACTTCGGTTGGTTTGCCAGGAATTGGTTGAGAGTCGCAAAGTGAGGTTGATTGAACAGATTGCCTTGGCCTTGGTTCCCATGATTGCCTTGATTTGCTTGGTTGGCTTGAAAGTTCTGCATCATTTGCATAAGCATCTGGGTGTTCTGGTTGGTCGCTTGCATAATTGCTCTCCATGCCTCAGACGGAGGAGGAGGGGAAGGAGGACGTTCAGGAACACACTCTTCTTCACCCTCTGGGTTTATTTTTTATTTTTTCGCAAAGGGGCTTGGACCCTGGCCTCTGCATCAAAATGATGCATACGGCCATCTTATTAAAGGTCAAACGATCCAACAAAAGTCATACAAAATCCAGATATAAAGGGAAATAGAGCCGCCACAACCGGCATGTAAAAGACAGATAAGCTACTAAACACTTATCCTATTACATGACCGCCAGCCAAACCGGTTGTAGATATCCCGAGCTACCGTCTCCTAGCGGATAGACTCAGTAACCAAATGCTCCCTGGCCTCCGTTTGAGTGAGTAGCGACCACATACGGATAAGAGTAGTGGCCCTGAAAATAACCTGCAAGAAGTGAATATTTGTTGTTCTGTTAAAAACCAAATCAATTCTGCAATTCCAAATAGCCCATAGTAAAGCACATACTCCCACTCGGATATGTCTCGCTGTTACTACATCAATCCCATGCAGCCACGTCCCAAAAAGCGTGTTAATGGAAACCAGGGGGGTTGATATTAAAGGCTATCTATATCGACCTCCATAAGATCTTGGCCATAGGGCAATCTAGGAAGATGTGTCTAATAGATTCATCACTATCACAAAAACTACATCTTTTAGACCCTGTCCAGTTCCGCTTTGCCAAATTATCCTTAGTTAGAATGACTTGTTTATGTACAAACCACATAAACACTTTGATTTTTAGAGGTACTTTTACTTTCCACACATGTTTGGAACTAGGAATCACACTAGTGTTAATAACATCCAGATACATAAATTTCACTGAGAATACCCCATTCCGAGTTAGTTTCCAGCTCAGCTGATCTGGACGTTGGGAAAGTTGGACATCCATCAGTCGTCTCACAAGATGTATCCAAGCTTCCCACCGGTTTCCCACTAAAGTCCTTCTAAACTGGATATTAAGCGGGGTTGAATGTAATATAGTTGCAACATAAGTGTCTCTTCGTTGAACAATATTATAGAGCGATGGATATTGTAGTGCCAGGGGTGTCTCCCCTAGCCATGTATCTTCCCAAAATCTAGTGGAAGTACCATCTCCAATTATGAATTTCGCCCTATTGAAAAAGGTGGATTTCACTCGCATAAGTCCCTTCCAAAAAGGCGAATCAGTCGGTCTCACCGTCACCTGGGACAGAGTTTTGGTTCGAAGGTACTTATTACTAAGAATCTGTGCCCAGGTGGCATTCGATTCACATGATAGCTTGTATAACCATTTACTAAGTAAGCATCGATTCTTCACCTCTAAGTTTTCAATAGCTAGACCCCCTTGGTCTTTCGGTCTACAAATGATGTCCCACTTAGCAAGCCTATATTTTCTTATGGAGTCATCGCTCTGCCAGAAAAAACGTAATCGATAAGAGTCTAGTCTTTTCCGTACTCCCACCGGAACTTCGAAAAAAGACAATAAAAACATAGGCATACTGGTAAGGACCGAATTAATGAGAATCAATCGTCCTCCGTATGACATAAGCTTGCCCTTCCAGCAGCTTAGTTTTTTTCTCAAATCGATCCTCAATGCTCTTCCACTCCTTGTTAGTGAGCTTACGATGCTGAATCGGTATGCCTAGATAAGTGAAGGGTAGAGACCCCAAATCACAATCAAACAATTCTTTTTAAGCTTGTTGTTCTTCTTTAGCTGTTCCAAAGCAGAACAATTCACTTTTGTGGAAGTTAATCTTTAACCCGACAATTGTTCGAACAAGCAAAGCACTAGTTTCATGTTCCTAGCTTTAGCCAAATCATGCTCCATAAATATGATAGTATCGTCTGCATACTGTAAGATAGATACACCACCGTCAACTAAATGTGGAACCAGGTCCCCTACCTGCCCAGCCTCCTTTGCCCTCCCTATGAGAATTGTCAACATATCTATGACAATATTGAAAAGGATTGGTGACATCGGATCTCCCTGTCGCAAACCTTTATGCGTTTGAAAGTAATGCCATATGTCGTCGTTAACCCTCATGCCAACGCTCCCTTTTTGCGTTAAAGAATCGACCTGGTCTCTCCAGGCTTGATCGAATCCTTTCATACGCAATGCCTGCTGCAGGAAAGGCCATTTAACCTTGTCATACGCTTTCTCGAAATCCACTTTAAAAACTACCCCATCAAGTTTTTTTGTATGGATTTCGTGCAGCGTTTCATGCAGTACCACCACCCCTTCTAGGATGTTTCTGTCTGGCATGAACGCCGATTGGGAAGGATGCACCACTGAGTGTGCAATTTGTGTAAGTCTGTTAGTCCCAACTTTGGTGAAAATCTTAAAGCTAACATTAAGAAGACAGATCGGCCTGAACTGCTCAATTCTAACCGCCTTTGTTTTCTTTGGAAGCAACGTTATCGTTCCAAAATTTAAGTGAAACACCTGCAATTGTCCCAAGAAGAAATCCTGAAACATCGGAAGCAAGTCTCCCTTAATGATATGCCAGCACTTTTTATAAAACTCCGCCGGGAAACCATCCGGATCAGGAGCTTTGCTATTTTTCATTTGGGAAATGGCGTCAAACACCTCTTTCTTCGAAAAAGGAGCATTTAATATCTCATTCTCCTCATTGACAAGCTGAGGTACATCGTCTACCCTCGATTCGTCCAAGGAGACAAAATTATCCTCAGGAGGTCCGAACAACTGTTTATAGTAGTTGGTTATGTATATCTTTAGGCTTTCCTGCCCCACAATCATACCTTCATCCTGATCTAGTTGAAAGATTTTCTTCTTTCGATGTTTGCCATTCGCAATCATGTGAAAGCATTGTGTGTTATCATCTCCTTGGACGATTTTACGCACTTTAGCCCGCAAAGCCCACTTCAACTCCTCCTCACGCAGTAAATCTTTTAGTCTAAACTCAGCTGCCCTCTTAGTTTCCATCTCAGTAGCATCTAAGATAGCAGACTCAACTTTAATGTCAAGGGCTTGGATAGGTAAAAGGAGCCTTTCCTTTTCAGCCTTATATATCCCCTGAGTATGTTTTGCCCAACCCCTGAGGAACTGTCTCAAGTGTCTAATTTTATTTCGCCAATGATCAATGTTAGATCGTCCTCCTACATCTTTCGCCCATTCTCTTGCAACCAGATCCAAAAACCCTTCTCGTTCAAACCACGCAGTTTCAAAAGAGAAAGGGCGTTTGTTCCCTATATGCGTTGCCTCTCCCGAATCAACTAATAATGGGGTGTGATCCGAGATTCCACGAGAAAGTGCTTGAACCGTCACTAGGGGAAACTTTTGTTCCCATTCAACACTCGCAAGAACCCGATCCAACTTCTCAAAAGTCGGGATCGGTAGATTATTGGCCCATGTGAACTTCCGACCGGAAAGCTCAATCTCACGAAGGTCCAGGCTTTCGATAATTGTATTAAACATAAACGACCATCTGCCATCAAAGTTATCATTGTTTTTTTCTTCTCGCCGACGAATAATATTAAAATCTCCTCCAACCAGGATCGGGAGCTGCTCGTTCCCACAGATGCGGACTAAATCAGCCAGAAAATCTGGCTTAAATTCCGTCTGCGCAGCCCCATAGACCGCCACCAGAGCCCAATCAAAACCATCTACCTTTGACCGAACCCTAAATTTAACCGCAAAGTCACCCATTACCACATTCCGCACTTCCAGAGATTCGCATTTAACCCCAAGTAAAATCCCACCGGATCTTCCTCTTGGTGGTAAACAGTGCCAATCAAAATCCACCCCTCCCGACAACGTGCTAAGAAACTATGGGGTAAAGTTATCCCGTCCAGTTTCGGAAAGGGCTATGAAATCTAATTTATAATCAGTAGACGCCTCTGCAAGAAATCGTTTTTTAGCCAAGTCTTTAAGACCTCTGCTGTTCCAAAAGATTCCTTTCATATTTCATCATGAAATTTTTTAGATGTTCGAATTCTAGCACTTCTGCGCACTGCCGACGTGGGGTAAATCTTACGCTTCCATTTGCGTTTCGGTTTCTTTTGATCTTCTAACCTGATCTCACTGCCAACCTCCCCACCCGCGTCCTCTAGTGACGAACCTCCCCTGTAAAGCCTCGGAGAAGACACATCCTCCTCCTCCTTAGTCTCCAGGCTAGTGGGTTCAAGGTCCGCACAGAAACTATCAAGCACATTAACTCCCAGAGTAGCTACGTCAAAATCATTCAAAGGTTGAATCGCCGCCAAGTTCCTAATTACCTCTGAGGCCCGTTCTGCCTCGAGGTCCAAAATATCGTTAACGGAACTTGCTACCTCTCTGTCATTCTTACCGAGAGATACCCCCAAATGTGCGGCTCTATAAAAAATATCTTCAGTAGAAAAATACAGAATAGAATTGCTCGTATTAACTGACATACCAGTAGTGGTCTGAAGATCATGTAGCTTGGCCGCCCGCTTGGCGCATCGAAGCTGCATATCGTAGATATCCGGCTGGTCTTGTATGCGACAGCTCATCCGTCGACCAACAGAGACTGGGTCCGGAATCCCACCATAAGCGATGACGTCGTCATGAGATATCTCGCTAGAGGTAAGGCCACCTGCCGTACCCCCCACCGGGCTCAGAGGCGCTGCCCCAACCAGCGGGGATGCCTGAGTCCTCAACACCGCCACCGCACCTCCACTGCACACCTGCGCTGAACTAGGGGGAGCCCGCGCCCCCGTCCCAATATCACCGTCCTGGCCCTGTGCCTGAGCCGCCCCCAAGAAATCATGAGCGAAAGCCGCCCCCTCCAAGGACGACCTGATCGGGGTTGAAGTACAGGCCACCTGCCCACACCCCCTTCCCGAAGTAACCGTCGGAGACGTTGGGGCGGGGGCCTCCTGCCCACACCCGCTCGAACCGTCCCTCTCAGGACTAGGAATCCTGTCCACCACACTGGCTGGCACATAAGATCGGAGACCACCATCAACAGAAGGTAGTATCGGTGGTAACTCAGACTCTACCGGCACATCCATCTCCACCCTAGTGCTCGAGAGGCGACTCGGCGCCGAATGAGTATCAAAAGTCCCAAAGCGAAGAGTGTTGGATGGTGTCGTGGAGTTAGTCGGTCCTGAATCCGAAATAGTCATCTTGTTCGACTGCGGTTGCGCCCCCTTAGTCATCTCCCGCTGCGAACTCTCAGACGTCTTACTCTGATTACCAGAAGCCCCATCTCCCTCAGTCGTGTCCATATCTACGATATCATCCCCCTCACCCTCCTGAGGGATCGGTGTATCCTCAATCTCAAGCTCCTGAACATATGTCGCTCCGGCATGTGTCCACTTGACTACATCCGGAACAAACTCCAAGCTGACTAGCAATCTCGCTGCACCATGAGCCCTAGTGAAAGGCATATCCACCTATTCCGTCTTACCAATGAGCGAACCCAAACTCCAAGCAACCAGAAAGTGATTGATATGTTTGCGTGGTGCACCATAAAATCGAACCCAAACCTTCTCCAGAGGTGTGCCCACAGGTTCCTTCTCCTTCCATTCATCAAACATAAGGACAATACTTGTACTAGGCACTCTACACATGCCCATTTGAGCATAAATAACTGATCTTCCTTGGTGGGAAAGTCAACCTTGTAAGTCTGGCCTTCCAATCTAACAAGGTCCCACTTGTGATTTCCTGGAACAAGATCCTGCAGCTGTTGCACAATCCGTGCCTCGGAAACAGTCCCATTAGTAACCTTGACTATCGCAGGAAAGGAACTCTCATGCACGTACGTCGAAGGTACCATAGCCGGGGACTCGAAAAACATAAGCTCCTGACAGCACACCCCATAAATAGTGACCACCGGCTTGGGGCCAGAAAGAAGTGGACAATCGCCGGACTTATGCTGCGATCTACAACAGTAGTCAGACAGTTCTGTGGTACACTGTGCCACAAAATGTCCTGGCTCTCCACATCTATAGCACGGAAGCTTCTTTTTCTTTATAGCCCACTTAGAAAGCTTTTCTCCATTGCGCTTATCCAGACCCTTATCAGCAACCTCGTCTACAACCGTAGCAACTCCAGTGCTGGTCACCGGAACACTGACAGCAGCCAAAGCCCGAACCGCTTCAACCACCGCCTCAGGAAGAGTAGAGGAGGAATTCTGCCCTGTGACAGCAGGCATGGCATTGGCCACCACAGTCGGAGCAGCATGATCAACCGACATGGGAGGAGGCCTCGATGGAGGCTGGCGTCGCCCTCCTCCTCTCCCGCCACGAAAACCTCGGTGAGCACCTCGGTTATACCGGTTCATAGGTCCGGCGACCCCCTCGACAAAGTTGCCAGAAGGTCCTTGGAATTCGCGCCCCGATCCGTGACCATTATTCCAACCAGAGGCACCACCACCGCCCGAAGAAGAACCACGGTGCAGACCCTCGCCGTACACGTCATATCCGTCGTCGCCCCACTGTCCATAACGATTATATCTTGCATTGGCACCACCAAAACCATCACGACCTGGGCCACCGCCCCGTCCAGAGCCATGTGCTCCCCCTCGGCCAGCACCATGGGCACCGCCGCGGCGAGCAACTTGGGCTGCCGAGCGCCCTGCGCCAAGAGCTCCGCCCTGCCCTGCCAAGTTGGAGCCGCCCCGTCCAGCCATTGCATCGGCGGGCGGCCCCTCTTGCTGCAGCGTGCTGTCTTGCGCAGGCTGGTGCACGGCTGGCGGCGGCGGCTGCAATCCCCGCCCAGCCATGCCAGTGCCTTCCTGCGCCTGAAGAACACCTGCCGGAGATACCCGCCTAGCGCGTCCAATCCCCAGCGATGGGAAGCCAGGCGTAGCTGCCGCCAGAACCCTAACCCGATCAGATATGACAGACTCGACGTGCCGCTCCCCCTCGGAGGAACAAGAGGCACGATCATGGTCGATCGAGAGATACATATCGGTGGCCTGGGTCGTTACTTGGGCCACTTGCCCAGTATCAATTACGCCCAGGCCCACCTCAGACACATCAGGCCCAAAGTGGCCCAGTAGAGAATTCAAACGAGCGATCCGCCACTCCTGGATCCCATCGCGATCTGTCACCGACAACACAGTCGCCGTCGGCCTAGACTTCCTCCAGCAATCCTTTACGACCTTCCAAGAACTCAAATAATCACCAAGGGTTATGGACGGAAGACGTACCTTGCGTATAGGTCCCTTCCAGGGACGCATCGCCGTCGGGGCCCTCCGGCGGTTGACCACTCGCCGGAGCACCTCCACCGTGTCCACCTTGCCTAGTTCATCCCAAGCACGACCGCTCGCCGGCACAATCCCCTCAATGATGGCGGCCACCTCCTCCTTCGAGTAGTCGGCACCAAGAACCTCACCGACCTTATCGCTTGGCGTTGGGGAGTACGCTGCCGCCTCTAATCCGCCACCGTCCCCATCATCTCCCTCGTCGGAGTCGTCGGCCTCCAGGCTGGAAAGAGCCCAAAACCGACTCCCTCCGCGGTGGGAGGATGCCGCCGGCCGGCGGATGGCCGTGTGCTCCAGCGAAATCACCAGTCCGCCGCCCGCCAGTTACACCCGCCAGTCTCGCCCTCCTGGGTTAGCGTTGGGAACCTTCTTAGGAGCCATCCTGAATGAGATGACAACTATTAGCCATTGATGGAAAATATATAAGCTGAATCAACGGCTAGAAATTGCAACATAAGTCTTCACAAGAACATTCGAACAAAATGAACGAATGAATTCCACAGTTTAATGATACAACAATCTTCTCGAGAAGCCACTTGGGAGAACAAAAGGTAAATAAAAAAAACAAGGATCAGATGGAACAACTACATGATAGAAGCGTCGTCTCACATGTTCGTGATGAATGCTCATGGAACGTGTTACAAAAGGGTGTTGCAATCCCCGGATCAGCATAGCCAAGGACCCTTTAAGATGCAACTCCCAATTGGAACAACGCCCATGAAACCTCTTCACTCAATGTTGAACCCCAAACCACATACCATGCATTCGTTGGAAGAATGCCTACGAGCTACTTGAAGAACCCACCTATTAATTCCCGAAGGTTTCCGGTTATGCAATCGGGTGTTGGGGATACAGGGGAAGCACTGCACACCCAACTCTAATCCTACATCCAGCTCACTGTTCAAGATATCTTCCGATATGCCGATAAATCGACCGATTTATCGCTTACCACTGTTTGGCCGATAAGATAAATCGGCCGATAAATCAGCCGATATGGTGATAAATTGGCCGATATGCCGATAAACTGGCCGATTTACCCCTTATCATGGGTCGACCGATAAGTTCCCGATAAGCGATATCCCCAACATTGGCTGTATCCATCCTTCAACACATAACCAGTCATCCTCGGAAACTGTTTACCTCGGACCTTCAAAACGCATCCGCTATACAAGCTGTGGCAATACTCCCGAACTACCTCCCCAGTACTGGGTGATGTCGGGGTTATCTCACGACTAATCGCATAGAAGAGTTTTTGATGTCGGCCATCTTAAGTATTCTAGAACCGCCGCGATACATTTGTGACGACAACACATCGGAGCTCAACTCCCCGGGACACTGCCACAACCCCTAAATGACAGGAGGCATCGAGAACATTGTTCTCGTCACAAAGATATCGGAACAATCCAAACAATACTCGCGTGATCCTACAAAAAAAATTAGTGAATTTTTGAGAGTAGAAGAGATAGAACAACGTCACGAGTCCTCACCACAGCGATGAAGGGATGAGGAGTAAAAAGAAATCCTACTCCCCGATATATATATAGGACTCAAAACATTTTTATGTGTGTGCCTAGACTCAACCGTCAATGATTCAATCAATCAGGGGGGCTCCTAGGTCGGAGAAGGCTCTGAATACCAACTTGTAATGCCCAGTATGTGACTATGTCTCCCACGTGTCGAGGCACGACTTAAAGACATAATCACATACTTGAATGATCTCAAGTATGGTATCTTTGCACAACTCATGTAAAAGAGGGGATGAAAGTGTAAAAAATAGTACTTGGCTTACACTCGCCACGTCACATAATGAAATACATTAACATACATCATCCAGATAACATCAGAGTCCGACTATGCACGAAATCCAAACGAAAGACACCATAAATAAAACAACACAAGGCCTGATCGCCCCTAGTAGAAGCCACTACTGATCGTCGGGATAAGACACATAGTAACGTCCATGCTCTTCATCGAACTCCCAATACAGCTCTGAACCACCACCTGTGTAGTTCTCATCGGTACCTGCATCTGGTGTTGTGTTGAATCTGTGAGCCACAGAGGACTCAGCAATCCCGTTCCCGGGTAGCAATACTATCAAAGCCTTAGGTGTGGAAAAGGCTTAAAACAAGGTTGCAGCAGCACTAGCACTAACTTACGGGTTTAGAGCGAGGAGAGAACAAGTGCCATTGATCGACAAAGTTGATCACGAAGTGATCCTAACTACTCACGATCAAACATAACCCCACCGTGTTCACTTCCCGAACCCCTTCGGAAAGAGACTGTCACGGTTACTCACGCAGGTAGTGTATTATGAACATGGAGTCAAGTTATCTACAACCGGATATTAACAAATTCCCATCTGCCACATAACCGCGTGCACGGCTTTCGAAAGATCAAACCCTGCAGGGGTGTCCCAACTTAGCCCATCACAAGCTCACGATATGCGGAGTCGCAACTCCAAGGTGGGAAGACCCGAGTATTCTCGGAATCCCGTGCTCAAGATATTCTGACAAAGGTAAAACTAATCCAGCAAGACCTCCCGGCGTGCCGACACCTTATAGTAGCCACGCGTATCTCGTCTCAGGCCACGACCGGATGAGCTATGGTTACAACATCCAAAAGACCCCAAGTTGCCAAGGGACGGTGCCGCAAGCTGCTCTAGGTTGGACCAGCACTCATGAGGAGCACTGGCCCAGGGTTGTTAATTAAGTCCTCGGGATAGCTAGTCACTATGCAAGTTTTAGTTATTAGGCAAATGTAAAACCAATGTCGGGCCTTGCTGGAAAAGCTTTAGCACTAAGCGAGTTATCAAGGGGGGCCCATAAACCCCAACCGTGTTAGGGACGCAAAAACAAGGAACATAACACCGGTTTAACGGTTCCTAGGGTGGCATGAGTGGAACAAAACACCAAGCAAGAGGCTTAGCCTTCCACCCATTACCAATATATAGATGATTTAGTTTAGCAGTTTATATATATTGTGATATCCCAACATGTCACACCCTGATTTTCATACCACTTTGCTTAAGCTAATTATCATGTTAAAAATGTGGATTTGCAAAAACTTTTGAGTGTTATTGACTTTGCTTAATTTGACTTTTGTCTGCTGTTTGCTAGTGCTCTAAAAATCAAATAAATCCTCCAACTCTTATACTTCATCTCCTTGACCCAAAACCTTTTCCCAATGATCATGCCATGTGTATAGACCAGTATAGAATTTTCTTATTAAAATATTTTGGCCAAATGGTATTTTCTAAAATTAGTTTTCCAAAAACCCCTGAATTGAGGTTTGCACTGCAAGTACCTTATTTAGGGTGTGAAAAATCTTTCAAAAAGTATATTTGAATCCCATTAGGTATATGACTCCCCAAAACCACAAAAGTATAATTTTAAAAGTAATTCTTATATTTTATTTAAAAGCTTTTTCTTAAGGCCAGAAATGGTCTTTAATAGGGAAAAATTATTTAATTATTTCAAAAATATTTGCCAAAATTCAGGGAGACTCATAGGACATATATTGTCCATATATAAGAGTTTCAACACATGGTCATGTTCAAAATGTTGGACAAATCCTTACAAAACCCTTTCTAGATATTTCAAGCTTTTGAAATATTTACAAAGGTAATATTCTCCAAAAATTCCAGGGAAATTCTATCATGTCATATATGACATATTTGATGATCTTGCAAATACTCGTGCCTTGAAGATCAAGGAAACATCATTTAGTCCCCTCAAAACCATTCTGTCCATACTTGAAGTTTGAGCAACTTTACATTGCCAAACTTGTCCAAATGCTCTCAAACTTGGTTCACATGCTAAAATGAAGTAATTATGCATCTATGCCAAATGGCACAAGTTTTGGAGAAGCATAACTTGGTCTAAGTGCCCCAAAACCACTTCTGTTCAAATTCAAATTTGAACAACTTTACATTGTCAACTTTTTATCTGGAGCCTCAAACTTTCTGGGCATGTTCATAACCCCAAATGATGATGCTACACTAAGTGGCGCATCAAGGGGAGATGAATAGCTCAACTCAAACATGGTGAAACCATTTCTGTTGATTTCTAGGGTTCACCAAAGTTACATTGGCCACTTTGCCCAAATGAGCTCAAATTTGGTGTAAGGGCCTAATTATATGTCACATTTGATCCTGTTAAGTCCCATGTCAAGTGGAGGTCATTTCCCTCCCCAGAACCTGATCAAACACCTTCTGTCCATTTACCAAAACAAGTGTTTGGACCCCTTTTACTAATTCTCTTTACCCCAAATTCTTACCACAGCTTCCCCTAGTCCTATTCTACCTCCAGTAACTCTCCTCTGCCTCAGCTCAATTATTGGAGGGGGGTAAAACCCCAAATTCATTTTTCTGGCAGCAACTTTCACCTTCTTCTTCACCTCTCTCCTCATTCCAGAGGCTCCCCAGGGCATCCGAGACCTTCACACTATTGTTTACTACTCCCTAGCACTGCTGGACACAAGAGGACACGGCCAAGGAGCAAAAGGCACGGCCATGCCGGCCAAAAGCATGCTCTGGAGCGCGCCACAGTGCTCTGGAGCACTGCAGCCGCCCCCAATCGGCTGCTTCCGACAGCCTTGGGCCTCCCCCTCGTGTCCCCCGAGGCGGCCTCGACGTCCGCAACACGCCGGGCGGTCGGCCCCCTCCTCTCTCCTCCTCCCTCACCCCTGCTCGCACGCGCACCGGCCGACCCTGAGCACCAGTGAGCGAGCTCACACGCGCGAAGACTCTGGCGCCTCCCCGCTCCTCCTCTGCTTTCCCCTTGGACTGGACCTCGTCCACGAGCGCCTCAGACATGCCCCGGATAGCCAGATTGGCCTCCAGCAACGGCCACGGCCCCGCCGGCGCACAGCCCCGCGGTGAACCTCGGGCTAGCCTATAAAAGGCCTCCGCGAGCCCCTCTCCGAACTCCATCCACTCCCTCACCCTCCAGTAAGCCTCCCTGAGCAAAGCACGCTCCCTCCCGAGCCCTCCTCTCTCCTCCTCGGTCGCCATTGCCGCCTCGGGGCCCTGCTCGAATTCGGGCACCCCGGCCTCTCCCTCTCCACCTAGCCACCACCGGAGCCCCTCACACAACCCCTTGAGCCTCCCCGTGCTCCGCCAATCCTCCCCAAGCCGCCGTGCGCTCGAAGCCCAAAGTGACCGGAGCCCTCCTCCGCCACGGTTGGACCCCTGCTCGATCTAGTCCTCCCCGGCAGGCGTGTCACCCACGACCGGATGCGCCTCTCCGCGCTGGTCGTTCCGGTGGCCGGAGCGTCGCCGGAGACGGCCTGAGTCGACGGGGCCACGCCGGCGAGCGCTCGGCCGCGCCTCCTCTGCCTCGCCTCTGTCCGCGCGGGAGGAAGAAGAACCTTCCACGGGGGCCCGCGCGTCAGCGACCTGGAGGCTGGGCCCCTCCGTTTAAGTGGAGGCGGGTCTGGTTTCGGCCGCCTTCCCCGCGCGGAAGCGCCTTTCCTGGCGGGCGCCTTCGACGTGGCCGGGTCCCTGCGCGCTGCTGAGCAGATGGGCCGGCCCGATGCACAGAAGCACTAAGCTTCGTCCTGTGCGCAGTATAGGGGTAAACCCTTATTCCTTTTCTTTTTCTTTATTCTGTCAACTTCAAAAATGCCTAGATAATTCGAATGAACTCCAAATTGCATGATTCAAATTTCCTATGGCTCCATAAATCATGCTCTATCACATGGTGCAACATGCACATTATTCCAGAAATATTTCTTTCACAAATATTTATCAAATGCCTTTATTTCATTTCTGTGATGAACTTTAGAAAATCACAGAGAGCTCAATCTTGATCCAAATGCAGTGGTTCAAATTCCTGGATGATTGTCATGTCCAAACTTAGTTTTGGAACATTTTTATTAATACTTTCTGTACCCCACCAAATATTGAGCCATTTCTTCTTGTTTATCAGCTTTGCAAAATCCTAGGAAATTCATTTGAATTCCAAATCCAGTGAAATCAACTCCTAGATGCTTCTAAAATCATGACTTGATGATGGGTGCCTTTGCTCATCATTCAAGGAAATATTTCTGTATACTTCTTCCAAATCCATAAACCCCTTGGTTCCATCACATTGAAATGTTCCAAACTACCTATTGATCCAACACCTATGAAACCACCTTGGTTATTTTTCATATGACCAGAGGTATCCTAGAAAAGTCCAACTCCTATTTTTAGAGCACTTTTATTTTTGCTTTGGTTGTGTTGCTTATTATGATTGTTTCCATCGTTAGTTGACGTAATAAATGGAGTATTCGGAGATGGACCAGAAGATTTGAAGACTCGGAAGAATAAGGCAAGCAGCCCTTTGACCATGTTCAAGAAACCTTTTTATGCATGTCTCATAGCACCTTATTAACAATGCATCGGAATCATGTTGAGGTGGAAACCACTTTGGTTGCTACCTTTGTTGCTTACTATTGATACTTGCATCAAAGATGACCCTACCTTCCTATGAGGGTTATGTGGGTGGGAGTAGATAGATGTATGCTATAGTAGTTGGCTACGCAAAATGGGTCGGGGTTATGCATTGAGTGAAACAAGTGTGGTCTGACACACTTGCAAATGACCCAGTGGGTGCCACTAATGCCCCTGGGAGCTGATGAGGAGCTAGGGCACTACTTGGTGAAGAAGTAGTGTGCCGAGGCTTGACGAAAGTATTGTTTACAGAGATGGATTAGATTTATGTGTGACTACCGTCCCAACCAAACATGCGCAACCACTCTACCCTTATATGGGAAAGGGCATTATTGATTACCTAGGTCAATACTAGCATGGTGCCCGCATTACTAGTGACGGGGGTGACACGAGGTCACTCTCGGGACGGGGTCGTGCTTGGATAGGCGGCCATGACTGTTTTCACAGGGCACCGAACACACCGTTGGTACCCCGTGTCAGTGGTATGTGATGAATATGGAGCGAGTCTGCACAATTATTGAGATGTGAAATGTGGGCACGGGGGTTACTACCAATCGAGTGGACTCTATGTTAGTGTCGTCTAGGGAAAGATAGTGATCGGGTGCTTACCCCGGGTACTTGAGGTATCGCGGGTCGTGGATGACACGGAAGTTCCCCGGATCTTGTGGGTAAAGTGTGCAACCTCTACAGAGTGTCAAACTATTCGAATAGCCGTGTCCGCGGTCAAGGACAGTTGGGTGGTGCTACTTAGACTATGTCCATAAGTTTCTGGGAAACAACACGATTCCGGGATATTGTTGATGTGATTGTGAGAAAGTCACAATGAGCTTGAGCATGAGTTGATTACAACTCTTTCTCGATAATGATGTCTGTGACCCCCTGATACTTGTTGCAGACACATGCATATCCATGTCATATGTTGATCATACTTGCATGTGAAAAACTAGCTTTCCGCAAAACTGCCAATTTAGCAGTAGAGCCTTGCATAATTATTTTGTCATCACACTTGGGTTGCTTGCGAGTACATTCAAAGTACTCATTGGCTTGCCACTGGTTATTTTATTGGCCAGGCATGAGAGAACAGGTTATGATGAAGATTTCTCGGTGACGAGCATGCGAGCTAGGACGCTTCCCAGTCAGAATGCCTGTAGGGTTAAAGGCAGATGGCATGGGTCCAAGTTGTCATTGAAGATTTCCGCTGCGATGATATACTCAAGACTTGACCATTATGGTCCTATTTGTGTAACACGGTATGTAAGGATGTAAGACTCTTGTTATTCAGCTTCTGTGTGTTCAGTGAGCATTGATCTCTGGGATCAATGTACACGTGCATTCGGTGATCTCGACTTATGAGTCGGGGTCCCCACAGAGCTGGTATCAGAGCCATCCTGACTGTAGGAAGCCTTAGTTAGCATGGTCGTTAGTTAGGGTAAAACTATTACTAGTTTCCAAAACTATCTATACTTCTCTTCGCTTCTCAGTTTTTCGAAAACTAGGCTACACTTGATCTCTTCCCCTTCAAAACCTTGGTCGCTAGAACCCTTATGCCCCTGACCACTGGATTGTCTGTAATCCTCGTGGAGCGCACCTTGCCGAACACTCACCCACCACTTTTGCACGCAAGATTGGTGACACCACGACAAGACGATGTCCACGGAAAATCCATCCTCGATGAGTGAGGACATGAAGACCCAGAAGATGGTGCAACCCTAGCCTACGATGACCATGGCATGAGTTGTGGAAAATCATGATATGCATCGCTAATAGAGTAATCCTGTCACTACCGTTGTTGTATCGACAACCACCGGTGGATGAGAGCCTTGCCATTTGGTCCGCCTCACTAAGGTGAGCAGGAAAACGGTTCTCTTCGTCCCCCGCTCTTGGTGTCGATGTTTTCAACAACGAAACCGACATGTTGGACCTCTATTATGCCTTGTTATTGTCATTGCACATGGTTTGCCTACCTGGTACCCTTGACGTCCCAGAAGGCACAAGGGATCATCATGATTAAAGAGACAAGAGAAGATCAAGTCAACGCCAGCTACAAGGGCTAGACCCCGAGACCTCCAAATCACTTGCGAGACTTATTCCACTTCTCTCCCCTTCTGAACTATTCAGCAGCGACAACCTTTTGCGCTTGTCGTAGCAACTCTTGTCATATTGACTCTTCTCTAACCTCCTTGTAGATGGCCGTCGCCCCCACGAGACTCCTCATGATCGGATTTCCACCACTCCTAAGGGACTGCCTCCAACAATGCCACTATCCTTTGGAGCCGATGTACACCCTGCACGAACTAGACAATGGTGAATTCAAGACGGAATTCTATGCCAAAGTGATTGTACCTGCCAAGACCTCACCTCAAGGCTGGTTCTTTATCGGACCACCTATGCCCACTAAGGACCTGGCCATACAGCAAGTGGCCTACGAAGCCCTTCTTCGCCTTCAAGATCTCCTCCCAGAAATGAAGGAAGGTCGGGCTACTTGTTACCTGCCCAGCAAAAGCGAAACAGGAACCACCTCGCAGGCCATGATTCCCCCAGGAGATGAAGACCCAACTCTCAAGCTCCAGACCCGCTTCGCCCACACAGCCGATTATCTTCTGCGCAACCTCACGGAAGAATTCCTCAAGTCCCGCGAGGATTTCCCTTCACTTCTACATCTCCACTGCCTCGAGAAGAAGAAGGTGATCGAGCGGGAACAACAAATTATTGCCCTACAAGTCTACATTGCTAATCAGAAGCAACAGATCGAAGAGCTTCAAGGAGCTCTCCATCGGACCCCGCGAAGAAGGCATAAGACTAGACTACCATATCTACGTCATGAGGGACCAACGTCAGGCCACCAGAAACAAGACCCAAGACGGGATAACAACCTCTTTGCTTCCATCACATGTTACGAGTGTGGTGAGCTCGGGCATATCAGAAGGATGTGCCCCAGCAAGCAGCCATCTGTCAAGCCACCGGAAGACCCATAGAGCTGAAGACTGAAGGCCTTCCTCCTCACGACTGTCAATCCGAGGACCCCTAGGGTAGGATGAGTCGTGTACCCCCTTATGCGAAGTCGAGTCTATGTAGCAGTTCATATGAAACCATGTCATGTGTTGCTTGTCCTTATCTGTTTGTGTTTTCGATATAAGTCGCACTTTTGCCTTGGGCAGCATGTACGCGACTATATCACCTATCTTATCTTAACAAATGTGTGTGGCCTTTACGGCACTTGGTTGTTTGTTCTTTCACTATAAAAACCCCCTTTAGGCATTTCCCTCCTCTACGCTGCTTCTTCCCTCTATTCTCTCTCTTCCCAGCTGAAGACCCGCAAGACAAGATGCACCAAGGATTCTACCTCGGCAACCAACTGGCACTGAAGACTACTGCTACAACCTCCACGATCAATTGCAACCCCGTAGAGTTATGTTTAACCCTCCAGACCAGTAACCCCGTTCCTAGACCCTTTGAGACTTCACAAGACACTCCAGCACGAATCCTTAACCTTGTGCCTAACCCATAGTAAAGCGAGAGAACCTGTTAAGCCTTTGCAACCTTGCACAACACTGGGTTCGTAAAGGAACTAGTGGACATGGTAAACAAGCACATTCTCATCCTAATATAGCACGAGAACTGACGATGCCATAGATAGACTAGTTCGAGGATATTGGACGGTTGATTTGGTGGCTTTATATCAGTGACTTCAAGGAATTATCTGAGACCTTGATGGATTGTGAGATTTCATATTGGTGGGATCATGACTTTGGGGAAGTATGAAGAAGTGCCCGTTGGGCATGAGATTTGGATTTATGTAGGTGATTCTGGTCGGTATAATGCTGGAGATGTTTGCATGATTCGGAGTAAATTGGATTTTGACCTATGATCCTGATTATGATATCATGCTTCTCGGTGGATAATAACCTAGGAGATTGGATTATTTGTCAGAGTTGATTTGGGGATCTATATAATCGTGATCTTGGAGTTTACTTGACCCGGATGATGGGAATTTGGTGGACATACTGTCATAATGCAAAGTCCTCCCCAATATTTGGATATCATAGGGACTCAAGATCTTGCGAAACACCGTAGACATCGGATTTGTAGAATTGTTGGATTATGTGGTGATTGATGGAATTACCGGGCTATTGGAGTTGATCTATAGGAAGGAAACAAAATCTTGGAGTGGCATATGACGTGTTTCCTTAGATTGGTGATGCATTATCGTGAGCCTTGCAAGATTAGGTTGAGTGCTTGGATTGTGGAGTTTAATTTAAGCTCAGCAGCATGTATGATTTACCTTTGGATTTTAGAGGTAGGCATACATATAGATTTGGGGATCATAGACAGTATAGTTTTGTTAGACCGTCTCATGAGAGTCATGAGGATAGGTATGGCATGAGTAGTGATTGAAGTTGGTCTATGCGAGAGGCCGCTTTTCCGTTCGGAGTACTAGATAGAGCTATTGGCATCTCAGAAACTGTGCTTAAGGATAAGATGATATAAGTTCACTCACTCACTAGAATTCTTGAAACCCTTAAGCCCCACCGAGCCACAACCTGGTCAGATTCTGACCACGGGCCTTCGCTCTAAGTCAGGAAGGCCTCTGCAAATACTCAGCCGAGACCACCACCAATACCCAGCCTACCTTACGTACCCCCATAGACCTCACGGAGTATTTGGACAAGTTGGGTAACATCATTATTTGATGGCCTACTTGTATGCCCGAAGACAAGAAGCGACGGACAGCTGGATAGAAGACGTTTGAAGACCACACTGTCAAGAAGGAAGATCTACACCGACCACCGTCATCAAGAAGTAAACTTCCGCGTTGAAGACCGGGCGTATCTGCAACCGCCCTCTCAAAGGAACCGAGCATTTCCGTGTCGAAGGAATGCTCACACCAAGATGTATCAAGACTTGAAGGCACGATTCTGGTGGTACGAGATGAAAAGAGAGATTGCAACCTATGTTGCAAGGTGTGATGTGTGCCAAAGGGTCAAGGCTGAACATCAGCGACCCGCTGGATTGCTTCAACCACTCAAGGTTCATGAGTGGAAGTGGGATAAAGTCGGAATGGACTTCATCACTGGATTACCAAGGTCGAATAGAGGACATGGCTCTATCTGGGTCATAGTCGATCATTTGACCAAGGTGGTCCATTTCATTCCTGTCAAGACCCCTTATGATGGCAACCGGCTGGCAGCTCTCTACATCGACCGAATCGTAAGTCTTCACGGCGTTCCCAAGGAGATTGTGTCAGGTCGAGGAACCTAGTTCACCTCAAGGTTCTGGAAGTAGTTCCAGGAAGCCTTGGGAACCAAGATATCTTTCAGCACGGCTTTCCACCCACAGACCGGAGGTCGGACAGAACGAGTCAATCAGATTCTCGAAGACATACTCCGAGCCTGTGTCTTGGCATATAGAGCCAAGTGGGAGGATTGTCTCCCTTTTGCCGAGTTCTCCTATAACAACAGTTACCAGTCAAGGCTTCTGATGGCACCATTTGAGGTGTTGTACGGACGCAGATGTCGCACACCCCTCAGCAGGTCAGAGACCGGAGTAGGGCTAGTCTTTGGACCGGATATTCTCCGCGCAGCGGAAGAGCAGGTCCAACTAGTCAGAGAGCGTTGAAGGCAGCCAAGTCAAGGCAAATGAGCTATGCTGACACTCACCGTCGGAACATGAGTTTCCATATCGGGGACCACGTGTACCTGCGGGTAACTCCTGTGAAGGGAACCAAGCGTTTCCACGTCAAGGGGGAGCTCACACCAAGGTTCATTGGACCCTTTGAGATTACTGCAAGTCATATAGTAGACGGCTCCCCAGCTAGATCTACCACCTGAGATACCCTCCGTGCACCAAATCTTCCACGAGCCCCCCACTCTGGAAGTACTTCTTACCTCCTAGCTAGCCCGATGCCCGCAAGGACATCGATCACCGAGCCTTTGACAGCTAACCCAACCTAACCTATGCAAAAGACCCCTCAGCAACCTCCATCAAGGAAGACATATGGCGAGAAGTCATACCACTTCAAGATTCCAAGGAGCACCGCTCGGAAGCAGAACCAACAAGGAGAAGTGAAGACTACCCCGTATCCAAGACTCCGCCTTTCTTTCCACGCCTAGTCTGGGAATCTCGGGGACGAGATTCTTGTAAGGGGGTAGGTCTATCACACCCTGATTTTCATACCACTTTGCTTAAGCTAATTATCATGTTAAAAATGTGGATTTGCAAAAAACTTTTGAGTGTTTTTGACTTTGCTTGATTTGACTTTTGTCTGCTGTTTGCTAGTGCTCTAAAAATCAAATAAATCCTCCAACTCTTATACTTCATCTCCTTGACCCAAAACCTTTTCCCAATGATCATGCCATGTGTATAGACCAGTATAGAATTTTCTTATAAAAATATTTTGGCCAAATGGTATTTTCTAAAATTAGTTTTCCAAAAACCCCTGAATTGAGGTTTGCACTGCAAGTACCTTATTTAGGGTGTGAAAAATCTTTCAAAAAGTATATTTGAATCCTATTAGGTATATGACTCCCAAAAACCACAAAAGTATAATTTTAAAAGTAATTCTTATATTTTATTTAAAAGCTTTTTCTTAAGGCCAGAAATGGTCTTTAATAGGGAAAAATTATTTAATTATTTCAAAAATATTTGCCAAAATTCAGGGAGACTCATAGGACATATATTGTCCATATATAAGAGTTTCAACACATGGTCATGTTCAAAATGTTGGACAAATCCTTACAAAACCCTTTCTAGATATTTCAAGCTTTTGAAATATTTACAAAGGTAATATTCTCCAAAAATTCCAGGGAAATTCTATCATGTCATATATGACATATTTGATGATCTTGCAAATACTCGTGCCTTGAAGATCAAGGAAACATCATTTAGTCCCCTCAAAACCATTCTGTCCATACTTGAAGTTTGAGCAACTTTACATTGCCAAACTTGTCCAAATGCTCTCAAACTTGGTTCACATGCTAAAATGAAGTAATTATGCATCTATGCCAAATAGCACAAGTTTTTGAGAAGCATAACTTTGTCTAAGTGCCCCAAAACCACTTCTGTTCAAATTCAAATTTGAACAACTTTACATTGTCAACTTTTTATCTGGAGCCTCAAACTTTCTGGGCATGTTCATAACCCCAAATGATGATGCTACACTAAGTGGTGCATCAAGGGGAGATGAATAGCTCAACTCAAACATGGTGAAACCATGACAAGTGGAGGTCATTTGCCTCCCCAGAACCTGATCAAACACCTTCTGTCCATTTACCAAAACAAGAGTTTGGACCCCTTTTACTAATTCCCTTTACCCCAAATTCTTACCACAGCTTCCCCTAGTCCTATTCTACCTCCAGTAACTCTCCTCTGCCTCAGATCAATTATTGGAGGGGGGTAAAACCCCAAATTCATTTTTCTGGCAGCAGCTTTCACCTTCTTCTTCACCTCTCTCCTCATTCCAGAGGCTCCCCAGGGCATCCGAGACCTTCACACTATTGTTTACTACTCCCTAGCACTGATGGACACAAGAGGACACGGCCAAGGAGCAAAAGGCACGGCCATGCCGGCCAAAAGCACGCTCCGGAGCGCGCCACAGTGCTCTGGAGCACTGCAGCCGCCCCCAATCGGCTGCTTCCGACAGCCTTGGGCCTCCCCCTCATGTCCCCCGAGGCGGCCTCGACGTCCGCAACACGCCGGGCGGTCGGCCCCCTCCTCTCTCCTCCTCCCTCACCCCTGCTCGCACGCGCACCGGCCGACCCTGAGCACCAGTGAGCGAGCTCACACGCGCGAAGACTCTGGCGCCTCCCCGCTCCTCCTCTGCTTTCCCCTTGGACTGGACCTCGTCCACGAGCGCCTCAGACATGCCCCGGAGAGCCAGATTGGCCTCCAGCAACGGCCACGGCCCCGCCGGCGCACAGCCCCGCGGTGAACCTCGGGCTAGCCTATAAAAGGCCTCCCCGAGCCCCTCTCCGTACTCCATCCACTCCCTCACCCTCCAGTAAGCCTCCCTGAGCAAAGCACGCTCCCTCCCGAGCCCTCCTCTCTCCTCCTCGGTCGCCATTGCCGCCTCGGGGCCCTGCTCGAATTCGGGCACCCCGGCCTCTCCCTCTCCACCTAGCCACCACCGGAGCCCCTCACGCACCCCCTTGAGCCTCCCCGTGCTCCGCCAATCCTCCCCAAGCCGCCGTGCGCTCGAAGCCCAAAGTGACCGGAGCCCTCCTCCGCCATGGTTGGACCCCTGCTCGATCTGGTCCTCCCCGGCAGGCGTGTCACCCACGACCGGATGCGCCTCTCCGCGCTGGTCGTTCCGGTGGCCGGAGAGTCGCCGGAGACGGCCTGAGTCGACGGGGCCACGCCGGCGAGCGCTCGGCCGCGCCTCCTCTGCCTTGCCTCTGTCCGCGCGGGAGGAAGAAGAACCTGCCACGGCGGCCCGCGCGTCAGCGACCTGGAGGCTGGGCCCCTCCGTTTAAGTGGAGGCGGGTCTGGTCTCGGCCGCCTTCCCCGCGTGGAAGCGCCTTTCCTGGCGGGCGCCTTCGACGTGGCCGGGTCCCTGCGCGCTGCTGAGCAGATGGGCCGGCCCGGTGCACAGAAGCACTAAGCTTCACCCTGTGCGCAGTATAGGGGTAAACCCTTATTCCTTTTCTTTTTCTTTATTCTGTCAACTTCAAAAATGCCTAGATAATTCTAATGAACTCCAAACTGCATGATTCAAATTTCCTATGGCTCCATAAATCATGCTCTATCACATGGTGCAACATGCACATTATTCTAGAAATATTTCTTTCACAAATATTTATCAAATGCCTTTATTTCATTTCTGTGATGAACTTTAGAAAATCACAGAGAGCTCAATCTTGATCCAAATGCAGTGGTTCTAATTCCTGGATGATTTTCATGTCCAAACTTAGTTTTGGAACATTTTTATTAATACTTTCTGTAACCCACCAAATATTGAGCCATTTCTTCTTGTTTATCAGCTTTGCAAAATCCTAGGAAATTCATTTGAATTCCAAATCCAGTGAAACCAACTCCTAGATGCTTCTAAAATCATGACTTGATGATGGGTGCCTTTGCTCATCATTCAAGGAAATATTTCTGTATACTTCTTCCAAATCCATAAACCCCTTGGTTCCATCACATTGAAATGTTCCAAACTACCTATTGATCCAACACCTATGAAACCACCTTGGTTATTTTTCATATGACCAGAGGTATCCTAGAAAAGTCCAACTCCTATTTTTAGAGCACTTTTATTTTTGCTTTGGTTGTGTTGCTTATTATGATTGTTTCCATCGTTAGTTGACGTAATAAACGGAGTATTCGGAGATGGACCAGAAGATTTGAAGACTCGGAAGAATAAGGCAAGCAGCCCTTTGACCATGTTCAAGAAACCTTTTTATGCATGTCTCATAGCACCTTATTAACAATGCATCGGAATCATGTTGAGGTGGAAACCACTTTGGTTGCTACCTTTGTTGCTTACTATTGATACTTGCATCAAAGATGACCCTACCTTCCTATGAGGGTTATGTGGGTGGGAGTAGATAGATGTATGCTATAGTAGTTGGCTACGCAAAATGGGTCGGGGTTATGCATTGAGTGAAACAAGTGTGGTCTGACACACTTGCAAATGACCCAGTGGGTGCCACTAATGCCCCTGGGAGCTGATGAGGAGCTAGGGCACTACTTGGTGAAGAAGTAGTGTGCCGAGGCTTGACGAAAGTATTGTTTACAGAGATGGATTAGATTTATGTGTGACTACCGTCCCAACCAAACATGCGCAACCACTCTACCCTTATATGGGAAAGGGCATTATTGATTACCTAGGTCGATACTAGCATGGTGCCCGCATTACTAGTGACGGGGGTGACACGAGGTCACTCTCGGGACGGGGTCGTGCTTGGATAGGCGGCCATGACTGTTTTCACAGGGCACCGAACACACCGTTGGTACCCCGTGTCAGTGGTATGTGATGAATATGGAGCGAGTCTGCACAATTATTGAGATGTGAAATGTGGGCACGGGGGTTACTACCAATCGAGTGGACTCTATGTTAGTGTCGTCTAGGGAAAGATAGTGATCGGGTGCTTACCCCGGGTACTTGAGGTATCGCGGGTCGTGGATGACACGGAAGTTCCCCGGATCTTGTGGGTAAAGTGTGCAACCTCTACAGAGTGTCAAACTATTCGAATAGCCGTGTCCGCGGTCAAGGACAGTTGGGTGGTGCTACTTAGACTATGTCCATAAGTTTCTGGGAAACAACACGATTCCGGGATATTGTTGATGTGATTGTGAGAAAGTCACAATGAGCTTGAGCATGAGTTGATTACAACTCTTTCTCGATAATGATGTCTGTGACCCCCTGATACTTGTTGCAGACACATGCATATCCATGTCATATGTTGATCATACTTGCATGTGAAAAACTAGCTTTCTGCAAAACTGCCAATTTAGCAGTAGAGCCTTGCATAATTATTCTGTCATCACACTTGGGTTGCTTGCGAGTACATTCAAAGTACTCATTGGCTTGCCACTGGTTATTTTACTGGCCAGGCATGAGAGAACAGGTTATGATGAAGATTTCTTGGTGACGAGCATGCGAGCTAGGACGCTTCCCAGTCAGAATGCCTATAGGGTCAAAGGCAGATGGCATGGGTCCAAGTTGTCATTGAAGATTTCCGCTGCGATGATATACTCAAGACTTGACCATTATGGTCCTATTTGTGTAACACGGTATGTAAGGATGTAAGACTCTTGTTATTCAGCTTCTGTGTGTTCAGTGAGCATTGATATCTGGGATCACTGTACACGTGCATTCGGTGATCTCGACTTATGAGTCGGGGTCCCCACACAACAATAACTTCATCACGAAGCAAGAATCTTCAAATCTTCACCTGCAACTAACAACACTATAAGAGGGGCCGAGCAATGCGTACCTAGCCAAACAAGGGTTTGCTAGGAGGGTGGTTAACGAGTTTCATGGCAACAATAGGAGGGCTGACAAACAGACATAGGCATCGAGGCAATATCTAAAGAACAAGACATCTAGCATAGGCAAAGATAGTAGTGATATCTGGGTATGGTCATCTTGCCTGTTGATTCCACGGAGGGATCGTAACCTTGCTCCTCAAACTCAGCCTCGATAGTAACCTCGAACTCCAAAGCGGCCCCCGGCTCTACCCAATAGAAGAACACAACACGACACCATATCAAACATGGAGCAATGCACAAACAACATGATGCAAGTCATAACATGGGATGCAAGTATGATGTGCGTATGCATGTGGATGCTCTTGAGCCTAAGGAGAAGATGATGGAAAAGGCATCATCTTGGAAAACCAAGCAAGCCATTGGATAGAGGGGAATATTTCGGTTGAAATCGATATAAAGATCATCGGAAACGGACGGACAGTTTGCAAATGGCAAGCAAAACAATATTCAAGCAAAACTGCAGTTTTCAGCAACATGGCATCTTTGGAGCAAGAAATAACTATGCTAAAGCACCCAAACATGGAGACAAAGGGCATGGATGTGAAATATACATGATACTTAACAAGCATGAACTTATAACACACCCAAAAACCTACTGGAACACAATTAACCAAGCATGTCAAGTTGCAATAAATTTACAGAATTCTTAGACTTAGTTAAAATTACAAGGCATGGCAGAATTACAACGAAATGGCATGTTTACAAGCTTGTGCAGCTCAACTCAATGCATGGCATGGCAAGTTAAGGTAACACACAACAAGAAGACATATTTGAGAAGCTACTCAAAACAAGAACATGCTTATAGGATGCTTGGAACACTAGCTACACTCGTGGCAAAACTGAACTTGTTGATAACATGCTGACAGCTACATTTTATAGTCACTTGAGAGCATGAAAACAATAAGTTACAACAAGCCATCATGCAAGGAAAAGGCATGGCAATAACATACATAACATGCTCTTCAAGAATAACCACATAGCTACTTCTACAACATACTAGAACATGTCCCAAACACCATGGCAAAAGTGCAAAATTTTATCCAGACTTAGCAAAATCTGGGCATGCTGACAGATAAATTTTATAGCAACTTGAGGGCCTCATAATAACAATATACAACATGGCAACATGGCAAACAAGTGCATAGATAGCTAGAGCATGACATATACTTCAAGGAACATCCATTGGACAACCCTTAACATGCACAACAAAGACGGTGGCAACATGGATACATGGCAATAAATTTAACAGATTCACACTTAGCAGAAATTTATAAACATGATGGCATATTAACAAGCTTGTTGCACTCATATCAAGACATATCATGGCATGAAAATGAATCTATCATGTAGAGCACATACTCAAGAGCAAAACTCATGTTGACACCTAGCTCGTATGACACATGGATGAATAAGCACAAGCAAGACAAAACATGATCTCAAAACAAGTGCAGAAACTTATCAGCCAAATGCACTTTTGCAATAGAGATAAACATGGCAATATGACACCTAGCATGAATGCTACATCAACCATCATGTAGAGCATTTCACAACGAAGATCTAGACATATCATTCACTCCATTCGGACCAACATGTACAAAGTTATCAACTCACGAACATGGCAATAAATTTACACTGACAGCAAGTTACAGCAACATGCACTCTTGCCACGAAGATTAAGTCAACAAGATGATATCTAACATGCAAGAAACTGGTACTAACATGTAGAGCACGACGAGACGAACATTTCGACATATCATACGCGCAAAACAGAGCTACGAACACGAAGTTATCACATGGCAAAGGAGGCAACAAAATTAATGGACCTGGGGACTTAGTGAAAAAAATCACCTCCGCGAATGTCAACCCGGGACGGGACGGAGCAGGACGGAGGGATCCGAGTTGCGGGACGGGGCGTTTGGTTCGAGGGACCGGTGGATCTGGTCCACCTCCAGATCCGGATCCGGTCCTCGCCGGAGACGTCGCCGGAGACGACGAGGAAGATGGCGGAGGCGGCGGCCGGTGACGGGGCGCGGTGGTCCGGCGACGGGACGGCGCGGTGGCCGGCCGGGGCAGCGGCGTGGCGGCGGGCGTAAGCCAGGGCGGCGGCCGGCGGGAGCGAGGCGGCAGCTCGCCGGTGGGGCGGAGCAAGCTCGCC
>LR738712.1:157708991-157767281 GCA_902687465.1 Secale cereale
CCTGGGCCGCGGGGGCGGGAACGGGCCCGGCGGGCCCGCGCAGTGGGCGGCCGCGCCGGTGGCTGGGCTGCCACATGGCGGCCTGGGAGTGGCCTCGGGGGCGGCGGCGGACACGTCCGACGCCGGCAGACACCGCCGGCGCGCGGAGGAGCTGCGGGGCATGGGGAAAAAGTAAAAAAAATAGGAAGGACTAGGGTTTCGCCCGAAAATGGAGGGAATGGGGCCTTTTTATAGGCATAGGGAGCTAGGAAGGTCCAAATGGGGAGCGGTTTTCGCCCACACGATCGTGATCTGACGACCGAGAGGATGGGAGTGGTTGTGCTGGGTTAGTGGGCTGTTGTGGAGGGGGTCTTGGGCCAAAAGGAAGAGGAGCTTTTAGCCCACTAGGTTAACCGTTGGAGTATCAAACGACCTCCAAATGCGATGAAACTTGACAGGCGGTCTACACGTACCAAAACAACAACGCACGACAAGTCTCACCTCATTCCGAGAATGTTACACGGCCATATACGAAAGAAGGACTCGGGGGTGCCACGGGCACGTGTGTGAGTGTCGGAACTCAAAACGGACAACGGGAAGAGACGAGCGGGACCGGGTGCAAGTGGCAACACGAATGCAATGCAATGCACATGATAACATGACATGGATGAAATGCACACACGCACACGACAAAACGAAGAAACCCGAAATGAAAGAAGAGCCCAGAATGGAATTGATGAAGTCAACGTTTCATATATTGCCATAAATGGAAAGTATCACATATGGGGTGTTACATCCTCGTTCCGCAACCACTACTCCCCTTCCCAGAGATGGCTGGATCCGGTGCCAGGGGCAAGTGGGAAGCTTGCACGGTCATTGAAAAGACCGTGGCGGATTTCAAGAGCGCGGGCTATCTCGCCGCCGACATCGCGCACTGAGTCCCTGCCAAGGGTCAGGTAATCCCCGTCCCTGAGGCGGGTGAGAGGGTGGTGTTTACATCCCACTTTGTTAGGGGGCTAGGGTTTCCACTCCACCCGTTTGTTCGGGGTCTTTTGTTCTTCTACGGGCTAGATTTTCATGATCTTGCCCCGAATTCAATCCTTCACATATCCGCTTTTATAGTGGTATGTGAGGCCTTTCTCCGCATCCCCCACACTTCGGCCTATGGCTTAAGACCTTCAACGTGAAGGCGAAGGTGGTGGACGGGGAACACGCGGAGTGCGGGGGCGCCATGATTAGCAAGCTCCCGAATGCAACTTGGCCCAAGGGCTCATTCGTGGAGACGAATAAGGTCTGGCAGCAGGAGTGGTTCTACATCACCGAACCCCGCGACGCCAAGTGGGCGGTGGAGCCTGCTTTCAGATCTGGACCCCCAGTGAGGCGGACCTCCTGGACCAAAAAGGGTCTGAACTAGGGGTCTACAACCAAAGTAACGACTCTTGTGAGCCGCGTGTCCGGCATGTTTTCCAAGGGGCACATTCTCTCCTCCGTGGTCCAGGTGATGCTGACCCGACTTGTTCTCCGTTGCCAAAGCCGGGACTCCTCCCTATGGGAGTTTGATCCGACAGGAGACTAGCCGCTGGAGCATCTCTTCGGCTTTGCGCACAAGGTGATCTGGAAGCATTTCTTCAAGAGTCAGAAGGAATGGCCCGAAGAGACCGAGGATGCAGACTACAACACTATGGCCTCCGCCCCAGAGGTAATAGCAATCATTGCCGAACACATACCCTTTCCCTTATTTGATGATAATAGGAATTGGAATTTTTACGTGATATACAGGGCTGGAAGAAGAAGGCGACCCGGATTAAGAGTCCGGCACTTTTGCTCGAAGACCCAGAATCACCTCTGGTGATGGCGATGCTGGTCCCGGCACCGTACAAGGCGCCGACCAAGAAGCCCAAGAAGACGAAGGGCAAGGGGGCCGGAGACAGCCCCCGTCCTGCGGGCAAGAAGCCCGAGGACCTCCACATTCTCTCCTCTGATGAGGTGGAGGAAGATGATGATGAGGAAGAAGAAGAGCCCCCCGCGCAAGGCAGGGGGGAGAAGAGGGGGGCCATCGCTGACGCGGGTACGAATGCGCCCCGAAGGAAACTGAACCTCGGAGGTAGTTCAGATTTGTCCGAACATAGCTTTGTGGTGAAGCCCAGGGTGAAACCCCTGCCCGAATCGTAAGTTTGTCCGGATTGGCTGCTGCACTTTTGCTTTGTTTTAGTATTTACTTAGTATTTCATTCCTGCTGTCCTACAGCCCTCCCGGTGGACACCCTGATGCTATCTCACCGGAGGGGAACTCTCTTGCGTCTGGAGAGACAGAGCGTGACCCGCCGACCCGAGCTCCATCGCCCATGATCAGCTGGGACACCGAAGTGTCCTCCGCCTAAGGAGACGAGGGCGGGGCAGGTGACGGGGCGACCGGAGGTAATACCTTGGCCGCTGCTGACCATGGGGAAACAACCCCCATGGAGACCGAAGACGTGGGGCCCAAACAATCCGGGGCTCCACCGAATACTATCCCGGGGCCTAGTGCGGCTTTGGGATCCAAACACCGGACTCCTCAAGTGGAGGAGGATACGGCGGCGCCCGGAGTTAATCCGGAGGCGCCGGATTCTATGGAAGGAGCACTGCAGAGTGCTCTCGTCATTGAAGAACACCGCACCGTGATGGGTGGGGTGATGAAGAAGATTCAGTCCGTCAAGTGCGGACTAAATGAAGCCTTCAACAGCCTTTTAACAGGCTTTGAGGTAAACAATGTAATGCTTTTTATAGAATTTTTATTTTGAATGCACGTACATAGCCAGTAGCCCCTGATGCTTTGTGCGATTCTGAAAAGAATTAGGCGAAATATCCGTAGTATAGCATGCTTACAGAGTTGAACTGTTGTGCAGGCTTCATTAGTTACGGCAACTGCGCGAGACGCAGAGGTTACCGAACTAAATCGGAAGCTCGAGGTAGCCAACGCGGACCTCGACCGCGTCAACCGGCGTTTAGATGAAACGCAAGGTATGCGGATTTTTGAAATGTTAATAAGACTTAATTGATTGAGTATGTTTACAAACTCTAATGTTGTATTCTGTATTACACAGTTGGTGCCACTAATCTCGAGGCCCTCAAGGGCAAGGTTGCCAAGGCCAAGAAGGAGGCCGAAGCGAACAAGGTGGCCGCTGACAAAGCAGCTACTGATTTAGAACCCTAAAAGGTGGAGTGCGAGAAGCACCGGTGTCGTAGTTTTGTCATGGCAGATGTCCTAGCATAAGGACTTAGTCGTGGAGCCATCGCTACGGGTTAGCTTAAAGGGGTTAAATCGGACAAAGGACGCAAGGGATTTTATACTAGTTCGCCCCCTTCGATGAAGGTAAAAGCCTACTTCTAGTTGTTGTGGTATTGCTAGGGTTTCGATGACCAGGAAGCGAATCCGCTTTGCCTGTGTCTCGAGCTGTGTCTCATTGTCCCTGAACCGTCGCCGGGTCGTCCCTTTATATACACAGGATGACGCCCGGCTGGCTTACAGAATCCCGAGGCCGGCTCATAAACATGCCCGGCTCAGTCTCTACCTTGCCTATCTTACAATACAAGTTACACGCCGTATGGCGGTTTACATTTACGGGCCCTAACACTTTTTGGGCCCCGGGCCTTTTAGTCTTCCATATTAAAATGCCATATTCTATGTCTTGCTAAGCTTCAATAGGAGTAATTCTTGATAGGCATAAACTGGCCCCTCCTGGGCAGTTTATACCCAATAATTATATCCCTGACATTAGGCCCCAGATTGATTTGAACTTGTTCATGTCAATCTTCAACACTTCGGGAAAAAACTTGTCTTCCGTGCCTTCAATCGACTTTGTAAACCGCCATGACGTCATCTTCTACGATCATGTTAAACTTCCATGACATCACCTGTTCATTAAAAACCTGCATATGCTTTAACTTTTATTTATTAACCCTCCGAAGATCGAGGCGACATCTCCGCCCTATATCCATTTTTCGGGATCCTTGATTCCCGCGCCTGCCGTTTACCCTTTCAGCTTATAAATAGGGCGAGGGGTCCCTTTCTCTTTCTTCCCCTTGCCTCTTCGTCCTTCTTCATCCTCGCACCTCCTCAGTGTCTAAGCGCCGCCGCCGCCGTCGACCTTCACATCTGCTCCAACCCAGGCCGTTGCATCATCCTGTTCGGACCAAAGCTTCACCGGCGTGCCTCCGCATCCAAGAGCTCCAGTAAATCCTTTCTTCACTTCTCCTATAGATCTCATTAGGATTTTTTTCCGCGAGTTCATCAAAGTTGTTGCGCTGTTCTTCTTTATGCTTCACGACGGCTTCGAGGGCAAGTGTAGATCTGATGCTTTTTATACGCGGCTGTAGCGATGATTCTCCTTCCTTATCCTGCACACGCTTCATCTTTTAAGTAATCCCTACCTAGATCTGATGAACTGCTGCATCACCTATTCGACCTAAGTCTGAATATACCTGAATTTATTGATATGTTGTAGATCTGTAATTCTGCTGCTGATCTGTGAAACTTGTTTTTCTGTCACTTTGTTACTTTAGATCTGCATCCTTCATACCTTCATCGGTGGTTTACCTTTTAAGAAAAATATAATCTGGTAGGTAGCATTAGGGCTCACTTAAACCGCCGTTGCAATCGTCTTTGTAATGTTTTCAATGTCTAGCTCTGGTTTACTATTGCGTATACCTCAATACCTATCAATCATGAATCATAAACCGACCCTTATCTGTAATTTCAGCCTTTTCCTTTGAAATGGCAAAGCAAGCCAAGCAATTTTATTCCTACAACTGGGTTCCATCCCGGGTTACTGAAGAGGATCTGAACGGTTTAGTTAAGATTGGCGCTTTAGCCAAAAAGACGTCATTCATTGGAGAACCCCTGGTTCGGAAAACCCACCTAAACCCAAGGATGGAGAAGTAATCATATTTGTTGATCACTTGGCCCGAGGGTTTAGCCCTCCCGGATCAAAATTCTTTCGTGATGTGCTTGCCAGCTTCCAACTCCACCCTCAAGATATTGGACCAAACTCTGTATCCAATATTTGCAATTTCCAAGTATTTTGTGAAGTTTATTTGCAAGAGGAGCCCTCAGTCGAGTTGTTTAGAGATTTCTTCCACTTGAACCGCCGTACGGAGTTTACAGACGGATCCAACACCGAGCTTGGCAGGATGTCCATTCAAAAAAGGAAAGATGTCAGTTTTCCTCTTGCCAAGCATCATAGTCATCCTAAAGATTGGAACCAGACTTGGTTTTATTGTCAAGATACTTCTCCAGCTGATGAGAATCCTCTGCCTGGTTATTATCCTCCCAATAATCATCCCTTTCCCCAACGGCTTAGTGCCTAGGAGCGATCCAAGTATGCACCACAACTTTCAAAGCTTCGGGACTTTACTGCAAACGGTTTAACAGGCATCGACTTTGTTCGTTGCGGGATTTCTTGGAGTGTTTTACCTCTAAGCCGGCGTCCCGGTTTGATGTGCGAGTACACAGGGGACCCTAAAGACCCTCAACGTCATACTGAGGTTTTGCTGACAGAAAATGAAATCAATGAATCTGTGAAGAAAATATTGGATGAACCGGTGGATGTCTGCAACAAAACTGGGCTGGCTCCCTTCTGCGAATCCAATAAACCGCCAGCGGTAAATATCCTTATAACTCTTTATTTTATTTCAATCTGTTAAATATCCTTTCTAACACTCCTCAATTTCTGACAAGGTAATGATCCGTTCTGGAAGAGGAAACCCCAAGATAAATCGGCAAATGTATCTCGCCCTAAGACCAAGGCCATCAAGAAAACTGTTAAGAAGAAAACCACTGAAGCATCCGAGTTAAACATTGAGGATAATGAACCGGCATCAGAGGTAGAACTTGACTCCATTGGCTCCCTTTTCTTGCACCTCATTGACAATGATTATATTCAGGAAAACGCTGAAGGCAGCCAAGCTGATGGTGTTGAGGTAATTATCCTTTCCTCCGGTTCAGATCCTCTGCCAACATAGAAAATCCGTCAAGCAAACCGGAATGGAAGATTTTCTCACCCTTTAGCTTACTTGGACCCAAACTTTATTTTGAAGAAGCAACAACATGAAGCTCGCCGCACAACTCGGCACAGCGGTCAAAGCAATCACGTCTGCCGGTTTACCGAACACTCCGATCCGGAAGCGTCGATCAGAGGTCTTGTATGTTCCAGATGTTTTTTATCCCAAAGCGGGCCATTTCCGACAGCCTCTTAATTCGTCTGATTCAAATTATCAGGACACCCCTCATTCGTCGTCTGGCGAATCAACTGCTACACAGCTTCCTCCTCTCAAGACCATTCCTGGGTGAGCTTTTATTTTTCTGTTAACCTTATGTTTTAGTCCACGGACTAACTTTTACCTTTATCATTCATAGTAGGCCAAAACCTAGTAAGAAGGCCAAATTGAATAAACCGGCTAATAGTGATGTAAACCCTGAACCGGAGAAGACTCCAGAGCTGGCAGAAGAAAATGTTGACACCTTGCGCGATGATCCGCCGCCGCCGAATCATGATATTTTTACTGAACAAGAAGCTGCACCAATGGATCTTGGTGACCGACAGATGTCAGGACCGGTTTTTCAGTAAAATAATTACCGAAAGACTGACCTTTTTATTAAACCAGCAAGGAAGAGTACTTCTTGCCGATAGACAATTCCTTGATACAAAATTCCAGAATACTGAATATTATACAAGGTTGAGCTGAGGTTGCTCAACAATTTATTACAAGTGCGCCAATATAGTACATAAAGGCGGATATGACACAATGGTAGGGTGGCACACTACTAACTCGTAATAAAAAGGTGGTGGATATGTCACAGTGTAGCGGGTGGCGTGACTCCACTATCATACAGTTCATCGAGTGTCGGAGTGAGACCCGATGAATTTATTTGGTGGTTGGCGGAAGCGGTTATATAACAGTGATCAACTCCAGGATCGCAAGAGACTGACTGGGACTCCACTAGACGTCGGACTCGCTATCGAACTCTTCATCCATGAGATCGCCTTCGTCCACATCTGGCCAAATCAACAAGCCAGGTGAGTACTTTGAATGTACTCGCAAGACAGTTCGGACTTAAGATATAATAAATGCAAACATGATGCATATGAGTATTCTAGCAAAATGCAACCACATAATATAACTTCTGTACTGTAAGCAAGAATAGAAGTCGGGCAAGAATCCTCCCGAAATCCATAAGATAAATAAAAGGAAACCAAACGAGTGTCTGAGTGACGCCTCGTGAGGAATAAATAAATGGAAACATGCCATAGTCGGGCGTCTGAGCGACACCACATAAAGGTCTTAATAAGAAAATAAAAGACAAGAATGCCTCAGTCGGACGTCTGAGCGACATCACATAAAGGGCTTATAATGAAAATAAATAACAAGAATGCCACAGTGGGACGTCTGAGCGACATCACATAAAGGGCTTATAATGAAAACTAATAACAAGAATGCCGCAGTCGGGCGTCTGAGTGACATCACATAAAGGGCTTATAAAAAACAAGAATGCCATAGTCGGACGTCTGAGCGACATCACATAAAGGGCTTATAAATAACAAGAATGCCACAGTCGGACGTCTGAGCGACATCACATAAAGGGCTTATAAATAACAAGAATGCCACAGTCGGACGTCTGAGCGACATCACATAAAGGGCTTATATAAGTAGTAGTATAATGGTGCAATATTCTGGGTAGTAAATCAATACAGAGATAACTGGTTAGTTCATCTACTCAAAATGAACTTGACAATAATCACCATTCTAGTTACTACCAAGAATTTACTACAGACGGTCACCGGGGTTGACACGAAGATTGACTGTGAGCCATAAAAGTGGCTACTCAAAAGATCTGACTCTGCAGAGCTTGTACTAATAAATCATAGCCAACAGATTCTACTAGCCAGAGGGACTAGTTCCGTCTACGGTGTTTTAGCAGAAACCCAACTGACCAGTACACACCCATTTCACATCCTGCTGTCCGGAATCACCCGTGACAACATTCACGAAAAACTTTAAGACGGGGAGGCTACAACCTCGAATAGCATGGGATCAAATTTATATATGCGCGCTCTAAGAGGTGGCCCCCTCTCGGTCCCAACTGGAAACACCCATGCCCCTGACCGAATGACGGGCTTTAATCCAGGACCATGGAACCCTCATCCCAGCCCCTCTACTTGGTGTGTACTCGGAAAGCGGTTTGCAACTGACTAGACCGTAATCATAACAGACGGCATATGATAGTACCAAAAAGGAGACGAGCGGGATCACGACTTGATCCACGCTGATACTAAGTTAACCATCTACTAGCATGCTCCAACAATACCAGTACACCACCCATCATGTCATGATCGAGGTGGTTCAATCATTATCATACGGGGCTCACCCGAAGCTTGCTTGCATGAAATATAACCATACACAAATGCTTATATGACCATGCTATGAAAAGAACTACTCGAGCAAACATGCAACACATCCATCATATCAAAGGTTCAAACAAGCTTGCCTGGTTCAGAGTTGTCGGAGTCTAACTCGGTGAGGTTTGCGGCTCCGTCACGTCCTTCGGTATCTACGTATTCAAACAAAATGGATACTAACATAAATACCGCGTGTGCAAAGAGAGCTGCTCCAAATATTTTCAAATAAATATGACAAAAAACTAGACAGAAAACAAAAGAGGACAGAGAAAGAATCAGCTCAAAATCATCTTTAGTTAAAAAGATATTAGAGTTTCTGTCCAGGGACTCATCTGCAATGAAACAGAAAGTTTCCAGGGGCTAGAATAGAAAACAAAAAAGCGAACCGGTACGGAGTACGCCAATTGAAGACGAAGACGTACTTTGCCCAAAGGCGCTTTCCAGAAAAACGTTTCGGAGGGAAACAAGAGGCTGACGAGGGGGTCCCACTCGTCGGGTTTAAACGCTGAAACAGAGCCGCGCCTCGCTGGCGCCGATCCACGGCGAGGTACGGGAAATGAGTGGTACGTACAGCTTCCTGGTGTTCTTCCGCGTCGGTGGGTGGTGGAGTTGAGCGTCCGCGGGCCCCACATCGACGGCGACCCTGTCTCCGGCGGATGGCGGCTCGGGTGGTCGTGGGCCTCGTCGGAGAGGGCTCCTGGGGTCAAATTGGAGTGGGGGTTAGACTCAGGTAGGTGCCAGGGGTTTACGCTCGAGCCTAGGGCGCGGTGGAGTTCTCACCGGAGAGAACGTTGCTGGAGCCCGAGGCGGACGGGGTTGGCCGGAGTTGAGGAAGAAGGGCCCCTCGAGGCTCTTCCAGAGGCTAGGCGTGGTTTAGAGAGATGGTGGAGGTGTGCGGGCTCGAGAGCGAGCTCGGGGGCGCTTTATATAGCCGGCTCGAGGCGGTTGCTGTGAACGGGATAAGTCCGGCGAGCGATTACGGCGACGCAGTGGCTGGACGGTGGGTTTAGGGGCTTGAGCATCGACTAGGAGATGTACTGGTTCCATTCCAGTGCCTAACTCAGCAGGGGAGGAGCGATTACGGTCTGCCCTCGACGGAACGGCCGTGCGACACGTCTGCGGCAGAGAACGCGCCCTGTGCGCGCCAGGCCACGACGATGGTGCTGCAGGCGTGTGCTGGCGGTGGAGAAGGCCACACGGAGATCTCGGGTGGCTTGGGCGGTGCCAAACGGCGTTGTGCCACAGGATTCCTCCTGTCGGCCGCCACGGGAGGTTCTGCCGCCGCGGAAGACGCCGGCGTGGGCGGGCCAGGGCGCCACCGACGCCAAGAAGCAGCCAAGCAAGCGTGCGGCGCGCTGGATAAGAAGGAGGTGTAGTGAGCATCGATCCAAGGAGAGCACTGGCGAGTTTGATGATGCTGACTGATGAAACTGACGAACTGCACTGTCGCCTGCAAAGTTCAGTTAGCAGTTTCTGAAACTGACAGAAACAGTGCGCGCCAGGTGTATGATGAAATGATTTTGGCATGTGGGAAATGTTTCTCGGGCTGATATTTGGTGGAGTGGCCTCTTGATGCATCTAGAGGCTGCCTGAATTTTCACAGAATTTTTGGAAGGAGAAAAATATGAATTTCACCAAATTTGGCAAATCTGGTCCAAACTTGCAGCAGGTGAAATTTGAAAATTTTGAACTGTGGACTAGTGAAACAAGATGGATCTAGGTTGTGGGTACTAAGGACTATCCAGAGAAGTTAGTTTGGAATCAAATAACAAGGTGGACATGGTGGTTCCTTTGTAAATCACCAAGGTTCACTTTAATGGACAGAAATTGTTTTTTGAGTAAAATAAATAGAGGAAAAATTCCAATTAGGTTGAAACTCACTGGAATTAATGTGTGACTTGTCCTAAGGTGTAAAGGAGGTCTTGGAGAGAAATATTTATGTTGGGTGCTAAGGCAAGATGAAAGTTGGAGAGGAAGATAAGCCTAAGGTTAAACCTATGATGGTTAAATCAAGAAGGGAAAAGAATCAAACAATTCCCTAAGAAAACAACTTGTGTTGAGCTAACACAAGAAGAAACTTTCAAGACCAAAAACCAAGCTTGAGAATAACACACAAACTTTGGCCAGAAGAGATTTTAGAAGGTTTTCAAGAGAAGATCAGACACCCCCCTTCCAAAAGACCAAAAGTTTGGAAGAAGAACCCAACCAAAAATTTGGAGTGTTACAGCACCTACCCCCTTAGGAAAAATCTCGTCCCCGAGATTTCAGCTGATCCTCAAATAGGTGTGGGTGTTCTATCCGAAGAAAATCTTCCCTTTCCCATGTTGCCTCATCCTCTGTGTGATTACTCCACTGAACCTTGAGAAATTTAATAGTCTTCTGACGGGTTCTCCTTTCAGACTCCTCCAATATTTTTATTGGGTGTTCCCGGTAGGTGAGATCTGGTTGCACATCAAGACTTTCATGCGACACATGCTTCTCTGGGTTGCTTACACACTTCCGTAGTTGCGAGACATGGAACACGTCGTGGACGTCTGACAGTTCCTTGGGAAGGTCCAACTGGTAAGCCACTGTGCCTCTCCGTGCAGCTATACAGAAGGGTCCGATGAACCATGGTGCTAGTGTCCCTTTGACCTTGAATCGTTGCAGTCCCCTCATAGGAGATACACGTAGGTACACGTCTTCACCGGGCTCAAAACTTATTTCCCGATGCTTTTGATCGTAATAGCTCTTCTGTCGGCTTTGGGCTGTTTTGAGTCGATCCCGTATCTTTTACCTCTTTCCTCAGCTTCTTTCAACATATCTGGGCCGAAGATACGACTGTCCCCTGTTTCTGACTAGTTTAATGGAGTACAACATCTTCATCCGTACAAGGCTTCGAAAGGTGCCATCTGCAGGCTGGCTTGGTAACTATTGTTGTATGCTAACTCGACATATGGTAAGCTTGCCTCCCAACTAGTCCCATAGGTGAGGACACATGCTCTTAGCATGTCTTCTAGTATTTGATTTACTCGTTTCGTTTGTCCTCTAGTCTGGGGGTGATAAGCTGTATTGAATGTTAGTTGCGTTCTGAGGGCTTGCTGCAACTGATCCCAAAATTTGGAGACAAACTGAGTGCCTCTGTCGGATATTATAGTCCTTGGGAACCCCATGTAGGCATACTATACGGGCGAGGTAAAGCTTGGCAAGCTTTTGGGTGGTGTGGGTTGTCTTGACTAGAATGAAGTGTGCCACCTTGGTCAGTCTATCTGTGATGACCCATATGGAACCATTTCCGTGCTGTGACCGTGGCAGTTCAACAATAAAATCCATCCCAATATAGTCCCATTTCCACTCTGGTATCTTGTTTGGCTGTAACAGTCTTGCGGGTTTTTGGTGCTCTGCTTTAATGCGTTGACATGAATCGCAGCATGCAATGTATGTGGCTATATCTCTCTTCATACCGTGCCACCAAAATCTTTCCTGATTGTCCTTGTACATTTTAGTCCCTCCAGGGTGAATTGATTACGGAGCGGTGTGGCTTTCTGCTAGAATTTGCTGTTTAAGGTCGTTGCTATTTGGTACGCAAAGCCTGTCTCCGAACCATAATATTCCCTCACTGTCTATGGTAAATTTTGAGGCCTTGCCCTGACTTACTTTTCTTTTTATTCCTTCGATGCTGGGGTGTCCATGCTGAGCCTTCTTTATTTGTTCTATTAGCGTAGGCCGTATTTCCAGATTTGACACTTCGCCTTGAGTGACCATCATTAGGTTGAGTTTGGCGAATTCTCGCTGAAATTCGGGTCTCAGGTTCTGTAGGCTACCGTTGTCCGGGCTGGGGTTACGGCTAAGAGCATCTGCTACCACGTTTGCCTTTCCTGGGTGATAGTGGATGCCAACGTCATAATGTTTTACCAGTTCCAGCCAGCGTCGTCGTCGTAAATTGAGTTCTGGTTGCGTGAAAATATATTTGAGGCTCTTATGGTCCGTATATATTTCACAACGATTCCCAAGCAAAAAGTGCCTCCACTCCTTGAGTGCATGAATGACTGCTGCCAATTCCAAATCGTGAGTAGGATAATTTTCTTCATGTTTCCGTAGTTTCCGGGAAGCGTAGGCGACTACTTTGCCTTCTTGCATTAGTACGCATCCGAGACCTTTCTGGGATGCGTCACAATATACTTCAAAACTCTTGTGTATGTCTGGTACAACCAATACTGGGGCTGTTGTTAATTTCTTTTTGAGTTCCTGGAAGCTTTTCTCACACGCTTCGGTCCATACGAATTTCTTATCCTTCTTGAGTAACTGTGTCATTGGTTTGGCTATGGTGAAAAATCCTTCAATAAACCTTCTGTAATACCCAGCCATACCGAGGTAACTTCGTATATCCGTTACGTTGGCTGGTGACTTCCAACCAAGTACATCCTTAACTTTATTCGGGTCCACAGCAACTCCCTCTTATGTCAATACGTGTCCTAGAAAACCAACTTGTCTTAACCAAAATTCACATTTGCTGAATTTGGCGTAGAGTTGATGTTTCCTTAATTCTCCCAGTACAATACGGAGATGTTCAGCATGCTCTTCTAGTGTCTTTGAATATACCAAGATATCATCAATAAATACTACCACAAATTTGTCCATGAATTTCATGAATACTTTGTTCATGAGGTGGACGAAATATGCGGGGGCGTTGGTCAGTCCAAACGGCATTACTGTAAATTCATATAGTCCGTATCTGGAGGTGAATGCTGTTTTCGGGATATCTTCTGTCCGTACTTTTAATTGATGATAACCCGACCTTAAATCAACTTTTGAGAAAACCTTGGCTTGCGCGAGCTGGTCAAATAAATCATTTATCAGTGGCATCAGATATTTGTTCTTGATAGTGACCATGTTGAGCGCTCGGTAGTCTATACACAATCTCATAGTCCCATCCTTCTTTTTGGCAAATAATACCGGCGAACCCCAAGGTGAGGAGCTGGCCCGTATAAATTCTTTGTCCAGCAATTCCTTTATTTGTTTCTTTAGTTCAACCAACTCGGATGGTGCCATTCTGTATGGATTCTTGTATATGGGGGTGGTTCCAGGCGCTAGTTCAATAACAAATTCGATTTCTCTGTCTGGTGGCATGCGTGGTAGTTCTTCGAGAAAGACGTCCGGAAATTCACATACTACTGGAACTTTGCTTAACTCAGAAGTGTCTACCTTGTTTAATTTTGGTTGCCGCGACACTGGTCTTTCTTGAGCTGCGACTCTTATTGTCTTTCCGTGATGATGAGTAAGAATCATACTCCGGTTGAAGTAGTCGATAAATCCTTTGTTGGTGGTTAGCCAGTCCATACCCAGGATAACATCCAGTCCCTTGTTTTCCAACACGATGAGGTTTGCGTGAAACTTTAACCCTTCAATTTCAATGGTTACACCTTGGCAGTAATTCTGAGTGATCTGCTTACTTCCGGGGGACTTGATGGTCATTGACTTTCCCAAGGGGAGCATCGAAAAACCATGTTGCAAAGCAAAACTCTTTGAAATGAACGAATGAGAAGCTCTAGAATCAAACAAAACTGTGGCAGGTATTGTGTTGACAGGGAACGTACTGAGTACGATATCCGGGGCATCCTGTGCTTGCTCCTTGGTCACATGGTTCAGGTGGCCTTTCTTGTGATTGTTATTGGGGTTGAAGTTGTTACGCTTGGGCACGGAATTGTTTCCGTTGCTGTTTGGCTTCGGTGCTGAGTTTCTTGGCTTTGGGCACTGTTTAGCATAGTGTCCCTCTTCTCCACATGCGTAGCAGGTAACACCTGGGCGATACGTGAAATCCTTGTCCCTTGCATGAAAATTCTTGCTTGGACGTGTGTCATTTGTCATGGATTTGTTCGCCCCATTTTTCTGGAAATTTATCCTATTCCCGTGGTTGCGAGGGTGGTTGGTCTGATCCCTTTTTCTCTTGCGAATGTCTTCCAGACTGCGACGATTATTTTCCAACGTAATAGCCTTGTCCACCAGTGTCTTGAAATCTGGAAAAGTGTGTATGACTAACTGGCATTTAAGTGCTGGTGCCAGTCCGTCCAGGAATTTTTCCATCTTCTTATTTTCAGTCATACGCTCTTCGTTGGCATAACGAGATAATTGAGTAAACTCGCTATTGTACTCAGTCACTATCATGCCCCTTTGCTTGAGGTCATCAAACTCTCTTTTCTTGATCTTCATAATGCTCTTAGGGATGTGCGCCCCAGGAAAGCCTTCTTTGAATCTTCCCAGGTGATATCATTTATGTTGGGATGCATATGCAGAAAATTCTCCCACCATGACGCGGCTGCTCCAGTAAGATAATGTGGTGCGTAAAGTACCTTCTCACGGTCTGAGCGTTGTGCCACAATTAATTTTCTTTCAATGTCTCGAAGCCAATCATCGGCCTCAAGAGGTCTGTCTGTGTGAGAAAATGTTGGCGGATGAGTCTTCCGAAATTCAGATAATTTTGAATGCTGCTGGTATGGCTCACGGTGATTTCCCATGTTAATGACATGGTTCATCATTTCTTGATGTTGTTGCTGACTTTGCTCGTAAAGACGGCACACTTGAGAAAATGCTGTTTCGTTGCCCTGCTGACTTGACTGCTGATGTCTACTACACGCTTCTATTCCTGTAGACAGTGTTGGGCCTCCAAGAGCAGAGGTTTGTAGGACAGCAACAAATTTCCCTTAAGTGAGTAACCCAAGGTTTATCGAACTCAGGGAAGTGGAGGTTGAACGTACCCCTTTCCAGCAACCCTGCAATCAAGATACAAGAAGTCTCTTGTGTCCCCAACACACCTAATACACTTGTCAGATGTATAGGTGCACTAGTTCGGCGAAGAGATGTTAAATGGCAAGTGATATGGATGGCAAAAGATGTATTTGTAAATCTGAAATAAAAATGGCAGCAAGCAAACAAGTGGTAAATGTGAGCACAAATGGTATTGCAATGGTGGAAACAAGGCCTAGGCTTCATACTTTCACTAGTGGCAACTCCCAACAACATTAACATAATCGAATCACATGATATTTCCCATAAAACATGCACTCGGAGGTCATTCCTTTGTGGTCAAGAGAGGACGAGAATTATGTAGGGCTACAAAAGCACACCTCTAAGTTCGTAGTTCTCTATCTATGGATTTCCCAATGTCACCACGGCCATCCAAAGAGAGTACCACAATCACCACAACATATCTCAAGGATAGTCAAAGACAAGCACCAAGAGACTCTCATTCTTCAATCAACACACAAAAGAGGAAATCACTCATGAAAATATTCTTCTAATCCATGTCCAATAGACCGCTGTCACCTTGGTCTCGGGGATTATACTAGATAAAGACAAGTGAGTACATCAATCCAATACATAGAGGAATGGGAAATATCATGGGATCACCCTAGATTAACATAGCCTATGATCACAACGAAGATCACATCATGGGAGAGAGAATTGACCACATAGCTACTGGTAGAAACCTCAGCCCCGAGGAGGAACTACTCCCGCATCATGGAGGGAGGAAGCAACGTCGATGGAGATGAATCCGGGGGCACTTCCCCGTCCCGGCAGGATGCCGGCACAGGAATTCTGGTCCCCCGAAACATGGTGGCGATGGCGGCAGAGATCGGAATTGCTTCTGGAGAAAAGGGTTCTGGAATCAGGGTTTCCGCGACGGGAGGAATATATATGTAAAGGGGGCAACCAGAGGCGGAGAGGGGGCCCCAGGCGCCCCCCTGGGCGGCCAGGGGTGGGGCCGCCCCGGGTGGCCGCCTGGGCCGCGCCTGGCTCCCCTCTGGCCCCACTTTGGTTTTTCTCGAAGCTTCCTGTACGCTGATTTTTTCTGTATTTTTCCCGGAATTTTTGGAGCACCTTTAATATGGGGGAAATCTGAAATAGAAAAACAACAAAAAACAGGAACTGGCACTGTGGTGCACTTAGTTAATAGGTTAGTCCAAATATGATCAAAAGTGTATGGAAGTGCATAAATATCATAGCAATATCACACAAAAGAAGCATGGAGCAAGCAGAAATTATAGATACGTTTTGGACGTATCAACTGCCCCTGTGTGAAATTGTTACCTGACCGCGGGCCATAATTTTCCTCTGGCGGACTTGGCATGCAACGCGTCCAGGGACGAGTCATTTCTTACTCTGGGGTATTATTGCAGAAATCATGAGAAGAACTGAGCAGCAAAAAACCAAGACTTGCAAAAGCAGCAAAACACGAGCTCCAGAGATTTTTAAAAGAATAAAAGCTTGATTGCGCACAGAGAAGGACCGCTTAGTACATATCTTACACGCGAGTCATAATTATACATACGCCACTCAGGATGCGCGTACACACTCCTGACATGGTATTTATGCTAGTGCACTTCTCCAAGTTCCTACATGATGCGCAAACAGACAACTTCCCATCAACCTATTTTACATATCACACAAATCATACAAGCGAGCATTACGCGTCGCGGATAGACGCACTAGTCGGAGATGTTGAAGATTTCCCTCGGCCTGCCGAGGGTAAGGCCCAGTGGTGATGGAGACTCAACTTCCTCCTCACTAATAGGCTCCAAGCATGGAGTATGGGTACGAGGCATTGATGCGGGTGTGGCAGGTGGTGCAGCTCTGACTGGGGTAGGAGCAATGACCTGGTCAAACTCCTCGGTGGTAGGCAGACGGCGAGCGGTGGCTAAGATGGAAGGTGCATAATATGCGGCGGACGAGACAAACGTCAGTGGTGTCGCAGTATGGAGTAGCTCCCTCCTGTTGGCGGAGCCACTCTGGACCAAATACATACGAGCAGCCACTAAGTCGTCCACAAGATTATCAAAGGCTGCCTCAAGTGCCTTGAGGTACTCAACCATTGATTCTATGGCTTCATCACGTTCCCCATTTGCGCAAGCAAACGCATAGTGGCACGTGTAGGGCACGTGGCATGGGAGGTAACGGTAGCGATGAGTCTTCATTGAAGGAAGAATGTCCCGAAGACGAGCTATCGCCTCACGGGCAGCCATTTGCATGGCATGCCTCTCCATAGGCATGGCCCTGCCCACAAATCGGAGGCGGCGCGCTTCAGAACGCCCTCCCTTGAAGTGCACCAAGGCCTGGTGCATTGACACGCTGTCGTTGAGCTTGTGACGGTAGAGTGTAAACTCTGGACGGGTTGATGGCCCAATCGCGACCTTGGTGATGGCAAAGAGAAGCTTGACAAACCCCTCAGGAATGTTGGCGAACACTTGTGCATCGCAGTCGCCGCTGACCATCTACAAAAGTAGACAGAAATTCCGAATAGTCAAGTCATAAATTTATTATGACTAACAGAAAATTGCTACGGATGCAAAAATGCTGACTAGCGATTATTATGCTAATAACCGATTAGCGATCGCACCTAGTGGCTTTCTACAGTCAGCCTGGCTCTGGTACCAAGGTTGTCAGGACCGGTTTTTCAGTAAAATAATTACCGAAAGACCGACCTTTTTATTAAACCAGCAAGGAAGAATACTTCTTGCCGATAGACAATTCCTTGATACAAAATTCCAGAATACTGAATATTATACAAGGTTGAGCTGAGGTTGCTCAACAATTTATTACAAGTGCGCCAATATAGTACATAAAGGCGGATATGACACCATGGTAGGGTGGCATACTACTAACTCGTAATAAAAAGGTGGTGGATATGTCACAGTGTAGCGGGTGGCGTGACTCCACTATCATACAGTTCATCGAGTGTCGGAGTGAGACCCGATGAATTTATTTGGTGGTTGGCGGAAGCGGTTATATAACAGTGATCAACTCCAGGATCGCAAGAGACTGACTGGGACTCCACTAGACGTCGGACTCGCTATCGAACTCTTCATCCATGAGATCGCCTTCGTCCACATCTGGCCAAATCAACAAGCCAGGTGAGTACTTTGAATGTACTCGCAAGACAGTTCGGACTTAAGATATACTAAATGCAAACATGATGCATATGAGTATTCTAGCAAAATGCAACAGGATAATATAACTTCTGTACTGTAAGCAAGAACAGAAGTCGGGCGGTAATCCTCCCGAAATCCATAAGATAAATAAAAGGAAACCAAACGAGTGTCTGAGTGACGCCTCGTGAGGAACAAATAAATGGAAACATGCCACAGTCGGGCGTCTGAGCGACACCACATAAAGGGCTTAATAAGAAAATAAAAGACAAGAATGCCTCAGTCAGACGTCTGAGTGACATCACATAAAGGGCTTATAATGAAAATAAATAACAAGAATGCCACAGTCGGACGTCTGAGCGACATCACATAAAGGGCTTATAATGAAAACTAATAACAACAATGCCGCAGTCGGACGTCTGAGCGACATCACATAAAGGGCTTATAAATAACAAGAATGCCACAATCGGACGTCTGAGCGACATCACATAAAGGGCTTATAAATAACAAGAATGCCACAGTCAGACGTCTGAGCGACATCACATAAAGGGCTTATAAATAACAAGAATGCCACAGTCGGACGTCTGAGCGACATCACAGAAAGGGCTTATATAAGCAGTAGTATAACGGTGCAATATTCCGGGTAGTAAATCAATACAGAGATAACTGGTTAGTTCATCTACTCAAAATGAACTTGACAAAAATCACCATTCTAGTTACTACCAAGAATTTACTACAGACGGTCACCGGGGTTGACACGAAGATTGACTCTGAGCCATAAAAGTGGCTACTCAAAAGATCTGACTCTGCAGAGCTTGTACTAATAAATCATAGCCAACGGATTCTACTAGCCAGAGGGACTAGTTCCGTCTACGGTGTTTTAGCAGAAACCCAACTGACCAGTACACACCCATTTCACATCCTGTTGTCCGGAATCACCCGTGACAACATTCACGAAAAACTTTAAGACGGGGAGGGTACAACCTCGAATAACATGGGATCAAATTTATATATGCACGCTCTAAGGGGTGCCCCCCTCTCGGTCCCAACCGAAAACACCCATGCCCCCTTACCGGATGACGGGCTTTAATCCAAGGCCATGGAACCCTCATCCCGGCCCCTCTACTTGGGGTGTACCCAGAAAGCGGTTTGCAACTGACTAGACCGTAATCATAACAGACGGCATATGACAGTACCAAAAAGGAGATGAGCGGGATCACGGCTTGATCCACGCCGATACTAAGTTAACCATCTACTAGCATGCACCAACAGTACCAGTACACCACCCATCATGTCACTACATGATCGAGGTGGTTCAATCATTATCATACGGGGCTCACCCGAAGCTTGCTTGCATGAAATAAAACCATACACAAATGCTTATATGACCATGCTATGAAAAGAACTACTCGAGCAAACATGCAACACATCCATCATATCAAAGGTTCAAACATGCTTGCCTGGTTCGGAGTAGTCGGAGTCTAACTCGGTGAGGTTTGCGGCTCCGTCACGTCCTTCGGTATCTACGTATTCAAACAAAACGGATACTAACATAAATACCGCGCGTGCAAAGAGAGCTGCTCCATATATTTTCAAATAAATATGACAGAAAACTAGACAGAAAATTAAAGAGGACAGAAAAAGAATCAGCTCAAAATCATCTTTAGTTAAAAAGATATTAGAGTTTCTGTCCAGGGACTCATCTGCAATGAAACAAAAAGTTTCCAGGGGCTAGAATAGAAAACAGAAAAGCGAACCAGTATGCAGTACGCCAACTGAAGACGAAGACGTACTTTGCCCGAAGGTGCTTTCTAGAAAAATGTTTTGGAGGGAAACGAGAGGCTGACGAGGGGGTCCCACTCGTCGGGTTTAAACGCTGAAACAGAGCCGCGCCGGCGCCAGAAGCTGCGGTGCTCGCCGGCGCTGATCCACGGCGAGGTAGGGGAAGGGAGTGGTACGTACAGCTTCCTGGTGTTCTTCCGCATCGGTGGGTGGTGGAGTTGAGCATCGGGGGGCCCCATGACGACGGCGACCCTGTCTCCGGCGGACGGCGGCTCGGGTGGTCGTGGGCCTCGTCGGAGAGGGCTCCTGGGGTCAAATTGGAGTGGGAGTTAGACTCAGGTAGGTGCCATGGGTTTACGCTCAAGCCTAGGGCGGCGGTGGAGTTCTCACCGGAGAGAACGTTGCTGGAGCCTGAGGCGGACGGGGTTGGACGGAGTTGAGGAAGAAGGGCCCCTCGAGGCTCTTCCAGAGGCTAGGCGTGGTTTAGAGAGATGGTGGAGGTGTGCGGGCTCGAGAGCGAGCTCGGGGGCGCTTTATATAGCCGGCCCGAGGCGGTTGCCGTGAACGGGATAAGTCCGGCGAGCGATTACGGCGACGCAGTGGCTGGACGGTGGGTTTAGGGGCTTGAGCATCGACTAGGAGATGTACTGGTTCCATTCCAGTGCCCAACTCAGCAGGGGAGGAGCGATTACGGTCTGCCCTCGACGGAACGGCCGTGCGGCACGTCGGCGGCAGAGAACGCGCCCTGTGCGCGTCAGGCCACGGCAACGATGCTGCAGGCGTGCGCTGGCGGTGGAGAAGGCCACACGGAGCTCTCGGGTGGCTTGGGTGGTGCCAAACGGCGTTGTGCCGCAGGATGCCTCCTGTCGGCCGCCACGGGAGGTTCTGCCGCCACGGAAGACGCCGGCGTGGGCGGGCCAGGGCGCCACCGACGCCAAGAAGCAGCCAAGCAAGCGTGCGGCGCGCTGGATAAGAAGGAGGTGCAGTGAGCATCGATCCAAGGCGAGCACTGGCGAGATTGACGATGCTGACTGACGAAACTGACGAACTGCACTGTCGCCTGCAAAGTTCAGTTAGCTGTTTATGAAACTGACAGAAACAATGCGCGCCAGGTGTATGATGAAATGATTCTGGCATGTGGGAAATGTTTCTGGGGCTGATATTTGGTGGAGTGGCCTCTTGATTCATCTAGAGGCTGCTTGAATTTTCACAGAATTTTTGGAAGGAGAAAAATATGAATTTCACCAAATTTTGCAAATCTGGTCCAAACTTGCAGCAGGTGAAATTTGAAAATTTTGAACTGTGGACTAGTGAAACAAGATGGATCTAGGTTGTGGGTACTAAGGACTATCCAGAGAAGTTAGTTTGGAATCAAATAACAAGGTCGACATGGTGGTTCCTTTGTAAATCACCAAGGTTCACTTTAATGGACAGAAATTGTTTTTGGAGTAAAATAAATAGAGGAAAAATTCCAATAAGGTTGAAACTCACTGGAATTAATGTGAGACTTGTCCTAAGGTGTAAAGGAGGTCTTGGAGAGAAATATTTCTGTTGGGTGCTAAGGCAAGATGAAAGTTGGAGAGGAAGATAAGCCCAAGGTTAAACCTATGATGGTTAAATCAAGAAGGGAAAAGAATCAAACAATTCCCTAAGAAAACAACTTGTGTTGAGCTAACACAAGAAGAAACTTTCAAGACAAAAAACCAAGCTTGATAATAACACACAAACTTTGGCCAGAAGAGATTTTAGAAGGGTTTCAAGAGAAGATCAAACACCCCCCTTCCAAAAGACCAAAAGTTTGGAAGAAGAACCCAACCAAAAATTTGGAGTGTTACAACAAAATAGCCCAGTCCGAGCCAGTGATAACCCGGCAAGCCCTGCCGAAGCTGCTGCTGCTACCACAGACGATGTTACGGTTACTGGTTTTGGCCACACCACTCCAGGCGAGCCCGTCGCTTTGTCAAAGCATAGCGCCAAGGAGGAAGTATCTGGTATAGACAAGGGCAAGTGGAATGCCTACTTGTCGAGCTATGCCCATCTCAGCGCCCATGACCTTCACTCCGGCTATCTAAACCTGCTGTATAAAAGCCATGATTATGAAGCCGGTTTGGTGAAACTTATGAAGGAACAATATGAGGTAACTGCTGCTTGATTTCTGCAATATTGTTTCTTCCTTAGTCCAATATCTTGTATCAACTCCAGTGTAGCCCCCAAGGGCCGGTTTATCTCTTCAAGATGAACCGGGACTTCAGAACACCATATTTGCAGCTTTTCGCCTGTGTAGCCCCCAAGGGCCGGTTTATCTTTTCAAGATGAACCGGGATTTTAGTCTGTAATTTTGCTTTGAGCAATTATGCATTAGCCCCAAAGTGCCAAGTGTATAACTTGTTATGCGCTTGGGACTTTGAAAAAAATGTCTGATAACTGCAAATATGCATTAACCCCCAAGTGCCAAGTGTATGACTTGTTATGCGCTTGGGACTTTCAATATGATTTACCAATTTATGATATGTATCTCTTTATAGGCTGATCTGAACCAGAAGGAATCTCAAGCCGCTGACCTTCAAGAAAATCTTAAGTTCCAGCAAGCAGCAACCTCCAAAGCCAAGGATGAGTTGACCAGTGCTTTGGCAAGTATGGAAAAATTGAAAAGAGATTTCCAGAAGGAGCGGGCAGATTGGGATGTAGAGAAATCGACTTTGGAGAAAAGGGCTGTTGATGCAGAAGCCGCCCTTAAACCGGTGGCAGAAGAACTATGTGGCTTAAAGCATCAGATAAATGCTATGACCACAACTGTCTTTGTTAAGCACCCTTATTACACCTATGAATCTGTATCATCCCATAAATTGCCGTCTTAACCATGTTTTCACTGATGCAGGAAAACACACTGCTCATTTAGGCTCTGACATGCAGAAGAAGCTGAAGGCTGCCTATGCGCTTATAGAACAACTTTATATCGGCGCGCAGTGAATCATTTGTACTGCTGCTCACAACAAACCGCCCCCAACTTTGATCAAGGAGACCCTGGAAAAATTGTCAATGCTGCCCGCCCGGTTTGAAGAGCTGAAGAGATCGGCTGCAAGGGCAGGTGCTTTGACTGCACTAACCCGGGCGAAAGCCTGGGTACCCGACCTTGATCCGGCTGACGTAGTGAATGGCTATCCAAGCTTGAAAGAGGACGCATAAGAATTTACCAATGATGATCTTCGAGCTTTGACGAAAGAAATGCGGCCCTTGGCTAGCAAGTTAGCCGAAGCAGCTGATATGTCCCACTACCAGGCGGTTTATGATGCTGACAACAAACGGGTTAATGCGCCCACTCATGATGTGGAAGATCTCATCCCGTCTGCCCGTAAGCACACTTACGCCCCTGATGTTGAACCCTCCGAGCTTATAAGCGATGAAGCTGTTTTCCAAGCCCTTACCGGGATCAATTGGGCAACCACTGACTTCCAGCTGCTGGGTGGATACGAGGAGGAGGAAACAACGCATGGTGATCCGTAGCCGTCTAGCCGGGCTGGCGAGGAGTCATGAACCGGGGCCGGTTTAACCTTCAATATATCGTGATACTTGATGAGCAACTGCTATTCTTTTGGGCTGCAAAACGCCTTGTAATAGGCTTAGCTAAAAACACTTGGTCTGCTATGCCATCATGCATATTTCCCTTTGCATAACACTGCTTAATCTGGTATCTTTATAACATTTTTTCTTATTCTTCTGAGCAGGTTTACTCAATCGTGTTTCTGCATAAAACAAATTTAAAGTGTCATGGCGGTTCAACGCCGGACGGGTCATAATGCCCAAACACATGACCTAGTTTTATAACTCAGGCTGCATTTTGAAGTAAATATGAAATTATATCATACCTGTGATATCAGATCACATCGTTGGTTTTACCAACTTTTGTAGTAAGGGTGATAATCCCAAATTGTGAGTATTGATGACTCCTGCAATATTTCACCGGTTTATGATAAAACCATACCGGGTTGTGATAAACACCGGATTAGCTGCAGATGATGCTGGCGATTTGTAATCAAACCAGACCGGGTTAATAAACACCGGGTTACTTGATGGTGGTGACTTATAGTCAACCACTAGGCCGAATCAATAAACATTGGATGAATACTAAAAATCTCATCAAAGGAGAAAAAACTTGGCAAATAAGAGCATATGAGAACTTGTAGTCGAGGCTTTTTACGGGCTGCCAGGCCCCAAACTCGAGGCTTTTCATGGGCTGCCAGGCCACTGAGTTAAACCATTTTCACGAAGCCTGTTAAGATGGACCTCACATTAACCAATCGTCGTTTTAACGTTGACAAGTTCAAGGTTTGTATAAGATTGAATTGTCAGACGTTCGACGGGTCATACCAGGTTTAAATGGACGGAGTGACTTACTTGATGTAGGCAGGTTAACCCGGGGTTTTAGGTGTATACACCAGGCTTCCAAGCTATGGCTTGATAGCCTATTACAAGGGCTTTAAAAGCTCTTTGCCACTATGCGACAAGAGCCCCCAAGTAACATTGTGAGCTGTGCTCAATGGGTGCCTATGTTTGAGTTGTGCTATCCATCAAACTCTCTTTGCCCCTTATCATCATGTTGGCTTGATAACCAGATTACCGAAGTAACCAGAGCTGTGCTCTTATGACAATATTGGCTTGATAGCCGGTTTAAGAGGGCCATGAGAACTCCATTTCATACACAGAAGCCCCCATGTGACAAACTCTTATGGAAAAAACAGCAGAGGCCCCGCTTTAACATGGGTGCCGATTTATTATATTGATCATAATATATACATTGGAAATATATGTACATAAAGGGAGCCTATGGCTCAGGTGTAGTAAGGCCGAAGATGAGCAATGTTCCACGGCCGCTGGGTCTCCTCCTCCTCTGTGCGTGAGTCCTTGTGTTCTCGAATGTTGATGAGGTAATATGACCCGTTGTGTAGATTCTTGCTGACCACAAAGGGACCTTCCCAAGGTGGGGACAACTTGTGCATATCAGTCTGGTCTTGGATGAGTCGGAGCACCAGATCGCCTTCTTGAAACGTTTTGGTTCTAACCCGACGACTATGATATCGACGCAGATCTTGCTGGTAAATCGCCGACCGAGCCGCTTCAAGGTCACGTTCCTCATCCAACTGGTCCAGTGCTTCTTGTCGTGCCTTCTCATTGTCAGCTTCAACATAAGTCGCCACGCGAGGCGAATCATGACGGATGTCACTAGGGAGAACGGCCTCTGCTCCGTACACCATGGAAAAAGGCGTGTAACCCGTAGATCTGTTGGGCGTGGTATTGATGCTCCATAACACGGAAGGTAACTCCTCCACCCAACAACCCGGCGTCCTTTGTAAGGGAACCATAAGCCGGGGCTTGATGCCTCTCAAGATCTCTTGATTGGCTCTCTCAGCTTGACCATTAGATTGAGGGTGAGCCACTGAAGATACGTCAAGCCGGATGTTCTCTTGTTGACAAAATTCTTTCATAGCTCCCTTGGATAAATTAGTGCCATTATCAGTTATAATAATGTGTGGAAAGCCAAACCGGAAAATCACCTTCTTGATGAACTGAACCGCTGTTGCTCCATCACACTTGCTGACTGGCTCCGCCTCGACCCACTTGGTAAACTTATCAACCGCCACTAGAAGGTGGGTCTTTTTATCTGGAGATCTCTTAAAGGGCCCAACCATATCTAGCCCCCAAGTCACGAACGACCAAGTAATTGGAATCATCCTCAATTCTTGAGCCGGTACATGAGCACGCCTTGAGAAGTTTTGATAGGCATCACACTATTTGACCAAGTCCTCCGCATCATCATGAGCCGTCAGCCAATAGAAACCGTGATGAAAAGTTTTAGCTACCAAGGACTTTGAACCGGCGTGGTGACCACAATCTCCTTCGTGGATCTCTCATAGAATCTCACGGCCTTCATCCGGAGACACGCAACACTGAAACGCCCCTGTTACACTGCAATGATGTAATTCTCCATTGACGATAGTCATTGACATGGACCGCCGGACTATCTGCCTGGCCAAGATTTCATCCTCTGGTAACTCGCCTTGGTTCATATACGCCAAATATGGGACCGTCCAATCTGGGATAGCGTGAAGCGCCACTACCAACTGAGCCTCTGGATCAGGAACAACCAAGTCCTCTTCTGAAGGTAATTTAACCGACGGATTATGCAGAACGTCCAGAAAAACTTTAGGTGGAACCGGTTTACGTTGGGAACCCAAACGGCTTAACGCGTCCGCCCTTCGTTCTTTTGCTAGTCCACATGGTCCACCTGATAACCCTTGAAGTGTCCAGCAACAGTATCCACCTCTCGACGGTATGCCGCCATGAGCGGGTCCTTAGAATCCCAGGTGCCAACTACTTGTTGAGCCACCAGGTCCGAGTCGCCGAAGCTCTTAACCCGGCTTAAATTCATCTCCTTAGCCGTTCGAAGACCGTGGGGGGGGGGAGCTTCATATTCAGCTGCATAATTAATGCAAGGGAACATTACGCGAAGAACATAACAAAATTTATCACCTCGTGGGGAAGTTAATACGACTCCAGCCCCCGAGCCTTCCAATTGCCTGGATCCGTCAAAGTGAATAGTCGAGTACGTGTGATCCGGCTTTTCTTCCGGCGCCTGCAGCTCCGTCCAATCATTGATGAAATCCACAAGTGCTTGGGATTTGATTGCAGTACGAGGCACATATTTTAAACCGTGAGGTCCAAGCTCAATGGCCCACTTGGCAACCCGGCCAGTTGCTTCTCTGTTTTGGATTATATCCCCTAGAGGGGCAGAGCTGACCACAGTGATGGGATGACCCTGAAAATATTGCTTGAGCTTCCGGCTTGCCATGAAGACTCCATACACCAGCTTCTGCCAATGCGGATACCTTTGCTTAGACTCAATGAGCACCTCGCTGATGTAGTAAACCGGTCGTTGAACCGGATATTCCTTCCCAGCCGCCTTGCGCTCCACTACAATGGCAACACCGACAGCTCGGGCATTAGAAGCCACATATAGTAACAGTGGCTCATTATCAACCGGAGCAGCAAGGACAGGCGGTTCTGCCAACTGTTTCTTCAAGTCCTCAAACGCGGCATTAGCAGCATCACTCCAGATAAAATTGTCTATCTTTTTCATCATCTGGTAGAGCGGGATAGCCTTCTCTCCCAATCGGTTGATAAACCGGCTCAGCGCTGCAATGCGGCCTGCCAGACGTTGAACATCATTGATGCACGCTGGTTTAGCCAATGACGTAATAGCTTTGATCTTCTCCGTATTAGCTTCAATTTCCCTGTTTGACACCAGGAACCCCAGGAGCTTGCCTGCCGGTACACCAAAAAGGCACTTGGCCGGATTAAGCATCATCTTATAAACCCAGATATTATCAAAAGTTTCCTTCAAGTCATCTATCAACGTCTCCTCCTTTCTGGATTTTACCACAATATCATCTACATACGCGTGAATATTACACCCAATCTGTGTATGAAGACAATTCTGCACGCAACGTTGGTAAGTCGCCTGGGCACTCTTGAGCCCAAAGGGCATAGATACATAGCAGAAGGCTCCAAAAGGAGTTATAAAAGCTGTCTTCTCCTGGTCCTTAACTGCCATTTTGATCTGATGATAGCCGGAATATGCATCTAGAAAGCTTAAACGCTCACATCCCGCCGTAGCATCAAGAATTTGATCAATACGAGGGAGAGCAAAGGGATCAGTTGGGCAAGCCTTGTTCAAATCTATGTAATCCACATGCATACGCCAAGTACCATTCTTCTTGAGTACTAGCACCGGATTAGCCAACCACTGAGGATGAAACACCTCCACAATAAACCCGACCGCCAAGAGCCAGGCTACCTCTTCACCAATAGCCTTGCGCCTTTCCTCATTGAAGCGGCGGAGAAACTGTTTGACCGGTTTGAACTTGGGATCAACGTTAAGAGTGTGCTCAGCGAGTCCTCTCGGTACACCTGGCATATCAGAAGGTTTCCATGCAAAGATGTCCCGGTTCTCACGGACAAACTCGATGAGCGCGCTTTCCTATTTCAGATCTAAGTTAGCGCTGATGCTAAACTGCTTGGACGAATCGCCAGGAACAAAGTCAACTAGCTTCGTCTCATCAGCTGATTTAAACTTCAAGGTCGGATCATGCTCTGTAGTTGGCTTCTTCAAAGGAGACATATCCGCCGGATCAACATTGTTCTTGTAGAACTTCAACTCATGTGTCGCACAAACCGACTCAGCATAGGCCGCATCACCTTCTTGACATTCCAAAGCAATTTTACGGCTCCCACGTACCGTGATAGTCCCTTTATAACCCGACATCTTGAGCTGCAGATAGACGTAACAGGGCCTCGCCATGAACTTAGCATAAACCGGTCGTCCGAACAAGGCATGATACAGGCTCTTGATTTTTACTACTTCAAAGGTCAAAGTCTCTGACCGTGAGTCATTCTCATCTCCAAAGGTAACCTCCAGATCTATCTTACCGACCGGATACGCCGATTTACCAGGTACCACGCCATGGAAAACAATGTTGGACGGTCTGAGCTTCTTATCTGTTAGCCCCATGCGACGGAAGGTTTCATAATACATGATGTTGATGCTGCTTCCTCCGTCCATGAGCTCCTTAGTGAACTATACCCCCCAACCTGAGGTGCCACCACTAGTGCCAGCTGACCCGGATTATCAACCCAGGGCGGATGATCCTCACGACTCCACACAATGGGCTGCTCCGACCAGCGTAAATAATGAGGTACTGCCGGTTCAATGGAGTGCACCGCCCTCTTATAAACCTTATGATCACGCTTACACAGGCTAATGGTGAAGACATGATACTGCCCACTACTCAACTACTTCGGGTTGCTCTGATAACCTGACTGCTGCTGTTGATGATTCCCCTGATGATTATAACCACCTTGGCTGCCTTGATTGTTGTGTCCATTCTGATTGCCATGTCCATTCTGATTACCTGGAAATCCTGAGCCAGAACCACCACCTTGATAACCTGACCCATGGAAACCAGGGCCTGAACCGTCGGGCGGACCATGATCATAATGGAACCGATCCGGATTTTTGAACTCCCGCATAAAGCAGTCCTTCCAGAGGTGTGTGGCTGGTTTCTCCTTCGTGTCGTGCCTAGGGCAAGGCAGATTCAACTGACGCTCCAGATTGATATTTGATCCTCTGCTCCGTGGGGGCGGCCTACCGTTACGACGCTGACCATCATTCTGCGTACTAGTGTTAGCCACGAAATCTGGATTATTATTTGCTTTACGCTTACCGCTGTATCCATGACTTGCCGGATTAGACTGCAGCGCTTTATCGTTCTTCTTTCCCTTTCCCGACTTCTTGTCGTCAGATTCTGGATATTTGGCACTATCAGAATCGGCATATTTCACCAGAGCTGCCATGAGTATTCCCATGTCATCGCAGTGACTTTTGAGCCGTCCCAACTTCAGTTTCAGAGGCTTGAACCGGCAATTCCCTTCCAATGTCAAGACTGCTGTGTCCAGATTGATGTAGTCTGATGAATGCAGGATCTCAGAAACTCGGCGCACCCAATGACTTGTTGATTCGTTCTCTCCTTGGACACAAGCAGGTAAGTCCACAATTGACATGGGCTGCTTGCATGTATCTTTGAAATTATTGATAAACCGGCGCCTTAACTCAGCCCATGATCCAACGAAATTAGCTGGTAAACTTTTCAACCAAGTTCGAGCCGTTCCTTCCAGCATCATGGCGAAGTACTTAGCGCATGCCGCATCGTCCACATCCAGCATCTCCATCGCCATCTCATAGCTTTCCACCCACGCCTCGGGGGATAGATCAATAGTATAATCGGGCACCTTTCGTGGTCCTTTGAAATCTTTAGGCAGCCACACATTATGTAAAGCGGGGGTGAGACACGACACTCCCAAGGAGCTGGAAGAAACTCCTGGTTCCATCGTGGTAGTTGGACGAACCGGGGTAAGCTAACGGGTTGTATATTGCGCCGCTAACTCGGCCTCTCGACACTGTCTACCCTGGTCTACCACATCCCCAGCATTTGCACCTCCACCCGCCGGGTTATCCCCCCGAGGTGGGTTATGGTTCCGCGCACTACTTGATATGACCGGTTCATCCATATGCGTGTTGTAACTCCGGCTTGGGTGGGGGATGGAATGAATCCTCTTGCGGCTGTAAGAATAAGCCTGCTGCTGAGTCAAGGCCGTCTCTAGGAACTCCCTAGCTCGTCGCGCCTCCACTACTATAGGGGATTCTCCTTCAACAGGGAGGGCCGCCAATCGTGAAGCGGCTACAACTATGTTATCCAAGGGGTTGGAGTAATGACCGAGAGGCGTCGGTACACGTTGCGATGGAATGATCTTACGTGATGGATCCGTTGTGTGTGGCTGAACCGACACCCCCGTTCCAGGCACTTCCGCCCGGTTTACCACCGGCTGATTGCTGGTTCCTGCTCCTGGCGTATGAAAGAGATTCCTTGCCTCATAAACCGGAGGCAGGCGAGACTGGCGCCTTCTCCTCATTACATCATTTGACGCGTTTTGATCTAACATGAGCCGATAAGCCTGAGCATCTAACTCAGCTTGTCTCGCGGCCATCCTGGTGTTTTCAGCTGCTAGATCCACCTTGGCTTGATCTATCTGACCCCTTACTTTAGCAACTTCTGCGTCGTGCTGCTCCTTATCAGTCTGGCTGACTTCCGCGCTCAACATCGCTGTCAAAGTGTTGAATAAACCGAACATGACTTGAGTCGGCCGCTGCACAGGGCCTCCTGCCCCAGTTGCTGCTGTTGTCGCCAAACCGTACGTTAATGTTGCCGCAGTCGAAGATTGTTGCACAGATTGTGACCCTGCCATGAAGACCGCAACCCGGCTTGGCGGATCAAGGGTGTCCGGAATACTGTCACCGCCAGAACAGCCCCTAGACCGGCCATCCTGTAGTAGGTATAAAGACTCGGTTTCCCCGGTAGATGACTTGTCGCCGGAATAAACAACGGTCTCACCACCAGATTCCGATGTATCCTTAACTTCCGCTCCATGGACCACTCCCACAAAGACACGCTTCATGGAGGGCCGAACCCGGGTAGATCTTGCACGCTGAGCCGACTCGACGATGTTGGTGCAGATGTCCGGCTCAGGGCCCTGTTCACCGATCTTGCCAATGAAAACGTGGATGCCGCTGAAGGGGACCCGGTAACCGTACTCGATTGAATCGGCCTCAGGGCCCCAGCCTGCGTCATCGATGTAGATCTTGCCGCCACGGCGCTTAGTCATCCGGCCCACTACATAGCCCTTGAGTCCTTCAAAGCTGCCTTCTATAAACTCGAAACCATCGTGCGATAGCCCCACGGTGGGCGCCAACTGTCGTGGTTTTGTCACGACAGATGTCCTAGCATAAGGACTTAGTCGTGGAGCCAACGCTATGGGTTAGCTTAAAGGGGTTAAAGCGGACAAAGGACGCAAGGGATTTTATACTAGTTCGGCCCCTTCGATGAAGGTAAAAGCTTATTTCTAGTTGTTGTGGTATTGCTAGGGTTTCAATGACCAGGGAGTGAATCCGCTTTGCTTGTGTCTCGAGATGTGTCTCGTTGTCCCTGAACTGCCGCTGGGTTGTCCCTTTATATACACAGGATGACGCCCGGCCAGCTTACAGAATCCCGAGGCTGGCTCATAAACGTGCCCGGCTCGGTCTCTACCTTGCCTATCTTATAATACAAATACACGCCGTATGGCGGTTTACATCCACGGGCCCTAACACCTTTTAGGCCCTGGGCCTTTTAGTCTTCCATATTAAAATGCCATATTCTATGGCTTGCTAAGCTTCAATAGGAGTATTTTTTCATAGGCATAAACCGGCCCCTCCTGGGTGGTTTATACCCAATAATTATATCCCTGACAACCGGGCTCGGGTGTCTGAAGTCGAGGTTGAACTTAGCGATGCCATTGTCAAATGCGAGGCATTGGAGAAGAAGGATTCGGAACAGGCATCCGAGCTTGCTGCTGCAGTGAAATCTGCCCAGGAAGCGCGAGGCGAGTCACGCAGCGCTCGTCAAGAAATCGAGCAGGCGCGTGAGATAGCATATGGTAAGACATTTCTCTTACATAGCATCTTCGGAGGGCAGAAGTATATTGGGCGGACACGATTATGGAGTTCTCCAGGCGTGTTTGCTGATCTTCCAAGGAGCAGCGCAGATGCGGCCCAATACTTCCATGCCCAGGAGGGGAGCAACACAGAGAAGCTATTTTGGTCGCAGTTCCATGCGCCAACACATCCGGTGCCCCTCAGCAACCAGATGAAGCAGTTGGTCGAGCTGCACAACATGGTGGGCTCGGCCATGAAGGACTTAATTGTATGGCTATGGCCCGCTGAGCCAATCCCAAGTAGTTACTTCGGATTGGTGAAGCGGCTCGTTGAGGCGAGTCAGCGAGTCGACGCACTAAAGCGTTCGGCCTGCATAGAAGGTGCTCGGATGGCCTTTGCTCGTGTCAAAGTGCACTGGGCGAAGATGAACGCAGTGCATATAGCTACTGCTGGCCCGCCCGCAGGCAAGGAGCACCGCAAGCCAGAGAAGTACTTCGAGGATGTCATCGAGGGCGCCTGCCTTGTAGAAGGCCAGTGTTCGAAGGATCTTATCTTCGACTAATTGTATCCGGATGTAAAGACTATGCTTATGAATCCGATGTATATAACTTTTGTGCTCTGCATGATATCAGTGTCTTTTACCTCCTGTTTGACTGTTTATTTAAATCTGAAAGTTTCCAGTCGTAGGCTTCAGCCCCCATGTACAGAGTACTGGAATGTTCGGTCATATGCATATACACTCTTTATCCAACGTCTTGGTCCGTATAGGAGGTGTATGCGGAGCGAACCAGGCAATCAGACTATGCGGCGTTATTGCTTTCACTTAGTCGCAGGAGTTTGACATGTGGGGCTTGGTACTAACCCCTGGTGCGGATTGATATTCCTTTACTTAAGGCATCCAATTGCACCTGGCTGGGCAAAAACCAACCCTTCGTATAACACGGGGTAGATCTCTATCGATCGTAGTATAACAGTAAGTCACCGGATTGCGGACCAGGTTCTCACTTATCATGACGGTCAGTTTTCTGCTTTCTCTACTGAGGTACTTGACCGGACGAGCCAGAAGTACAATTGCAGTAGTTCTCCCTTTACACCCTAGCTGAACAATCGGGAATGTAGGGGTAAGCACAGGAGCCGGGCAACCCAACTATTGACCCAAAACATGATTCAGAACTGATGCATATAAGGCAAACATCCAGGACGCCGAACACTCCCTATAGGTGTTTGGTCTTTCCAACATATACGAGACTGAGTACAGCCCCTGGTATTAGACCCTTATTGACAAGGCACATATGGCAATCTGATGTGGGAAGAGAACATTTATGATGAGTGAATAAAACTCTGAACATAATGCTAATAAAGCTGCTCTATTAATATCCCTTTATGGTGCGGCTAGCCGCAAACTTACAGACAATGCCGAAAACCTTTTTGGACATTTTACATGCCAAAAAGGTGTATAACAAGAAAGAGAAAAAAGGTTTACACAGGGTCTTAATCTAAAAACAAACCTTAGTGCGGGTCCCTGCTGCACGTCTGTGCCGTTTCCTCCTCTATAATGTGTCCTTGAAGGGGTGACAGTATGATGGCCATGTGTAGAAAAAGAAATGAAAATAAACCTGGAAAACAAGAAATCGATCCGGTGTGGCCATAGCAAGTCTGGTAATGAACCTAAATAAGATAAATTTAGAGTCCGAATAGGGTCTAGCCGAACTATGGACTATATGCAGGTGCCCCCGATCGCCGCCCAAGGAATTTTTAAGGCATAATTATGTACTCGAGGCACATATGCCATCATCTTATGGGGCAGTCGATGGGGACATAGCTGTCAATCTTGCTCAGGGTCATCTGAGCTGCCGCACTGAGGCGTGTGCTGGACACGTTTCGTTGTGTCCGCTATTGATAGATTATCCGGCTTGAACATGCCGCATTGGACTTTGGCTGCTAAGGCCGCAGTGTCCTCCTCCGTACGGAGAGAGCGCTCCATATTTCAATTGACCATGATAACGCCACGTGGTCCAGGCATTTTAAGCTTTAGACATGCATAATGCAGGACTACATTAAAGCGGACAAAGGCCATTCTTCCGAGTAGAGTGTGATAGCCACTTCAGAACGGAGCTATGTCGAAGATTAGTTCTTCGCTTCGAAAGTTGTCGGGAGAACCGAATACAACTTCCAATGTTAAAGAGCCTGTGCAACGGGCTTCAAAGCCCGGTATCACTCCTTTAAAGGTTGTGCTGCTTGGCTTGATTCTTGATGGGTCGATCCCCATCTTGCGGACAGTATCCTAATAAATCAGATTCAGACTGCTGCCGCCATCCATAAGGACTCGGGTTAGATGGTATCCATCGATTATTGGGTCGAGCACTAGGGCAGCCGAACCCCCATGCCGAATACTAGTCGGATTATCCTTGCTACGAGAAGTGGTCGGACAGGCTGACCATGGGTTGAATTTGGGGGCGACGGGCTCAACGGCGTAGACATCTCGGAGTGCGCACTTGCGCTCCCTCTTTGGGATATGAGTGGCATATATCATGTTCACTGTTTTGACCTCCGGTGGAAATTTCTTCTGCCCTCCTATATTCGGCTAGCGAGGTTCATCCTCGTCTTTGCTCTGAGGCTCCTTCCCTTTGTGTTCGGCGTTTAGCTTGCCGACATGCTTGAAAACCCAACATTTGTGGTTGGTATGGTTGGCAGGTTTCTCTCGGGTGCCATGAATTTGGCAGTGCCTATCTAATATTCTGTCCAAACTTGATGGACCATCTTTGTTGCCTTTAAATGGCTTCTTCCGCTGACCGGGTGTGGAGCCACTGAATCTGGCGTTTACTGCTGTATCATCTGGGATTCCAGGATTGTTTCAACGTTTGTTTTTGTTACGTCATGGCTTTCCATTGCCATCCCGGACTTCAGATGTTCCGGGGTCACTGGTACTGCTACGAGCTAACCAGCTATCCTCACCCACACAAAAGCGAGTCATGAGTGTAGTTAAGGCTGCCATTGTCCTCGGCTTTTCCTGTCCAAGGTATCTGGCTAGCCATTCATCCCGGATACTGTGCTTAAATGCCGCTAAGGCTTCAGTGTCCGGACAGTCCATGATTTGGTTCTTCTTAGTAAGAAACCTATTCCAAAGCTTGCGGGCTGACTCCCCGGGTTGTTGGATGATGTGACTTAGATCGTCAGGTCTGGGGGCCGGACGTTAAGTCCCTCGAAAATTGGCCCAAAAAGCATCCTCAATTTATTCCCAACTCCCAATGGAGTTCTCTGGGAGGCTGTTTAGCCAGTGCCGAGCTGGTCCTTTCAGCTTGAGTGGTAATTATTTGATGGCGTGGAGATCATCTCCTCGAGCCATGTGGATGTGAAGAATAAAGTCTTCTATCCAGACGGCGGGATCCGTCGTTCCATCGTATGCTTCGATGTTCACGGGTTTAAACCCTTCTGGGAAATCATGACCCAGCACCTCATCGGTGAAGCACAGAGGGTGTTGATACGTCCAAAACGTATCTATAATTTCTGCTTGCTCCATGCCTCTTTTGGGTGATATTGCTATGTTATTTATACACTTCCATACACTTTTGATCATATTTGGACTAACCTATTAACTCAGTGCACCCCAGTGCCAGTTTCTGTTTTCGGCTGTTTTTGTATTTCAGGTTTTCACATTACGAGAACTGCCAGAAAAAATCCAGAAAAATTATATAAAAGGAAGCTACCGTGCGCCCGAAGGACAGCCGGGGGGGGGGGGGCACCAGGGCTCCAGGCGCCCTGGCGGCGCCCCCCCTGGGCCGCAGCGGGGGGCGCCTGGGCCCCCCCGAGGCTCCTCCGATGCCCCCCTTTGGCATATATTTAAAGCGTGTCGCGGAAACCCTGATTCCAGACCCCTTTTCTCCAGACGCGATTCCGATCTCCGCCGCCATCGCCATCAAGCTTCGGGGGACCAGAATTCCTGCGCCGGCACCCTGCCGGGACGGGGAAGTGCCCCCGGATTCATCTCCATCGACGTTGCTTCCTCCCTCCATGATGCTGGAGTAGTTCCTCCTCGGGGCTGAGGGTTCTTACCAGTAGCTATGTGGTCAATTCTCTCTCCCATGATGTGATCTTCGTTGTGATCATAGGCTATGTTAATCTAGGGTGATCCCATGATGTTTCCCCTTCCTCTATGTATTGGATTGATGTACTCACTTGTCTTTATCTAGTATAATCCCCGAGACCAAGGTGACAACGGTCTATTGGACATGGATTAGAAAAATATTTTCATGAGTGATTTCCTCTCTTGTGTGTTGATTGAAGATTGAGAGTCTCTTGGTGCATGTCTTTGACTATCCTTTAGATATGTTGTGGTGATTGTGGGACTCTCTTTGGATGGCCGCGATGACATTGGGAAATCCTTAGATTGAGAACTACGAACTTTGAGGTGTGCTTTTGTAGCCCTACATAATTCTCGTCCTCTCTTGACCAAGAAGGAATCACCTCCGAGTGCGTCCCCTTTGCATGTTTTATGGGAAATATCATGTGATTCGATTATGTTAATGTTGTTGGGAGTTGCCACTAGTGAAAGTATGAAGCCTAGGCCTTGTTTCCACCATTGCAATACCATTTGTGCTCACGTTTACCACTTGTTTGCTTGCTGCACTTTTTATTACAGATTTATATTACTTTGTTTTGCCATCCATATCACTTGCCATTTAACATCTGTTCGCCGAACTAGTGCACCTATACATTTAACAAGTGTATTAGGTGTGTTGGGGACACAAGAGACTTCTTGTATCTTAGTTGCAGGGTTGCTTGAGAGAGACCATCTTCAACCTCTACTTCCCTGAGTTCGATAAACCTTAGGTCATCCACTTGAGGGAAATTGCTGCTATCCTACAAACCTCTGCGCTTGGAGGCCCAACATAGTCTACAAGAGTAGAAGCGTGTGTAGACATCAAGCTATTTCTGGCGCCGTTGCCGGGGAGGTGAGCGCTTGAAGGTATATCTTTAGATCTTGCAATTAAATCTTTTTGTTTCTTGTTTTTATTTCACTAGTTATGCTTATGGACAACCTTGCTATTGGATCGTTGCTTACGGGAAGACGCCCCACACCTGTGGTGGTTGCTCCTCCCCCTACTGAAATTGTGCCCTATAAAATACCAGCTGGTATTATCGATTATGTTTTGGCTAATCGTTATGCAGGAGACAAACATCCCGGTGAACACTTGCTATATCTGTCACAACTATGTTCATTATTTAAGCTTGCAGGTGTATCAAGGGAGTTTGTCATGAGGAAATTATTTGCCTTGTCACTGAAAGGAAAAGCATTGGAATGGTATAGGCTACTAAATGACTCTCACCTGCTGGAGTGGGAAGAGATCCAGTCTCTCTTTTACTCCAAGTTTTATCCTCTTCATGAAGTCCATGAGAATAGGAATTATGTTTATAATTTTTATCCTCATGACGGAGAGAGCATAGCTCAAGCTTGGGGGAGACTGAAAACGTTAATGCTAAAATGTCCTAACCATGGGCTCCCCAAAGATATGATTATTACTAATTTCTATGCGAGGCTTTCTCGACGGGATAAAGATTTGCTCGACGCTTCCTCTATGGGTTCTTTCACAAACAAAAAGATTGATGCTAAATGGGAACTCCTTGAAAGAATTCAACGCAACACTGAAGATTGGGAGATCGACAAAGGTAAAGAGCCAGGTATAATTTATGAGTATGATTGCATTAAGTCCTTTGTTGAAACTACAAGTTTTAATAAGTTTAGTGCTAAGTTTGGGCTTGATTCTCAACTCCTTGTTGATTTCCTCAAATCTTTTGCTTCACATCTTAATATGCCTAAGGAGGATCGGGTCAAGTATCATAAACCTTTTAAAGAGACTTGCAAAGAAAATGAAATTGTTCATGATGATTGCAACATGCATGATCCAATTCCTAAAAATGAAGTTTTATATAAGCATGTTAATTTTTGTGGAGTGGATAGACCTTGTGAAAGGCCTATGATTGAAGAAGAGAAGTATTGTAAGCAACATAAGCATGAAAGAACAATCACTTGGGTCAGAGATTTAAATGAAATTGCTAGAGAATTGTGTGACCTTTATCCTTTTACTTGTGAACTTTGTCGTATAGAGGGTCACTTTAATTTTCAATGCATGAACTTTCAAAACATAACTGTTAACCGGTTGTGTGATAACATGATCACCTCTGATCTTTATGATGAGCTTATGTTATTTTTGATGTGTGAAGAGTTATCAGAAAAGACTTCTTGGCTGGATGATAATGCCATAGGAATAAAAACACTTTGCAAAATTGCCATCTCTATTGTGTTGTTAATTTCCATGAAAATGATTACATAGGTAAGATTATAAAGGAGGGAACTTTACCAAAGTATAAAAATGTCTCTTATATTTCTGCTAATAAAAAGGAGAGTTTCTCCCAAGTTTCCCCTGTTGTTTCTAATGATAAACCAGGATATGTGGAGAAGCTTCATTTCCAACCACTCCCTCCTAAGGTTAAGAAGAAGAAAAAGATGAGGAGGAGGAAGAGGAGCAAGAAAGAAGAAGAATGGGTATCAACCTGGCCTGAGCATATTCCTCTCATCAACTTTTATCCTAACGATTGTAAGTTTAAAGAAGAAGGTGAAGTTTATTGCCTTAATTATCATCTTGATGATACGTCCGTAGGTACTATTGAAGATGATTTTGATTATGATATGCATGTTACTTATTGTGATTGGGAAAATGATGATAATGCTACTTATGATCTTGAAAATCTTTTTGGTACCAACTCTGAAAGTGATGATATGGGAAGCTCTAAGCTTGGGGATGATGGGATTGCAAACCCTTTACCCACTAGTGATGTGATAATTGATAATTTTTTTGCTAGTAAGAATAAATACAACATGATTACAAATATAGTTGCTAGCAATGATAATGCTCTTCTCTACTATGATGATGTCATAACTCCAACCTATAGTGATTATAAAGGTACCTATGACATAAGGAGAAATTATCCTTATGAAACTTGTCATAATCATGGAGGGAATTACTCCCTTGTTGAACACCACCCTCCTAATACACAAGTAATCTATAGTGTTCAAGTTGTTTATGATAGTCCTACTCCCACTATTACCAATGAGAAAGATTATGCTTATGTGGAGAGTAAGAGTACCTTTTTGCATGTGGATCATGGTAACAATGCTTTACGTGATGCTTATATTGTTGAGTTCATCCATGATGCCACTGAAATTTATAATGAGAGAGGGAGACTTGGTTCTAAATATCTTAATAATAAGAAGTTTCCTCTCTTTATGGTAAATATTTTGAAGTTATGCTTGTTTTGCCTTCCTATGCTAGTTGCTTTGTGCTTCAATGAATTATTCTATTGCAATATTCCTATGCATAGGAAGCATGTTAGGCTTAAATGTGTTTGGTATTTGCTTCTTGATGCTCTCTTTTGTTCTTCAGCTCTTATTCCTACGAGAGCATCATTAAAGTCTTAAGCCTATCTTTATGGCTATAAAGAAAGAGCTCTAGGGAGACAACCCTTGTTATGTTTACTTTCAGTTTTAGTGGTCTTGATGTTTGTTACTACTGTAGCAACATCATTGTATCTTTATTTTTCAGCTTTGTGCCAAGTTTAGCCTCTGATTGCAAGAAAGTTCAAAAGTTGTGACGTGCTGTCCAGGAAACAGATTATGTCCTTGGATAGAAAAATTCGTATAAAATCACCAGATCATCTTTTTGGTCTGAATTTTTTCGAAAGCGTGCTCTATATAATTGTCTTTCGTGCGTCTGTTTTGAGTTTTTTGATTAGAGTTGCAGAAGTGCCCCGGAAAAATCATTTACTACCTGCTGTTCTGTTTTTCACAGATTCTGTCATGTTTTGCCTTTCCTTCATTTTGCAAACCTAGAGCTTGCTTTTTCTTTGCAAAAACCTTTTGGCAATCTTGAGAAACAGTAGAACTTCAAGAATATCTTTATTTCCAGCAAGGGACAATTATTTTATTATGGGTACTAACCTCGCTAATCAGATTATGATGAGTTATGTATGAAGGGAGTTTTCAAGTGTGCGAGGGAAGATGATAAAAAGATTCAGGAGTGTCAAACGCTCAAGCTTGGGGATGCCCCCATGCACCCCCAATAAATATTCAAGGAGACTCAAGCGTCTAAGCTTGGCGATGCCCCCGTGCATCCCCTTCTCCATCAACATTATCAGTTCGTCCTTCGTTCCACTATATTTTAATCACTTCATGTGTTATGTGCTATGCTTGGAGCGTCTTGTTTTAGTTTTCCTTTTAGTTTTCTTTAGCTTTTCATAACGAGTTGGAACTCAGCTTTCTTTATGTGGGAGAGAAACACGCTCCACTTCTACCTAGAACATAACATAGAATTTGCATGTCTATCTTTGCTGTGTGTGTTCTTTGTCTTTTAATAGCTACTATCATGCTTAGCTCTTAACTTTCATGCTTATCTTTTTAAAGAGCTTTTGTTTAGTTGGTTGCTTGAAATCTCTTTAGTTATCATGTTTATCTTATTAAGAGAGTTTGCTTCCGTTGCATTGGTTGATATGTCTATGATAAAGATGCTACGTGCATAATGGCGCTTAGTAGTTCATGTTTTCTTATGGTTAGTCTCAAATAGCTGGGGGGTTCCCAATGTGTTATTGGAGTACCAACATGATTTGTTTGCCTATGATGTGGTATGGTTTAGTAATATCTTCCTTCAAAGAATTTATTTTGATTGACTTGGCGTATGCTCACGCATATTTAAGACTGTAAAGAAAGTCTGTCAAGCCTTGATGATCTTTTGTTTTTGAGTAGCGATATAACTTCCATGCCTGATTCAATGTTGCTTTGTCGCTCTGCATGATTATGACCGTCATTGCTCTCTTAGTTGGTCGCTCCCAGTCTTTTGCTAACCTTCGCCTGTACTAAGCGGACTGACTGCTTGTGCATCCACATCCTTTTAATCCAGTTATGCCATATGAGTCCACCATATCTTCCTACATGGTATTTACCTGCCATTCCTAACGGAGACTTGCATGTACCATCTCGAAATTATTCAAAGAAAAATCATTCCTATTTTGTGCCTCTGTTTTAAGTTCATGAGGAAGTAGTAGTTAATTCATGATCTCTTTAAGTTGGACAAGCTTCACCCCGGGATTGCATGTATAATGTGCAAACCCATAATACGAGAAGGAACTGGCATTGAGTGCGCCCGGCTCAAAAAGATAATATACCAAACAAACCCTCCTTCACGCTTTGTTCATGAGAAATCAGAAAACTTTGGCAGTGATAAACAAAGGAGATTAAGAGGATGTGATCGTCCTCATTTGGGAGCCGTTCCTCGAAACTTGTCCATCTCAAGAAGTGATTGAGTTGTCTGCTAGCATTCGTTGACGAAACATGCATGATCTAAAAAAAATATTACCTCTGTTTTAAAACCAAGAGCTCTGGTCCATGTTTTGTCTTTGTTTCCGACTACGGGTTTTCAACCTTGCCAAGAAAAGCCACGGTTCGAGAGTCTCCACCTTCTTTTAAAAGCACCAACTACTGAGAGCATGATTGTCATTCTAAGTGTAATGTGCATTGTCCCAAAGTAGCATTGTCTTTTGCATGATTGTGATATCGTTTATTTTGAAATCATTGTATCTAGTTATCACTTAAACCTTGGAGGTGCCCCTGCATTTATGTTTTGCTTCACTAAAGGGTGCAAGCTAGATATCACTTTATCATGTTTGCACATCATGTTCATTGCAAATCTATTTGATGTTTCAGTATCATATTGTAAAACTTTCAGTCCTTTGTGATTTTCTCATGAGGCAACTTAATTACTATAGATCCATTGTCTCAATAAGCTTTTGTCATATGACTATGAAAAAGTCCTATATGGTTAATAGCATGTCACCACAGAAATTATTCTTGTTATCATTTACCTACTCGAGGACGAGCATGAATTAAGCTTGGGGATGTTGATACGTCCAAAACGTATCTATAATTTCTGCTTGCTCCATGCCTCTTTTGGGTGATATTGCTATGTTATTTATACACTTCCATACACTTTTGATCATATTTGGACTAACCTATTAACTCAGTGCACCCCAGTGCCAGTTTCTGTTTTCGGTTGTTTTTGTATTTCAGGTTTTCACATTACGAGAACTGCCAGAAAAAATCCAGAAAAATTATATAAAAAATCAGCGTTCCGGAAGCTACCGTGCGCCCGAAGGATAGCCGGGGGGGGGGGGGCACCACGGCTCCAGGCGCCCTGGCGGCGCGCCCCCCCTGGGAGGCGTCTGGGCCCCCCGAGGCTCCTCCGATGCCCCCCTTTGGCATATATTTAAAGCGTGTCGCGGAAACCCTGATTCCAGACCCCTTTTCTCCAGACGCGATTCTGATCTCCGCCGCCATCGCCATCAAGCTTCGGGGGACCAGAATTCCTGCGCCGGCACCCTGCCGGGACGGGGAAGTGCCCCCGGATTCATCTCCATCGACGTTGCTTCCTCCCTCCATGATGCGGGAGTAGTTCCTCCTCGGGGCTGAGGTTCTTACCAGTAGCTATGTGGTCAATTCTCTCTCCCATGATGTGATCTTCGTTGTGATCATAGGCTATGTTAATCTAGGGTGATCCCATGATGTTTCCCCTTCCTCTATGTATTGGATTGATGTACTCACTTGTCTTTATCTAGTATAATCCCCGAGACCAAGGTGACAGCGGTCTATTGGACATGGATTAGAAAAATATTTTCATGAGTGATTTGCTCTCTTGTGTGTTGATTGAAGATTGAGAGTCTCTTGGTGCTTGTCTTTGACTATCCTTTAGATATGTTGTGGTGATTGTGGGACTCTCTTTGGATGGCCGCGGTGACTTTGGGAAATCCTTAGATTGAGAACTACGAACTTTGAGGTGTGCTTTTGTAGCCCTACATAATTCTCGTCCTCTCTTGACCACGAAGGAATGACCTCCGAGTGCGTCCCCTTTGCATGTTTTATGGGAAATATCATGTGATTCGATTATGTTAATGTTGTTGGGAGTTGCCACTAGTGAAAGTATGAAGCCTAGGCCTTGTTTCCACCATTACAATACCATTTGTGCTCACGTTTACCACTTGTTTGCTTGCTGCACTTTTTATTACAGATTTATATTACTTTGTTTTGCCATCCATATCACTTGCCATTTAACATCTGTTCGTCGAACTAGTGCACCTATACATCTAACAAGTGTATTAGGTGTGTTGGGGACACAAGAGACTTCTTGTATCTTAGTTGCAGGGTTGCTTGAGAGAGACCATCTTCAACCTCTACTTCCCTGAGTTCGATAAACCTTAGGTCATCCACTTGAGGGAAATTGCTGCTGTCCTACAAACCTCTGCGCTTGGAGGCCCAACATAGTCTACAAGAGTAGAAGCGTGTGTAGACATCAGGTGTGCAGCTCCTGTGTATCTTGCTATATCGTGGCGTATGTCCGATGGTTGTGGTGTTCGGTATTGACCCCGAACTGGTATGTCACTGGCGCGATTGGCTTCATAGCCGTCGTCCCGTGCGGGAGCCCGGTTCCTAGGTCTATATATAGACCTGGTCTTGCTAGCTTTTTTGTTCAGGTCGTCACGCAGATCGTGTTTTCGGACTTGAGCCGCACCCTCCTTTCCTTTACGGAGTTGTGGTGCGGGCTTGTGCACACCATTGCTAGCGACTCTGTCCCGTCCGCGAGGTGGTCGGTCCGGCTTGCTGGCGGTGTTATTTTTCGGCGAGACGGGTGTAGCGGCCTCATCGTCGAATTCGGGCAACAGTTTACACTTGGGATAGCCTTTGGTTTGGTCGTTATAGCCATGTTTCTGTTTGTCGTCTAGCACCTCATTCCATCTATCATTGAGCGTGTCCTGTGCCGCTCGAAGCCGTCTCTGCTGCTTTTTCAGGCCCCTTGCGGTGGCAATAAGCCTCCGGTGGAAGCGCTTTTGTTCTGAGGGTTCTTCTGGGACAATGAATTCATCGTCGCCCATGCTATCCTCTTCTTCGGAGACCGGTTCATAAGTACCATCTTCGGCATCGCTGTCATCGGACTGCGGCTTTGGACTCTGTTTGCCGTCCTCTTGCTCCTCTTGATCCATCGCTCGGTCTGCAGAGTCTTCGGCTTGTTCCGGAATATCACCGTCGTTAGTCACAGTGTTGCTATATTTTCCTTTACGGGATTTAGCTCGGCGTTTTGGACGTTTGGGAGGGTCTTTGGAGGGCTTGTCCTCTACGAGATTGTTTTTGCCGTCGCTCTCCGCCTCTTTGGGTGTATCCACCATGTACACATCGTACGAAGACGTGGCTATCCATCGCCCGGTTATGGGCCGACCTTGATCTGGATCCGCTTCGGTTTTGAGGTCCATCCCTTCGAAGTCTTCGTAAGCATACTCAAGTAGATCGGTTAGATATTTGACCGTGGCTACCAAGTGGGTGGTGGGTGGGGAACGAAATTCTCCATCAGCCTCCAGTTCGAACTGGATACAATGCGGCCGGGTGTCCTCTTCTAGGGAGAGGTATCTTAATGACTTTAACATGTCGCCAAAAGGTGAGTGCTGGAAGATATCCACAGCACTAAATTCGGTGATAGACGCCTGATCGGGTTTGAAGGGCGCGGATGCGCGTGATTCGGAATCAGAGGCCGGAGTTGAGTCCGCGGTTTCGGTAAGACAGACCCCGCTTGTAGTTGGATCCGCGTGCGGCTCCAACACCGTAGAGTATGCGGCTCCCGTGGTGGGGTTGAGCTTCCCATCCTCGGGTGATGCGATCTGTTCTGGATCCAGGTCCAGAACTGCTGCAGGTGCTATTTCCTGATCCGATGACAGAGTTAGGTCATGCTCATCGTGGTGGCAGAGAGAGGTTGCCGCTGGCTCGAATCCGGCGAAGATCAAGTCTCCGCGGATATCAGCAACATAGTTCAAGCTTCCGAACCTGACTTGATGGCCAGGGGCGTAGCTCTCGATCTGCTCGAGGTGGCCTTCAGTGTTGGCATAGAACGCGAAGCCGCCGAACACGAAAAGTTGGCCTGGAGGAAAAACTCCCTCGGTGTCGCCGTTGCAGTTGATGAGGCGATCCATCGGTCCTTCCGTCAACGACATAGTGGAACTCTCAATGAAAGCACCAATGTCGGTGTCAAAACCGGCGGATCTCGGGTAGGGGGTCCCGAACTATGCGTCTGAGGATCGATGGTAACAGGAGACTGGGGACACGATGCTTACCCAGGTTCAGGCCCTCTCGATCGAGGTAATACCCTGCTTCCTGCTATATTAGTATGGATGAATATGAATACAAGATTTGATCTACCTCGAGATCGTAATGGCTAAACCCTAAGTCTAGCCTATGAAGATATTGTGTTTTTCTTATAGCCTCTACGGACTAAACCCTCCGATTTATATACACACCGGAGGGGCCTAGGGTTTGTACATGTCATCTTGCAGAGAAAGGAAAATCTACACTCGAACCTAAAACTTGCCATTACAGGAATACAGGAGTCCTATCCGAATATGAGAGATGGTCTTCTATTATAATCTTCACGGCCCACCAGTCCAGCCCGCCAGGAGTTTATCCGGCCACATGAGGACCCTCCGATCCAGGACTCCCTCAATCATCGCTTCCTCATAGTTCGTAGGTTCATCATGGTCTAGTAACATGACTTCCAAAACTGGGTTGCCGTACCACTCTGGTGCGGAACATACTCTGGTTAACCTACGATGTTCAATATTTACTAGATCCGAAGTTTCATGATCATCATCATTAGCTTCCTCGCTAACTGGTGTAGGAATCACTAGAACTAGTTTTTGTGATGTGCTACTTTCCAATTCGGGAGAAGGTACAATTATCTCATCAAGTTCTACTTTCCTCCCACTCACTTCTTTCGAGAGAAACTCCTTCTCTAGAAAAGATCCATTCTTAGCAACAAATATCTTGCCTTCGGATCTGTGATAGAAGGTGTACCCAACAGTTTCCTTCGGGTATCCTATGAAGACACATTTCTCCGACTTGGGTTCGAGCTTATAAGGTTGAAGCTTTTTCACATAAGCATCACAGCCCCAAACTTTAAGATATGACAACTTTGGTTTCTTGCCAAACCACAGTTCATAAGGCATCGTCTCAACGGATTTAGATGGTGCCCTATTTAACGCGAATGCAGCTGTCTCTAAAGCATAACCCTGAAACGATAGTGGTAAATTGGTAAGAGACATCATAGATCGCACACTATCTAATAAAGTACGGTTACGACGTTCGGACACACCATTACGCTGTGGTGTTCCGGGTGGCGTGAGTTGTGAAACTATTCCACATTGTTTGAAATGAAGACCAAACACGTAACTCAAATATTCGCCTCCACGATCAGATCGTAGAAACTTTATTTTCTTGTTGCGATGATTCTCTACTTCACTCTGAAATTCTTTGAACTTTTCAAATGTTTCAGACTTGTATTTCATTAAGTAGATATACCCATATCTGCACAAATCATCAGTGAAGGTTAGAAAATAACGAAACCCGCCGCGAGCCTCAACACTCATCGGTCCACATACATCAGTATGTATGATTTCCAACAAATTAGTTGCTCGCTCCATTGTTCCAGAGAACGGAGTCTTAGTCATCTTGCCCATGAGGCATGGTTCGCAAGCACCAAGTGATTCATAATCAAGTGATTCCAAAATTCCATCAGTATGGAGTTTCTTCATGCGCTTTACACCAATATGACCTAAACGGCAGTGCCACAAATAAGTTGCACTATCATTATCAACTTTGCATCTTTTGGTTTCAATATTATGAATATGTGTATCACTATGATCGAGATCTAATAAGAATAGACCACTCTTCAAGGGTGCATTACCATAAAAGATATTATTCATATAGATAGAACAACCATTATTCTCTGATTTAAATGAATAACCGTCTTGCAATAAACAAGATCCAGATATAATGTTCATCCTCAACGTTGGCACCAAATAAGAATTATTCAGGTCTAAAACTAATCCTGATGGTAGATGTAGAGGTAGCGTGTCGACGGCGATCACATCTACTTTGGAACCATTTCCCACGCGTATCGTCACCTCGTCCTTAGCTAATCTTCGTTTAATCAGTAGTCCCTGTTTCGAGTTACAAATGTTAGCAATCGAACCAGTATCAAATACCCAGGTGCTACTACGAGCATTAGTAAGGTACACATCAATAACATGTATATCAAATATACATTTGTTCACTTTGCCATCCTTCTTATCCGCCAAATACTTTGGGGCAGTTTCGCTTCCAGTGTCCAGGCCATTTGCAGTAGAAGCACTCAGTTTCAGGCTTGGCTCCAGACTTGGGTTTCTTTGCCGGAGTAGCAACTATCTTGCTATTCTTCTTGAAGTTACCCTTTTTTCCCTTGTCATTTTTCTTGAAACTAGTGGTCTTGTTAACCATCAACACTTGATGCTCCTTTTTGATTTCTACCTCCGCAGCTTTTGAGCATAGCAAAGAGCTCAGGAATTGTCTTTGCATCCCTTGCATGTTATAGTTCATACAAAGCCTTTATAGGTTGGTGGCAGTGATTGAAGAACTCTATCAAGAACACTATCCTTGTGAACTTGGCAACCAAGTTGAGTCATATGATTGTAGTACCCAGACATTCTGAGCAAGTGTTCACTGATAGAAATGTTCTCCTCTATCTTGCAGCTATAGAACTTATTGGCGACTTCATATCTCTCAATTCGGGCATTTGCTTGAAATAATAACTTCAACTCTTGGAACATCTCATATGCTCCATGACGTTCAAAACGTCTTTGAAGTCCCGATTCTAAGCCATAAAGCATGGCACACTGAACTATCGAGTAGTCATCAGAACGAGCTTGCCAGACGTTCATAACGTCCGGAGTTGCTCCTACAGCAGGCCTGTCACCTAGCGGTGCTTCCAGGATATAATTCTTCTGTGCAACAATGAGGATAATCCTCAAGTTATGGACCCAGTTCGTGTAGTTGCTACCATCATCTTTCAACTTAGCTTTCTCTAGGCATGCATTAAAATTCAAGGGAACGGTAGCACGGGCCATTTATCTACAACAACATAGATATGCAAAAACTATCATGATAAATTAAAGTTCAATTAATAATATTACTAAAGAACTCCCACTTAGATAGACATCCCTCTAGTCATCTAAATGATCACGTGATCCAAATCAGCTAAACCATGTCCGATCATCACGTGAGATGGAGTAGTTTTCAATGGTGAACGTCTTATGTTGATCATATCTACTATATGATTCAAGCTCGACCTTTCGGTCTCCAGTGTTCTGAGGCCATGTCTGTACATGCTAGGCTCGTCAAGTTTAACCCGAGTATTCTGCATGTGCAAAACTGTCTTACACCCGTTGTATTTGAACGTAGAGCTTATCACACCCGATCATCACGTGGTGTCTCGGCACGACGAACTTTCGCAACGGTGCATACTCAGGGAGAACACTTGTACCTTGAAATTTTGTTAGGGATCATCTTATAATGCTACCACCGTACTAAGCAAAATAAGATAAACATCACATGTAATCAAAATATGTGACATGATATGGCCATCATAATCTTGTGCTTTTGATCTCCATCTCCAAAGCATCGTCATGATCTCCATTGTCACCGGCTTGACACCATGATCTTCATCGTAGTGTCGTGGTCGTCTCACCAACAATTGCTACTACTACTATCGCTAACTCATAGTGATAAAGTAAAGCAATTACATGGCCTTCACAATTCATACAATAAAGATACAACCATAAGGTTCCTGCCGGTTGCCGATAACTTTACAAAACATGATCATCTCATACAATAACGTATAACTCATCATGTTTTGACCATATCACATCACAACGTGCCCTGCAAAAACAAGTTAGACGTCCTCTACTTTGTTGTTGCAAGTTTTACGTGGCTTCTACGGGCTTAGCAAGAACCGTTCTTACCTACGCATACAAAAACCACAAAGATTTTTCATCAAGTGCAATGTTTTAACCTTCACAAGGACCGGGCGTAGCCACACTCGATTCAACTAAAGTTGGAGAAACTGACACCCGTCAGCTACCTATGTGCGAAGCACATCGGTAGAACAAGTCTCGCGTAATTGTACGCGTAATGTCGGTTCGGGCCGCTTCAGCCAACAATACTGCCAAATCAAAGTATGACATGCTGCTAAGTAGTATGACTATTATCGCGCACAACTCATTGTTTTCTACTCGTGCATATCATCTACGTATAGACCTGGCTCTGATACCACTGTTGGGGAACATAGTATTTCAAAAAAAAAATCTACGATCACGCAAGATCTATCTACTAGAAGCATAGCAACAAGAGGGGAGAGTGTGTATACGTACCCTCATAGACCGAAAGCGGAAGCTTCTAGTGACGCAGTTGATGTAGTTGGACGTCTTCGCGATCCAACCGATCCAAGCGCCGAACGTACGGCACCTTCGCGTTCAGCACACGTTCAGCTCGATGACGTCCCACGAGCTCTTGATCTAGTTGAGCTTCACGGGAGAGTTTCGTCAGCACGACGGCGTGGTGACGGTGATGATGAAGCTACGGGCGCAGGGCTTCACCTAAGCACTACAACGATATGACCGAGGTGTGTATCTGTGGGGAGGGGCACCGCACACGGCTAAAATCAAATTGTGTGTCTATGGGGTGCCCCCTCCCCACGTATATAAAGTAGGGAGGGGAGGAGGAGGCGGCCAAGGAGGAGGCGCGCACCATGGGGAGTCCAACTCCCACCAGGAGTAGGATTCCTTCTCTTTCCCTAGTTGGAGTAGGAGAGGAAGGAAGGAAGAGAGGGAGAAGAAGGAAAGGGGGGCCGGGCCCCCTAGTCCAATTCTATTTGGGCTAGGGGGTCCGCGCGCCCAAGCTAGCCGCGCCTCCTCTTCTTCCACTTGGGCCCATGAGGCCCAATAACCCCCCGAGGGGTTCCGGTAGCCCCCCGGTACTCCGGTATTTATCCGATAACCCCCGGAACTCATCTGTGTCAGAATATAACCTTCCAATATATGAATCTTTATGTCTCAGACATTCCGAGACTCCTCGTCATGTCCGTGATCACATCCGGGACTCCGAGCTACCTTTGGTACATCAAAACACATAAACTCATAATACTGATCGTCATCAAACGTTAAGCGTGCGGACCCTACGGGTTCGAGAACTATGTAGACATGACCGAGACTCATCTCCGGTAAATAACCAATAGCGGAACCTGGATGCTCATATTGGTTCCTACATATTCTATGAAGATCTTTATCGGTCAAACCGCATAACAACATGCGTTCCCTTTGTCATCGGTATGTTACTTGTCTGAGATTCAATCGTCGGTATCATCATACCTAGTTCAATCTCGTTACCGGCAAGTATCTTTACTCATTCCGTAATACATCATCTAGTGACTAACTCATTAGTCGTTTGCTTGCAAGGCTTATTATGATGTGTATTACCGAGAGGGCCCAGAGATACCTCTCCGACACTCGGAGTGCCAAATCCTATTCTTGATCTATGACAACACCACAAATACCTTCGGAGACACCTGTAGAGCATATTTATAATCACCCAGTTACATTGTGATGTTTTATAGAACACAAGGTGTTCCTCCGGTATTCGGGAGTTGCATAATCTCATAGTCATAGGAACATGTATAAGTCATGAAGAAAGCTATAGCAGTAAAACTAAACGATCAAGTTGCTAAGCTAATGGATGGGTCTTGTCCATCACATCATTCTCCTAATGATGTGATCCCGTTGATCAAATGACAACTCATGTCTATGGCTAGGAAACATAACCATCTTTGATCATTGAGCTAGTCTAGTAGAGGCATACTAGGGACACTCTGTTTTGTCTATGTATTCACACATGTACTAAGTTTCCGGTTAATGCAATTCTAGCATGAATAATAAACATTTATCATGATACAAGGAAATACAAATAACAACTTTATTATTGCCTCTAGGGCATATTTCCTTCAAGAAGGTTATATTTGGACATCGGAATGGTTCCGAGGTGTATCGGGTATTTTCCGGAGTACCGGGGGAGGGGGGTTACCCAAACCCCTAGGGAGGTTATTGGGCCTCATGGGCCTAGTGGTGGAAGAGAGGAGGCAGGCCAAGCTGTGCCGCGCGCCCCCCTAGCCCAAACTTAATTGGACTAGGGCTAGGAGGTCGCCCCCCTTGTCGTCTCTTCTTCCTCTCCTTCCTTCTTCTCCTACTAGGACTAGGACAGGGTGGAACCTGCTCCTACTAGGAGTAGGATTGTGCCCCTTGGGCGCGCCCCTTGTGGCCGGCCCTCCTCCTCCCTCCCTCCTTTATATACGTGGGGAGGGGGCACCCCATAGACACACAAGTTGATTTCCTAGCCGTGTGTGGTGACCCCTCCACAGTTACGCACCTCGGTCATATTGTCGTAGTGCTTAGGCGAAGCCCTGCATCGGTAACTTCATGATCACCGTCACCATGCTGTCGTGTTGACAAAACTCTCCCTCGGCCTCAACTGGATCAAGCGTTCGAGGGATGTTATCAAGCTGAACATGTGCAGATCGCAGAGGTGCCGTGCGTTCGGTACTTTATCGGTTGGATCGCGAAGATGTTCGACTACATCAGCCGCGTTACTAATCGCTTTCGCTTTTGGTCTACGAGGGTACATGGACACACTCTCCCCGCTCATTGTTATGCTTCTCCTAGATAGATCTTGCGTGATCGTAGGAATTTTTTTGAAGTACTACATTCCCCAATAGTGGCATCATGAGCCAGGTCTATGCGTAGATGATATGCACGAGTAGAACACAATGAGTTGTGGGCGATAATAGTCATTCTTCTTACCAACATGTCATACTTTGACTCGGCGGTATTGCTGGATGAAGCGGCCCGGGCCGACATTACATGACCGCTTTCATGAGACTGGTTCTACCGATGTGCTTTGCACATAGGTGGCTGGCGGGTGTCAGTTTCACCAACTTTAGTTGAATCGAGTGTGACTATGCCCGGTCCTTGTTGAAGGTTAAAACAACACACTTGACGAAAAATCGTTGTGGTTTTGATGCGTAGGTAATAATGGTTCTTGCTAAGCCCGTAGCAGCCACATAAAACTTGCAACAACAAAGTAGAGGACGTCTAACTTGTTTTTGCAGGGAATGTTGTGATGTGATATGGTCAAGACATGATGAGTTATACATTATTGTATGAGATGATCATGTTTTGTAATTTATCGGCAACTAGCAGTAGCCTTATGGCTGTCTCTTTATTGTATGAATTGTGAAAGCCATGTAATTGCTTTACTTTATCACTATGAGTTAGCGATAGTATTACACTACAAAAAAATACACTTCCGTGATGATACGTGTTTGTCACATTAGGTCACGTTTTCTGTCATGCATGTACATCCATGAAAAATTTATTACAGAATCCAGATAGTCATACTTGTGTTGTCGTAGAAGTGTTCCATGACATTACCAAAATTATCATCATGGAAGTGTCCACTTCCATGATGATAAATCACGCGTCACAGAAGTGCTTTCATCAAGGGTGACCGACACATGGCATCCATCGTAACGGAACACCGTTAAGCTATCGGATCTAGTTTTGGATCCGATAACCCGTTAACATCCCCGACCAATGGGGATTTTTCACGTGTAAAATCATCATTGGCTGGAAACACATGTCAGCTCACCGTTTGGACAGATGTCATCCACTCATTGGACCAAAAGCGCCTATGATACGTCGACACATGGCACAGCCCAACAGAGGCCCATTCCTGTGAAAAGGTCGGCACGTCTGACTTGGTCAAAAGGTGGCGGGCCGGCCCATGGCAAGCCTGTTAACGACCTATTCGCATATAGCCCATTTACAGCCCGCTAACCCAGGGCCCGTTTAGGGCCTATCCGAATTAGGCCCAGTAGTGTCATCTAGGCCGTCCAATATAATTCGCCTGTTGTAACTTCCAGCCCATGTATGGCCCATGACGTCTTTCGGGCCATATGAGGCCCTTAGTAACCCTCGGCCCATTAACGACCCGTGGTAAAACTGGCCCGTAATGAACAGTGCCCAACAGAGGCCCATTCGTGCGAAAAGGACGACCCATTTGACTTGGTCAAAAGGTGACAGGCCGGCCCACGGCAAGCCTTTTAATGGCCTGTTCGCATGTAGCCCATTTACAACCCACTAACCCAGGGCCCGTTTACGACCTATCCGAATTAGGCCCAGTAGCATCATCTGGGCCGTCCAATATAATTCCAGCTCGTTTAACTTCCGGCCCATGTATGGCCCATGACGTCTTTCGGCCCATATGAGGTCCTTAGTAACCCTCGGCCCATTAACGACCCATGGTAAAACTGGCATGTAATGAACAGTGTTTCACTTTATACCCATTAATGGCCCATTATTCCGTTGGGCCGTTTCCATCCCATGTTATCTTTCGGCCTTCTCAGGGCCCATTTATTCTTGGGCTCATTTCCAGCATTCTATTACTTTCGGTCCGTTACTGTCATTTTCTGCTTGTGGGCCAAATTCAGCCCGTGGTTATAGTCGGCCCGTTTGTGCCCCGTTAATACGTTGGGCCATTTTCATAGTGTCATCAAATATGATCGATTAACAACGGCCCGTTATGGTCGACCCATGAACGGACGATTTCAACTCTAGCCCATTTACGACCATAATGTGGTCTGTTATTGGCCCATGTTTGGCCAACCGATCATACGGCCCGTAGAAGGCCCATTGTGTCTACGATCCGTATAAGGCCCATTGTTTCTATGCCCCGTAGAAGGCCCATTGTTTCTACGGCCCTTAGAAGGCCCATTGTTTCTACGGCCCGTAAGAGGCCCATGTTAACTATAGTAAATATGTAGCCCATGGTTAATGTGGCCTAGTTTTAAAAAATAGGCTATTGCGGCCACTAGCAAACCGTGAAAAAGAACTGCACCGACTACAAGAAAACAAATAAACAAGAAAATAAGGAAATAAATAGGCAAGCAACTTACGCTAGGCTATCATGGCTATTACACATATTACATCCACTGGGCATCAAAGTTCGCCACCAGTGCAAATATAGGGAACAAAGCAGCATATAAACGCCGCAGCAAAACAAGTCCAGAACTGAAACCACTTCAGAAGAGCTCAAGAAACAATATCCTGGGTACCCATAATGCTGGCAAGATGCTTAGCAAGCTTATTAACTTTCTCTTGTTTGGCGCTTAAATCCTCCAGGACTTGCTATTACACCAGAAAGTATGCATCTGAATTCTGCAGGGACTTCCTCAGTCCTTCGGCTTCCTGTCGCATAACATCTGATCGATGTCTTTCAACTTGAAGTTGAGACTCAAGAAGCCGAACTGATTCAGGCAGCGAGTTCGAAGAGCTGGTGCCAGCAATAGTAGCCAGTAACTCGAACACTACATCAAGACATGACTTTGGGGTTGTCTCCATGTCTTCAATATAGTTTTTATCAGCTTTCTTGGAGAACAATAGGGTTGTCTCACTATCTTGAACCTGATCAGCATTACTTCCTTTACCATTGCATAACGGGGTACTCTTCTCCAATATTTTATCCGCGTTCTAAAGGAGAAACAAACAAACACATCACATATTTACAATGTAGTATATGAAACTCATTTTGGTAAACCAGTTCAGTAGTAAGGTGGACAGGATAACAACATGAAACAAACATATATCTATGTAGTATGGTCATTGTATGGTCTATATCATTCTAGTTTATGTTGCCAAATCAAGATAGATACAGTTCGAATCATATCTATTTAAGACAAAGCAACATAGACAGAATATAAGTGTGGGAAACTACACAGCAATAACAACACTTGTAATGTGCATGGCATGAGAACATAACCGTTTATTCAATTGAAACTGAAATCAACATAGAGCAAATTACAACAGCAAACACGTTAAAGAAACAGGTTTAAAACATACCTGTTGCGCCATTGGAGTTTCAATTGCATCCTTCAAATTTGAAATTAGTTCGTATGATTAAATACAGTGATGCAAGAGCAAAGTAGTATGAACCATAGCTACGGAACTTAACCTGAGAACAATTCTTCTTCTGCTTTAAGCGTTGACTTGGGTTTCGGAATGGTGGTCCTCGTGCTTTGGGCACTGCAGTTGCCTTACTAACTGCTCGTGTTTGGGTGCTCTATGGTCGAGATGGTGTTGTGTCAACGGGAACTGGGTTACTATCTGTTGGGGTTGGGGTTAGAAGGGGTGTAGCTGGTTCTCTGTCCAACTGGGTAGGGGTACAATCTGCGTGAGTCTGGGTTATGCGTGGTGGGGCTAGTTCTTGGGCAAATACAATCGTGGTTCTATCTCCATCGACAGGTACCACGATGTTTTCTGAAGACTGTGTTTTTACTCCCACAGATACTGCCATCACCCCCTCCAATTGAAATGGCTGATAAACAAGAAAAGTAATTGAATGTATAGACATTGTAAGATAGACAGGTGCAATGGATAGTAGGGAAGAAAACATGGCAAGAAATAATTCACATTTATGTTGTCTAACCAAACAGAATAGCAGGACATAATTTCAAATATATGATGGCTAATTAAACAGGATAGCATGACACAATTTCACATGCATGACGGCTAACTAAACATGATAGAATGACATACTTCAAAATATGATGACTATGTAAACATGATGACATGATATAACTATACGATGTGTCTATTAAAGTGGTTGGCATGCCATAAATCACAAACATGCCATCGATGGAAACATGATGGCATGATAATTCACGGATAGAATGAAATAATTCAAAATATGATGACTATGTGAACAGGATGAGATGATATAACTATATTATGTCTTTAGAAAATGGGTTGGCATGCCATAATTCAGATACATGTTGTATATGTAAACATCATGGCATGATAATAATTCAAATATATGATTTATATACTAAGGAAGTGAGCAGAGGGCAATCACATATATGATGTGTCAACTAAGGAGATGGCATTCAATATCGTGTATATGATGTAAAAACTAAGCATTGCAATACAACATATGCATGATGTGAGTAATATAACCCTGCCAAGTTTGAGCATACACCTCAGGGGGATAATAGGACTGGTCATCTGCCTCCGAATCCTCCTCTGAAGAGCTATCTGTAACCAGCAACATATCTGCTTCACCAGATAGCATTGTCTGCTCTAAAGACCTTGTTTTCACTCCAGATTTCTCCATCACCAATTCAAATGGCTGATGCACAGGAAGAGCAGTTGAATATACAAACATTGTCGACAAAAGCAATGAGAAATACAAAAAAGGACGGCATGATATAATTCACATATATGACGCTTGGCTAAACAACATTGCATTGCATAATTCAAATATATAATGCCTTGCAACAAGATAGCATTGCATAATTCACATATATAATGTCTTGCAAAAAGATGGCATTGCATAATTCACATATATGGTAATTAGATACTAAACAGGTGGCATTCACACAAATCATGTCTAAACTAAGGAAATGACATAGCAATGCAAGATACCATACACACGATACAAGCAACATAACCCTGCCAAGTTAGAGCATGCACATCGGGGGGGGGGGGATAGGACTGGTTACCTGTCTCTGAATCCTCCTCTCAGGAGTTATCTTCCTCTTGATTGCGATCCGAAATGGGTGGAGGGGGCCTGCCTTTGCGCCCACCATGGAGCGACGTCTGAATGAAATTGTATTGCCACGCAAGGCTCATCTCTTTGGCTCTACATGTTCAGTTCCATTGTGTACAATAACTGACATGCATAGGAATAAAACATAGAGAGATTATGTAAGGAGTGCATGCACAAATCCAGAGTAAAGGTAGCAAACTGTGGATAGAACCAAAACCAATGATAGCAGATAGATAATAACTTTAGTTAAAAAATACAGATAATGGATCCTTTAATGTTTGTTTGCACCCAACATGAAACTCATAGTAGACACCCGAGATTAACCAGATAGTAGACAGATAGTACTGATTGCTGCCCCAATATGTACCCGACAACCATTTAAAAACTCAAGTTTCAGCATAAGTTTGGACCTAAGTCGGAGTCTAATAGGTGAACACGATGATAAAGTAGCATGTCATCATATTAAGCGATGCATAACGTAAGCAGACACGGAAGAGTGCGACCTCTCTTGCGGACCATGTAGTTCTCAAGGTCATCTGCTCAGTTGATGATGGTAATGCAGTTGTCGTGGCTGCCGGCGGCGGGGAAGAAGATCTGAGGCGGCGAAAGACAGTCTGGAGAGCGGATCCCTGCTGTGGTGAACCCTTCCGTCGTTGGAGCAGCTGAGCTGGGGTGGAACACAGCACGGCAGGAGCAGGACAAACCACACAAGGTTTTCTTTGACACATATCTGTAACAGAAGTAATTGTGTAAGGGCTTGTTTGAATTTGAGGATTCTAACAATGCAGGGATAGGAAGACAGGAATATGATAGGAATGCATGTGCAAAACAGAGAATTTAAAAACACATGATTTCTGCCAATCTGGGTGTTTGGTTCACAAGAATTGGAAGATCACAGGATGCAAAGAAGCATGGTGCGATTAAGTCAAACCACAAGAAGTGTACAACCTCTTTGGCGAAGCCATGCCGATCTCAGCGTGATTGGGTTGGCCGGTGAGGATGCTCCGGCTGACTTGGCTGTCGGAGGAGGGGAAGAAGATCTTAGGCGTTTGGAGATGGAGCCCGAGGTACTGCTCCGCTGTGATGGAGGGTTTCATCGTTGGAGCAGCTCCGGTGAGTTGTACAACGCTGAGGCTGAAGCAGGACAAGAGAGACAACATTAACCTGAGTGGAATTCTAATAGCATCTCCAATAGATGACGTAAAATACATAACCACAAAGTGCTAGATGTATACATCAGCCGCTCATCTATGAACTTAACTGTCGAAACATAATTTAAATGTCGAAACTGAACTTAACGGTCGGAACTAAATTTAACTATCGAAACTGAACTTAACTGTCGAAACTAAATTTTGCTATCGAAATTGAATTTTACTGTCGAAACTGAACGCACTAGAGGTGAGGCTACACGTCAGTCAATTGACTTTTTCATCTCTGGTCAGTCGATTTTGCAGCAGTTGGATACGAAATCAAGGGCATGCAGTTCATCTTCAACCTCCACCCCCCT
>LR738712.1:157767402-157788046 GCA_902687465.1 Secale cereale
CCCGTGCCGAGCTTTTTCTCCGGCGATCCCCACGCCATCGCCCCACCACCGCCAGCGACCACCGTGCCCACCCTGAACCCTAAGATAGATAGTGGGGTACCTCTCCGGCGAGCCCCCCTCCCCACTGCGGCTGGTTCTTCCTTAACTCCGGTGAGCCCCCACCCCCTGAAAATCGACTGATCAAAAAGTTGATTCAGTCGACTGAAGTGTAGCTAAATCGAAGCAGCATCACAAGCAAGAGCAAGAGCGAGAGCAGCAGCGCGAGCAAGAGCAAGAGCAAGAGTAGACCAGGCAGGGGACCGAGAGCAAGAGTAGAGTAGCACCGCGAGCGAGAGCTAAAGCAGCAGCAGCTCCTACTAATGTGGACGTCACCGCAGAGGAAGCGACGCCATGGAGGAAGTGGCCGGCGACGCCGCCGTGGATGGAGCCGCGCCGTGTAGGCTCGGGACCGAGTACCGGCAGCATCGTGAGATTGAATCAAGAAAAAAATGCGGCGATTAATGTACAACCTCTTTAGTGGGGCCGATTAGGCCGCAGCTTCATTCGAGGAAACAGTGATGATGATGCTCTTCCGATGGTGCAGATGAAGATGGCAGTGCGGGAATGGAGGTGGCGCGAAAGACGAGGGGAACGTCAGGGCAGCTCCTTGGAGGTGGAGGACGGGGTGGCTGAACCGGCGGGACGACCAGATCGACGACAGATCCTCATCTGATACGGTGGATGAGGGACGTCGAGGTGTTGCTGTGGACGACATCGTCGAGGAAGAGGCTCCAGCTGGGTGGCGGACGGAGGAGGGTGTGGGGCTTCGCGGGTTTTGCCGGCTTCGGTGTACGAATGGGTGGGCGGATGGGATGGGAGTGGGGAACCATGGCTTAGGGACACGCTTGTCCGAAATGTGGGGTAAGTTACGGAAGTACCCCCACCGATTTGAGGCAGTTCTTTCGGTTCAGGGGTATCACGGGCATTTTGTGTGTCAGGATTTCATAGGAGGTGGGAGTTTTCACGCGCGTTGAAATATTGGAATAGCAAGGCGCGGATTGAGATGGAGGGAGTTGTCGGAGCACAACGAGACAAAGATATATCTTAAATATTTCGGGCTAACAAGGCGCGGGTTGAAGAGGCGGGAGTTTCACAGCACGATAGACAGAGACGCTAGCTTGAAATTTCGGCATAACAAGGCGCGGCTTGAAATTTTGGGAGAAGAAGCTTAACGTGTACCCAAAAAAAGACAATTATGACTAGTATGATATACTACGTACAATGTGTTTAACACGCACAACACACACACAGACACCATTTAGACTAGTAAGGTACACGTGCATTGCACGCATGAGAATTTGGCAACCAAATTATGAATAAATACCACATTATAGCATGTAAGCTTTGAGTCATATATGCATGATGTAGATGTTCGTTTAATTCTTATAGTTCATTTCATTCAAAATCATCTAGTTTTTATAAGAAAGCTAATCTATTTTAAGATTCATGGAGTTGTGCGTTGTAAGGCATAAAGTAAAAACAAATCATGTCGAAAAACATTTGGGAAATTCTGATACGGAAGATTCTAGAACAAAGAAGAAGTGATTGTGTTTTGAGGTTTGTGCATTATGCTTAAGTTCAACCATAGAGTCTTGTAGATTGTACATGTGGCAAAATCTGGTGGAATCTAGATGATATCCAATGGCCAGTAGTGCTCAAATTTGCCAGCTCTGCACCATCGGATTGGCCTCAACCAACGGCCATCTTTCAAAGTTAAAGTTATCCGCACACTATATAAAAAAGATAAAATATAATATATATATATAGGGTTATAGATATAGATATGTGATGCGAAAGCCACCCATCATCTCCAATTAGAATAGTGTGTCCATGCACGGATGCAATGTGGCCAAACGATGTCTGCCATCGGTATCTCAAATTCAAACCAATCTGACCTTGTTCAATGTGTATACATTGCAACATGCTCGTTTCCAATCCACACCGCGCAGATCTCCGTTATATTCATGCATGCATGGGTTTCAAACATCATGATCTCTTATTCAAATATTTGAATTCAACATTACAATGATTATGACCTCACCTAGTGTTTTACACCCACACATTGGTTTTCTCTTTATAATTGTACCACTAACTTTCTCTCGTGCATGCATGCACACACACTACCAGTCGGCATTATCCATCGCACACATGCAATCTTTTTCTTCAGACCGGTCTCCCATGAAGGCACACACACACACACACATCCCCCTCTCCATCATATCGGGCATTCTTTATCTCTCACGTGCATGCACAATGATCGATGTTCCTCTATGTGTGTGTGTGTATATATATAGCTAGGTCTTTCATAGTTTTCCACATAAACCGATCAATGTATATATCTAGTGAGGTCTCACCCTCTTTCCCACGTCCACATCGATCAATCTATACCTCTCTATATAGGATTACATATATAGCTAATACACCCATATTAATTATATATCCAACGCCCCCCTATCATCATCCATGCCTTCCGCTTCATCTCTCAGACGCGCGCATAATGGAAAAGACACGGGGCAGCAAGGGCCCTGCCCCCCTAACATCACTATATATCGAGGCTAATATGAATGTGATCATTAGACAATTGCTGGTAAAAATGGTTTAAGTTGATGAATTGGCCCTCCTCATAAAGGATTAACAATGCTTGGCCCCCTAGCACATGGGACATTTTTCATGGCTCCGCCACTGCGCGCAACAGCGCACATTCTCGCCCCCACTCTCTAAATATCGATCTCACAGTTGTGCACTCCTTCATAGTCTCCCTCCACTCGGCCCCTCGCACCATCTTCTAGCCCCCCATCGGATTTTCCCACATGTACAATCTAGCAGACTCCATGGTTGAACTTAAGCATAATGCACAAATCTCAAAACAACAGTGGTTCTCCTTTGTTCTAGAATCTTCCGTATCATAACTGCCCAAACTTTTTTTCTAGTTGAACTCCCATTATTTGTTTTTACTTTATGCTTTACAACACACAATTCCATGAATCATAAAATAGATTAAGCGCTTCTTTGATTCAAAGGATTCTCGAAGGAATTTTGGAGGATTCTAATCCTTAGGAATTTTTCCTATCTTGGTTGTTTGATTCGTAGGATTGTAAACCATAGGAATTTTTCCATATGATTCATTTGCACTAGATTTCATAGGAAACATCGCATCCACTCAAACCTCTTTGAAAGAATTGTGCGTTTTTCTATGCACAATCAAACACTCGTACCATCCTGTAGGATTCAAGACGACATTCCACTCTAATCCCATGTTCTTCCTATTCCCGCGTTTTGGAAATCCTACAAATCAAAATGGCCCTAGGTTTTTTATAAAAACTAATTGATTTTGAATGATATGAACTATAAGAATTAAACGAAGGTCCACATCGGGCATATATGACTCATAGCTTACATGCTACAGTGTGGTATTTATTCGTAATTTGGTTGCAAAATCTAACGCGTGCAATGCACGTGTACCTTACTAGTACTTCGAGTATGTGCAAAACACAATGGCTCGCTACACAGTGTCTCTCTTACAGTTCATGAAGCCACGTGGCACATGTGGAGGCATTGTCGCGACATCCTTGTGTGGATTGATCACAATGATGTGCTGCTGGTTCCAGAAGAATGTACTCCTCCTCCCTGAGCCGCACTGGCGGTACATGCACGAAGCGAAGATGTGCACGCACGCCATGCACGCACTCATTCCCTCGCACGCACACGCGGGTACACGGGCAGACGCAATTTTGTACCAAGATCCACCCCATGTGATAATTTGACGAGTGTAAAGTCCTTCACTTCATTGATGGTCAATTAATACAGCGCATGCAAATTGAGTGGACATGAGGGTGGAAGAAAGACATTACTACTCCACTGCGCGCATGCGAATAGTTAAATTATGGGTTGCTAGTAGTACTTCCATTGGTCTCCTTCGTATTTTGTGCCAATTTTTGACAGTAACATAATATTTACGCATCTGAGCAGTGTAGTCTACTTGAAATTTATGTTCCACTAAATTCATCGGGAGCCGTTTCGGGCCTCGAAACCAAAAACCATCAATCAATCTTTACCTTGGTCCCATCACATTCGAAAGTACTAGTGCTACAATTAAGTGTAAGCCTGCTCACACCTACCAATACGTACCAAACCTGAACGTGTTCCATGCAGGTTTTAGTACTAGTGCTAGTACTTAGGTTATAAAAAGAGGAACTACCTAACCAAAAATTACTCTACCTTCCTCCTCATAAGTCCTCCTTCTTCGTCCGTCCTTGCCATGGCCGGTATGCAGAGCTCTAGGTCGAGAACTACTTGTAACAAGGGAGCGGCAACCATGGCTGTGGAAAAAAGAGAGGGCTCGCCGCCACGCAAAGACCTCGAAAGATCTCTCACGGGCAGGCGATGGCTCCCAGGAGCGCCTAGATGCGGAGGCGAACATGCCGAACTGGCGGCGCTGGAGTCGTTATCCCTCGACGGCATGCCCGATCAGGTCAATAAGCACCTCAATAAGCAGAAGGAGTTCATCCACGGCTTCGTGGAGCTGCTGAAGGAGAGCCTCGACGACATGCCTGCTGAGCTCAATGAGCAGGGGGAGTTGACCGCCTGCTTGGTGATGCTGCTGAAGAAGAGCATTGCCTTGGAGAAGAAGGCGACCGACGAAATCATGCAACTTCAGGAGGACAAGGCGAAGCTCTGACACGAGCTCGACCTGCTGAAGGAGGAGAACACCGGCTGGAAGAAGCTGCATGAGAATAGTAGTTCCTCGATGAAGATGTTGCAGGCCCTCGTCATGGAACAGAAGGAGGAGTTGGCGAAGCTCCGCACCAAGCACCCAGCTGCTGTCAAGGTACGTAATGCGGCCATGGAACAGATGATGAAGGCTCGTGTCGAGAAATCCCGCGTCATGGACACAATGATGAAGATGGCGGAGGAGACGCGCAAGGAGATGGAGGTCGTGGAGGCGACGAAGAAGCAATTATGACTCCACGGCCAGCAACCCTTCATGTAGTGAGAGCAGCGCCCCAGACTTGTGTGTGCGTCTTCCTTCTTTTTTTGGGGGTGATAATTATCCTTCTTCTTTTGCTCCTGTGTTTCTTATTTTGCTTCGGGTGTTTCGCCGCACGTGTCACCTTCTCTACGAGTCATCAATAGAACAATGCTAAAAATGAGATGACTAGCAAATTAGATCATTCTTTATCGCCAATAGAACTATTCCTCTTGCTAGTAATATATAATAAGAGTAGAGAGTAGAGGATATGGAACTGGGCTGCCGTGTTTCGTGCTCCTCCGTCGTACTCCAGTGGAAAACTTGAGTATACCGCACGGTTCTTTGCTCCTGCTCAGGTCGTCGGCACATTTATACGAGCAGTCAAATCACAAGGCTCCGCCTTCCAGCAGTAATGAGCCGTCAAATCACAAAGGCCCTCGCCTCTCGTGAAAAGGACCAAGCTAGACTGCCCCGCCCTCTAGCCTTATAAAAAATGTATACATTTGTACAGTAGTAGTATCGATGGATTGCGCCATGGAGCAAAACTAACAAGATGAAATTAAAGAAAAAAGGTGGTACATATAGAGAGCGCTCGTCGCCAAATTATGCATATACTATATGACACTACCCACTATGAAGGTACTAGTAACATAGACTAGTAACTGGTCTATGTTACTCTCCACTATGACCAGCCAAAGTCGAGGCGCGGATACCAACGAGGGCCTGGTTGTGTCTATATTTGGATAAGTCACCCGACTGCATGTGCACCGGGCAGATGAAGCTCGTGTCGTGTTGGTGCCGTGTGCGGCCCGCACATTACCTAAAACCTCGCGCCTCCATCTTAGCCTCCGCATTTAAAACATCTCAATCTCCAGGCCAAGGAGCAACGTGAAACCTATGATAGAGCCAATAGGATGGTTGAGAACACTACAATTCGTACCTACAGATGCGTGTGTGAGAGAGGATGAGTGCGTGCATGCACCTCTTCTCAGAGTACAACTGTATATGGGTGGCATCGACCTAGGGAGTAGTGATGGTGTGTGCGAGAAGTCCCGAGTGATAGGTGTAATGCGTCTGAAAAAAAGACTAGTCTATAGCTCGCCACGAGGCTATTCCTGTCGAATGCCAAGCATAAGATATGTATCCGACGGTGCCAGCTTTTGCATGTACACAGCAGTAGAAAAAGAACTAGTACCATGGCATATGCTAAACCACGGCTGAAAAACGTGCCGACGTTACGCCATCCGGGAATAGTGCCGCACTACGAAACTAGAACCGTCATTAAATTTTGAGCGCGTCTCGTCACATTCCAAATTACTACTACTACCACACTATATTTAATTGCAAACCTGTTCACATCGATCACAACCTAAACGGTTTCCCACTTAGGAGTGTATTAGTAGTACTCGGTTATAAAATGACTCCACATTCCTCCTCAACTCCTCATCCACAAAAAACAATCAAGTATATCAAGCCATAGCCAGGTGAGTTCTGGGTCAAGAGATTTCCACCAGGGAGAGGTGAGCATGGAAGAGGAAGCACAAGAGATGTCCCGCCTCGCCGCAAAAGTGGCCGACATGTCCAGCCGCGCAGCAGTAGCAGCAAAGAGGCCCCGCTGCACCGCCGAAGCAGCACAGAGGTCCCGCCGCGCCTCGATGTAGCAGACTGGTCCGGCCACGCTGCGGAAGCAGCAGAGATGTCCCGTCGTGCCGCCAAAGCAGCAGGGACGTCTCACCATGCCGCGGCGGCCTGGGAAAATTTCTCGCGGACATGCGAGGACTCTTACAAGCGCATGCATGCGATAGTCCATAGCCAGATGGATCAGATCTCCGGCTGGGCGAGGATGCAGGACAAGGCTACTGGCGTCATCACACAACTGGGGGAGGGCAATGCGAAGCTCCGGGGCGAGCGTGACCTGCTGAGGGCGAAGATCGCCGGAAGGGCGAAGCAGGAGGAGGAGACCGCTGCCGTGTTGCAGAGGACGGGCGTCATCTTCAAGAAACTTATGGACGAGAATGCCATGATCTGCATCGAGCGCAACAGGCTGGTGGAGGAATCCATGGATGCTGCCAAGCAGCGTATTAAGGACATGAAACTAATGAAAGAGAGCATCGCCTGCCGCGAGAACTAGTCTCCGCGGCCTGCAGCGCATAAAGAAAATAGAGATCAGCGAGCCAGATCGTTGTATGTGTCTTCCTTCTTCTTTTGCCCTTGTGTATTTCGGGCGTAGCCGCATGTGGCTTTTATAATTACCTTCCTAATTATGTAAGACAATTATTATCCACTCTCGTCGTCCTTATATATATTCATCAGTCTTGCTATAAGTCACAGTAAATGCTATATAGGTCCGTCGGATCTTACATCAAAATCCGTGCAAAATTTTCTTTTCAGATTTTCTTTTTCTCTCTCTTAAATCTCAGTCGAGCGAGACATTGCCACGACATTAAACAGAGGCTCGGGCGCCATTAATGGAGACCTTGGGAGAGAGGTGGACGACAGATGGAGGTCAAAGGGCTCTCCTCCCGATAAGCATGCGCATGGGTCTGATCGCACGCCTCCCGTACTCAAATAGCTACCCTGCACGGCGCCTCCTAGCTAATAAAAAAAGGGGATGCGTGGCGGCATGTAAATGGTAAATAGAACGCCCATGGTATCAATATTACTTGTGTTTCCGACTGTAACGTGACATCACTTGTTCCAAAATGAATTTATTGATTGTTAATGTGTGCACCTTCGCAAATCGGACAACAAAATTACCGCAACATGTTGGTGCCATGTCCATGTCATGGCACCAAGCCAAGTTTCATGATTTTCATGCGTCTTTTGGATTGACAGGAATTTAAAAACCAAGTTTGTCAATGGTTCCCGCCGAGCCATGACGCCCAGATGTTTGAATTTCATTCCCATTTCTGGCATGGGACCTAGAAATTTACCCGAGGACACACATGTGATTTTTCAACCAGCTTTGGTGCACTGGAGCATGTGCTTGTATTTATAATTTGAATTATGCACACAAAGGTGACACGTTCCCTCTCAGAACCACGAGCCTTCTTGAGAGAAGCTACGGTTTGCAAGAAACTTATACCAAAAATTGTTCCTATTCTGTATTTTTTTACCACAGCATGGTAGTACCATGACATGACACCATGCTAAGTTTCATTATTTTCAGGCGTGTTTTGGATTTACTAGAATTTTAAAACCAAGCTTCTCAATGTTCTCGGCTGAACCACGATGCCCAGATGTTTGAATTTCATTCCCATTTCTTGCATGGGACCTAGAAATTCACCCGAGGACACACATGTGATTTTTCAGTCAACTTTGGGGCATGGGAGCATGTCCTTGTAGTTAAAATTTGAATTATGCACATTAAATGACCAAAAACTCAATTAACGTATAAAAAATGCCAAACGAACCCGGAATAATTCCAAAATTTAACAGGTCACTCATATAGTTCTATGTTGCCTCTGTAAAGAAAATCTGGCGGGATGCAATATATATGGTTTTGTACATAAAGGTATAAAGAAATAAAGAAATAAAGAAATTATCCCTACTTAATTCTTGGGTTCTTATTATTTATGCCACTAGTTGTGTATCACTACTCGGTTTTTCCATTAGAAGTTATAACTACTCAAAATGCCATCGATCCATGAGATGCCTGCTCAAAAATGCAATTAGATATCTAAAAAATGCCATCGTTAAGTTAGATGTTTGCTCAGAAATGCCATTAGACATTGTTATTTTCATGTCAAACCCGTTGACCATGTTACATGACAAAAATTAGCTGATTCTCACAATGATAAGTTAATGGTGTCCAGCACAACACACCCCTAAAATAAAACTAAGCACCCTGGAATTCTTTGACAACACTAAGCACCCTGAAATTCTTTGACAACTAAACTGCTGGCTACATGATGTTGGCCATATATATGTTGTACGTATATAATGTCAAGAAACGAGTGGTAGTACTATACCAACTAAAATATGAAATGTACGAAATATAACGAGAAAAAACATAACATAGTTCTGCTGGGGGCTCAGCACAACACACCCCTCAAATAAAACTAAGCACACCAGAAATTAAACTAAGCAACTAATCCGGTAGACACTGCACTAGAACCACCATGAGCAACGGCACTGCCACCTTATTCGGAGTCCTTGTCCACGTCCTCGACTTCGTCCTTGTCCCTCTTCCTCTTGGGCGATAATTCTTTGCTTGAACCTCACACTTGGCTCTTGCTCTTCATCCAACCCTTGTAGATATTGAAACAAAGGTAGCCATCCATTGCAGCATAGTGGATGTGGTCTATATCTAGTACAGTCCACTACCATGCATGATGAAACGTGTGCGGAGCTTTCTTCACTTCATCGTACATAGGATGAACCATGGCTCCTGCCAGGGTTAGCATTGAAGGCTGATCAAGGGAGGGCACCAGCCCTTCCTTCTGGAGGTCGAAGGGGTCGCCTACAACGAGGCCTATCCGACCCAGGATTTCCTTGTCGTTCCTAAAGTCTACAGTAATGAATTTGACTCGACCACCCTTGAGGATGTTCTTAAATTCCTCTCACTCAACGTCGGCATGGCATATGGGGTAGACGAAGCATAAGTCATGCACACAAACCTGGATCACGGCGGGCTTCTTCTTCTCTGCCTCCTTTAGTTTCTTCTCGCTTCCCAGGACTGTGGTGTACTCAACATCTAGCCCAGCGACCCACTCATCATTTGAGTTTTCGAACATGCATTTGAAGCGAGCAGGGCATTCTTTTACCGTTGCGGAAGAACGGGTGTAGATGACGTCGAACTCATCGCCAGTGATGTTTCTAACCTTGTACTCACCGCGGATCATGGAGATTTGGGACGCCATGGATTTGGGAGGAGGGTTAGGATTAGTGGAACTGTCGTAATGTGAAAGGACAGGACGACTAGGAGCGGTTTATCGATTGTAAAAATGTCGAGTGGGAGGGCCCGTGCGAATGGCAGGGTAGTGGCTTGCGTGGTGGATAAATGGTTTCATGCACAATACTATGGGGGCCCAATTAGATGTCATGTCTACTCGTTGCCCAATTAAATGGCTTTCGATGTCATGTCAAGCGTGGGGAAAATTAAAGGTGATACGAAGCTTTCCATTCTCCCATGATACGGGCTTCCGAGAGCCCTTGGATCTGAGATCGGACGGTTGCATGGCGTGGTTCTAGACCTATGGGTGAATATTCTATCCTGGAGGGTTATTCTGCAAATTTTCAGCAACTTAGCATGCGACCGTTCGATCTTAAATCCAAGGGGTGCCAGCAACCCGTATCATGGTTGCGCCTACCACGACCGTCACCTCGCTCGCGCGGTCGCGCCCTTGGAGATTTAACACAGTGCGTTAGGCTATCTGACGTTGGCATGTCATACATAGTCATCACTTAGGCTGGTCGTAGTGGGGAGTATCATATACTAGTATCATGCATATGATTCTAGTGTTTGATACTACATCCGTAGTGCATAGTATCATATTTGGTATCATAGAATGGTTCATTTATTGCCATGCATGACACATAGTAGCACATCATTTAATATGATACGGTATCATGATATGATACTCAACCCTCTCTTACTCCATTAAATACTATGCCACCTCATCAAAACTGCCTAGTTGGCATGCATGATACTACGTATGATTCTACCATTACAGGTAGCCTTAGTCACTCATACAACAGGGTTAGCTATAAGGTTGGCTATAAGAGTATTTTTTGTTTACTTCTCTCTATCTCTTTCTTTGTAGTATTTATTGCATCTGCCAAGGAGTGACCTCTTCCAATGAAATGGTGCTTAGATGAGGTGCTATGGGCATTAAATGGCTTAGCAACTCAAGTCCCCAATGCACAGGTGCTTAGTTTTTTGTTGCTAAGTTTGCTTCATCTAGGTACACGCGCTTATCACCGTTTCTTCCTGGGGTCACCAAACTAGTCTCTCTCTTCTTAATTAACTTGGCACATCAGACTTTATGCCTATGTGGCAGGCTTAGCACCTGTAGGATCAAGTACAATAGTGGGCTATAAGCCCACTTTACATGGCATTTTTGCATATGTGGGGGAAAGAGGCAAGGAAAAAGTGGAGGAGTGGGCTCTCAAGCAAGAGCCAGCCTCTACATGGTGGAGCATCGAGAGAGGCACCTGTATGGAGATGGTCAGGAATCCGGCTTGGCAGTTAAAATGATAATGACAAGTCAAATCGCCGGGCCCCACCTATCCAGCGGTAACTCACTGTCAAATTGCATAGCCCTACGTTTGGAGCAGCCTACTCCCTCATCTTCTCGTGTCTTCGTCGAACCGACTAGGCGGAACTGCCCCGCCTACCGCGCGAGAAAAGCCCCTCCCTCGACTTTTAAATAGTACAATATACTAATTTTGTATCCGTGGATTGCGCCATGGAGCAAAACTAACAAGATGTAATTAAAGAAAAAAGGTGGTACATATAGAGAGCGCTCGTCGCCAAATTATGCATATACCATATGACACTACCCAGTATGAAGGTACTAGTAACATAGACTAGTAACTGGTCTATGTTACTCTCCACTATGACCAGCCAAAGTCGAGGCGCGGATACCAACGAGGGTCTGGTTGTGTCTATACTTGGACAACTCACCCGACTGCATGCGCACCAGGCAGACGAAGCTCGTGTCGTGTTGTTGTCGTGTGCGGCCCGCACATTAACTAAAACCTTGCGACTCCATCTTAGCCTCCGCGTTTAAAACATCCCAATCTCAAGGCCAAGGAGCAACATGAAACCTATGATAGAGCCAATCGGATGGTTGAGAACACTACAATTCGTAGCTACAGATGCGTGTGAGAGACAGGACGAGTGCATGCGTGCACCTCTTCTCAGAGTACAACTGTATGTGGGTGGCATCAACCAAGGGAGCAGTGATGGTGCGTGCGAGAAGTCCCGAGAGATAGGTGTAATGCATCTGAAAAAAGACTAGTCTATAGCTCGCCACGAGGCTATTCCTGTCGAACGCCAAGCGTAAGATATGTATCTGACGGTGCTAGTTTTTGCACATACATAGCAGTAGAAAAAGAACTAGTACCATGGCATATGCTACACCACGACCGGAAAATGTGCCGACGTTACGCCATCCGGGAATAGTGCCACACTTCGAAACTAGAACCGTCATTAAATTTTGAGCGCGCCTCGTCACATTCCAAATTACTACTACTACCATGCTATAATTAATTGCAAACCTATTCACATCGATCACAACCTAAACGGTTTCCCACTTAGGAGCGTATTAGTAGTACTCGGTTATAAGATGACTGCACATTCCTCCTCAACTCCTCATCCACAAAAAACAATCAAGTCAATCAAGCCATAGCCAGCGTGAGTTCTGGGTCGAGAGATTTCCACCAGGGGGAGGTGAGCATGGAAGAGGAAGCATGAGAGATGTCCCGCCTCGCCGCGAAAGCGGCCGACATGTCCAGCCGCGCAACAGTAGCAGCACAGAGGCCCCGCCACGCCGCCGAAGCAGCACGGAGGTCCCGTCGTGCCATCGATGTAGCAGACTGCTCCGGCCACGCCGCGGAAGCAGCAGAGATGTCCCGCCGCGCCGCCAAAGCATCAGGGACGTCCCGCCGCGCCGCGGCGGCTTGGGAAAATTTCTCGTGGCAGGCGAGGACTCTTACAGGCGCATGCATGCGATAGTCCATAGCCAGATGGATCAGATCTCCGTCTGGGCGAGGATGCAGGACGAGGCTACCGACGTCATCCGGCAACTGGGGGAGGGCAATGCGAAGCTCCGCGGCGAGCGCGACCTGCTGAGGGCGAAGATCGCCAGAAGGGTGAAGCAGGAGAAGGAGACCGCTGCCATGTTGCAGAGGACGGGCGTCATCATCAAGAAACTTATGGACGAGAATGCCATGCTCCGCATCGAGCGCAAAAGGCCGGTGGAGAAATCCATGGATGCTGTCGAGTAGCGTATTAAGGACATGAAACTGATGAAAGAGAGCATCACCCGCCGCGAGAACTAGTCTCCGCGACCCGCATCGCATAAAGAAAGTAGAGATCAGCGAGCCAAATCGTTGTATGCGTCTTCCTTCTTCTTTTGCCCTTGTGTATTTCAGGCGTAGCCGCATGTGGCTTTTCTAATTATCTTCCTAATCATGTAAGACAATTATTATCCACTCTCGTCGTCCTTATATATATTCATCAGTCTTGCTATAAGTCGCAGTAGATGCTATATAGGTCCGTCGGATCTTACATCAAGATCCGTGCAAAATTTTCTTTTTAGATTTTCTTTTTCTCTCTTAAATCTCAGTCGAGTGAGACATTGCCACGCCATTAAACAGAGGCTCGGGCACCATTAATGAAGACCTTGGGAGACAGGTGGACGGCAGATGGAGGTCAAAGGGCTCTCCTCCCGATAAGCATGCGCAGGGGTCTGATCGCATGCCTCCCGTACTCAAATAGCTACCCTGCACGACGCCTCCTAGCTAATAAAACAAGGGGACGCGTGGCGGCACGTAAATGGTAAATAGAACGCCCATGGTTTCAATAATACTTGTGTTCCCGATTGTAACGTGACATCACTTGTTCCAAAATGACTTTGTTAATTGTTAATGTGTGCGCCTTCGCAAATCGGACAGCAAAATTACGACAGCATGTTGGTGCCATGTCATGGCAGCAAGCCAAGTTTCATGATTTTCATGCGTGTTTCAGATTTACAGGAAATAAAAAGCCAAGTTTCTCAATGTTTCCAGGTGAGCCATGACGCCTAGATGTTTGAATTTCATTCCCATTTCTGGCATGGGACCTAGAAATTTACCCGAGGACACACATGTGATTTTTCAACCAGCTTTGGTGCACTGGAGCATGTGCTTGTATTTAAAATTTGAATTATGCACACAAAGGTGACAAGTTCCCTCTCAGAACCACGAGCCTTCTTGAGAGAAGCTCCGGTTTGCAAGAAACTTATACCAAAACTTGTTCGTATTCTGCAATTTTTTTACCACAGCATGGTAGTACCATGACATGACATCATGCCAAGTTCCATGATTTTCAGGCGTGTTTTGGATTTACAAGAATTTTAAAACCAAGCTTCTCAATGTTCTCGACCGAACCACGATGTCCAAATGTTTGAATTTCATTCCCATTTCTTGCATGGGACCTAGAAATTCACCTGAGGACACACATGTGATTTTTCAGTCAACTTTGGTGCACGGGAGCATGTGCTCGTAGTTCAAATTTGAATTGTGCACATTAAATGACCAGAAACTCAATTAATGTATAAAAAAGGCCAAACGAACCCGGAATAACTCCAAAATTTAACAGGTCACTCATATAGTTCTATGTTGCCTCTGTAAAGAAAATCTGGCAGGAGGCAGCGTATATTGTTTCGCACACAAAGGTATAAATAAATAAAGAAATAAAGAAATTAGCCCTACTTAATTCTTGGGTTCTTATTATTTATGCCACTAGTTGTGTATCACTAATCAGTTTTGCCATTAGAAGTTACAACTACTCAAAAAATGCCATCGATCCATAAGATGCCTGCTCAAAAATGCAATTAGATATCTAAAAAATGCCATCGTTAAGTTAGATGTTTGCTCAGAAATGCCATTATACATTGTTATTTTCACGTCAAACCCGTTGACCATGTTACATGACAAAAATAAGCCGATTCTGACAATGATAAGTTAATGGTGTCCAGCACAACACACCCCTCAGATAAAACTAAGCACCCTGGAATTCTTTGACAAAACTAAGCACCCTGAAATTCTTTGACAACTAAACTGCTGGCTATATGATGTTGGCCATATATATATTGTACATATATAATGTCAAGAAACGAGTGGTAGTACTATACCCACTAAAAGATGAAATGTACGAAATATAACTAAACTGCTAGTGTTGCTCTCTTCACACTGTCTCGCCCTCTCCAGATCTAAACATGACAGCGGTGGCCACACTCTCTCTCTAGTCACCGCTGGTCACAGATCCAGCCAGATCCTCTCCGCCGAGGAAGGTGAGAAGGTGCAATGTTAACGCGGTCGTCCTCGGCGATGGCTCTTACCCACTGCCGGTGCGTCCCAATCAGCGTGCCTTGCTGTTCTCTCCCAAGCATCGCTGGCGAGGGAGGGCCTCCCACCCTTTCTTCCTCCTTGCCGTAGTGTGGGCAGATCCGGCCTCCCACCGCCCACCTAGCGACATCCCGGCGACCCTCAGGTATAACTTCCTTCAAAACCGGCCTTGCTCTACTTCCCGAGCTCCTGACATCGCTGCATTTGTATCTTTTACTATTTCTCAGGCCCCCTCATGTAGATATGATCGATCAGCTGTTCGAAAACCACCTATTTTTTTTACTGTTAAGAGGTAAAACTAGTTCATGCACTCGAATCTAGTAGTACTTGGTTCAAACAAGGAAGAAAGGGGGTGGGGGTGGGGGAGATTTGTTACCTGAATCTAGGACTTGGTCTAAAGAGGAAATAATGGGGGCGAAAAGTAGCAGAGACCAGCTATCCAATTGGTCTCTAGGTCTAATAGGGAAATAAAGGGAACGTAGTACAAACTCAATATAAACCAGATCTATTGGTTGAAAAAGGAAAGAAAGTAGGGACCAGGGGGACAAGTCAACAGAGTAAGTCCATCACTAGATTTGCTAGCCTCACACAGTATAAGGTGGCTATATACCGAACAAAAATGGGACCAACCCAGATATCCTCTTCTAATGTTTGTTGCCCCGAGGCACTCTTATGTAATGCCACTGGTAAAATGTAGCAGTCACACTTTTAAAAGTAAGGACACGTTAAACCAATGTTGTTCATGTAATGCCTCCAGTAATATGAATCAATGGCACTTTTTTTCATGTCCTGCTAAATTTCCCATTAAGATAAGTTGTTTCTTTTCATTTTTTGATGGAAATGGAACCGGGGCTGGAGCCCTTTTCTTAAAAAAAGAAGAATAAGAAGCTGCTAGCTCATGGGACATTGCTTTATTTTAGGTGAACTGCACCAAAAGGTCCCATGAATTGAATCATCCATGTTGGTGACTGGTGTCATCCCTTCTACGATGGTGTTGACTGCAGATATGGTTCCCATCACGAGATATGTTCCTTTTTGGTCTGACCGTTTGCCAAAGATCCTGCATGTTGATCCTTCTTTTGTGCTACTGTTTTGGCACTGCCATGATAAAGCAGTAGTGTTATTATTTTGCACCTTAGTGGCACTATTAATTTGAGGCAATGTTTTGGCACCGCTAGTGCCACTGTTTTTTTATATATCGAAAGAGGGGGTTCCCTCCGATTTCATTAAAGAAACCCAACCATAGAGAACCATTATCCGACAACATCTCAGTGTAAACGGGCAGTTATGCAACTACTACTAGAACGGACTAAGTACTAGCAAGAGACAACTTCGCCACATAAGCTAGGCAGGTAGGGGGACGCAGCGCCAGCTCGACCAAGTTTGGATTACAACCTAAATGCTACCACAGAAACATCAGGGGGAAGATAGGGACTGAAAGAGCCAACTTCAGCATCCCAGTCTAAGCACCCCTAACCTTCATCCTTGCGACGCATGGTACACCTCGTTTGCCACCTGCTCGAACCTAGTGTCACTGATAAAATGAAGTAATAATAAAGTGAAAATAGAGCGAGTGTCCTCTCTATCATTTCATTTTCAATGTAGATAAAGAAAGTGCTTCTCTTTGTTAATGTATGTTTCATCAACTAGTCCCATTGCTAATGTTTAAGCGTTTCCGCAAACTGGGGTGCTTAATTTTTGTTGATCTGCACAAAAATAGAGATTTTAATGTCTCAAGGCCCCTCCTTGTACTACCGCTGTACACTGATGTTCATCATAGGCAGAAGGTGTATCGGGGAGACTTGGGTCGATTTCCAGTATGATGTAATATTTTATTTTGTTTATTAGTGTATGTTTCATCAACTAGTGCCACTATAATCTAATCACGCCTTTTCATTATCTGTGCAAACAAGGTTATTCAGCTGCATTTTGGTGGAACTGCACAAATGTACGGATGGAACCAGCATATATGCGGAGTGCGAGGTGCCAAGTAAAAATTACCGACACCAACCCTGCTGCATCTAAGCATTGGCATCCACCACCATCAGTGGGATGTGTGGCGCTCACTGTGGAGTATCGATCCTAGATGGAGCATCCACCAGAGATTGAAGGATCGAGCATCTACATGGTGTCGTTTGTGAGGGTGTCGTGCCAGAGCGAGCCGGTGGAGTCTTCGTCGACCGAACCCAACTGCAAGAGGAGAAAAATAGTTGGCCCGACGACGCTTCCCCGCCATCCTCTCCCTCGCCGTTCACATCGTCTCACGGGGCGGCTGTCTGCCGCCGAGGAATAGGAGGGATCCCCCCATACCAATAGTCGGGCAGGTTGTGAATTATCAGGAGGAGCTTAGGGTTGTTAGTATTTGCAGGTTGTGAATTGTATTTTGTGTTGTGTATTTTGAGAGTACTTTCAGATATGAATGTCTTTTGAATTTTAGATTTGCAGTATTAAGCATATGAAGTATTTTATGAATTCTAGAGATCTTTTTTTAGCACTTAAAAATGTAGTTTCATAGGAGTATAAAAGTGCAGACAATGTGATTCTCAGAGAAGAAACTGCAAGTTTCAGTTTCAGATAAGAAACTCCAAGTTCAGTTTCAGATAAGAAACTGCAACTTTCAGAGACAGAGCATTTATATTAACATGACCTTTTCTTGGTGGAAGTTTTATTCATGGTCAAAACTAGAACTACCAGCCAGTTAGCATCATGATGATCAACATTCATGCATAGCACATCTTCGTATGATGCACAGTCAAAAATATATGCTATTTTCAAAATGCCCACACAATGTCGAGTGTGCGAAAAACAGAGAAAACGAGGGACGAAGTTTTGGCAACTGTAGGACGTGGTGTGCGTAGATGACAATTGGGACCCACATGTCAATAAAGGCAGAGGCAAATATTTTGGAGATATTTTCTCTTCACTTAAAAAAAATGTAGTTTCATAGGAGTATAAAAGTGCAGACAATGTGATTCTCAGAGAAGAAACTGCAAGTTTCAGATTCAGATAAGAAACTCCATGTTCAGTTTCAGATAAGAAACTGCAACTTTCAGAGGCAGAGCATTTATATTAACACGGCCTTTTCAAACAGTGTTAACATCATGCTGAAAGTTTTATTCATGGTCAAAACTGGAACTACCAGCCAGTTAACATCATGCTGATCAACATTCATGCATAGCACATCTTCGTATGATGCACAGTCAAAAAGATATGTTATTTTCAAAATGCCCACACAATGTCGAGTGTGTGAAAAACAGAGAAAATGAGGGACGAAGTTTTGGAAAGTGTAGGACGTGGTGTGCGTAGATGACAATTGGGATCCACATGTCAATAAAGGCAGAGGCAAAAAATTTGGAGATATTTTCTCTGCACAGAAAGAATCGAACCCGGGCGGAACAGCTGTCGGGTAGTGTCACTCGGCCATTGGGCTAGTTCAGTTGTTTCGTTACTAATAAGGCACTTCCTCAGGTGGTCGGATCTCCTCCTGCGCCTTTGTGCGCTCGCCGCGACGCCGCTGTCTGCCGTTGTGAACATGCTGAACAAACAAGAGGAATCTGGAGAGGACTGTACATGGAGAGGCGGACAGTCGGGGCCCACCAAGTCTATGGCCGTACGCAAGCAAGTGCCTCATCGAAAAAATACTTCCTCCTAATGCTATATTGATGTTGGGGCCCACGGGTTTGTCAACGTAGTTACATTTTTTAGGTGCTTCAACATAGTTACTATAGGAGATAAATTCACAACGAAGCCGGGGAGCTGGCAGGTATCATTTATTATCACTGGGGCAGCAAGTATCAACTGGGTTTTGGGCTGCCCCGTCTAGGCTTTCTTTTTTAACATGTGCAGCCCACGACCTCGAATGGGAGGTCCATAGGCCTGTTCGTATTTTCTTGAGGGCCGTCATGTATCGACCGGCCTATGGACCTCCCATTCGAGGTTTTATTTCTCCTGAAACATCAGCAGCCCAATTTATATATTCTTTAGTGAAGAACACACAAAGGTCTATTCTATTTTTCTATATAAGAATAGGAACGCCCGGTCCAACTTATGTTTCCCTTCTAACTATATTATATATATTTAAATTATTTTGTATGTTATTATATATTATTGTTATTGTTATCATATTTTTTAAGAGATACTTACATATGTAAGAAAACAATATCCCACATCTTGTTAACTTATAAAAATAATTTCTTAACAACAAAATCCTGGATTTTTTTGGCAACGAAAATCCTGGTGATTGTGTACACACACACACACACACAGACACACACACACACACACACACACACACACATATATATACAGCCGGTCTATTCTCATAACAATATGAGAATAATATTCTCATAACACTTCCGAACTGCTTTGTTTTACTGCATTGGAAAACTATGCGCACTGCACATATACTGCAACAGAACCTCATGTTTGAAAAAACTGTACGTGTTGTTTTTTCGGTACCTTTTTTACTCTAGTTTTTTAACCGTTTATCGGAATTATGCGTGTAATATACCGTTGAAAAGCTATGGAGTAGACGCAACTTCGCCATGTTGAACACTTTTCAAAATTCATCATAGTTTAAGAGCAGTTTCGAAAATCGTGCGGCTCACAACGAATGGCAGCGATCGTTTTTTTGCGTTTTTTTCTAAACCGCTCGTCGGAACGAAACGTATGATACACCGTTGGAAAGGTATCGTCGGCGCGCATCTTTTTCATATCTGTTATTTTTTCTAATTCGCTACGTTTTAAGAGCAATTTTGAATTTACTAAATCGCCGAATTGTGTTTTTCGAATTTTTTCAAATTTTCGGTACTGTTTTCACTCCACTTTTCTAACCGTTTGTCGAAATAAGGCGTGTAATATACCGTTGGAAAGCTACGAACGAGGCGCAACTTTCATATGTTGAAATGTTTTTGAGATTCCTTACGGTTTTTAGTTAAATTTGAAAATCATGCGGCTGACTACGAAGGGCAGTGGCCGTTTTTCGTGAAATTTTTACGAAATGTTGGTCAAAATGATCCAAATAATACACCGTTGGAAAGATATCGTCGAGATGCTACTTTTTCATGTAGAACACCCCCTCTAATTCATTACGGTTTAAGAGCAGTTTTGAAATTACAAAAACGAGGAAACTCTATTTCGCGACACCCAAATCGACGCGTTTTTTTGCGCTTCCAAACTGCATGTTACTGCAACACAGAGACCAGTGAACTGCATGTTTGAAAAAACTGTACGTGTTGTTTTTTCGGTACCTTTTTTGCTCTAGTTTTTAACCGTTTATCAGAATTATGCGTGTAATATACCGTTGAAAAGCTATGGAGTAGACGCAACTTCGCCATGTTGAACACTCTTCGAGATTCCGCACGGTTTAAGAGCAGTTTTGAAAACGGTGAACTGTTGTTTGAAAAAATTGTACGTGTTGTTTTTCGGTACCTTTTTTGCTTTAGTTTTTAACCGTTTATCGGAATTATGCGTGTAATACACCGTTGAAAAGCTGTGGAGTAGACGCAACTTCGCCATGTTGAACACTTTTCGAGATTCCGCACGAGAGCAGTTTTGAAAACGGTGAACTGCATGTTTGAA
>LR738712.1:157788099-157943399 GCA_902687465.1 Secale cereale
TTGTTTTTTCGGTACCTTTTTTGCTCTAGTTTTTTAACCGTTTATCGGAATTATGCGTGTAATATACCGTTGAAAAGCTATGGAGTAGACGCAACTTCGCCATGTTGAACACTTTTCGAGATTCCGCACGGTTTAAGAGCAGTTTTGAAAACGGTGAACTGCATGTTTGAAAAAACTGTACGTGTTGTTTTTTTGGTACCTTTTTTGCTCTAGTTTTTTAACCGTTTATCGGAATTATGCGTATAATATACTGTTGAAAAGTTATGGAGTAGACGCAACTTCGCCATGTTGAACACTTTTCCAGATTCCGCACGGTTTAAGAGAAGTTTTGAAAACGGTGCGACCGACGAATAATGGCAGCGAGCGATTTTTTGCGCTTCCGAACTGCACAAGAAAACCGCACTGCATCAGGGTAAGAGCCGGCACGACGATGCTGGGGGAAGGAGGCGGGGCGGCAGCGCGGGGGTAGGAGGCGGGGCAGTGGTTGCCGTCCTCGGGGCGCTCCGCGCTAGAAACCTATTTAAGTGGGGGTGTTATGAGAATAAGGTTTTTGTTATGAGAATAAGGTCTTAAGGGGTGTTATGAGAATAAACCTACCATATATATATATATATATATATATATATATATATATATATATATATATATATATATATATATATATATATATATATATATATATATATATATATATATATATATATATATATAGTGTGTGTGTGACTCTTCATCACCCACGGTGCAGAATAAATTATTCTTCACCCGAGGTAATCTTACAATCATTTCATTTCATAAAGTACATTTCAAATACAAATAATTACATTCATGTTGATTTACTGCATAAAATTTGGCATATCAAACAAAATATTGGTCAAAAATTGTATTTTATGTACATTTTACACTATATTTTTACATTTGTAATTTTACGTAACATAAAATATTGTTTACGACGATTATAGGTTTTCTTACGTTATCTTTTTATGTCTAAAATAAGACAAAATTTACGAAACGTAAAATTACGGTGCATAGATGATAAAATATAGGTGGGTGAAGAATAACTATTCCTCACCCAGGATGACGAATAGTCAATCCCTATTTATTTTTTGATATCATTGTTGCGCCCACCCTAACATTATAATTAGAATCAGCCCATCAAAATCGTGTATTTCGAGAAAGTGCAAATGGCCTGTAATTTTTTAGGAAAAACATAAATGGGCCGCATGGACGCTACATTATTTGTTCACCCAACCCAGCTAATGGACTGTAATTCAAAAAAAAGAGATCAAATGGACTGTAAATTCTACCACGCAAAAAAAAGACTGTAAATTCTGAAAAATGCGTTGAATACGTGCCACATTTTTGGAGGCTGAAATGTGGGCCAACAGGCCGAAGCCAATGCAAGTCGTTGTCAACTTAGTCAACAAATGATTCTGACATCGTTAGCCATTGGATTTACATCCAACGACCGGCATCCATCTTCAATCCCTCGTCTTCTTCCTCCGGCGCCGCCGGGACCACCTGCTCACGCCTCCTGCTGCTAGCAGCTCTGCTTAGCACGATTCCCTGTGAAGCGCTACTCCACCGTTGGCCAGGCCATCCCTCCGCCCCTCCACGCCTCATGTTCTTCTCCACCGACTGCCGAACCACACCGCACCAGAACCAGTTAACCCTCGTACACCTTTCCGTCTGCGACTCTACTCCCGCGTCTTCCCATCTCCGGCTCGTTACTGTCCGGGGCCTCGCCGTCGTCCACCACCTTGGATGCGCTTGGCGCGGAGTGCTCAACATGGTCAACGAACGACACCATCGGAAGTAGACTGTGCATGGAGAGGCTGACAGCTGGGTCCACGGCCGCACGCAAGGAAATGCCTCCTTATTACACGCAAAATAATGATACCTCCACCTGACAGTTAGGACCCACCGGAAAGGCCTCTATATTTCGCGAAAAAACGTTCCCACCGCTGACAGATCGGACCCACCAGCTATATCTTCGCACGCAAGGAAGTGCCTCCTTATTATGCACACAAGAATGAATACTCCCCCTGCTAGTTGGGACCCACCTTGTGGGAGGCTGACTTGTGGGCCTACTAAGTTGACGGGGACGGAGTGCTTTGTCAACTTAGTCAATATGAACGATTCTAGCTCCAGTGTGTCGGTGTACTAAGGTAGGGGTACCTCAGTACCCCAACTTGTGCACGGGCAGTTGCTGCTTCCCGCGGCAGGGTTTGCCGCGTGCTTGCCGGAGACCTTCCTGCTCCCTATCAAACCATTCAAAAACAAAGTATACAAGACATAAGATCGAGACCCCGACAAGAGGAGCTTGCCGGGAAGGCCGTACCAGGCTCAAGACTGCCCCACTAGTACAAGACCCTGGCAAGAGGAGCTTGCCAGGAAGACTAGAAGACACGCCTCGGCACTATATGCGCCCCGGCAAGGGCCCCGGGAGCGGCAAGCTCCCGGGCCCGGCAAGATCAAGGCCCCGGCAAGGTGCTTGCCGGGAAGGTTACACTGTGTCCCCGCGCTCCAGCTCATCGGACCACGCGTCGCCCTGGGGCCTATCCAGGGACGCGTGGCGGATAGCTGTGCAGCCTGGGGGACACGGTGGCACTCCACGGTGGTGGATCCATCGCCGTGGCAGACGGAGACGCTAGGGCGGGAGCTTTTGGGGTCGACGGCGACGGGCATTAAATGCCCTTGTCCCCCACTGTCAAAGTAGGTATAGACCATTGTTCTGCACTGTAGCTCCACTGTTCCCGCACTGTTACAACTACCACCCTTTTTACATTTTTGCCCCTTTCTCCTACGTTGACACCTGTCGGTGACCCCTTGCACTATAAAAGGAGGCCCGTGCACAACATGGAGGGGGTTCGGAACCTAGATCACTCTCACGCTCGGTGCAGCTGTTTCTTCAAGCTCCCGAGCGTCCCAAACTCAATACACAACTAAGCAGGAGTAGGGTTTTACGCGTCTACCGCGGCCCGAACCTGGGTAAAACTGCCCGCGTGCTCGCTTCGATCTGCTCTTCGTGCTCCCTCCGCCCTCGTACCGCACAGACAAGGGGCTCCGGTCCCATAGGTGCTCGTGGTGGACAGTTTCCCCCGACATCTTTGGCGCGCCAGGTAGGGGGCGTCGAGGTTGTGTGAACCTGATCCGGCGTTCGCGCGGGCGCATTCTTCATCAACCTCTCCGAATTCGTCAACTTCATCAGCAACAACTCCATGGCTCCGAAGAAGAAGGCTTCGGAGGTCGGAGGCCCGTCTGCGTCTCACCCGCCGCCACCGGAGCCAACGGTGGGCGGGGGAGATGCCGTCGGAAGGGTGGTCGCCGGCGAGGACACTCACGGCGCCACCAGATCCAAGAACAGAACGGACGACCGAACCTCGGTCTCCGTGGACGCACCCCGTCCATCCCAACACACTACAACCCAGCAGCGCCATACCACAGGAGGTGGTATCCGCTTGCTGGGGCAAGGCCAAACCGGAGGCTCGCGGGACACCCCGGACCCCCGTCCGGGCACAAGCAAAGCGAAGGCGCCGGCGCGGGACCCCGCTCCTTCTAACGTCGTTAGAAGTCCGAGCGTATCCCGCTCCTCGCACCGCTCGCCCGCGTTCCCCTCCACTCCAGCAGAAGCGCTCGCAAGGGCGCAACTGCTCCTCGTCTTCCCTCCAGCGGCGGACAAGGCCGAAGACTGGAGGGCCACCATCCAGAGCCTGATAGCCTTCGCCAACAACGATTCTCCACAGCAGCCATCGGCCTCGCGGCCGAGGCAAGCTGAGAAGACGAAGGCCGACGGCGACAAGACTGTCGGGGGTGCGGCAAGCGCGCACTCCCCGCAGCGAAAGCAGAAGACGCCGCCCCGCCGGAACAACGCCGACGACGGCTCCACAGCCTCGTCGGACCCGCGGGCCCGTCGGGACCAGCGCCAGGTCCTCGACGACCGGCAACAAGAAGACGCTCGAACCAGAATCGAGCGCCGCCGAGAAGCTCGGCGACAATCCGACCGGAGGGCTGAGGACGCTGTCGACGCGCGCGCGCCCGGTGAACCAGGGGACTTGCCGTACGCGGCAGGCTGCCCTGCGTTCACCCGCGAGCTGCGGCGCGTCCAGTGGCCCAGCATGAAGAATTTTAAGCCCGACGTACCGGAGAAGTACGACGGCAAGACGCACCCCTCGGAATTCCTCAGCGTCTACACCATCGCAGTGCAAGCTGCCGGGGGGCGCGACGAGAAGATCTTAGCAAACTACTTCCCGCTCGTGCTTAAGCCGAACGTCCGTTCGTGGCTTATGCACTTGCCGGAAGGTTCTATCTCTTCTTGGGCCGACCTTTGCCACCAGTTTGTTGGCGCCTTCACCGGCGGCCACAAACCCCACGGCTAGGAGAGCGATCTCCACATTCTGGCCCAGAAGGAAGGCGAGACCCTGCGCAAGTACATCCAACGCTTCAGCCGTGTGCGGCACAACATCCCTGATGTCCACCCTGCCGCGGTTATCAGCGCGTTCCACCAGAACGTGCGTAACCGCCGCATGCGTGAGGAAATGGCGATGACCAAGATTCGGGATGTCAGCGAGCTCTATGCTCTAGCTGACAAGTGCGCACGCGCAGAAGAGGGGAGGAGACTCCCCGGAGAGGATGCTGGCGCAGGAGGAAGCGACAGCGACGACGCCGCTCCGGCAAAGAAGAGCCGGCGGCGGAACAACAGAAGGAAGGGCAAGAAAGAGGTGCTTGCCGTCGAGAAGACCGACAAGGAGGCCCCCGCCAAGCAAGCGCAGGCTGGCGGCTCCGGCAAGGAGCCTGCCCCTGCAGCGGCGGCCGACAAGCCGGGCAGCTCCGACAAGCAATACTGTAAGATCCACCGCACCAAGGGTCACGATCTCTCCAACTGCAAACGCGTCGAGTATCTCGTCGAGCAGCAGAAAGCTGAGTATGAGAGGCGCGACAAGGAGAAGGCCCAAGGTGGCGGGGAGGAGACAAGCAAGAAGCGGCCGTTCAACGGCCGGGGAGGACGCCGCGGCAAGGCCAAGCAGCGGCAAGGAGATCGACCTCCCCGGGGCCGCGACAAGGACGAAGAGGACGACGACGAAGACATGGAGGACGAGGAGAACAGCGAGCAGGAGTTCCAGAAGGCCACGGAGGTCCTGTGCGTCGACGGTGGCGCCTCCCTGCACACCTCCCACCGCCAACTAAAGCAGTGGGTGCGTGAGGTAAACGCAGCGGAGCCACCCGTGGAGTCGCGCAGGCTCCTCAAATGGTCCAGCACGCCCATCATTTTTGATCTTGAGGATCACCCTGATCGCACCACTGCGGTCGGGTGCTTGCCGATGCTGGTTTCTCCCACCATCCGCAACCTCAAGGTCACCAAAATGTTGGTTGACGGCGGGGCCGGGCTGAACTTGATCTCCTCTGCTGTGATCAAGAAACTCCAGATTCCAGATGGCGAGCTCGAGGAGACCGGTTCATTCCAAGGAATTAACCCGGGAAGGAGCAAGCCCAAGGGAAAGATCACTCTGCCGGTGACCTTTGGCGGGGAGCTCAACTTCAGGACTGAGCGCATCACTTTCGACGTTGCCGATATTCCATTGCCCTACAATGGAATACTTGGCCGTCCTGCCCTCGCCAAGTTCATGGCAGCTTCCCATTATGCTTACAACGTACTGAAGATGCCGGGGCCGATAAGCGTCATCGCTGTCCACGGCGACAAGAAGGATGCGCTTGTCTGTACCAACAAGATCTACCGGGATGCGACAGCTGCGGCCGAGAAGGATACTCTTGCCGCTGAAGCTCCCGGGGGGAAGAAGATGAAGATCAAGTCCGGCAAGTGCTCTGGGACCCACTCCGGCAACCGCACCTCTTCGGAGTGCTGCGCTGCCGTCGAGGACGTTCCATCGAGCTCCACCGGCAAGAGTAAGAAAGGAATGGCCGCTCCTCCGGCAACCAAGAAAGTGTCCGCCAAGGAGGACGGCACTGGTGGTACCTTCACCATCAGTGCCACCCTTGACAGCAAATAGGAAAGCGCGCTCGTTGCCTTCCTGCGGGCGAATGTCGATGTGTTTGCCTGGCAACCATCTGACATCCCCGGTGTTCCCAGGAAGGTGATTGAGCACAAGCTTGCTGTCTGTCCTCATGCGCGGCCCATCAAGCAAAAAGTGAGGAAGCAAGCCGTGGAGCGCCAAGAATTCATCAACGAAGAAATCAAGAAGCTAGAGGCAGCAGGTCTAGTTAAAGGTGTGATCCATCCGACGTGGTTGGCGAACCCAGTCGTCGTGCGCAAGGCCAACGGGAAGTGGAGACTGTGTATAGACTTCACCGATGTGAATAAAGCATGTCCCAAGGATCCCTTCCCTTTGCCGCGCATTGACCAAATTGTTGACTCCACTGCCGGATGTGAGCTACTCTGTTTTCTTGATGCATACTCAGGCTATCATCAGATTTTCATGGCCAAGGAAGATGAAGAGAAGACTGCATTTATCACTCCATGTGGCACTTATTGCTTCATTCGCATGCCATTTGGACTGAAGAATGCAGGCTCAACCTTTGCAAGGGTGGTATACACTGCTTTTGAGCCACAGATCCACATAAATGTAGAGGCTTACATGGATGACATCGTGGTAAAGAGCAAGAGCAAGGAAACCTTGGTCCAAGATTTGGAAGAAACATTTCAGAACCTGCGCAAGATACAGCTCAAGTTGAACCCCGAGAAGTGCGTCTTTGGAGTCCCCTCCGGCAAGCTTCTCGGGTTCTTTGTGTCACAGAGGGGGATTGAAGCCAACCCCGAGAAGATTAAAGCCATCGAGCAGATAGAGGCCCCGAAGCGCGTCAAGGATGTCAGAAGGCTTGCAGGATGTGTGGCTGCCCTCAGTAGGTTCATTTCAAAGTCTGCAGAACGCGCCCTACCTTTCTTCAAAATCTTGAAGAAGGCAGGTCCCATGAAGTGGACTCCGGAAGCGGAGGCTGCGCTGCAGGATTTGAAACGATACCTGTCCTCCACTCCAATACTTGTCGCACCTAGACCACAGGAAAAGTTGTTGCTATACCTAGCGGCAACCAACCAGGTGGTTAGTGCTGCGTTAGTAGCGGAGAGGGAGTCCGACGAGGAGTCAGCACCACCGGCAAGCGAATCCAGCGACAAGCAGGGGGCTGCTCCGGCAAGCTCTGGCCCAGACAAGGATAACTCTGCGCAGGAACAGGATGAGGTGCGGAAGAAGATGGTGCAGCGCCCAGTGTATTTTGTGAGTTCCCTTCTCCAGGGAGCTAGATCAAGGTACTCTGGTGTGCAAAAATTGCTTTTCGGCCTCCTCATGGCCTCGAGAAAGCTGCGCCATTACTTCCAAGCCCATGAGATAACAGTGGTCACTCGCTTTCTGCTAAAGAGGATATTGCATAACCCAGAAGCAACAGGCAGGATCGTTGAGTGGGCACTGTAGCTGTCGAGCTTTGGACTCAAGTTTGAAAGTACTTCAACCATACAGAGCCGAGATTTGGCAGAATTCATAGCTGAGTGGACTCCAACGCCCGATGAAGAAGTTCAAGAAACAAGCACACCCGTACAAGAAGCGACAAGTGAATGGGTAATGTATTTTGACGGTGCCTTCTCGCTGCAAGGCACCGGTGCCGGCGTGGTACTCATCGCGCCCACCGGAGAGCACCTCAAGTATGTTATCCAGATGCACTTTCCCAGGGAACAAGCGACGAACAACACTGCTGAATACGAAGGCTTGCTCGCCGGCCTCAGAATTGCGGCCGAACTTGGGATCAGGAAGCTGATTGTGCGGGGAGATTCTCAGTTGGTGGTCCGGCAAGTTAATAAGAGCTATCAGAGCCCTTTGATGGAAGCTTATGTAGATGAAGTGAGGAAGCTTGAGGAGCACTTTGAAGGTCTGCAGATGGAGCACGTCCCAAGAGCTCAAAATGAAATTGCGGATGGCCTTTCAAAGTGTGCTTCGATGAAGTTACCTGTGGAACCAGGAACCTTCTTGCTCAAGCTGACTCAACCATCCGTTACACCATCAATTGGGCAGTCCAAGAAGAGAAAGTTGGTCTCCGGCGACTACTTGCCGGCGGATCTTCCAGAAACCGCCGCCAAGGTCCCCAAGATCAACAACCAGAACGCTGAGGAACAGTTTGCTCCTGCAAGCCCTCGGTCCTGTACAGTTGAAGCAAGTGTTCCCGACAAGCCTCGCCCCGGCGAGCTTGCCGGGGAACCATTAGCTCCGGCAGAACCAGAGGTCCTCGCCGTAGAAGCTGAGGTTCCCGCAGCGGCCCTCGAGCCTTTAGTCCTTGCCGTTGAGCCTCGAGCTCCGGCATGGGCACAGCAGATAGTCCGATTCCTGCAAACTGGGGAACTTCCCGACGACCCTCAAGAGATAGAGAAGATAACCAGGCAGTCAACTATGTACCAGTTCGTGGATAACGAGCTATACAGAAGAAGACTCAATGGTGTCAGGTTGAAGTGCATCTCCAGGGAAGATGGACAGAAGCTGTTGGCAGAAATACACGGAGGCATATGCGGCCACCACATTGGCGCAAGGGCGCTTGCCGGGAAAGCTTTCCGGCAAGGGTTCTTTTGGCAAGAAGCCCTCCAAGATGCAACTGCACTAGTAACCAAGTGTGAAGCGTGCCAGTTCCATGCAAAGCAGATTCATCAGCCAGCTCAAGCTCTCCAAACAATCCCTTTGTCCTGGCCCTTCTCGGTCTGGGGGCTCGATATCCTCGGCCCCTTCCCCCGAGCCGTCGGGGGCTTTGAGTACTTGTACGTTGCAATCGACAAGTTCACAAAGTGGCCAGAAGTGGAGCCGGTGAGAAAGGTGACAGCACAATCAGCAGTCAGGTTCTTCAGGTCGATTGTTTGCCGTTTTGGGATCCCTAACAGGATCATCACCGACAACGGTACACAATTTACTAGTCGCACCTTCATGCAGTACGTCCAAGACCTTGGCGCCAAGGTCTGTTTCGCTTCTGTTGCTCACCCGAGGAGCAACGGTCAAGCGGAGAGGGCAAATGCTGAAGTGCTGCGCAGACTCAAGACGAGGACCTTTGACAGACTACGCAAGTGTGGAAGAAATTGGATAGAGGAGCTACCAACGGCTCTTTGGTCAATCAGAACGACACCAAGTCGAGCCACCGGCCAGACACCCTTTGCTCTAGTTTATGGAGCAGAGGCAGTTCTCCCCACGGAACTCGTATACGGATCTCCTCGAGTGCTCGCTTATGATGAGCTCGAGCAAGAGCAACTGCGGCAAGATGACGCATTGCTCCTCGAGGAGGGACGTCTCCAGGCTGCTGTACGAGCTGCTCGATACCAGCAAGCCTTGCGTCGCTATCATAGCCGCAAGGTCAAGGCCAGGAGTCTCGAGGAAGGCGACCTTGTTCTTCGGCGTGTTCAGTCCGCCAAGAATTCCAACAAGTTGACGCCGAAGTGGGAAGGCCCTTATCGGGTGAAACAAGTCACGAGGCCCGGCGATGTCCGCCTCGAGACCGAAGAAGGCTTACCGGTGAGCAACTCCTGGAACATAGAGCATCTTCGCAAGTTTCACCCCTAAGGCGCGGTTGCCGTGATCCGCTCCGGCAACCACCTTTTGTACAAGCTTTGCCGCTGTTGCATGTAACCCTTTGTACAAAGCCGGGCGCAGACCCCGTGCGTCAGTAAAGTTTCCGTGTTTCTCGCACCGATTGCCTTTTGCATGCTTTTCTTCGCTATTTGCATGTTTTGTTTGGCATTTGGTGCAACACTCAAGTATCCGGTAAGCATTGGCACGCCGAAAGGCCATATACTTGTTTCCCTCTCCCTTTTCTTTCCTCTTAAGCAGACGGAACGTTCCTCGCGCACAAGTTTGCCGGGGGGGGAAGGAGGTGGAGGAGGAACCAAGTGCTGTTCAAGAAAGAGAAGCCTTACCGGAAAGCAAGCGATATAAGCAAGCAACATATGAAAGATAAGTTGTTAGAATTTGACCAGTTCAAATTTTAAATTTTAGTTGTCTTCCTTGAACAATCACACTTTGTATGGAAAACCTGTGCGCGGAGGAACCTACCCGTAGCTTGCCGCACCCTTATCTTGTTTTCGAGTTCGCTCAACGATTTAAGTGAGCTGCGACAAGTGTCGCGCCCTTGCTTCGTTTCCGAGTACGCTCAGCAAGCTAAGTGCGTTGCGACTAGCTGCGGCAAGGTTGCTTGCCGGCGAAGACCTTGGCCAGCAGGCTGCTCAGAGTCCAGCACTCAGCGCTCGCGGCAAGGTCCCTTGCCGGCAAGCTCCCCGGGAGCGTAGGGTGAAAAACTTACAAAGTCAAGGGTTGGAACAAGGAAGATAACATTGCACTGATTGATCAAAATGAGATAAATATCTTACAAAGGATAACTTGTCGCGATGGACTAATGAGTTCATGACATAATGTGCAGCAACAAAAAGATAAAGATAATGGAGCCCTAATCTACGCGGTCGCCCTCCTTCCTGCCGAGCTTAGCCACCTTGGCGATGATGTGGGCGACCTGCTCCTTCAGGGCCTCCGTGTCTGCATCAGCCGGCAAGCTGCGAAGAACGTTGGTGAGATTAATCCCCGGGTTGCGGTACACGATCTTCGTCAGCACCCGCTCCAGAGTTCCCGCGCAGAGCAGGCGCGACTCCTCGGCCAGCTGCGCGGGGATTTGGTTCCGGAGACCTGCAAGGGCCGGCGCGATCCCTCTGAAGAAGAGGCTGAGCTTGGCGCTGTGCGGGAGGTCCGGATCCGGCGAGTAGATGAGATGTTCAACCTTCAGCGCCAGCAGCTCCTGGTCAATGTTGGACGCAGAAGATACCAAGTCTTCGGTCCATACCTCAATGGTCTGGCGGAAGAGCTCGGATGCCTTGTTGACGCTGTCCACCAAGGTCCGCTCCTTGCGGAGCTCCTCCTTCAGCTTGTTCTCCTGAGCCCGGGCAGCGTCGAGCGAATCCTTCAAAGTAGTGACCTTCAGCTCCAAGTCCTCGATGGAGTCCTTGGCGGCCTTCAACTCGTCGCCCCTCTTGGAAAGGCTCACCTGGAGCTCAGAATTTGTGTGGGCGTCCTTCTCGCGCTCCGTAATGAGCGCGGCAACCTTCTCCGCGCTCACCTTCAGCGCCTTCTCCAGCTGTACAACCTTGGCGGCGAGCTCCTTCTTGGCGTCTTCCGCGGCAACCGCGGCGGCTTTCGCCTCCTTCAATTCTCCGCCAAGGGCCGCCTCGCGAGCGGCAAGGTCCTCCTCATGGGAGTCGAGCTCGACCTTCCGCTGCGCGAGCTCTCCTTCTCGCCGGGACAGCTCCACCCCGGCGAGTCGCTGCTGTTCCTCAGCTTCAGCCTTCTCGAGCACCCACTCCTGGTACTCGCCGGCGAGACGCTCGCGCTCCTCCGCCACCTCGCGGAGGGCCGCCTGGTTGGCGGCGCTGAGCTCCGCCGCGCGCTTCTCCATTTCCGCGGCGGCCTTGGCGGCGAGGGCTTCCCGGGAGGCGAGCTTCGCCTGCCTGGCCCGGTAAAGGGCCAGGAGCTGGTGGAGCAGTTTCTCCTCCTCGGGCCCCTCACCCCCGCCGGGCGCCTCGACGATCTTCAGGCCCGCGGAGGCGAGGACTTCTCCGTCAAACGCCTCGCCCTCCGCGGGAGCTCGCGATGAAGACCCCCAAGGCATCTGGATGAAGACCCTGTTGGGGGCCTCAAGGTAGTACCCCTGCTCCTTGCTGGCGGAGGGGTCGGCGGCCGGTGCAGCATCTGATGCTCCCGCCACCTCCGGGTCGGCGGTGCGGTCGCCGTCCCCCTCCCCGGCAGCTGCGTCCGCGGCCGGAGCAGTCTCCTGCGCGGCCGGCTCGGCGACCTCTGCCATCTCCTCGGTGGCAGGGACGTCACCGCCGTCGCCCTGCGCGCCCTCCTCCTCGAGGTTGATAACCTCTGTCTCTATGGGCTCAGGAGGAGGAAGATCTAAGAAGAAAAAGAAGAAAAAGAAGTTCAAGATCCAAGCAAATATCCAAAAAGAGACGAAGGCCAAGAAGACAAACTACAGAACGTACCTTGGCGGACGTCCTCGGCGGCGGGCTCCCTCGCCGGGGAGCTCGGCCTTGGCGGAGTGGCCACCCTCGCCGGGCTGCTCGCCCTTGGCGGGGTACTCTGCCTTGGCGGAGTACCCGCCCTTGGCGGAGCACTGTCCCTTGCCGGAGAGTTCTGCCTTGGCGGGGACGGCGGGGCCTGCGGCTCCTCGACGACAGTCTCCGGGCGCTCTTCCCGCTATGGCTCCACCTCTGCACAAATCAAGATAAGGAACGTCAAGATAATGAAAGAAGACGAAATCCTCAAGCGTACCCCGACAAGCGAAAGAATAAACCCCAGACTTACGCTGGGGGATGTGCTGGGGGCTGCGCTGGGGGCTGCTCCTCGGAGCAGCGCTCGGGTCCGGCAGGCTCGGCTCCGGCACACCTCCTGTTGCCGCGGCGGCTGAGTCTTCCGCGGCCTCGACCACAGGCGCCTTGGCCTTCTTCGCCGCGCGCTGAGTCAAGGTCCTGAAATCAAAGCAACGAACAGAGTCAGCATCAACAAAAATCAAGACAAAACTCGGGAAGGTGTAAGATTTTAGACTCTTACTCCTGGTCCTCCTCGTCGTCCTCGCTCAAGGCGGAGAAGTCGTATTCCACCGTCGGCGCGTCGGCGCGAGGAGCGGAAGATGAAGATTCCCTCGCGCGCTTGGTGGTCCCTGGGGCTGGGGGCTGTGAAGACCCAGCCCCAGTGGTAGCTGGCGCCCGAGGAGCGGGCGGAGCCGTTGCTCCGCTCCGAGAAGATCCCTGTCGGCTCGGCGCCGGCCTGCGAGGCGCCTCCGTCGTGGCCTGCGCACGGGCCGCCTCTGCTGTGGCTGGTGCGCCGGTCGGCCTTGGCGCGGCTTGGCTCCCCCGGGGAGCTGCCCGGCGAGCTGGCTGTTGCCGGGGCGCCTGCCCCCTCTCCCCCGTCGCCGTCTTGCGGAGACGCTTCGGTGGGGACTGCCTTGGGCTTGCCGGGGGCGGGGAGCTCTCCGACGAGGAGAGGTCGTCGGCGTAGAGCTCCGTAGATCCGCCGGAGTCCTCGGCCTCCTCCTCCTCCTCTGCCCCGGCCGGCTCACTGGTCCCAGCACCCTGCGCTGCGACCCCTTTTCCTTTGGCGCCTCCGCCCCTCGCGGCGCCTCTGTTCCCTCCGGCGGCCCCCTCCATTGCCGCGGCCTCGGCCGCGATTCCGTGGATCCCAGAGTGCCTCAGCGAGGGGACCCCGGCGAGCGCGTCGGGAGGGAGTTGCAGCAATCTGCGGATCTCCGCCTCCTCCGCCTGGGTGGACGCATCCGCAACCTCCGCCTCTTCCGGCGTGTATCCAAAAATCCCCGCCGCCGCGGCTGCGGCGGCCTCTTCAGCCCGAGAAGCCATGTAGGCAATCTCCTGGTCGGTGGTGTCCCGCGTATGCTCCTTGAGGTCGTTCTTGTTCTTCGCCACCTCCGCGAGGTTGTCGTAGAAGTTGAGGACGTCAATGGGCTTAGGCGCGATCCACGTGCGGTCCACGCCGTGCGAATCACACATGGGCATCATGGCGAGGAGACGGTCCCGGACGGTGCTGTTGCAGAGCGGCACCACTTCCCGGGGAGGCCTGAACCACTCGGGGTGTGCCGGGTCGTACTTGAAGAGTTCCCGGACCATCCCCTTCAGCTCCAGCGTGGTGAAGTTGAAGTTGAGCCCGGGGCGCAGCCTCATTATGTCCGCCGGGCCGCCGTACTCCCAGGCCGGCCTCTTCCGGTCTTGGAGAGGGGCGATGCGCCGGCGGAGGAAGTCTGCGCCCACCTCTGCAACAGACAGCTTGGCCATCCGAAGACGATGAATCCGGACGAGGGCGATGTCGAGCTTGACGTCGTCCGAGTCCAACTCGCTCCAGTCCCTGCCGCGCACGATGGGTGTTGTGCGCGGCGCGGTGAAGGCTTGCGGCTGGTCTTCGACGATCCAGCACCACTCCGCTCGCCATTCCTCCCACTTGCCGCGGAGCTCCCCCGGCAAGTACGCTCCCTTTTTATTCAGACGGAAAACCCAAGAAATTCCTCCGGAGAGGGGGGCATCGGCCTCGGCTCTAGGAGCGAAGAAGTGCCTAAAAAGCGCTACGTTGGGGTGGACTCCTATGAAGTTTTCGCACATGTGTGCGAAAACCGCCATGGTGAGGATGGCGTTGGGGGTGAAGTCAAGCAGATGGAAGCCGTATGTGTGCATGATATCACAGAAGAAGTTTGAGAAAGGAGGGCAGAGACCATAGTGAAAAAAGGCTGCGAAGAAGTAGTACCCGCCGGGATAGCTGTCCTTGGCGGCGGCCGGATATGCTCGCGTGCGGGGATGCGCGTTGGTTTCCTTGGCCCAGAACAAGTAATACTTGTTCCAGAGCTCCCGCACGCCGAGCTTCGGTGGGAAGATGAGGTGCTTCTTCCGGTACGCGGCGAGCTTCGCCGCTTGCTCCGACTTCTCCCTCTTGGCCTTCTCCGCCTTCGCCTTGTCGGTCTTTGGGGCCATGGCGGACGCGGCGGAAGGAGAGGGACGATGAACTCAGCGGCGCCGGAGACGCAGACGGCGGCGGCGGAGATGTGGAGGCGGAGCGCGAGAGGAATCTCTGGAGGAAGAAGACGAGGCAATGAAAGCGCAAGGGGGGGAACGGCTCCTGCTTCCTCTGCTTTTATGGGGGAGTGGGGGGCGTTTCGCCCTTTCCATTAAGAGATCGTGGGCACGTCCCATCCCACGACGCCGCAATCGACGCGTGCCGTTACAGGGGGATGCGGCGGATACGGAAGTAGATTCGGCGTGCCGCGGGCCGCGTGTGCCCGTGCACTGTTTTGGGCCTGGCCCAACAGCGCTCGGCACCGTGTGTGGCCCAGGCCCGGGGGCTCCTGTCGGTGTACTAAGGTAGGGGTACCTCAGTACCCCAACTTGTGCACGGGCAGTTGCTGCTTCCCGCGGCAGGGTTTGCCGCGTGCTTGCCGGAGACCTTCCTGCTCCCTATCAAACCATTCAAAAACAAAGTATACAAGACATAAGATCGAGACCCCGGCAAGAGGAGCTTGCCGGGAAGGCCGTACCAGGCTCAAGACTGCCCCACTAGTACAAGACCCTGGCAAGAGGAGCTTGCCAGGAAGACTAGAAGACACGCCTCGGCACTATATGCGCCCCGGCAAGGGCCCCGGGAGCGGCAAGCTCCCGGGCCCGGCAAGATCAAGGCCCCGGCAAGGTGCTTGCCGGGAAGGTTACACTGTGTCCCCGCGCTCCAGCTCATCGGCCCACGCGTCGCCCTGGGGCCTATCCAGGGACGCGTGGCGGATAGCTGTGCAGCCTGGGGGACACGGTGGCACTCCACGGTGGTGGATCCATCGCCGTGGCAGACGGAGACGCTAGGGCGGGAGCTTTTGGGGTCGACGGCGACGGGCATTAAATGCCCTTGTCCCCCACTGTCAAAGTAGGTATAGACCACTGTTCTGCACTGTAGCTCCACTGTTCCCGCACTGTTACAACTACCACCTTTTTTACATTTTTGCCCCTTTCTCCTACGTTGACACCTGTCGGTGACCCCTTGCACTATAAAAGGAGGCCCGTGCACAACGTGGAGGGGGTTCGGAACCTAGATCACTCTCACGCTCGGTGCAGCTGTTTCTTCAAGCTCCCGAGCGTCCCAAACTCAATACACAACTAAGCAGGAGTAGGGTTTTACGCGTCTACCGCGGCCCGAACCTGGGTAAAACTGCCCGCGTGCTCGCTTCGATCTGCTCTTCGTGCTCCCTCCGCCCTCGTACCGCACAGACAAGGGGCTCCGGTCCCATAGGTGCTCGTGGTGGACAGTTTCCCCCGACACAGTGACCGTACGATGTACATCCAACGGCCATAGTGCTTCTTCAACCTCTGGTCTTCCTGCTACAGCCGCCCAAAGCAGCGCCGGTCGTGCTGCATGCTCCTGCCTCCCGTGGCCGGCTGTGCTACCGCGATGGCCTCACTTCCTCCTACTATTCCCACTACTGGCCAGGCCCTGCGGCGACGACAACCTCACACTGCAGCTGAACCAGTGAACCCTCATACTCCTCTCCGCGCGGGCTTCCACTGTCGCGTCTTCCCCGGCTCCGCGTCGTCCCCTTCCTAGGCCTCGCCGTCGTCGACCGCCCTGGTGCTCTCGGCGCGGCGTGGTCAACGTGGTCAAGGAACGGCTTCCATCGGACGTGGACTGTACGTGGAGAGGCTGACAGCTGGGTCCACTACGGCAGCAAGGAAGTGCCTCCTTATTACGCGAAAAATAATGATTCCTTCCCCTGACAACAGGGACCCATCGGACGGGCCACCGTATTTCGCGAAAAAAACGTTCCCCCTGACTGCTGGGACCCACCGGACGGGCCACCGTATTGCGTGAAAAAAATGTTCCCCCCGCTATCAGCTCGGACCCACCAGAAGTGCCTCCTTATTACGCAAAAAAAATGAATACTCCCCCTGCTGGTTGGGACCCACCTTGGTGGGAGGCTGACTTGTGGGCCTACTAAGTTGACGGGGATGGAGTGCTTTGTCAGCTTAGTCATTATGAACGATTCTAGCTCCAGTGACCGTACGATGTCCATCCAACGGCCGTAGTGCTTCTTCAACCTCTGGTCTTGTTGCTCCAGCCGCCCAAAGTAGCGCCGGTCGTGCCGCATGCTCCTGCTTCCCGTGGCCGGCTGTGCTGCCGCGGAGGCCTCATCGCCCCCTACTATTCCCACCGCTGGCCAGGCCATCCCTCTACTCACCCACACGCCCTGTTATTCTGCGGCGACGGCAGCCTCACACCGCAGCGAACCAGTGAACCCTCATACTCCTCTACGCATGAGCATCCACTGTCGCGTCTTCCCCGGCTCCGCATCGTCCCCTTCCTAGGCCTTGCCATCGTCCATCGCCCTGGTGCTCTCGGCGCGGCGTGATCAACATGGTCAAGGAACGGCTTCCATCGTATGTGAACTGTATGTGGAGAGGCTGACAGCTGGGTCTACGACCGCAGCAAGGAAGTGCCTCCTTATTACGCGCAAAATAATTATTCCTCCACCTGACAGCGGGGACCCACCGGACGGGCCACCGTATTTCGCGAAAAAAACGTTTCCCCCTGACTGCTGGGACCCACCAGCTACATCTTCGCACGCAAGGAAGTGCGTTTGGGCAAAAAAAAACGATTCACCCCCCTGACTGCTGGGACCCACTGGATGGGCCACCGTATTTGGCGAAAAAACTTTTCCCCCCTAACAGCTGGGACCCACCGGACGGGACACCGTATTTCGCGAAAAAACATTCCCCCCGCTGTCAGCTCGGATCCATTGGAAGTGCCGCCTTATTACGCACAAGAAAATGAATACTCCCCCTGCTAGTTGGGACCCACCTTGGTGGGTGGCTGACTTGTGGGCGTACTAAGTTGACGGGGACGGAGTGCTTTGTCAACTTAGTCAATATGAACGATTCTAGCTCCAGTGACCGTACGATGTCCATCCAACGGCCGTAGTGCTTCTTCAACCTCTGGTCTTCTTGCTCCAGCCGCCCAAAGCAGCGCCGATCGTGCTGCATGCTCCTGCCTCCCATGGCTGGGTGTGCTTCCGTGGAGGCCTCATCGCCCCCTACTATTCCCACTACTGGCCAGGCCCTGCGGTGACGACAACCTCACACTGCAGCTGAACCAGTGAACCCTCGTACTCCTCTCCGCACAGGCTTCCACTACCGCGCACTGTTCAAGATATCTTCCGATATGCCGATAAATCGGCCGATTTATCGCTTACCGTTGTCTGACCGATAAGATAAATCGGCCGATAAATCAGCCGATATGGCGATAAATCGGCCCATATGCCGATAAACTGGCCGATTTACCCCTTATCATGGGTCGACCGATAAGTTCCCGATAAGCGATATCCCCAACACTGCTACTGCGTCTTCCCCGGCTCCGCGTCATCCCCTTCTTAGGCCTCGCCGTCGTCCACCGCCCTGGTGCTCTCGGCGCGACGTGGTCAATCTGGTCAAGGAACGGCTTCCATCGGACGTGGACTGTACGTGGAGAGGCTGACAGCTGGGTCCACGACGGCAGCAGGGAAGTGCCTCCTTATTACGTGGGACCCACCAGCTACATCTTCACACGCAAGGAAGTGCATGACAGTCGGGACCCACCTGGTCGAAGCGTACGTAGCGTTGTCATTCTGGTCGCGAACTTGTACGTACATACTAGTCGATGTAGAGGCGCGCACATGTCGTAGCAGAGGCGCGCACGTAACATGTACACGTACGTAAAGTGGCCAGGGTGCAAGAAAGTAAATACGGCCACGTACATACATACAGGCGGGGTCTCGAACGCCTAGTCGCGCGTACATACAGCCAGGGTTCGTGTACGTGGCTGGGTCGGAACGGAGAAACAGCGTCGTCGTCATGTTCATGGGGAGCCAACCGGCTGGTTCGGAACGGAATGTGTCGTTGTGTTCATCGGGAGGGCTTGGACGGAACAGCCGATGGAAACGAGGCCTGGCGTACCGCAGAACAGAGGAAAGGACCTTGTGTTCGACCGGCCATGTTCGAAACGGGATCCTGTTCATCGGCAGGGGTCTGGCGTACCGCAAAACGGAGGAAACGGACCTCCTACGGTCGAAACGGGGGTCCTGTTGATCGGGAGGGGTGTGGCGTACTGCAAAACGGAGGAAACAGACTTGTGTTGGAGCGCTACGATCGAAACGGGGGTCCTGTTCATCGGGAGGGGTGTGGCGTACCACAAAACGGGACTCCACGGGATACTGTTCATCTCCACCGTCGACCCCCTCCAGCCTCCACGGTCTACTGTTTATCCACCGTCGACCTCCTCCTGCCTCCACCTGCGACTGTTCAGCCTCCACTGCGCACTACTCCACCGGCTACTATTCAACCAGCCCTCTCCACGGGCTCCTATTCAAGCACCCTCCACGGGCTACTGTTCATCCATCCCTCCACCGTCTACTGTTCATCCAGCCCTCCACGGGGTGGTCCTGTTCATCCAGCCCTCCACGGGGTCCTGTTCATGCACCCAACTGGCTCGATCGATCGGGGTCCTGTTCATCCAGAGGCAACACCACGGGGTCCTGTTCAGCCACCCCCATCGGGAACTGTTCATCCAAACACCCCAGCAACGCTCACTGTTCATGCAGAGGCAGCATCGATAGGCTTCAGTTAGCAGCAGTAGCGAAGGAATCACTCGATCGGGTTTAGTTAACAGCCATCGATCGATTGCTCGGGTTCAATAACGCGTAGCCTGCAGTGCAATCGCTCGGGTTCAGTTAGATCCCAACACCTCGCTCGGGTTCAGTAACGCGTAGCCTGCAGTGCAATCGCTCGGGTTCAGTTAGATCCCAACACCTCGCTCGGGTTCAGTTAGAGCCCAATGCCTCGCACCCACGCGCGTGCATGTACGAGAGAAACTCGCATCGCTCGTCCCCGACCACCCACCGTAACCGGGAACACCCCGATATTTTCCCCGCCCTAGCTTCTACCATGGTTTTTTACGTCATGGACAGCGCAAAGAATGTCATGCAGCTGCGTCTCCGGCCTGCCCAGGACGAAAAGCCCATTTCTGTCATGATTTTTTGTCATAGAAGTAGGACCCCACCACATCTATGATGATACCGTGTTTTGTCACAATTATTGTCATAGAAGTGTCATAAGTATGACATAACAAAATTTCGTTCGGCCCAAAATGTCACGGATGTGTCTTTTTTTGTAGTGGTAGTAGCAATAGTTGGCGAGACGACCACGACGCTACGATGAAGATCATGGTGTCAAGCCGCTGACGATGGTGATCATGACGATGCTTGGGAGATGGAGATCAAAAGCACAAGATGATGATGGCCATATGATGTCACATATTTTGATTGCATGTGATGTTTATCTTATTATGCTTCTTATTTTGCTTTGTACGGCGGTAGCATTATAAGATGACCCCTTACAAAATTTTAAGGTACACGTGTTCTCCCTGAGTATGCACCGTTGCGACAGTTCGTCGTCCCGAGACACCACGTGATGATCGGGTGTGATAAGCTCTACGTTCAAATACAACGGGTGTAAGACATTTTTGCACATGCAGAATACTTGGGTTAAACTTGACGAGCCTAGCATGTACAGACATGGCCTCTGAACACTAGAGACCGAAAGGTTGAGCATGAATCATATAGTAGATATGATCAACATAAGATGTTCACCATTGAAAACTACTCCATCTCACGTGATGATCAGACATGGTTTAGTAGATTTGGATCACATGATCATTTAGATGACTAGAGGGATGTCTATCTAAGTGGGAGTTCTTTAGTAATATGATTAATTGAACTAAAACTCCGTTCTCCGAAACAATGGAGCGAGCAACTGACTTATTGGAAATCATACATACTGATGTATGTGGTCCAATGAGTGTTGAGGCTCGCGACGGGTTTCGTTATTTTCTGACCTTCACAGATGATTTGAGCAAATATGGGTATATCTACTTGATGAAACACAAGTCTGAAACATTTGAAAAGTTCAAAGAATTCCAGAGTGAAGTAGAGAATAATCGTAAGAAGAAAATAAAGTTTCTACGATCTCATCGTGGAGGCGAATATTTGAGTTATGAGTTTGGTGTTCATTTGAAACAATATGGAATAGTTTCACAACTCACGCCACCCGGAACATCATAGCGTAATGGTGTGTCTGAACGTCGTAACCGTACTTTATTAGATATGGTGCGATCTATGATGTCTCTTACCGATTTACCAGTATCGTTTTGGGGTTATGCTTTAGAGATAGCTGCATTCACGTTAAATAGGGCACCATCTAAATTCTTAGAGACGATGCCTTATGAACTATGGTTTGGCAAGAAACCCAAGTTGTCGTTTCTTAAAGTTTGGGGCTACGATGCTTATGTGTAAAAGCTTCAACCTGATAAGCTCGAACCCAAGTCGGAGAAATGTGTCTTCATAGGATACCCAAAGGAAATTGTTGGGTACACCTTCTATCACAGATCCGAAGGTAAAATATTCGTTGCTAAGAATGGATCCTTTCTAGAGACGGAATTTATCTCGAAAGAAGTGAGTGGGAGGAAAGTAGAACTTGATGAGGTAATTATACCTTCTCCTGAATCGGAAAGTGGTTCGTCACAGAAACTAGTTCCAGTGATTCCTACACCAATTAGAGAGAAAGCTAATGATGACGATCATGAAACTTCAGATCAAGTTACTACTGAACCTCGTAGATCAACCAGAGTACGTTCCGCACCAAAGTGGTACGGTAATCCAGTTCTGGAAGTCATGTTACTAGACCATGATGAACCTACGAACTATGAGGAAGCGATGATGAGCCCCCGCAAAATGGCTTGAAGCCATGAATTTGAGATGGGATCCATGTATGAGAACAAAGTGTGGACTTTGGTTGACTTGCCCGATGACCGTCAAGCAATTGAAAATAAATGGATTTTTAAGAGGAAGACTGACGCCGATGGTAACGTTACTATCTAAAAAGCTCGACTTGTTGCGAAAGGTTTTCGACAAGTTCAAGGAGTTGACCACGATGAGACTTTCTCACTCGTAGCGATGCTTAAGTCTGTCCAAATCATGTTAGCAATTGCCGCATTTTATGATTACGAAATCTGGCAAATGGATGTCAAAACTGCATTCCTTAATGGATATCTCAAAGAAGAGTTGTATATGATGCAACCAAAAGGTTTTCGATCCTAAAGGTGCTAGCAAAGTTTGCAAGCTCCAGTGATCCATCTATGGACTGGAGCAAGCATCTCGGAGTTGGAATATATGCTTTGATGAGGTGATCAAAGCATATGGTTTTATACATACTTTTGGAGAAGCCTGTATTTACAAGAAACTGAGCGGGAGCTCTGTAGCATTTCTAATATTATATGTGGATGACATATTGTTGATTGGAAATGATATAGAATTTCTGGATAGCATAATTGGATACTTGAATAAGAATTTTTCAATTAAAGACCTCGGTGAAGCTGCTTATATATTGGGCATAAAAATCTATAGACATAGATCAAGACGCTTAATTGGACTTTCACAAAGCACATACCTTGATAAAGTTTTGAAGAAGTTCAAAATGGATCAGTCAAAGAAAGGGTTCTTGCCTGTGTTACAAGGTGTGAAATTGAGTAAGACTCAATGCCCGCCCACTGCAGAAGATAGAGAGAAAACGAAACTCATTCCCTGTGCTTCAGCCATAGGTTCTATCATGTATGCAATGCTGTGTTCCAGACCTGATGCGTGCCTTGCTATAAGTCTAGTAGGGAGGCACCAAAGTAATCCAGGAGTGGATCACTTGACAGCGGTCAAGAACATCCTGAAGTACCTGAAAAGGACGAAGGATATGTTTCTCGTTTATGGAGGTGACAAAGAGCTTGTCATAAACAGTTACGTCGATTCAAACTTTGACATTGACCCAGATGACTGAAAGTCACAAATCGGATACATATTTTTGTTGAATGGTGGAGCTATTAGTTGGTGCAGTTCCAAGCAGAGCGTCGTGGCGGGATCTATGTGTGAAGCGGAGTACATAGCTGCTTCGGAAGCAGCAAATGAAGGAGTATGGATGAAGGAGTTCATATTCGATCTAGGTGTAATACCTAGTGCATCGGGTCCAAAGAAAATCTTTTGTGACAACACTGGAGCAATAGCCTTGGCGAAGGAATCCAGGTTTCACAAGAGAACCAAGCACATCAAGAGACGCTTCAACTCCATCCGCGACCAAGTCAAGGAGGGAGACATAGATATTTACAAAATACATACGGATCTGAATGTCGCAGACCCGTTGAGTAAGCCTCATCCATGAGCAAAACATGATCAACACCAAGACTCCATGGGTGTTAGAATCATTACTATGTAATCTAGATTATTGACTCTAGTGTAAGTGGTAGACTGAAGGAAATATGCCCTAGAGACAATAATAAAGTTGTTATTTATATTTCCTTATATATCATGATAAATGTCTTTCATGCTAGAATTGTACTAACCGGAAACTTGATACATGTGCGAATACATAGACAAAACAAAGTGTCCCTAGTATGCCTCTACTAGACTAGCTCGTTAATCCAAGATGGTTGAGTTTCCTAACCATAGGCATATGTTGCCATTTGATCAACGGGATCACATCATTAGGATGATGATGTGATGGACAAGACCCATCCGGTAGCTTAGCACTATGATCGTTTAGTTTTATTGCTACTGCTTTCTTCATGACTTATACATGTTCCTCTGACTATGAGATTATGCAACTCCCGAATACCGGAGGAACATCTTGTGTGCTATAAAATGTCAAACGTAACTGGGTTATTGTAAAGATGCTCTACAGGTGTTTCCGAAAGTGTTTGTGGTGTTGGCATAGATCAAGATTAGGATTTGTCACTCCGAGTGTCGGAGAGGTATCTCTAGGCCCTCTCGGTAATACACATCATAATAAGCCTTGCAAGCAAATGACTAATGAGTGAGTCACGAGATGATGTATTACGGAGCGAGTAAAGAGACTTGCCGGTAGCGAGATTGAACTAGGTATGATGATACCGACGATCGAATCTCAGGCAAGTAACATATCGATGTCAAAGGGAACAATGTATGTTGTTATGTGGTTTGACCGATAAAGATCTTTGCTAGGTGGCTTCTCACCCCTCGTTGGTTACCCCAAGTGGAAGGTTTGAGATGCAGTGTAGCAGAAGTTTTCCCTTGGTAATACCAAGGATCGATTTCCCAGAGACTCCCAGTTTCAACAAGAAGGTGTCAACTGCTAACGGCGCCGGATATTAGCAATCTACGTGGACCTGCACAGAGATACAAATAACTTTGCTCCCAACGAGTACAGAGAGGTTGTTAATCCCTCCGGCCTTGTAGTTTACAAAGGATCAAACACAAGTGATAATAGTGATAGGTATAATTGCAATAGTAAGTAAATAGCGGAAAAGTAAATAGCGGATGTGATCAATGATGGTAATATGGACCGGAGTCTCATGATGTTCACTAGTGATGTCTCTCTCCCAAAAGACGATAAAACAGCTATGTGAGGTAAACGAATTACAGCTCGGCAATTGACAGGACCATGTGCGCAAACCAATGCTGACTACATTGCAAGAAAGGTTGAGGTTCAAAGCATGGGCGGTACGCCAAAGTAAGTAGACCGAAATCCATCAATATCTACTACTAATCATCCACCTTGAGATATCTATCCAGAACATCTCGCTGGTATTAAGTTGCGAGTCCCACCCATAGTGTAAACTCAATGCAACAGACAACTGCATTAAAAGAACTTTGCGTAAAGTAAACAATCCTTGCACCCGCGGGCACAAGCACCGTTGTTTTCCCCCTTGTGGCAACATCACATCCCCTAGACTCATGTTTCTGTCACTCAAGCTAGTCATCGAGGGGCATGAACCCACAATCAAGCATAACGTTCCCTCTTGGAGTCACTACCTACTACTTGGCCAAAGCAATAAATATCAACGGAGAACATGCAAGAATTACTTACGAACATAAATATAAAAGAGGTAGATCAAATATATTACTCAAACACAATCTGAACATAATCTCATAATCCATCGGATCCCAACAAACTCATCATAACAACAGCAAAAGGATTACATATGTGCCTCGATCATGTAGGGCAGCTCACGAGGACTAATTAGTGAAGCACAAGAACGGGAGGAGAACATCACATAGCTACTGGTCATGGACTCATGGTCCAAGGGAGACTACTCACAACTCATCCGGGAGGCGTCCATGGTGGTGGAGAGGCTCCCGGTGGTGATCCTCCCCTCCGGCAGGGTGCCAGGAAGAGTTCTCCTGGTGCTCCCGATCTTGGAAGCGGCGGCGGCGGCGAAACAGAGATGGGATCGCGAAAAGAGTTCCTGTTTTGAGGGTTTCGGGAGACGCTTTAAATATATGCCAATGGGGGGCATCAGAGGAGCCTCGGGGGGCCAGGCGCCCCCTCGGCGCGGCCCAGGGGGGGCGCGCCGCCAGGGCGCCTGGAGCCCTGGTGCCCCCCCCCCCGGGTTGTCCTTCGGGCGCACGGTAGGTTCAGGAACGCTGATTTTTTATATAATTTTTCTGGATTTTTCCTGGCAGTTCTCGTAACGTGAGAACCTGAAATACAAAAACAGCCGAAAACAGAAACTGGCGTTGGGGTGTACTGAGTTAATAGGTTAGTCCAAATATGATCAAAAGTGTATGGAAGTGTATAAATATCAATGCAATATCACCCAAAAGAGGCATGGAGCAAGCAGAAATTATAGATACGTTTTGGACGTATCAACCTCCCCAAGCTTAATTCCTGCTCGTCCTCGAGTAGGTAAATGATAACAAGAATAATTTCTGTGGTGACATGCTATTAACCATATAGGACTTTTTCATAGTCATATGACAAAAGCTTACTGAGACAATGAATCTGTAGTAATTAAGTTGCCTCATGAGAAAATCACAAAGAACTGAAAGTTTTACAATATGATACTAAAACATCAAATAGATTTGCAATGAACATGATGTGCAAATATGATAAAGTGATATCTAGCTTGCCCCCTTTAGTGAAGCAAAACATAAATGCAGGGGCACCTTCAAGGTTTAAGTGATGACTAGATACAATGATTTCAAAATAAACGATATCACAATCATGCAAAAGACAATGCTACTTTGGGACAATGCACATTACACTCAGAATGACAATCATGCTCTCAGTAGTTGGTGCTTTTAAAAGAAGGTGGAGACTCAACATAAAAGTAAAAGAATGGCCCTTCGAAGAGGGAAGCAGGGATTACTCATGTGCTAGAGCTTTTTATTTTGAAAACATAGAAACAATTTTGTCAACGGTAGTAGTACTTCATATGTGCTATGCATAAGACATCCTATAAGTTGCAAGCCTCATGCATCAAATACCAATAGTGCTCGCACCTTGTCCTAATTAGCTCGGATTTCCATGGATTGTCATTGCATTACATATGTTTCAACCAAGTGTCACAAAGGGGTACCTCTATGTCACCTGTACAAAGGTCCAAGGAAATAGATCGCATTTGATTTCTCGTTTTGATAGATCTCAACTTGAGGACATCCATACCGGGACAACATAGAAAATAGATAATGGACTCCTCTTAAATGCTTAAGCATATTCTCATAAGAGATTGAGGATTAATGTCCAAGCTAAAACTTCCACCATGATACATGGCTTTGGTTGGCGGCCCAATGTTCTTCTCTAACAATATGCATACTCAAACCATTCAACTCATGGCAAATCACCCTTACTTTAGACAAGACGAGCATGCATAGCAACTCACATGATATTCAACAAAAGTGTAACAGTTGATGGCGTCCCCAGAAACATGGTTACCGCTCAGCAAGCAACTTATAAGAAAATAAGATACATAAGCAACATATTCTTTACCATAATAGTTTTTAAGCTACTTTCCCATGAGCTATATATTGCAACTGAAGGTTTTAAAGGTAGCACATGTAAATTTACTTGGAGTGGCGGTGAAATACCACATATAGGTAGGTATGGTGGACTCATATGGCATAACTGGTTTAAAAGGATGTGGATGCACAAGCAGTCAGTCCGCTTAGTACAGGTGGAGGTTAGCAAAAGACTGGGAACGACCAACTAAGAGAGCAATGACGGTCATAATCATGCAGACCGACAAAGCAACATTGAATCAGGCATGGAAGTTATATCGCTACTCAGAAATAAAAGATCATCAAGGCTTGACAAACTTTCTTTACAGTCTTAAATATGGGTGAGCATACGCCAAGTCAATCAAAATAAATTCTTGAGGGAAGATATTACTAAACCATACCACATCATTGGCAAACAAATCATGTTGGTACTCCAATAACACATTGGGAACCCTCCAACTATTTGAGACTAACCATAAGAAAACCTGAACTACTAAGCGCCATTATGCACGCATCATCTTTATCATAGACATATTAACCAATGCAACGGAAGCAAACTCTCTTAATAAGATAAGCATGATAATTAAAGAGAGTTCAAGCAACCAACTAAACACAAGCTCTTTAAAAAGATAAGCATGAATACTAAGAGCAGAGCATGATAGTAGCTATTAAAAGACGAAGAACACACACAACAAAGATAGACATGAAAATTCTATGTTATGTTCTAGGTAGAAGTGGAGCGTGTTTCTCTCCCACATAAAGAACGCTGAGTTCCGACTCGTTATGAAAAACTAAAAAGGAAACTAAAAGCAAGACACTCCAAGCATAGCACATAACACATGAAGTGATTAAAATATAGTGGAACGAAAGACGAACTGATAATGTTGATGGAGAAGGGGATGCACGGGGGCATCCCCAAGCTTAGACGCTTGAGTCTCCTTGGATATTTCTTGGGGGTGCATGGGGGCATCCCCAAGCTTGAGTGCTTGACACTCCTGAATCTCTTTTATCATCTTCCCTCGCACACTTGAAAACTCCCTTCTTACATAACTCATCATAATCTGATTAGCGAGGTTAGTACCCATAATAAAATAATTATACCTTGCTGGAAATAAAGATATTCTTGAAGGTATACTGTTTCTCAAGATTGCCAAAAGGTTTTTGCAAAGAAAAAGCAAGCTCTTGGTTTGCAAAATGAAGGAAAAGCAAAACAGGACAGAATTTGTGAAAAACAGAACAGCAGGTAGTAATTGATTTGTTCAGGGCACTTCTGCAACTCAAATCAAAAAACTCAGAACAGACGCACGAAAGACAATTATATAGAGAACGCTGTCGAAAACATTCAGACCAAAAAGATGATCTGGTGATTTTATACGAATTTTTCTATCCAAGGACAGAATCTGTTTCCTGGACAGCACCTCACAACTTTTGAACTTTCTAGCAATCAGAGGCTATACTTGGCACAAATATGAAAAGCAAAGATACAATGATGATGCTACAGTAGTAAACAACATCAAGACACAACAAAAGCAAAATAAATTTATTCATTGGGCTGCCTCCCAAAAGCGCTTTCTTTTATGCCTTTAAGCTAGGCATAATGCATATAGATCAAGTTTTATCAAGAGTAAAAAAATAGCTAGCCCGTACAACGGACTCAAAAGGTAACTTGATCTTCTTTCGAGGGAAGTGTTCCATCCCTTTCTTGAGAGGAAACTGAAATTTTATATTACCCTCTTTCATGTCAATGATAGCACCAACGGTGCGTAAAAAAGGACGTCCCAAAATAATTGGACAAGAAGGATCACATTCAATATCCATAATAGTAAAATCAACGGGAACATAATTATCATTGACAACGATAAGAACATCGTCGATCCTCCCCAAAGGTTTCTTTATGGAAGAATCAACGAGACGAACACCAAAAGAACAAGAATCAAAAGGTTTCAATTTAAGCATATCATATATTCTTTTGGGCATAACAGAGGTACTAGCTCCAACATCACATAATGCATAGCAAGAGAAGTCATTCAATTTAATTTTTATCATAGGATCCCAACCATCTTCTAGCTTTCTAGGTATGGAGGCTTCTACTCTAAGTTTCTCCTCCCTAGCTTTGATGAGAGCATTAGTGATATGCTCTGTGAAGGCAAGGTTAAGCGTGCTAGTTCGGGGGTCTCTAGACATCTTGTGAAGGAAATCAATAACTTCGGTAAGAGTGCAACTATCAAAATCAAGGTGACTAGCATCAAGTAAAGTGGTAGTGGTGTCCTTTAGGTTCACATGTTTGGTAGTTTCTATAGTCATAGCATCACCATTAATAGGTCCATCGGGACCAGGAGTACATTGGGTGCTAAGAGTTTGGATATCCTCAACAACTTGGATAGTAGCAACAGTGTGGTGGGTAGGAAGGCTCTTAATTCTATCCTCTTCCTCCCTTAGGGGTGCAACCACTTCGGGTTTAGCTGCCATTTGGTTTATCAAAGTGGCTTGTGTGTGGGACATGTTGGAAACTTGGGTCTCAGTGATAGTGAGCCTAGTCTAGAGGTTAGAAATCTCAATATTTATGCTCTCTAATTGTCTACTAATGTTTTGCAAGATAGCAGTATGCTCATTTAATTGCCTCGAGAAGGTTTTGTTTTGTTCATATTGGGTGTGCATGTAATTCTTAGTGGCCTTCTCTATTTCTAGAAGTTTCTCGTAGTCAGGCAAGTCTCTATCTTTTTGGGTGTAGTTCTTGGTGATAGGATAAGCATTGTTGTTCCCAAAGGAATTAGAGGGGAACGGTCTAGGATTGCTACCAAAGTTACTCCTATAAGCATGAGCAATCACAGAATCTAAAGGATCATAACTAGGATCAATAGAAGATTGCTTGGAAAGTAGGGACATGATTAAGTCAGCTTTTTCATTTAGGGAGGAAATCTCCTCGACAGAGTTTACCTTCCTACCTGTTGGAGCGCGTTCGGTGTGCCATTGGGAATAGTTGGTCATCATCTCATCGAGAAGCTTTGTGGCAGCACCAAGTGTAGTTGACATAAAAGTTCCTCCCGCGGCCGAATCTAACAAGTTCCGCGAGGTAAAGTTCAAGCCTGCATAAAAAGTTTGGATAACCATCCAAGTAGTCAAACCGTGAGTAGGGCAGTTCTTGATAAGAGATTTCATACGTTCCCAAGCTTGGGCAACGTGTTCATTATCCAATTGTTTAAAATTCATTATGTTACTTCTTAGTTGGATAATTTTAGCAGGTGGGTTGTATTTTCCGATAAAAGCATCTTTGCACTTGTCCCATGAATCTATGCTATTTCTAGGCAAAGACTGAAACCAAATTTTAGCTCCTCCTCTCAAGGAGAAAGGAAAAAGCTTAAGCTTAACAATATTACCATCTATTTCTTGGTACTTTTGCATATCACAAAGTTCAACAAAGTTGTTCAAGTGTAAAGCAGCATCATCTCCAGCACCGGAGAATTGATCTTTCATGACTAAGTTCAGTAAAGCAGGTTTAATTTCATATGAAGGTGCTGAAGTGGCAGGTGTAGTGATAGGTGTGCTGATAAAGTCATCGTTGTTGTGACTAGTGAAGTCACACAACTTGGTGTTCTCGGTGGAACCCATTGTAGCAATCAAGCAAGATAACTATTTTTGTGATTTTCGATAAAAGATACTAAAGCAAAACTGAAAAGCAAACTAACAAGACTAAAAGCAAAGGTAAAAGATAGCGTGCAACTCCCCTATCCTGAAGAGTGGAGTCCCCGGCAACGGCGCCAGAAATTGCTTTGCTAGGTGGCTTCTCACCCCTCGTTGGTTACCCCAAGTGGAAGGTTTGAGATGCAGTGTAGCAGAAGTTTTCCCTTGGTAATACCAATGATCGATTTCCCAGAGACTCCCAGTTTCAACAAGAAGGTGTCAACTGCTAACGGCGCCGGATATTAGCAATCAACGTGGACCTGCACACATATACAAATAACTTTGCTCCCAACGAGTACAGAGAGGTTGTCAATCCCTCCGGCCTTGTAGTTTACAAAGGATCAAACGCAAGTGATAATAGTGATAGGTATAATTGCAATAGTAAGTAAATAGCGGAAAAGTAATAGCGGATGTGATCAATGATGGTAATATGGACCGGAGTCTCATGATGTTCACTAGTGATGTCTCTCTCCCAAAAGACGATAAAACAACTATGTGAGGTAAACGAATTACAGCTGTGCAATTGACAAGACCATGTGCGCAAACCAATGCTGACTACATTGCAAGAAAGGTTGAGGTTCAAAGCATGGGCGGTACGCCAAAGTATGTAGACTGAAATCCATCAATATCTACTACTAATCATCCACCTTGAGATATCTATCCAGAACATCTCGCTGGTATTAAGTTGCGAGTCCCACCCATAGTGTAAACTCAATGCAACAAACAACTGCATTAAAAGAACTTTGTGTAAAGTAAACAATCCTTGCACCCGCGGGCACAAGCACCGTTGTTTTCCCCCTTGTGGCAACAGCACATCCCCTAGACTCATGTTTCTGTCACTCAAGCTAGTCATCGAGGGGCATGAACCCACAATCGAGCATAACGTTCCCTCTTGGGGTCACTACCTACTACTTGGCCAAAGCAATAAATAACAACGGAGAACATGCAAGAATTACTTACGAACATAAATATAAAAGAGGTAGATCAAATATATTACTCAAACACAATCTGAACATAATCTCATAATCCATCGGATCCCAGCAAACTCATCATAGGAACATCATAAGGATTACATATGTGCCTCGATCATGTAGGGCAGCTCACGAGGACTAATTAGTGAAGCACAAGAACGGGAGGAGAACATCACATAGCTACTGGTCATGGACTCATGGTCCAAGGGAGACTACTCACAACTCATCCGGGAGGCGTCCATGGTGGTGGAGAGGCTCCCGGTGGTGATCCTCCCCTCCGGCAGGGTGCCGGGAAGAGTTCTCATGGTGCTCCCGATCTTGGAAGCGGCGGCGGCGGCGGAACAGAGATGGGATCGCGAAAAGAGTTCCTGTTTTGAGGGTTTCGGGAGACGCTTTAAATATATGCCAAAGGGGGGCATCGGAGGAGCCTCGGGGGGCCCAGGCCCCCCCCCCCGGCGCGGCCCAGGGGGGGGCGCGCCGCCAAGGCGCCTGGAGCCCTGGTGGCCCCCCCCCGGCTGTCCTTCGGGCGCACGGTAGGTTCTGGAACGCTGATTTTTTATATAATTTTTCTGGATTTTTCCTGGCAGTTCTCGTAACGTGAAAACCTGAAATACAAAAACAGCCGAAAACAGAAACTGGCACTGGGGTGTACCGAGTTAATAGGTTAGTCCAAATATGATCAAAAGTGTATGGAAGTGTATAAATATCATAGCAATATCGCCCAAAAGAGGCATGGAGCAAGCAGAAATTATAGATACGTTTTGGACGTATCAATCTTCATAGAATATGTAGGAGCCAATATGAGCATCCAGGTTCTGCTAGTGGTTATTGACCGGAGATGTATCTCGGTCATGTCTACATAGTTCTCTAACCCACAGGGTCCGCACGCTTAACGTTTCAAGACAATTGGTATTACGAGTTTATGTGTTTTGATATACCGAAGGTTATTCGGAGTCACGGATGAGATCACGGACATGACGAGGACTCTCGAAATGGTCGAGACATAAAGATATATATATTGGAAGGTTATATTTGGACACCGGAATGGTTCCGAAGTGTATCGGGTATTGTCCGGAGGACCGGGGGGTTACCGGAACCCCCCGGGAGGTTACTGGGCCTCATGTGCCTAGTGGTGGAAGAGAGGTGGCAGGCCAAGGTGTGGCGCGCGTCCCCTAGCCCAAACCGAATTGGACTAGGGCTAGGGGGCCGCCCCCCTTTCCTTCTCTTCTTCCTCTCCTTCCTTCTTCTCCTACTAGGACTAGGAAAGGGTGGAACCTACTCCTACTAGGAGTAGGATTCCACCCTTTGGGAGAGCCCCTTGTGGCCGACCCTCCTCCTCCCTCCCTCCTTTATATATGTGGGGAGGGGCACCCCATAGGCACACAAGTTGATTTCCTAGCCGTGTGCGGTGCCCCCCTCCACAGTTACACACCTCGGTCATATTGTCGTAGTGCTTAGGCGAAGCCCTGCGTCGGTGACTTTATCAGCACCGTCACCACGCAGTCGTGTTGACGAAACTCTCCCTCGGCCTCAACTGGATCAAGAGTTTGAGGGATGTTACCAAGCTGAACATGTATAGATCGCAGAGGTGACGTGCGTTCGGTACTTGATCGGTTGGATCGCGAAGACGTTCGACTACATCAACCATGTTACTAAATGCTTCCGCTTTTGGTCTATGAGGGTTCGTGGACACACTCTCCCCGCTCGTTGCTATGCTTCTCCTAGATAGATCTTGCGTGATCACATAATATTTTAGAAATACTACGTTCCCCAACAGTACAACCCTAGGTCCCTCCGGTGCATATATAAACCGGAGGGTTTAATCCATAGAGACGACAACTGAATCATAGCAATCTCATAGGCTAGACTTTTAGGGTTTAGCCATTACGATCTCGAGGTAGATTAACTCTTGTAACCATATTCATCAATATCAATCAAGTAGGAAGTAGGGTATTACCTCGATCGAGAGGGCCTGAACCTGGGTAAACATCGTGTCCCGTGTCTCCTGTTACCATCGATCCTCAGACGCATAGTTCGGGACCCCCTACCCGAGATATACCGATTTTGACACCGACATTGGTGCTTTCATTGAGAAATCCACTGTGTCGTCGGCGGAAGGATCAATGGCTTGCTTCGTTACCAAGGATGCCACTAGCGAGGGAGTTTTTCTCCCCGACCAGCTTTTCGTGTTTGGCGGCTTTGTGTTTAGCGCCAACACCGATGGCCACCTCAAGCAGGTTGACAACTATGCCCCTGGTCACCAGATCAGGTTTGGAAGCTTAAACTACGTTGCTGACGTCTGCGGAGATTTGATCTTCAACGGATTCGCACCCATGGCAGCTGCTCCCTTCCACCATGATGAACATGACTTAGATATGTCATCAGACCCCATACATGGAGTAACACTTGTAGCAGCTCTGGCCTTAGATCTGGAGCAGATCACTTCATCCGAGGATGGGAATATTAACTCCGCCACGGTGATTTCAAACTCAGCGGCGCTTGAGCCGCACACGGGCCCGGCCTTGAGCGGTACTTCCCTCATCGGATCCCCGGACTCGTTTCCATCCACAAGTTCCGTACTCTCGAGATCTGCATCTTTTGGGCTCGATCAAGCGGCTGTTGCCGAACTCAGCCCTGCAGATATCCGAACACATGCCCGACACTCGCCTTTAGACGAAGCGCTGGATTTACTGGAATCTCTCTCCCTAGCGGAGGATTCCCGACCGAATTATGCCCAGGTCGAACTGGGGGCTGCGGACATGGAATTTCGCTTCCCACCCACCACCCACTTTGTCGATGTCAAAACCGGTGGATCTCGGGTAGGGGGTCCCGAACTATCCATCTGAGGATTGATGGTAATAGGAGGCTGGGGACACGATGCTTACCCAAGTTCAGGCCCTCTCGATCGAGGTAATACCCTACTTCCTGCTATATTAATATGGATGAATATGATTACAAGAGTTGATCTACCTCGAGATCGTAACAGCTAAACCCTAGAGTCTAACTTATGAGGATTTTGTGATTGTCTATTCTAGCCTCTACGGACAACACCCTCCAGTTTATATACGCACCGGAGGGGCCTAGGGTTTGTACATAACCATCTTGCAGAGGAAGGAAATATTACACCCGAACCTAAAACCCGCCTTTATACGAATTCAGGAGTCATATACGGATACGAGAGACGATCTTCAACAATGATCTTCACGGCCCACCAGTCCGGCCCACCACGAGTTATCCGGCCACACGAGGACCCCTCAATCCAGGACTCCCTCGGTAGCCCCTGAACCTGTCTTCGATGTCGATGAGTTCGGCTTCCGTATTGTCTTCGGCATTGCAAGGCGGGTTCCTTCCTCCGAACATATCTTCTGCAATAAACATACTGTATCCGGCTCTGCAAGATTAGTACAACCCTTAGCCTCGAAGGCAAGGTTCCTGGAAGAAAATGAATAATGTGTCTTTACTGACAACTTTTTGGTGAAGCATCGCGTCCATCGCACTAACATATCGAACCGTTTTATTTGGTCCTAGTTTCGCGTTTCGAGGTATATCCCCATTGACACGTCTTATCAGAGTAGAGATCGTGCCTGCTCATTGTGGGATCCTTACCAACGTGACGTGAGCATCCAAACCGCGCATTACGCACGGCCATCTTGGGAACCGGCGAGGTTTATGGATAAAGTGGGGGGGGGGGCGTTCTGCATTCACATCGTTATAAAAGGATACCGATCCCTTTCATCAGCCCCACGCTTTCCTCAAGCTCGAGCTTCCCAATCTTCCTAGCCCCGACATCCTCATCTCTTGCGCCCACCGCTCTTCGTTCCTCAACCACTACTTCCTTCCCCAGCGATGGCTGGATCCGATGCCAGGGGCAAGTGGGAGGCCTCCACGGTTACTGAACAAACCGTGGAGGATCTTCAGAGCGTGGGCTACCTCCCTGCCAACATCGCGCACCGAGTCCCCGCCAAGGGCCAAGTGATTCCCGTCCCAGAGGCGGGTGAGAGAGTCATGTTTCTTTCGCACTTTTTTAGGGGGCTAGGATTCCCGCTCCACCCCTTTGTTCGTGGTTTGCTATTTTTCTACGGGCTAGATTTCCACGATCTAGCCCCGAACTCAACCCGTCACATCTCCGCTTTTATACTGGTGTATGAAGCTTTCCTCCGCATCCCTCCACACTTCGACATATGGCTTAAAACCTTCAACGTGAAGCTGAAGGTGGTGGACGGGCAGCACACAGAGTGTGGGGGCGCTATGATAAGCAAGATCCCGAATGCAACTTGGCCAAACGGGTCGTTCATGGAGATGAACATGGTCTGGCAGCAGGAGTGGTTTTATATCACTGAACACCGCGACGCTAAATGGGCGGCGGAACCTGCTTTCAGATCTGGACCCCCGGAGAGGTTGACCTCCTGGACTGATAAGAGTCCGAACTGGGGGTCTCAAGTTGAGGTGACGACACTCCAGATCCGTGTGTCCGGCGTGATTTCCAAGGGCTATCACTTCTCGACTATGGTCCAGGTAATGCTGGCCCGGCTTGTCCTTCCTTGCCAAAGCCGGAACTCCTCCCTATGGGAGTTCGATCCGGCAGGAGATCGGCCTCTGAAGCATCTCTTTGGCTTTACACACAAAGAGATCTGGAAGCATCTCTTCAAGAGCCAGAAGGAGTGGCCGAAGTTAACTGGGGATGCGGGCTATAGCACCGTGTTCTCTACCCTAGAGGTAATAGAAAACTCTGCCGAACATATATCCCTTTCTTATTTAACGATAACAGGAATTGGAGTTTTTGCGTGATATACAGGGCTGGACGAAGAAGGTGATCCGGATGAAGTGTCCGACGCCTTTGCCCGAAGACCCAGAATCGCCTCGACTCACGGCGATGCTGGTCCCAGCACTGTACAAGGTGCCGGTCAAGAAGCCCAAGAAGAAGGGAAAGGAGGCAGAAGATGGCCCCCGCCCCGCGGACGAGAAGGCCGAGAAGATCAACATCCTCTGCTCCGAAGAGGAGGAGGATGACGAAGAAGAAGAAGAAGAAGAGTAGCCCCCTGTGCAAGGCAGGGGGACGAAGACGGGGGCCGCCGCTGACGCTGGCACGGCCGCACCCCGGAGGAGGCAAAACCTCTCTACTCGTTCGGACTCATCATCCGAACAGAGCTTTGTGGTGAAGCCCAGGGAGAAGCCCCCGACCGAAACGTAAGTTTGTCCGGACATACTAATTGTTGCACCTTATTTAGCTTTTGATATTTATTTAGTATTTATCACCTGCTGACCTACAACCCTCCCTGAGGACACCCCGACGCCTCCTCACCGGAGGGGAACTCTCTAGTGCCTGGAGAGACGGAGAGTGACCCGCTGGTCCGAGCTTCATCGCCCGTGATCGGCGGGGGCACTGAAGTGTCCTCCCATCGGGTGTCCTCTGCTCAAGGAGATGAGGGCGAGGCAAGTGACAGGGTGACCGAGGGTAACACCTGGGCTGCCTCTGACCATGGGGAAACAGTCCCCATGGAGACCGAAGACATGAAGCCCAAACAATCTAAGGCCCTCCCGAATACTGACCCGGAGGCTAGTCCGGCTCCGGGGTCCGAAGACCAGACCCTCGAGGCGGGGGTGGATACGACGGCACCCGGAGTCAATCCGGAGGCGCCGGACCCTATGGAGGGAGCACTGCAAAGTGCTTCCGTCGTGGAGGAGCACCACACCATAATGGGTGCGGTGATGAAGAAGATTCAGTCCGTCAAAGGCGGACTGAGTGAAGCTTTCAACAGCCTGTTAACATGCTTTGAGGTAAGCAATGTAATGTTCTTTATGGAACTTTATTTGTTTTAAATACACATATATAGCCAGTAGCCCCTGATGCTTCGTGTGATTCTGAACAGAATTGGACAGAGTATCCATAGTATAGCATATTCTTGAGCTAAACTGTATGTTTTTTGTATTTGAGCAGGCTTCACTAGTTGTGGCCGAACTGAATCGGAAGCTCTTGTTGGCCAACGCGAACCTCGACCGCATCAACCAAAGTTTAGATGAAACGCAAGGTATGTGGATTTTCTTAAAAAATTAAAATGTCTAGAAGACTAATAAGGTTAATTGAGTTATGGGTATAAACTCTTTGATGATATTCTGTATTACACAGTTGGCGCCACTGAGCTTGAGGCCCTTAAGGGAAAGCTCGCGAAGGCCAAGGAGGAGGCCGAAGCGAGCAAGGCAATCACTGATAAGGCGGTTGCCGAACTAGAGGCCGAAAAGGCCGCGTGCCAACAACACGTGGCTCGGGTGTCCGAAGTCAAGGACGAACTCAAAGATGCTATTTGCAACTGCAAAGCGTTGGAGTTGAAGGCTTCGGAACAAGCATCCAAGCTTACTGCGGCAGTTAAAGCTGCCCATGATGCGTGAAGCAAGGCGCGCAACGCTTATGAGGAAATCAAGCAGGCACGACAGATAGCACCTGGTAAGACATTTCTCTTACAGAGCAACTTCGGAGGGCAGAAGTATCTTGGGCTGACACGGTTATGGAGTTCTCCAAGCGTGTTTGCTGATCTTCCGAGGAGCTGTGCTGACGCCGCCCAATACTTCAGAGCCCAGGAGGGGAACGACACGAAGAAGTTGCTTTGGTCGCAGTTCTATGCGCCACAACATCCGGTGCCCCTCAACGACCAGATGAAGCAGCTGGTCGAGCTGCACAATATGGCGGGTTTGGCCATGAAGGACTTGATAGTCCGGCTATGGCCCGCTGACCCAATCCTAAGTAGCTACTTCAGATTGGTGAAGCGGCTCGTCGAGGTGAGTCCGCGGGGTGACGCATTGACGCATTCGGCCTGTATAGAAGGTGCTCGGATGGCCTTTGCTCGCGTGAAGGTGCACTAGGCGAAGATGAGGGCGCAGGACATAGCTATTGCTGGCCCGCCCGCAGGCAAGGAGCACTGCAAGCTGGAGAAATACTTCGAGGACGTCCTAGAAGGCACCCGCCTTGTAGAAGGCTAGTGCTCAAAGGATGTTATCTTTGAGTAATTATGCCCGGTTGTAAAGACTTAAACTTATGAACCTATGTATATAACTTTTGCGCTATTATGAATGTGAGCGACTTTTACCTCATGTGTGGTTGTTTATATAATTCTGAAAGTTTCCAGTCATCGGCTTCAGCCCCCACGTACATAGTACTGGGGTGTTCGGTCATATGCAAATACACTCTTTATCCAACGTCTTGGTCCGTGTAGGAGGTGTATGCGGGGCGAACCAGGCAATCAGACTATGCGACGTTATTGCTTTAACTTAGCCATAGGAGTTTCACAAGTGGGGCTAGGGATTAGCCCCGTGTGCGGATATGATATTTCCGAATTAAGGTATCCAATTGCACCCGGTTGGGCGAAAAAACCAACCCTTCATATAACACGGGGTAGATCTCTATCGATCATAGTATAAAACTAAGTCACCAGATTGCGGACCAGGTTCTCGCCTATCATGACAGTCAGTTCTCGGCTTTCTCTACTAAGGTACTTGACCAGACAAGCGAGAAGTACAATCGCAGTAGTTCTCCCTTTACACCCTAGCCGAACAATCGGGAACGTAGGGGTAAGCACAGGAGCCGGGCAACCCAACTATTGACCCAAGACATTATTTGGAACTGATGCATATACGGCAAATATCCAGGATGCCGAACACTCCTTATAGGCGTTCGGACTTTTCGACATATACCGGGCTAAATACAGCCCCTGGTAATAGACCCTGTTGACAAGGCACATGTGGCAATCTGACGTGGGGAGAGAACATTTATGGTGAGTGAGTAAAACTCCGAACATAATGTGAATCAAGCTGCTCTATTAATATCCCTTTATAGTATGGCGAGCCGTAAGCTTAGAGATAATGTTGATGACTTTCTTGGACATTTCACATGCTAGAAAGGTATAAAACAAGAAAGAGAAAAAAGGTTTACACAGGGTCTTAATCTAAAAAGAAACCTTAGTGCGGGTCCCTGCTACACGTCTGTGCCGTTTCCTCCTCTGTAATGTGTCCTTGAAGGGTGGAGTGTGATGGCATCTGTAAAAAAAGAAAACCTGGAAAAGAAAAAGAGATCCGGTGTGGCCATAAACAAGACTGGTTTGTTTAGTGAACCTTTAAAAGATAATTTTAGAGTCCGAATAGGGGCGAGCCGAACTATGGACTATATGCATGCAGTGTGCCCCCTAGCGTTGCCCAAGGGATTTTGAGGGCCTAATTATGTACCCGAGGCTCATATGCTATCTCCTTATGGGGCAATCGATGGGGGTGTAGCTGCTAATCTAGCTCAAGTTCATCTGAGCTGCTGCACTGAGTCGTATGCCGGTCACATTTAGCTATGTCCGTGACCGATAGGTTACCCGACTTGAATAAGCCGTTTTGGACTTCGGCTGCTAAGGCCGCAGTGTCCTCCTCCGTACGGAGAGAGCCCTCCATATTTCCGTTGACCGTGATGACGCCACGTGGTCCAGGCATTTTAAGCTTTAGATAAGCATAATGTGGGACTGCATTAAAGCGGGCAAAGGTCGTTCTTCCAAGCAATGCATGATAGCCACTTCGGAATGGAGCGAAGTTGAAGGTTAACTCTTCGATTCAAAAGTTATCAGGAGAGCCGAATACGACCTCCCATGTTAAGGAGCCCGTGCAGCGGGCTTCTACACCCAGTATCACTTCTTTAAAGGTCATGCTGCTTGGCTTTATTCTTGATGGGTCGATCCCCATCTTGCGGACAGTGTCCTGATATATCAGACTGAGACTGCTGCCGCCGTCCATAAGGACTCGGGTGAGATGGTATCCATCGATTATTGGATCGAGCACTAAGGCAGCCAAACCCCCTTGACGGATACTAGTCGGGTGATCCCTGCGATTGAAAGTGATCACACAGGCCGACCATGGGTTGAATTTGGGGGCAACAAGCTCGACGTCGTAGACATCTCGGAGTGCGCACTTGCGCTCCCTCTTTGGGATATGAGTGGCATATATCATGTTCACTATTTTGATCTCCGGTGGAAATTTCTTCTGTCCCCCTGTATTCGGCTGGCGAGGTTCATCCTCGTCTTCGCTCTGAGGTCCATTCCCCTTGTGTTCGGCATCGAGCTTGCCGGCCTGGTTAAAAACCAAACAATTACGGTTTGTATGGTTTGCAGGTTTTTCTGGGGTGCCATGGATTTGGCAGGGCCTATCTAATATTTTGTCCAGGCTAGATGGACCATCTTTGTTGCCTTTAAATGGCTTCTTCCGTTGACCGGGTCTGGAGCCGCTGAATCCGGCGTTTACCGCTGTATCATCTGGGCTTCTAGCATTATTTCGACGTTTGTTTTTGTTACGTCGTGACTTTCCATTGCCGTCCCTGACTTGAGATGTTCCAGGGTCGTTGGTGCTGCTACGAGCTAACCATCTATCCTCGCCCGCGCAAAAGCGAGTCATGAGTGTAGTTAGGGCTGCCATTGTCCTTGGCTTTTCCTGTCCGAGGTGTCTGGCTAGCCATTCGTCCCGGACACTGTGCTTGAAGGCCGCTAAGGCTTCGGCGTCCGGACAGTCGATGATTTGGTTCTTCTTAGTGAGAAACTGATTCCAAAGCTTGCGGGATGACTTCCCTGGTTGTTGGATGATGTGACTTAGATCGTCAGCATCCGGGGGTGTAATGCCCCGGACACACCCGCCGGTGGTCGTTACTCCTGGCGGGATCTAGACTGGCCCCACATATCAATACTAGTCTTTTCTGCGCACTTTGTCCTCATTCGTGCGCACCCGGGAGCAACTTCCCGGTCGGTCACCCATCCTGAAACTACTCCAAGCTGAGCACGCTTAACTTTGGAGTTATGTCTGAATGGGCTCCCGGAAAAGAAGGAATTCCTTATTTATATGAGTAGTCTATCATCCCTAATATGCCAGGCTATCACATACACCCTTACTCAGAGGAACCGACATCCTCGTCGGGCCACAGGAACGTTCCCTCTTGGCACAACCGTCTGTGCATCCAGTCCGATACATGTGCCATGCCGTGTGCCACGACGGGTCACAAACGTCATGAACAACATGACCGAGCACCTATTCGCAAATATCCGTGTAACCGCAACGGTCGGCTCTGAAACTACTCCAAGCTGAGCACGCTTAACTTTGGAGTTATGTCCGAATGGGCTCCCGGAAAAGAAGGAATTCCTTATTTATATGAGTAGTCTATCATCCCTAATATGCCAAGCTATCACATACACCCTTACTCAGAGGAACCGACATCCTCGTCGGGCCACAGGAACGTTCCCTCTTGGCACAACCGTCTGTGCATCCAGTACGATACATGTGCCATGCCGTGTGCCACGACGGGTCACAAACGTCATGAACAACATGACCGAGCACCTATTCGCAAATATCCGTGTAACCGCAAGGGTCGGCTCTGATACCAACTTGTAATGCCCCGGACACACCCGCCGGTGGTCGCTACTCCTGGCGAGATCTAGACTGGCCCCACATATCAATACTAGTCTTTTCTGCGCACTTTGTCCTGATTCGTGCGCACCCGGGAGCAACTTCCCGGTCGGTCACCCATCCTGAAACTACTCCAAGCTGAGCACGCTTAACTTTGGAGTTATGTCCGAATGGGCTCCCGGAAAAGAAGGAATTCCTTGTTTATATGAGTAGTCTATCATCCCTAATATGCCAGGCTATCACAGGGGGCCAGACATAGGTCCCTTGAAAATTGGCCCGAAAAGCATCCTCAAGTTCTTCCCAACTCCCAATGGAGTTCTCTGGGAGGCTATTTAGCTAGTGCCGAGCTGGTCCTTTCAGCTTGAGGGGTAGGTATTTAATGGCATGGAGATCATCTCTGCGAGTCATGTGGATGTGAAGGATGAAGTCTTCTATCCAGATGGCAGGATCCGTCGTTCCATCGTACGCCTCGATGTTCACGGGTTTAAACCCTTATGGAAAATCATGATCCAGCACCTCATCGGTGAAGCATAGAGGGTGTGCGGCGCCTCTGTATTTTTCTATATCATGGCGTATGTCCGACAGTTGTGATGTTCGGTATTGGCCCCGAACTGGTATATGACCGGCGCGATTGGCTTGATAGCCGTTGTCCCGTGCGGGAGCACGGTCCCTAGATCCGTAGATGGATCTGGTCTTGCCGGCCTTATTGTTCAGTTCCTCACGCAAATTGTGTTTCCGGAGTTGAGCCGCATCCTCCTTTCCTTTATGGGGTGGGGGTGCAGGCTTGTGCACGCCGTTGCTAGCCACTCTGTCCCATCCACGAGGTGGTCGGTCCGATGTTATTTTTCGGCGGTATGGGTGAAGTGGCCTCATCGTCGAATTTGGGCAGCAGTTTACGCTTGGGATAGCCTTTGGTTTGGCGATTGTAGCCATGTTTTTGCTCAGCGTCTAACACTTCGTTCCATCTATCATTGAGCGTGTCCTATGCGGCTCGAAGCCGTCTGTACTGCTTTTTCAAGCTCCTTGCGGTGGCAATAAGACTCCGATGGAAGCACTTTTGTTCTAAGGGTTCTTCTGGGACGATGTATTCGTCGTCCCTGAGGTTAACATCCTCTTCGGAGACAAATTCATAATTACTGTCTTCGGCATCGCTGTCATCAGACAGCGGTTTCGAACTATGTTCACCGTCCTCTTGCTCGTCCTGCTCCATCGCTGGGTCTGCAGGGTCTTCGGCTTGCTTCGGACTGTCACCGTCGTTGGTGGCAGTGTTTCTATCTTTTCCTTTATGGGATTTAGTTCAGCGCTTTGGACGGTGACGTTTGGGAGGTTCTTCAACAGGCTTCTCCTTTAAGGGATCGTTTTTGCCGTCGCCCTCCTTCTCCTTAGGTGTATCCACCATATACACGTCGTATGAAGACGTAGCTGTCCACTGCCCGGTTATGGGCCGGTTTTGATCTGGATCTGCTTCGGCTTCGAGGTCCATCCCTTCGAAGTCTTCGGAAGCATAGTCAAGTAGATCGGTTAGATCTTCGACCGTGGCTACCAAGTGGGTGGTGGGTAGGGAGCAAAATTCTCCATCAGCCTCCAGTTCAAACTAGATATAATTCGGCTGTTCATCCCCAGCTAAGGAGAGGGATTTTAACAATTTTAACATGTCGCCAAAGGGTGAGTGCTGGAATATATCTGCAGCACTGAATTCGGCGATAGACGCCTGATCGAGCTTGAAGGGCGCAGATGCGCATGATTCGGAACCTAAGGCCAGAAACGAGTCTGTAGTTCCGGGGACACAGATCCCGTTCAAAATTGGGTCCGTGTGCGGCTCTAACGCCGTTGAGTCCGTGGCTTCCATGGCGGGGTTGAGCTTCCCATCCTCGGGTGACGCGATATGTTCCGGATCTAGGACCAGAACTGTTGGAGGTGCTATTTCCTGGTCCGATGAAAGAGTTAGGTCGTGTTCATCGTGGTGACAGGGAGAGGTCGCCGTGGGCTCGAATCCGTCGAAGATCAAGTCTCCGCGGATGTCAGCAACGTAATTTAAGCTTCCAAACCTGACTTGATGGCCAGGGGTGTAGCTCTCAACCTGCTTGAGGTGGCCTTCAGTGTTGACACAAAGCATGAAGCCGCCGAACACAAAAAATTGTCCAGGAGGGAAAATTCCCTCAGTGTCGCCGTCGTGGTTGCTGACGTGATCCATCAGTCATTCGGTCGACGACATACTGGAACTCTCAACGAGAGCACCAATGTCGGTGTCAAAACCTGCGGATCTCGGGTAGGGGGTCCCGAACTATGCGTTTGAGGATTGATGGTAACAGGAGGCTGGGGACACGATGTTTACCCAGGTTTTGGCCCTCTCGATCGAGGTAATACCCTACTTCCTGCTATATTAATAAGGATGAATATGATTACAAGAGTTGATCTACCTCGAGATCGTGACAGCTATACCCTAGAGTCTAGCTTATGAGGATTTTGTGATTCTCTATTCTAGCCTCTACGGACTAAACCCTCCACTTTATATATGCACCGGAGGGGCCTAGGGTTTGTACATAACCATCTTGCGGAGGAAGGAAATAACACCCGAACCTAAAACCTGCCTTTATACGAATCCAGGAGTCCTATACGGATACGAGAGACGATCTTCAACACTGATCTTCACGGCCCAGCAGTCTGTCCCACCACGAGTTATCCGGCCACACGAGGACCCCTCAATCCAGGACTCCCTCACACTTGGCAGCCACGGTTGAAGACTTAACCAATCTATTAGATTACGCTTCCGAGGACATCGACGGGATGGGCCACGATGCCGAAGCCAATCTAAGTACAAACCCGCCCGTAACCGGGCGATTGACGACTACTTCTACATATGATGTATACGTGGTGGACACACCCAACGTAGAGGAGGGTGACGGTGATATCAATCCAGAGCAGGACAAGCCCGTCGATGAACCTCCCAAACGCCAGCGTCAGAAGCGACGATCTCGATCCCGTAAAGGGAAAGAGAGCAACACCATCACTGAAGACAATGACGATCCGGAACGAGCCGATGACACTGTGAAGCCAGCGATAGAGCAGGATGAACGGGAGGATGGCGAACATGGTCCGAACGAATCGCTGGCCGATCACAGCGACGTGGATAACATCAACTATTAACCTGTCTCTGAAGAGGACATCGGGCTGGGAGATGAAGAATACATCATCCCAGAAGAACCGCTCGAATAGAAACGTTTCCAACAACAGCTTATTGCTACCGCACGAAGCCTGAAGAAGCAGCGACATCGGCTTAGAGCCGAACATGATATGCTCAACGACAGATGGAACAACGTATAAGACGCTGAAGAACGGTACGCCTCTAAAGGCCAAATAAAGAGATATCCCAAGCATAAACTGCTGCCCCAATTCGACGACGAGGCCCCAATGCTAATTCTGCCAAAGTATGATCGGGCCGATCAACCGGACTGACCACCCCGGGGACGGGACAAAGCGGCCGGTAACACCATACACAAGCCCGCACCTATTGGGGAACGTAGTATTTCAAAAAAAACCTACGATCACGCAAGATCTATTTAGGAGAAGCATAGCAACGAGCGGGGAGAGTGTGTCCACGTACCCTCATAACCCGAAAGCGGAAGCGTTTATTAACGCGGTTGATGTAGTCGAACGTCTTCACGATCCAACCGATCAAGTACCGAACGCACGGCACCTCCGCGATCTGCACATGTTCAGCTCGGTGACGTCCCTCGTACTCTTGATCCAGTTGAGGCCGAGGGAGAGTTTCATCAGCACAACGGCATGGTGACGGTGATGATGAGGTTACCAGCGCAGGGCTTCGCCTAGGCACTACGACAATATGACCGAGGTATATAACTATGGAGGGGGGCACCGCACATGGCTAAGAAATCAACTTGTGTGTCTATGGGGTGCCCCTCCCACGTATATAAAGGAGGGAGGGAGGAGGAGGCCGGCCTAGGAGGGGCACGCCAAGGGGGGAGGATTCCTACTCCTAGTAGGAGTAGGTTTCCTCCTTTCCTAGTCCAAGTAGGAGAAAGGGGGAAGGAGGAACAGGAGAGAAGGAAGGAGGGGGCGCCGCCCCCTTCCCTTATCCAATTCGGATTGGGTTATGAGGGGGTGCGCGCCACCTCCTGGCCAGCCCTCTCTCATCTCCACTAAGGCCATGAGGCCCAATAGGTTCCCCCCCGGGGGGGGGGGTTCCGGTAACCCCCGGTACTTCGTAATTTATCTGATAAGACCCAAACCATTCCGGTGTCCAAATATAACCTTCCAATATATGAATCTTTATGTCTCGACCATTTTGAGGCTCCTCGTCATGTTCGTGATCTCATCTGGGACTCCGAACAACCTTAGGTACATCAAATCACATAAACTCATAATACCAATCGTCATCGAGCGTTAAGTGTGCGGATCCTACGGGTTCGAGAACTATGTAGACATGACCGAGACACATCTCTGGCTAATAACCAATAGCGGAACCTAGATGCTCATATTGGCTCCTACATATTCTACGAAGATCTTTATCGGTCAAACCGCATAACAACAAACATTGTTCCCTTTGTCATCGATATGTTACTTGCCCGAGATTCAATCATCGGTATCATCATACCTATTTCAATCTCGTTACCGGCAAGTCTCTTTACTCGTTTCATAATACATCATCTCGTGACTAACTCATTATTCGTTTGCTTGCAAGGCTTATTATGATGTGTATTATCGAGAGGTCCCAGAGATACCTCTCCGACATTCAGAGTGACAAATCCTAATCTTGATCTATGCCAACACCACAAACACTTTCAGAAACACCTGTAGAGTATCTTTATAATCACCCAATTATGTTGTGACGTTTGATAGCACACAAGGTGTTCCTCCGGTATTCGGGTGTTGCATAATCTCATAGTCAGAGGAACATGTATAAGTCATGAAGAAAGCAATAGCAATAACACTAAATTATCGTAGTGCTGATGTCTACTATGCAACCTTCTTCTTGTAGACGTTGTTGGGCCTCCAAGTACAGAGGTTTGTAGGACAGTAGAAAATTTCCCTCAAGTGGATGACCTAAGGTTTATCAATCCGTGGGAGGCGTAGGATGAAGATGGTCTCTCTCAAACAACCCTGCAACCAAATAATAAAGAATCTCTTGTGTCCCCAACACACCCAATACAATGGTAAATTGTATAGGTGCACTAGTTTGGCGAAGAGATGGTGATACAAGTGCAATATGGATGGTAGATATAGGTTTTTGTAATAAGAAAATATAAAAACAGCAAGGTAGCAAGTGGTAAAAGTGCGCATAAACGATGTTGCAATGGTAGGAAACAAGGCCTAGGGTTCATACTTTTACTAGTGCAAGTTCTCTCAACAATAATAACATAACTGGATCATATAACTATCCCTCAACATGCAACAAAGAGTCACTCCAAAGTCACTAATAGCGGAGAACAAACGAATAGATTATGGTAGGGTACGGAACAACCTCAAAGTTATTCTTTCTGATCAATCTATTCAAGAGTCCGTAGTAAAATAACACGAAGCTATTCTTTCTGTTTGATCTATCATAGAGTTCGTACTAGAATAACACCTTAAGATACAAATCAACCAAAACCCTAATGTCACCTAGATACTCCATTGTCACCTCAAGTATCCGTGGGCATGATTATACGATATGCATCACACAATCTCAGATTCATCTATTCAACCAACACAAAGAACTTCAAAGAGTGCCCCAAAGTTTCTATCGGAGAGTCAAGACGAAAATGTGTGCCAACCCCTATGCATAGATTCCCAAGGTCACGGAACCCGCAAGTTGATCACCAAAACATACATCAAGTAGATCACGTGATATCCCATTTTCACCACAGATAAGAACATGCAAGAATACATAAAGTGTTCTCAAATCCTTAAAGACTCAATCCGATAAGATAACTTCAAAGGGAAAACTCAATTCATCACAGGAGAGTAGAGGGGGAGAAACATCATAAGATCCAACAATAATAGCAAAGCTCGCGATACATCAAGATCGTGCCATCTCAAGAACACGAGAGAGAGAGAGAGAGAGAGAGAGAGAGAGAGAGAGAGAGAGATCAAACACATAGCTACTGGTACATACCCTCAGCCCCGAGGGTGGACTACTCCCTGCTCGTCATGGAGAGCGCCGGGATGATGAAGATGGCCATCGGAGGGGGATTCCCCCCTCCAGCAGGGTGCCAGAACGGGTCTAGATTGGTTTTCGGTGGCAATAGAGGCTTTCAGCGGCGAAACTCCCGATCTAGGTTATTTTACGGAGGTGTATGTATTTATAGGATTTTTTGGCGTAGGGCACAAGTCAGGGGGGTCTCCAGGCTGTCCACGAGATAGGGGGCGCGCCCAGGGGGTGGGTGTGCCCCCGACCCTCATGGGCAGCCCGAGACTCTTCTGGCCCAACTCTTTTACTCCGGGGGCTTCTTTTGGTCCATAAAAAATCATCAAAAAATGGCACGTCAATTGGACTCCGTTTGGTATTCCTTTTCTGTAAAACTCAAAAACAAGGAAAAAACAGAAACTGGCACTGGGCTCTAGGTTAATAGGTTAGTCCCAAAAATCATATAAAAGTGTATATAAAAGCCCATAAAACATCCTAGAAGGATAATATAATAGCATGGAACAATAAAAAATTATAGATACGTTGGAGACGTATCAAGCATCCCCAAGCTTAATTCCTGCTCGTCCTTGAGTAGGTAAATGATAAAAACAGAATTTTTGATGTGGAATGCTAACCAACATAATTCTCTTTATTGTGGCATGAATGTTTAGATCCGAAAGATTGAAGACAAAATTATATATTGACATAAGAATAACAATACTTCAAGCATACTAACAAAGCAATCATGTCTTCTCAAAATAACATGGCCAAAGAAAGTTATCCCTACAAAATCATATAGTCTGACTATGCTCCCTCTTCATCACACAAAATATTTAAATCATGCCCAACCCCGGTTTCAGCCAAGCAATTGTTTCATACTCAATTTTTTTCAAACCTTTCAACTTTCACGCAATACATGAGCGTGAGCCATGGATATAACACTATAGGTGGAATAGAATGGTGGTTGTGGAGAAGACAAAAGAGGAAGATAGTCTGACATCAACTAGGCGTATCAATGGGCTATGGAGATGCCCATCAATAGATATCAATGTGAGTGAGTAGGGATTGCCATGCAACAGATGCACTAGAGCTATAAGTGTATTGAAAGCTCATCAAAAGAAACTAAGTGGGTGTCATCCAACTTGCTTGCTCATGAAGACCTAGGGAATTTGAAGAAGCCCATCTTTGGAATATACAAGCCAAGTTCTATAATGAAAATTCCCACTAGTATATGAAAGTGACAAAACAACAAACTCTCTATCATGAAGATTATGGTGCTACTTTGAAGCACAAGTGTGGAAAAGGATAGTAGCATTGTCCCTTCTCTCTCTTTTTTTGGAGGGGCTTTTCTTTTTTTAGCCCCCCTCTCTTTTTTGGGCCATCTCTATTTTTATTTGGCCTTCCTTTTTTTTCTCACACGGGACAATGCTCTAATAATGAAGATCATCACACTTTTATTTACTTACAACTCAAAGATTACAACTCGAAGCTACAACAAAATATGACTCTAAGTGAATGCCTCCAGCGGTGTATCGGGATGTGCAATGAATCAAGAGTGACATGTAGGCATGAATTGTGAATGGGGGCTTTTCCACAAATACGATGTCAACTACATGATCATGCATGGCAATATGATAGTATGAAGCGTGTCATAATAACGGAACGGTGGAAAGTCGCATGGCAATATATCTAGTAATGGCTATGGAAATGCCATGATATATAGGTATGGTGGCTGTTTTGAGGAAGGTATATGGTGGGTGTATGGTACCGGCGGAAGTTGCGCGATACAAGAGAGGCTAGCAATGGTGGAAGAGTGAGAGTGTGTATAATCCATGGACTCAACATTAGTCATCAAGAACTCATATACTTATTGCAAAAATCTACGAGTATCAAAACAAAGTATTTCAACGCATGCTTCTAGGGGAAGGGTTGGTAGGAGTTAACCATCACGCGATCACGACCTCCACACAAAGGATGACACTCAATAAATAAATCATGCTCGAACTTCGTCACATAGCGGTTCACCATACGTGCATGCTACGGGAATCATAATTACTCCACTAGCATGACTCTAATATCACCATCCCCATATCTCAAAACAATCATCAACTATCAAACTTCTCATCATATTCAATGCACTTTATATGAAAGTTTTTACTATGCCCATCTTGGATGCCTATCATATTAGGACTAGTTTTATAACCAAAGCACATTACCATACTGTTCTAAAAGACTCTCAAAATGATATAAGTGAAGCATGAGAGTTCCTCTATTTCTTCAAAATAAAACCACCGCTGTGCTCTAAAAGATATAAGTGAAGTACTAGAGCAAATGACAAACTACTCCAAAATATATAAGTGAAGAACTATGAGTAGTTGAATAATTATGTAACTATGTGAAGACTCTCTAACATTTAAGAATTTCAGATATTGGGATATTATTCAAACAGCAAGCAAAACAAGTTAAAACAAAATTGATGCTCCAAGCAAAACACTTATCATGTGGTGAATAAAAATATAGCCTCAAGTAAAGTTACCGATAGACGAAGACGAAAGAGGGGATGCCTTCCCGGGGCATCCCCAAGCTTAGGATTTTGGTTGTCCTTGAATTTTACCTTGGGTTGCCTTGGGAATCCCCAAGCTTAGGCTCTTGCCACTCCTTATTCCATAGTCCATCAAATCTTTACCCAAAACTTGAAAACTTCACAACACAAAACTCAACAGAAAACTCGTAAGCTCCGTTAGTATAAGAAAATAAAACCACCACTTAGGTACTGTTGTGAAATCATTCTAAATTCATATTGGTGTAATATCCACTGTATTCCCACTTCTCCATGGTCCGTACCCTCTGATACTACTCATAGATTCATCAAAATAAGCAAACAACACATAGAAAACATAATCTGTCAAAAACAGAACAGTCTGTAGCAATCTGTAACTTTCGAATACTTCTGTAACTCTAAAATTCTGAAATAAATTGGTGGAAGTGACGAATTTGTCTATTAATCATCTGCAAAAAGAATCAACTAAAAATCACTCTCCAGTAAAAAATGGTAGCTAACCTTGTGAGCGCTAAAGTTTCTGTTTTTTACAACATGATCGTGTAAACTTCACACAAGTCTTCCCAAAGGTTCTACTTGGCACAAACACTAATTAAAACACAAAACCACATATAAACAGAATCTAGATGAAATATTTATTCCTAAACAGAAGCAAAATCAAAGAAAATAAAATTGGGTTGCCTCCCAACAAGCGCTATCATTTAACGCCCCTAACTAGGCACAATGATTTCTATGATGCTCGCATAAAAGGTAAGAATTGAAACATAAAGGGAGCATCATGAAGAATATGACTAGAACATTTAAGTCTAACCCACTTCCTATGCATAGGGATTTTGTGAGCAAACAACTTATGGGAACAATAATCAACTAGCATAGAAAAGCAAAACAAGCATAACTTCGAAACTTTAAGCACATAGAGAGGAAACTTGATATTATTGCAATTCCTACAAGCATATATTCCTCCCTCATAATAATTTTCAGTAGCATCATGAATGAATTCAACCATATAACCAGCACATAAAGCATTATTTTCATGATCTACTTGCATAGAAATTTTACCACTCTCCACATAAGCAAAATTCTTCTCATTCATAGTAGTGGGTGCAAACTCAACAAAACAACTATCATGTGAAGCATAATCCAATTGAAAATTAAAATCATGATGTCAAGTTTCATGGTTATCTTTATTTTTTATAGCATACATGTCATCACAATAATCATCATAAATAGGAGGCTTGCTTTCATCTTAATAAATTTGCTCATGAAAACTTGGGGGACTAAACATATCATCTTCATGAAACATAGCATCCCCAAGCTTGTGGCTTTGCATATCATTAGCATCATGGGTATTCAAAGAATTCATACTAACAACATTGCAATCATGCTCATCATGCACATATTTTATGCCAAGCATTCTATGTAATTCTTCTTCTAGTACTTGAGCATCATTTTTGTAACATCCCAAATTTCTCGAATTTGGAATGTTAATAGGATCATTCTTTTACATCATGTTTTCTATTCTTATTTTGAAATTTCTGATGATAGTATTTTGGAGTTGTTGAAACTCAAAAGTTTTTAGTTGTTATAATGCTCTTTGTATGCTTGCATTGCATAAAATATTTTTTTGTGTATGTGAGTCTTAAAAATGTTCATATGTCCAGAATAATGTTTATAGCTCATTTGATATGTTCTTGTAGTTTTCAAAAATTTCAAAATATTTTATTTGTGTGTTATTTTGCTGTTTGAGTGGCCTAGTGCATACATATGATTTTATAAAATTGCATTATGGGTGGAACTAGTGTTCCTATATTTTATATTAGTAGTATTGATTTTACTGTATGTATACATATTTTTGTTTCGATTTAATTGTGTTGTTCTTATTTTAGTTTTGTTTTTCTGCTGTTTGTTTTTAATAAAATAAAAGGGACGCAGTGCAGCGCACAGCCGCAGTGCGCCAACCGCGGCCCAGCCAGCAGTCTCCCTCGCCTCGCGCGCGCAGCCCGGCGGCAGAGCAGCGCCCGCAACAGTTCGGCAGGCGCGCGGCCCATTTCAGCGCAGCAGTAGCCCATCTAGTTTTTTTTCTTTCGGTCCTCTCTCACTCGCTGACGGACGGGGCCTACCTGTCATCTCCCTCGCTCGGACGTGTTCTTCCCGAACACTGTATCGCCCAGACCGAGCCGAATCCAAATCGATGGGTTCGATCAGTTAACGATCCCTAGGCCACGAGGGACACCCTATATTAGATCATCAACCCCTCCTCGTCCAATTTTTCTCCTGGTTGCCAACTTACGTGCCCTAGCTTGCCCGTAAGAGCCGATTGGATCTCGCCCGTGAGCGCCGCCTCTGAAGCTCTTTCATCAGTTGATTCCGTCACTGTAAGTGAATCCCGAGTCCTCCCAGTTGCCTTATTCTCTCTTCCAAAATTCACCGATCATCCTTGACTTGTTTTCCTGGCCAAAGCAGGAACGAGTTGAGCTTACGTGCAAAGTACAGCTCGCTGGAGTTCGTCGAGAGAACCACCGGGCGCAGCAGCAACAGGAGCGAGCTCCATCTTCTTCGAGGTCACCTAGTTCTTCTCCGTCGCACTCCGCACCCGTCAGTAATCCCTTTGCCGCGGGATACCGTCTGTAGCGGTCGCCCACATCACCACCGAGCCACCGTGGCCATCGTCCCCAAGTCCGGTGGCCTACCCCTGTGCTTTTCCGGTGAGCCTCTCCCTGTCCGTCCGATCTTCATCCAACCACTGCTTTTAGATCGCTTGTTTTTTTCCTCCGAACCGGTATGTACTAACTCGCGGCCGTTCGCTCTTTAGCCATTACAGCGAACACTCTTCACCGTATCACGTGCTGCCATGTGGCACATCCACAGCCGCAGCAGTTCTTCAAAGAAATCTAATTTTGGCACAATATATTTTTGACAGATTCTATGTCAAATGTTCAATTAGGTATATCTTTTAGCCTACAACTCCAAATTCATCGATTCTTTTTCCTATGTATTCGTAGAGACCAGGAGAATAATGTAGAACCAAAATTTCACATGTTTGAACAGTTCAAATTTGAATTTGTTGAAATTTGAATTCAAACTTCCGAAGGGCATATCTTTTAAACCGTAGATCCAATTTAGCTGATTGTTTTTGCATTGTGATCCTACTAGCATGTAAATAATAGAAAACTACTGATATGTTATGTTAATTATATTTTTATTTGAATTCTTTGTTGTTTACTTTATTGTGTGTATGTGAGTACGGTTTATTTATCAGTGCCTTCGTTATCGTATAGTTTGTCCGGAGTGTGAAGCGGATCAGAATTAAGCGTTAGAGTACTTCAACACCGTTCCAGGCAAGTTTGCACTTTTGATTTTGCTCATCCTATATTCTGCTATGCAAGTGTGGTTTTATGCTATGGTAAGTGGTTGGCTTGATATGTGTATCTCGTGTTGCCATGTTTTGATGTTGATTGTGTTATGTGATGGTGTGATCAACTTGCTATGGTAGACGCGGGCATGTGTCGAGTGATCCCTGAAAGTGGTGAGTGTTTATAGCCGTAGGCTCGGGATTATTAACCAGGTGAATGCGTCACTGGCAGAGCGCTCTATTGTCCCTAGAGAATGCGCCATTGACAGAGCGCACTTGAGGCGAGGTATAGTTTTCGGAACATAAATCAGGTGGATGCGTCTTTGGCAGAGCGCTCTATTGTTCCTAGAGAATGCGCCACTGACAGAGCGCACTTGAGATACTTCTGAAGTTCTTGTCATGTTTATTAGAATCTTTGGGTTATCTTGGCCAAATATATTGGGACGATTATGAGTTCATTTAGTGGAGGTAGGTGTAGACTTTCTTCTCCAATTTAACTTGATTGTTGTGTTTGTCATACTTTGCTTGTGGATGTAGGTTTGCTATATCATATTGTGTGATTTGCCAATACATTCAATGTATTGACCCTTTGTGGCTGCAACTTATCATGTTGCAGGATTTTCAGATGATCAGTGAGATACAGTAGGGTCGCGAGTCTTCACTCAACATGTTCTCCAGTGGGCATTGATGGACTCATCGTTTATTATGCTACCTTTCCGTTGTTATTATTGAATAAGCTAGCCTTGTGCTATTTAGTTTGTAATACTTTGTATATTTGGATCATACGTTATATTAAATGATGCACTTGTTATTTGATATTCATATGTACTGTGTGTGCTAGCGAGTCGATCCAGGGACTAGCACGGTAAGCACAGAGACATCGAATCTTATCAGATTCGGGTCGTTACAGATGGTATCAGAGCAGTGTGTTGACTGTAGGTCATGACCCTAGAAAATGAATTAGAAAAGCCATAGGAGTGAAACACTTACTTTACAACTGGTTGTCTACTTGTTACTTCATACTCTTGTACTCATATCTTTACTTTTCAAATATAGATGACCCATGGAATTATATTAGTGCTATTTAAAGAGTTTAGTTGGCAGACCACCATTCCTAAGTTCTGTTCGATAAACAATTTGCGGTAGTATGATGAGATCATATCCCTTGTGGATATGACCTTACCTGTAGGTTTTGCTTGTGTTGTGTGATATGTTATATATATATATATATGTTTGGTTGGTCATTGCTTTTCGTGTTGTCATAATTTCGTGGATTGTTTGTATTATGCAGTTGGGTGCTTTGATTGATCATATATGTTCTTTTGATGTGATTACTTTAGGATAGTTTTGGTGACTTGTGTGAATTGCGTGAATTTAGTGTTTGTTGTTATTTTGTTGTTGTTAGAGTCTTGTTGCTAGCATGAGCATATGGGTAGTGTTTCCCTTAGACCTATTTCTATCTATATCTCACCCCTGCTTACCCATCAGATGCCGCCGAGGCGTAACTCTAGAGGCAGTGGTTCAAGAGACAACAACAACAATGGCATACCGCCGTATATGCAGCAGTTACTTCAGGGACAGACTCAGTTGATCCAATTACTTGTTCAGAACCAGAACAACAACAACAATAATCCACCACCACCCGCAGCTGATGCCCTTACTCGTTTCTTGAAGTTGAATCCTCAGAGGTTTTCTAGTACCCCTGAACCTATTGTGGCTGATGATTGGCTCCGCTCAGTTAATAGGAATTTGGAGACAGTTGGTTGCACTGATGAAGAGAGAGTGAGGTTTGCCTCGCATTTGTTAGAAGGACCAGCTGCAGCATGGTGGGACAATTACTTGGTCACTTATCCTATTGCTAGTATCACTTGGGTACAATTTCAGGCAGGTTTTCGCGCCGCACATGTGTCTGCTGGTGCCATGAGTCTGAAGAAGAAGGAATTCCGCAGCTTGCGTCAGGCAGGTCGCACTGTGAATGCATATGTGGAGGAATTCAATAATCTTGCACGCTATGCCCCTAATGATGTTAATACAGATGCATCTAGACAGGAGAAGTTTCTTGAAGGACTGGATGATGAGTTGAGTATTCAGTTGACAGTGGCAACATTCGACAACTGTCAGGAGCTTATTGATAAGGCTATTGTACTTGAAGGAAAGTTTCAACAGGTGGAGAACCGCAAGAGGAAGGCAAGGGACACAGAGTTCAACTCTGGATGACCACGGAAGTACCATAATTCATCAACAACTTATGAGTACTATGATTCTGAAGTGGACACTTATAATGGTCATAACCATGATGGGCATAATCATCACAACAACAATGGACACAACCACAATGGACAGAGGAATGGCAACAACGACCACGACCATTCGACGCCCCCAAAGAAGGACCTTAGCCAGTTACTTTGCTACAGATGCAGGAACCCAGGACACTATTCAACAAACTGTCCCGAGCTAAAGAGTATGAATCATGACAATGGAAGTTCTGAAGAGAAGGAAAACGATCACTTCGAGAGTGGACATGTGAATCACACGAGGGTAGGAAGACCAGATAATGCATCAGTCTTTGGTAAGATTCTTAATCAAGATGAAGTGTGGTGACCGTTCTTTCGATATTGATGCATCATATTTAGTCATGTCAAGGGAGATTTGAAAATATGCAAGGAGTCATCCCCGATATTTTGGAATATGGATTATGTCAAGTTCCCATCTTTAACCCTGCTAGCCAACTCGAATCTCGAGGACAAGATTCATTCTAAGGGGGGTAGATTTGTAACATCCCAAATTTCTCGAATTTGGAATGTTAATAGGATCATTCTTTTACATCATGTTTTCTATTCTTATTTTGAAATTTCTGAATATTGATAGTATTTTGGAGTTGTTGAAACTCAAAAGTTTTTAGTTGTTATAATGCTCTTTGTATGCTTGCATTGCATAAAATATTTTTTTGTGTATGTGAGTCTTAAAAATGTTCATATGTCCAGAATAATGTTTATAGCTCATTTGATATGTTCTTGTAGTTTTCAAAAATTTCAAAATATTTTATTTGTGTGTTATTTTGCTGTTTGAGTGGCCTAGTGCATACATATGATTTTATAAAATTGCATTATAGGTGGAACTAGTGTTCCTATATTTTATATTAGTAGTATTGATTTTACTGTATGTATACATATTTTTGTTTAGATTTAATTGTGTTGTTCTTATTTTAGATTTGTTTTTCTGCTGTTTGTTTTTAATAAAAAAAAGGGACGTAGTGCAGCGCACAGCCGCAGTGCGCCAACCGCGGCCCAGCCAGCAGTCTCCCTCGCCTCGCGCGCGCAGCCCGGCGGCAGAGCAGCGCCCGCAACAGTTCGGCAGGCGCGCGGCCCATTTCAGCGCAGCAGTAGCCCATCCAGTTTTTTTCTTTCGGTCCTCTCTCACTCGCTGACGGACGGGGCCTACCTGTCATCTCCCTCGCTCGGACGTGTTCTTCCCGAACACTGTATCGCCCAGACCGAGCCGAATCCAAATCGATGGGTTCGATCAGTTAACGATCCCTAGGCCACGAGGGACACCCTATATTAGATCATCAACGCCTCCTCGTCCAATTTTTCTCCTGTTTGCCAACTTACGTGCCCTAGCTTGCCCGTAAGAGCCGATTGGATCTCGCCCGTGAGCGCCGCCTCTGAAGCTCTTTCATCAGTTGATTCCGTCACTGTAAGTGAATCCCGAGTTCTCCCGGTTGCCTTATTCTCTCTTCCAAAATTCACCGATCATCCTTGACTTGTTTTCCTGGCAAAAGCAGGAACGAGTTGAGCTTACGTGCAAAGTACAGCTCGCTGGAGTTCGTCGAGAGAACCACCGGGCGCAGCAGCAACAGGAGCGAGCTCCATCTTCTTCGAGGTCACCTAGTTATTCTCCGTCGCACTCCGCACCCGTCAGTAATCCCTTCGCCGCGGGATACCGTCTGTAGCGGTCGCCCACATCACCACCGAGCCACCGTGGCCATCGTCCCCAAGTCCGGTGGCCTACCCCTGTGCTTTTCCGGTGAGCCTCTCTCTGTCCGTCCGATCTTCATCCAACCACTGCTTTTAGATCGCTTGTTTTTTTTTCCTCCGAACCGGTATGTACTAACTCGCGGCCGTTCGCTCTTTAGCCATTACAGCGAACACTCTTCACCGTATCACGTGCTGCCACGTGGCACATCCACAGCCGCAGCAGTTCTTCAAAGAAATCTAATTTTGGCACAATATATTTTTGACAGATTCTATGTCAAATGTTCAATTAGGTATATCTTTTAGCCTACAACTCCAAATTCATCGATTCTTTTTCCTGTGTATTCTTAGAGACCAGGAGAATAATGTAGAACCAAAATTTCACATGTTTGAACAGTTCAAATTTGAATTTGTTGAAATTTGAATTCAAACTTCCGAAGGGCATATCTTTTAAACCGTAGATCCAATTTAGCTGATTGTTTTTGCATTGTGATCCTACTAGCATGTAAATAATAGAAAACTACTGATATGTTATGTTAATTATATTTTTATTTGAATTCTTTGTTGTTTACTTTATTGTGTGTATGTGAGTACGGTTTATTTATCAGTGCCTTCGTTATCGTATAGTTTGTCCGGAGTGTGAAGCGGATCAGAATTAAGCGTTAGAGTACTTCAACACCGTTCCAGGCAAGTTTGCACTTTTGATTTTGCTCATCCTATATTCTGCTATGCAAGTGTGGTTTTATGCTATGGTAAGTGGTTGGCTTGATATGTGTATCTCGTGTTGCCATGTTTTGATGTTGATTGTGTTATGTGATGATGTGATCAACTTGCTATGGTAGACGCGGGCATGTGTCGAGTGATCCCTGAAAGTGGTGAGTGTTTATAGCCGTAGGCTCGGGATTATTAACCAGGTGAATGCGTCACTGGCAGAGCGCTCTATTGTCCCTAGAGAATGCGCCATTGACAGAGCGCACTTGAGGCGAGGTATAGTTTTCGGAACATAAATCAGGTGGATGCGTCTTTGGCAGAGCGCTCTATTGTTCCTAGAGAATGCGCCACTGACAGAGCGCACTTGAGATACTTCTGAAGTTCTTGTCATGTTTATTAGAATCTTTGGGTTATCTTGGCCGAATATATTGGGACGATTATGAGTTCATTTAGTGGAGGTAGGTGAAGACTTTCTTCTCCAATTTAACTTGATTGTTGTGTTTGTCATACTTTGCTTGTGGATGTAGGTTTGCTATATCATATTGTGTGATTTGCCAATACATTCAATGTATTGACCCTTTGTGGCTGCAACTTATCATGTTGCAGGATTTTCAGATGATCAGTGAGATACAGTAGGGTCGCGAGTCTTCACTCAACATGTTCTCCAGTGGGCATTGATGGACTCATCGTTTATTATGCTACCTTTCCGTTGTTATTATTGAATAAGCTAGCCTTGTGCTATTTAGTTTGTAATACTTTGTATATTTGGATCATACGTTATATTAAATGATGCACTTGTTATTTGATATTCATATGTACTGTGTGTGCTAGCGAGTCGATCCAGGGACTAGCACGGTAAGCACAGAGACATCGAATCTTATCAGATTCGGGTCGTTACAATTTTCCTTCCCATCATTTTCACGAAACATATTAAAAAGATGAAGCATATGAGGTAACCTTAATTCCATTTTTTGGTTTTCTTTTATAGACCAAACTAGTGATAAAAAAGAAACTAAAAGATTCGATTGCAAGATCTAAAAGATATACCTTCAAGCACTCACCTCCCTGGCAACGGCGCCAGAAAAGAGCTTGATGTATACTACGCAACCTTCTTGTAGACGTTGTTGGGCCTCCAAGTGCAGAGGTTTGTAGGACAGTGGAAAATTTCCCTCAAGTGGATGACCTAAGGTTTATCAGTCCGTGGGAGGCGTAGGATGAAGATGGTCTCTCTCAAACAACCCTGCAACCAAATAATAAAGAATCTCTTGTGTCCCCAACACACCCAATACAATGGTAAATTGTATAGGTGCACTAGTTTGGCGAAGAGATGGTGATACAAGTGCAATATGGATGGTAGATATAGGTTTTTGTAATAAGAAAATATAAAAACAGCAAGGTAGCAAGTGGTAAAAGTGCGCATAAACGATGTTGCAATGGTAGGAAACAAGGCCTAGGGTTCATACTTTCACTAGTGCAAGTTCTCTCAACAATAATAGCATAACTGGATCATATAACTATCCCTCAACATGCAACAAATAGTCACTCCAAAGTCACTAATAGTGGAGAACAAACGAAGAGGTTATGGTAGGGTTCGAAACCACCTCAAAGTTATTCTTTCTGATCGATCTATTCAGGAGTCCGTAGTAAAATAACACGAAGCTATTCTTTCTGTTCGATCTATCATAGAGTTCGTACTAGAATAACACCTTAAGATACAAATCAACCAAAACCCTAATGTCGCCTAGATACTCCATTGTCACATCAAGTATCCGTGGGCATGATTATACGATATGCATCACACAATCTCAGATTCATCTATTCAACCAACACAAAGAACTTCAAAGAGTGCCCCAAAGTTTATATGGGAGAGTCAAGACGAAAACGTGTGCCAACCCCTATGCATAGATTCCCAAGGTCACGGAACCCGCAAGTTGATCACCAAAACATACATCAAGTAGATCACGTGATATCCCATTGTCACCACAGATAAGCACATGCAAGACATACATCAAGTGTTCTCAAATCCTTAAAGACTCAATCCGATAAGATAACTTCAAAGGGAAAACTCAATTCATCACAAGAGAGTAGAGGGGGAGAAACATCATACGATCCAACAATAATAGCAAAGCTCGCGATACATCAAGATCGTTCCATCTCAAGAACACGAGAGAGAGAGAGAGAGAGAGAGAGAGAGAGAGAGAGAGAGAGAGAGATCAAACACATAGATACTGGTACATACCCTTAGCCCCGAGGGTGGACTACTGCTACCTCGTGGGCTTGCGTTGTATTCCCTCGAAGAGGAGAGGGAGATGCAGCACAGTAGCTAAGTATTTCCCTCAGTTTTTGAGAACCAAGGTATCAATCCAGTAGGAGACCACGCGTGAGTCCCTCACACCTGTACAAACAAATAAGAACTTCACAGCCAACGCGATAAGGGGTTGTCAATCCCTTTACGGTCATTTACGAGAGTGAGATCTGATAGAGATGATAGTTTATATTTTTGGTATTTGTGGTTTAATAAAGCAACAAATAAAAGCGGTAAAAGTAAAGTAGATGTAGATTGATATGTTGAGAATAGATCCGGGGGCCATAGTTTTCTCTAGTGGCTTCTCTCATGATAGCGATATTCTACGGCGGGTAAACAAATTACTGTCGAGCAATTGATAGAAAAGCGAATAATTGTGAGACTATCTAGGCATGATCATTGTATATAGGCATCACGTTCGAGACAAGTAGACCGACTCCTGCCTGCATCTACTACTATTACTCCACACATCGACCGCTATCCAGCATGCATCTAGTGTATTGAGTTCATACGAAAAGAGTAATGCCTTAAGCAAGATGACATAATGTAGAGGGATAAACTCAAGCAATATGATGTAAACCCCATCTTTTTATCCTCAATGGCAACAATACAATACGTGCCTTGCTGCCCCTACTCTCACTAGGAAAGGACACCGCAAGATTGAACCCAAAGCCAAGCACTTCTCCCATTGCAAGAACTATAGATCTAGTAGGCCAAACCAAACCAATAATTCGAAGAGACTTGCAAGGATATTATGAGCACACATAAAAAGTTCAGAGAAGAACCAAATATCTTTCGTAGATAACCTTGATCATAAACTCACAATTCATCGGATCTCGACAAACACACCGCAAAAAGATATTACATCGAATAGATCTCCTCGAAGACCGAGGAGAACTTTGTATTGAGATCCAGAGAGAGAGAGAGAAGAAGCCATCTAGATACTAGCTATGGACCCGAAGGTCTGTGGTAAAATACTCACAACTCATGATGAGGGCGATGATGATGATGATGGTGAAGGCCTCCGTGATGGATCCCCCTCCGGTGGAGCTCTGGAACAGGCTCCAAGATGGGATCTCCACGGGAACAGAAGCTACGGCGGTGGAATTAGGGTTTTCTCTCTACGTCTGGAGTTTCAGGGGTACATGGATATATATAGGAAAAAGGAGGGCACCGGGGGCCACACGAGGCAGCCTCGAGGCAGGGGGCGCGCCCCCCACCCTCGAGGGCAGCCCCTCTGTCCCCTGACTTGGTCCTGAAGTTTCCTATGCGTTATTTTCTCCAAAAATATCTCTCGCGAAGGTTTCATTCCGTTTGGACTCCGTTTGATATTCTTTTTCTGCAAAACCCTGAAATAGGCAAAAAAACAGCAATCTGGATTGGGCCTTTGGGTTAGTAGGTTAGTCCCAAAAATGATATAAAAGTGAATGATAAAGCCCACTAAACATCCAAGACTTCATAAATAATAGCATGGAACTATAAAAAATTATAGATACGTTGGAGACGTATCAAGCATCCCCAAGCTTAATTCCTGCTCGTCCTCGAGTAGGTAAATGATAAAGAAAGAATTTTTGATGTGGAATGCTAACCAATATAGTTTTTCAATGTAATTCTCTTAATTGTGGCATGAATGTTCAAATCTGAAAGATTCAGGATAAAAGTCTATATTGACATAAGAAATAACAATACTTCAAGCAATACTAACAAAGCAATCATGTCTTCTCAAAATACTATCGCTAAAGAAAGTTATCCCTACAAAATCATATAGTCTGGCTATGCTCCCTCTTCATCACACAAAATATTCATATCATGCACAACCCCGATTTCAGCCAAGCATTTACTTTCATATCTATCTTTTCAAACATTTCAACTTTCACGCAATACATGAGCGTGAGCCATGGATATAGCACTATGGTTGGAATAGAGGTGGTTGTGGAGAAGACAAAAAGGAGGGAGATAGTATCACATCGACTAGGCGTATCAACGGGCTATGGAGATTCCCATCAATAGATATCAATGTGAGTGAGTAGGGATTGCCATGCAACAGATGCACTAGAGCTAAATATGAATGAAAGCTCAACAAAAGAAACTAGTGGGTGTGCATCCAACTTGCTTGCTCACGAAGACCTAGGGCATTTGAGGAAGCCCATCGTTGGAATATACAAGCCAAGTTCTATAACGAAAATTCCCACTAGTATATGAAAGTGACTAAGCATGAGACTCTCTACAATGAAAACATGGTGCTACTTTGAAGCACAAGTGTGGAAAAAGATAGTAGCAATTGTCCCTTTTTCTTTCTTTTCTTTTTTTTTCTTTTTTTTCTTTTTTTTTTCTTCTTTTTTTTGGGACTTTTTTTTTCTTTGGCCTTTTTTTGTGAGGGGCTTTATAGATTCAGCCTTTCCTCCCATGGGACAATGCTCTAATAATGATGATCATCACACTTTCATTACAACACGAAATTACAACTCGATACTACAACAACAAAGTATGACTCTATATGAATGCCTCCGGCGGTGTATCGTTATGTGCAATGAAACAAGAGTGACATGTATGAAAATATTATGCATGGTGGCTTTGCCACAAATACGATGTCAACTACATGATCATGCATGGCAATGTGATAATATGATGCGTGTCATATGAACGGAACGGTGGAAAGTTGCATGGCAATATATCTCGGAATGGCTATGGAAATGCCATGATAGGTAGGTATGGTGGCTGTTTTGAGGAACAATATGGTGGCTATTTTGAGGAAGGATATATAGTGGGTTTATGGTACCGGCAAAAGATGCGTGGTACAAGAGAGGCTAGCAATGGTGGAAGGGTGAGAGTGCGTATAATCCATGGACTCAACATTAGTCATAAGAACACATATAATTATTGCAAAAATCTACGAGTCATCAAAACAAAGCAATCAACGCATGCTCCTAGGGGGGAGGTTGGTAGGAGTTAACCATCGTGCGCCCCCGACCTCCACACAAATGTTGGCACTTTACAAATACCTCATGTTCTAACTTCGTCACATAGTGGTTCACCATACGTGCATGATACGGAAATCACTAAACTTAACACAAGTATTTCTCAATTTAATACTACCTCCACTAGCATGACTCTAATATCACTATCCTCATGTCTCAAAACAATTATCAAGCATCCAACATCTCTTTCTATTCAATGCACTTGGTGTGAGTTTTTTTACTACATTGACATTGGATGTCTATCATGTGAAGACTAGTTTCTTTAGCCTAAACACATTACCATGTTGTTTTAATAGACTCTCAAGTAGATATAAGTGAAGCATGAGAGTTCAACAATTTCTACAAAATATTACCACCACCGTGCTCTAAAAGATATAAGTGAAGCGCTAGAGCAAAAACTATTCAACTCAAAAGATATAAGTGAAGCACATAGAGTGTTCTAATAATTTCTAGGCCATATTTAACTCTCTCAAATAGGTGTGTCCAGCAAGGATGATTGTGGCAAACTAACAAGCAAAGACTCAAATTTTACAAGACGCTCCAAGCAAAACACATATCATGCTGCGAATAAAAATGTAGCTCCAAGTATAGTTACCGATGGATGAAGACGAAAGAGGGGATGCCTTCCCGGGGCATCCCCAAGCTTAGGCTTTTGATTATCTTGAATTTACTTGGGTTGCCATGGGCATCCCCAAGCTTAGGCCTTTGTTACTCCTGGTTCCATAGTCCATCAAAACAATACTCAAAACTTGAAAACTTCACAACACAAAACTTAGACAAAAATTCTCGTGAGCTCCGTTAGTATGAGAAAGCAAACCACTACTCAAAGGTACATCAATGAATTCATTCTTTGTTTATATTGGTGTTAAACATACTGTACTCCAACTTCTCTATGGTTCATATCCTCCAATATTACTCATAGATGCATCGGAATAAGCAAACAACACACGAAACACAGAATCTGTCATAGACAGAACAGTCTGTAGTAATCTGCAGGGTTCGCCTACTTCTAGAACTCCAAAAAAATTCAAACTAAACTGGTAAATTTGCGCAATTTGTCTAGAAATCAGCAGAAAAAAGAATCAACTAAAAAGCACGCTCCAGTAAAATCCCACGACTACTTTAGCAAGCTCTAATGATTCTGTTTTTCACAGCAAGATCATATAAACATCACACAAGTCTTCCCAAAGGTTCTACTTGGCACAAACACTAAACGAAACATGAAACCACGTCTAATCAGAGGCTAGATGCAATATTTATTCCCTAACAGAAACAAAAACAAAAAACATAAAATTGGGTTGTCTCCCAACAAGCGCTATTGTTTTACGCCCCCAGCTAGGCACGATACAAGATAGATCTAGGTATTGTCATCTTTGGAAGGCAATTCATAAGTGGCTCTCATGATAGATTCATATGGTAATTTGATTTTCTTTCCAGGAAAGTGTTCCATGCCTTTCCTTAATGAAAATTGGAATCTAATATTTCCTTCCTTCATATCAATAATTACACCAATCGTTCTAAGGAAAGGTTTACCAAGAATAATAGGACATGAAGGATTGCAATCTATATCAAGAACAATGAAATCTACGGGCACATAATTCCTATTGGTAACAATAAGAACATCATTAATTATTCCCATAGGTTTCTTAATAGTGGAATCCGCAAGATGCAAATTTGAAGAACAACCATCAAGCTCATGGAACCCTAGCAAATCACACAAAGTTTTTGGGATAGTGGAGACACTAGCACCCAAATCACACAAAGCATAGCATGCATGATCTTTTATTTTTATTTTGATAGTAGGTTCCCACTCATTATAAAGCTTTCTAGGTATAGAAACTTCCAACTCAAGTTTTTCTTCATAAGATTGCATCAAAGCATCAACTATATGTTTAGTGAAAGCTTTATTTTGACTATAAGCATGCGGAGAATTTAGCACAGATTGCAACAAGGAAATACAATCAATCAAAGAGCAATTATCATAATTGAATCCCTTGAAATCCAAGGTAGTGTGTTCATCACTATGCAAAGTTTTAACCTCTTCGTTCCCACTTTTAGCAATTTTAGCATCAAGATCTAAAAGCTCCGAATCATTGGGACACCTTAAAGCAGAATCGTCCCCAATCCTATTCCCATCAAGATTAATACTAGAAAACAAGGATCTAATAGGAGACACATCAATAACTTTCAGGTTTTCATCTTTATTTTAATGATAACTAGAAGAACACGATTTAATATAATCTTCTCTTTTAGCACGCATTCTAGCGGTTCTTTCTTTGCATTCATCAATGGAAATTCTCATGGCTTTGAGAGACTCATTGATATCATGCTTAGGTGGGATAGATCTAAGTTTCAAAGAATCAACATCAAGAGTAATCCTATCCACACTTCTAGCCAATTCATCAACCTTAAGAAATTTCTCTTCAAGCAAAGCATTGAAATTCTTTTGCGAGACCATAAACTCTTTAACACTAGTTTCAAATTCAGAAGGCATCTTTCCATAAGAGTTGTTGTAGGAATTACCATAATTATTAGAGGAATTACTAGGAAAAGGCCTAGGATTAAAATTACCTCTATAAGCATTGTTACCAAAATTATTCCTACCAACAAAATTCACATCCGAAGATTCATTGTTATTCTCAATCAAAGTGGACAAAGGCATATCATTAGGATCGGAAGAAGCACTCTTAGCAGCAAACAATTTCATAAGTTCGTCCATCTTTCCACTTAAAACACTAATTTCTTCGATGGCATGCACCTTTTTACTAGTAGATCTTTCGGTGTGCCATTGAGAATAATTAACCATAGTATTATCTAGGAGTTTGGTAGCTTCTCCTAAGGTGGTTTCCATGAAAGTGCCTCCGGCGGCCGAATCTAAAATATTTCTAGAAGCAAAATTCAAGCCAGCATAAAAGTTCTGAATAATCATCCATAGATTCAAACCATGTGTAGGGCAATTATGTATCATCAATTTCATTCTCTCCCAAGCTTGTGCAACATGCTCATGATCTAGTTGCTTAAAATTCATAATATCGTTTCTAAGAGAGATGATCTTAGCAGGATGGAAATACTTAGAGATAAAAGCATCTTTGCACTTATTCCATGAATCAATACTATTTCTAGGCAAAGAGGAGAACCAAGTTTTAGTATGATCTCTAAGTGAAAACGGAAATAACTTCGATTTAACAATATCGTTATCCGTATCCCTTTTCTTTTGCATATCACACAAATCAACAAAGTTGTTTAGATGGGTAGCGGCATCTTCACTAGGAAGGCCGGAAAATTGATCTTTCATGACAAGATTCAATAAAGCAACATTGATCTCACAAGATTCAACATCAGTAATAGGAGCAATAGGAGTGTTGATAAAGTCATTATTGCTGGTATTGGAGAAATCACACAATTTGGTATTGTTCTGAGCCATAGTGACAAGCAAGCAATCTAACACACAAGCAAACAAGAGGCAAGCGAACGATAAACACATGGCAGAAGAAAGGCAAATAAAACGGCAAGGGTGAAGTGGGGGAGAGGAAAACGAGAGGCAAAAATGTAATGCGAAGGATAAGGGTTTGTGATAGGTACTTGGTATATGACTTTTGCGTAAGCCTCCCCGGCAACGGCGCCAGAAATTCTTCTTGCTACCTCTTGAGCTTGCGTTGTATTCCCTCGAAGAGGAAAGGGAGATGCAGCACAGTAGCGTAAGTATTTCCCTCGGTTTTTGAGAACCAAGGTATCAATCCAGTAGGAGACCACGCGCGAGTCCCTCACACCTCCACAAACAAGTAAGAACTTCGCAGCCAACGCGATAAGGGGTTGTCAATCCCTTTACGGTCACTTACGAGAGTGAGATCTGATAGAGATGATAGTTTATATTTTTGGTATTTTTGATTTAAATTAACAGCAAATAAAAGCGGTAAAAGTAAAGTAGATGTAGATTGATATGTTGAGAATAGATCCGGGGGCCATAGTTTTCTCTAGTGGCTTCTCTCATGATAGCGATATTCTACGGCGGGTAAACAAATTACTGTCGAGCAATTGATAGAAAAGCGAATAATTGTGAGACTATCTAGGCATGATCATTGTATATAGGCATCACGTTCGAGACAAGTAGACCGACTCCTGCCTGCATCTACTACTATTACTCCACACATCGACCGCTATCCAGCATGCATCTAGTGTATTGAGTTCATACGAAAAGAGTAATGCCTTAAGCAAGATGACATAATGTAGAGGGATAAACTCAAGCAATATGATGTAAACCCCATCTTTTTATCCTCAATGGCAACAATACAATACGTGCCTTGCTGCCCCTACTCTCACTAGGAAAGGACACCGCAAGATTGAACCCAAAGCCAAGCACTTCTCCCATTGCAAGAACTATAGATCTAGTAGGCCAAACCAAACCAATAATTCGAAGAGACTTGCAAGGATATTATGAGCACACATAAAAAGTTCAGAGAAGAACCAAATATCTTTCGTAGATAACCTTGATCATAAACTCACAATTCATCGGATCTCGACAAACACACCGCAAAAAGATATTACATCGAATAGATCTCCTCGAAGACCGAGGAGAACTTTGTATTGAGATCCAGAGAGAGAGAGAGAAGAAGCCATCTAGATACTAGCTATGGACCCGAAGGTCTGTGGTAAACTACTCACAACTCATGATGAGGGCGATGATGATGATGATGGTGAAGGCCTCCGTGATGGATCCCCCTCCGGTGGAGCTCTGGAACAGGCTCCAAGATGGGATCTCCACGGGAACAGAAGCTACGGCGGTGGAATTAGGGTTTTCTCTCTGCGTCTGGAGTTTCCGGGGTACATGGATATATATAGGGAAAAGGAGGGCACCGGGGGCCACACGAGGCAGCCTCGAGGCAGGGGGCGCGCCCCCACCCTCGAGGGCAGCCCCTCTGTCCCCTGATTTGGTCCTGAAGTTTCCTATGCGTGATTTTCTCCAAAAATATCTCTCGCGAAGGTTTCATTCCGTTTGGAATCCGTTTGATATTCTTTTTCTACAAAACCCTGAAATAGGCAAAAAAACAACAATCTGGATTGGGCCTTTGGGTTAGTAGGTTAGTCCCAAAAATGATATAAAAGTGAATGATAAAGCCCATTAAACATCCAAGACTTCATAAATAATAGCATGGAACAATAAAAAATTATAAATACGTTGGAGACGTATCAACTACTCCCTCCTCGTCATGGAGAGCGCCGGGATGATGAAGATTGCCACCGGAGAGGGATTCCCCCCTCCGGCAGGGTGCCAGAACGGGTCTAGATTGGTTTTCGGTGGCAACAGAGGATTTTGGCGGCGGAACTCCCGATCTAGGTTATTTTCCGGAGGTTTCTTTATTTATAGGATTTTTGGCGTAGGGCACAAGTCAGGGGGGTCTCCGGGCTGTCCACGAGATAGGGGGGCGTGCCCAGGGGGGTGGGCGTGCCCCCCACCCTCGTGGGCAGCCCGAGACTCTTTTGGCCCAACTCTTTTACTCTGGGGGCTTCTTTTGGTCCATAAAAAATCATCAAAAATTGGCACGTCAATTGGACTCCGTTTGGTATTCCTTTTCTGTAAAACTCAAAAACAAGGAAAAAACAGAAACTGGCACTGGGCTCTAGGTTAATAGGTTAGTCCCAAAAATCATATAAAAGTGTATGTAAAAGCCCATAAAACATCCTAGAAGGATAATATAATAGCATGGAATAAAAAAAAATTATAGACATGTTGGAGACGTATCAAGTGCTAAGCTAACGGATGGGTCTTGTCCATCAGATCATTCTCCTGATGATGTGAGCTCATTTATCAAATGACAACACATGTCTATGGTTAGGAAACTCAACCATCTTTGATTAACGAGCTAGTCAAGTAGAGGCATACTAGGGACACTCTGTTATGTCTATGTATTCACACATGTATCAAGTTTCCTGTTAATACAATTCCAACATGAATAAAAGAAATTTATCATGATATATAAGGAAATATTAATAACAACTTTATTATTGCCTCTAGGGCATATTTCCTTCAGTCTCTATGACGGCCCCGATTTGACCGTACACTAATCATGCACGCAATTATGTACGACCAAGATTAGGGACTCACTGGAAGATATCACAACACAACTCTAGACACCAATTAAAATAATACACGCTTTATATTACAAGCTAGGGGCCTCAAGGGCTCGAATACACAAGAGTCAGCGGAAGCAATAATATCTGAGTATAGACATAAGTTAAACAAGATTGCCTTAAGAAGGCTGGCACAAATGTAGCAACGATCGAAAAGGCAAGGCCTCCTGCCTGGGAGCCTCCTATCTACTCCTGGTCGTCGGCGGTTGTCACGTAGTAGTAGGCACCCACGGGGTAGTAGCAGTCAACAAAGGTGGCATCTGGCTCCTGGACTGCACCATCTGATTGCATCAACCAGAAAGAAGAAAGAAGGGGGAAAAAGGGAGCAAAGCAACCATGGGTACTCATCCAAAGTACTCGCAAGCAAGGATCTACACTACATATGCATCGGTATCAAGAAAAGGGTAGTATTTGTGGACTAAGCTGCAGAATGCCAGAATAAGAGGGGGAGAAGCTAGACCTATCGAAGACAATCATCTTCTGGAAACCACCAATCTTGCAGCAGTAGAAAAGAGTACATAATAACATATTATAGTTATCAAGTGTGTTGTAGCATTAACGCCCAGAGACCCTTCCTTGACTCCCTGTGAGGAAGCAATCCCGGAGCCACATATCCATTAATGTCTCAGCATCCAGTTCTAGTTGTATCGATCGGGATACCACTCCAAGTGTCCGTTACCGTAGGACAGGCTATCGATAGATGTTTTCTTCCCTGCAGGGGTGCACCAACTCACCCACCACACTCACTTAACTCCGACCGGACACACCATCAGGTCATGCCCAGCCTTGGCCAAACAATACGCCACAACTCGACCTAGGCTTAATAGAGAGGTCAGCATGCCGGACTAAACCTATGCCCCCAGGGGTCATGGGCCATCACCCCGGGAACTCCTGCATGTTGCGTACGTGGCCGGTGAGCAGACTTGGGCTACCTCCTTAAAAAGGCGGGTGCTTATGCAGTCCAACCCGGCGCGCGCCGCTCAGTCGCATGACGTCAATTAAGCTTCAACTAATGCATACGACGTAGAACGCCCATACTATGCCCACGTGATGGTTAGTGCTATCAGGCTAGAGGCCCCTCAGATCAAATATCCAAACCGTTTAGTATCTTGGGAATGCGGTAACGAGTAGAGACTCACGATCATGTGACCCCGTCGCCCCGTCTCGAGGACTTGCGGCAAAGGCTAAGAGTGCCCGGCCACGCCTCGGATTCAACTCCTGGGTAACCTCCAGGTCAACCCGTCTCCACATCACTCGCGGGTACCCCTCAGGGTCGACCCGCCTTTCCATGTAATAGTTGTAAAGTCATAGTAACCATAGTAACTATGTGTCTAACACCAAGGGGGAACCCTGAGGAATCACCCTCTATGGAATTCCACCTGATGTTATCGTCGAGGTGAATGAAGGAGGAATCACCCTCAAGGTCCACTCTTGATGAGTTGCATGACAATGTCATTATCGGGAGTGGAGAAGGAGGAATCACCCTCGATGACCATAACCGATGAACTAACCTACAAGGTTAACATCAGAAGTGCTAATGAGGTCTCACCCAAGGCACTCGATAGTAACCCAGTAGTGTCGAGCAACTAAGGGGAAAGTGATGTGCGGTGCCGGGGCCTGGTCTTCGATCCTATTGATCGGGTTTTCTGATAATCTAGCGGGGCAGTCGGGACAAAGTGGGGGTCTCTAATGGATCTATAACCAACATATACTAAGCAGTTACAATAAGTAGGTAAGGTATGAAAGTAGGTAACAACAACAGGCTATGCATCAGAATGGGATCATACAAAAACAGTATCAGTTCTAATGCAAGCATAAGAGAGAAGGGAATGGGCGATATCGGAATGATCAAAGTGGGTTGGCTTGCCTGGAAGCTCTGCCGAAAAGGAAGAAGTGTCGTTGTCGATGTAGTTGAACACAGTGGCATCGGCAACATCTCGGGGTCTACCAAAAAGGAAGTAATGGAGGGGGAACTCAATAAATAACAGAGCAATCAAAAGCATAACACAGCAATACCCGGTTCTAGGGGTGGCCTAACGCGATGCTACACGTTACAGACGGAGCGGGAAAATATATGTGGATATTTCCCCGGCTTTGGGCAGTTACCGGGCAAACGATCTGGAGTGAAAGGTTCCATATTTACAGTGCTAGACATATGACAGGTATGTGAATAGCGTATTCGGGTTCATCTCATTTTCTAGATCATTTTTCATATATAAATTATTTTCATCGGAGTTACGGTTTATTTTCAATGAATTTCCAAAGTTTATTAAATTTTCTGAGATTTCTGCATTTACTTAATCGAATTGACCAAGTCAATTTGACTGGTCAAAAGGGGAGATGGTGGCCCACATGTCATAGTCTATACCTAAACAAATAACTAAAACTAGCTTAAATAAATGTGGGTCCACATGTAATAGACTTAGACTAATTAATTAACCAAATAATCTAAACCAAATTAGTTTAGACCTAATTAAACTAGGCCGGCCAGAAACGGCTGTGGCACAGCCAGCCACATATCCACACCCACAGCGCACACACACAATGCTAGGGGCTAATTTTGTTCCCTTTTAACAGAAGATGGCATTTTGTGATTTTTATAGGATTTAACCCATGCACCAAATGGATTTGTTCCAGTGGTATAAAATGTAGTTTGTCAAGTATACTACCTACTCATATTATTTTACTCGTCTTAACAGTTGTTTAACCGCTGATTAGGGGCTGCTTAGGGGATTAGTCAACATAGAAATTGAAAAGCTAACTAGTAGCAACTACAATAGCTAGTAGCAGTAGTAGATTCAGCATAGCAGCAGCGGCATTCATACCAGCTGGGCGCGGGGCGCGCCGCGCGGCAGCGAGCACGCAGCAGTAAACTGCAGCAGCTAACATGCAGCGGCAAGGTAGCAGTTAGAAGTGAGCAGTAGGCGGCTGCAACGGCAAGCGATGGGAGCAGTAGGTAGCAGCGGCAGCTACTGTAGCTAAGAGCAGCAGCAACAAAGAGCAGCCATAGCGGCCGTAGCACAGCAGAGTAGTAGTAGGAGTTGCAGCGGTGGCGGCTTCCAGAAGGAGCAGCAGCGACGAAGGTAGGCGCGGCCAGGCCGCGACGGGACACACGCGCTGGGGCGCGCCCTGGGCGTAACGGAGTGCGAGTCTGTGGTGCAGGTTGGCCGCGGTGAGCGTGGTCTTCGGGCGCGACCACGGCGAGCTTCGACCATGGCGGAACTACGGCGAAGCGGAGGGGAAACAAGGGGAATGGGAGTGGCGCTCACAGAAGGAGTCGTAGGACGCGTCAGGCGTGGCGGAGGAGCTCCGGTGAGGCAGATCGGGCGCGGGGCGCTCGATCCCGTCGGTGTAGTGTGGTCCTCGTGGTTCCATGGTACGGATGAGACATAGACGAGGATGACGGAGCTCCTGGACATCTTGGCGCTGCGAGAGGAGGTCGGTGGCCGCGGGATCGACGAAGGCGAGGCGACGACTGTACTCAGTGAAGAACAAAATGACGATAAAAATGAGAGCGAGGGGAATAGGGGATGGATAGGGTTTGCAGGGGGGTCGCAGCGGCGCCTTGTAGGGCTAGGAGGGGGCACAGATGCTCGACGTGTGGCACCGGCCATGGAAATGGCGCCACGGCCTCTGCCCGCTCCTGTAGCTAGGTAGGGGACGAGTGGGAGTGGGGGTGTGGGCTGGGCCTATACTGTGGCCATTAGGGCCCAGTGCAGTGGTAGCAATTTCTCTTCTTCTTTCCTTTTCTTTTACTTTTCTGCTTTTTTTTTTATTTAAAGTGTTTTCTATTTTATTTTGTAGCAAAATAGTTTTATAAAAGAAAGAAACTTGCACCTAAATTAGTATTGTAATTTAGGCCACTGCCACAATTAGTTTTAGCATTTAAATAAAATACTTTGCAACATTTATTATTTAAAAACACTTAAATAATTGTTTTAGCCACCGTTTTAATTAGTTTAGGGCATTTAAATACTTCATAAAAATGTTGGTTCACCACCATAATTGGTTATGGATTAGTTTCCACCTGATGAACATTTTAGTTTTCATGTTTGAGAATTTACTTATTTCACTTATGATTTGAATTGAATTGGTTTGAAACAACGTGGGACCAAGTAACAGTAAAAGTGATGACGTGGCTTCATTAGCATAGAATTACTATAGCTTAATTATCCGGGCATTACAAATCTCCTCCACTACAAGAAATCTCGTCTCAAGATTTAAGGGGTGGAGTAAGGGGAAAAGACTTGGGAAGGACGGAGCTCAACACAAGATAGGTACCTGGGGTTATCTTGGTGAACGTGGCATAGAGCATCTCGAGTTGAAATTCAAGAAAGTCACCAAGAGCAATGTAAGGAGGAGCAATAAGAAGCTTCAGGTAGGCAATCGTTCGTTGCCTGAAATAGAGGGTGGAAGGGGTTAAGAGCAACATGAATAAGTATTGCGTCTGATACCAAAGTATATGTAACACCCCATATGTGATACTTTCCAATAATGGCAATAAAGCATTCTCATTTTGATCCTTGTCCTTATCCTTGGGGGTTCTTGTCATTTGTTTGTTGCATTGCCATGTCATTTTATTTTATTTTGCATCCTTGCATTGCTTCATCATCATGGCATCATGGCATCTAGTTTACTTCTTTGTTATGATGAGTGTGTGTGAGGCCTTGTGATGTTGTGTGTGGTTCTAGTCATGGCTTGTAACCCTAGCCCCCTCCTTGTTTCACTCTTCTTCTTCTTCTTCTTCTTCTTCTTCTTCTTCTTCTTCTTCTTCTTCTTTCTTTCTTTCTTTTTCTTTTCTGTCCTTTCTTTACTCTATTATGCAAGCCACCTAGCCAAGTTCTTTAATGCTCTTTCTTTTCCTAAAAACCTTGCACCATGTCTACACCCTCTCTGCCAAATATCACCCCATTTAGAATTGATTTGGTTGGGTTTTAAAATGACAAGAGTTTGAACCATATTCAAACTCCTTTTATTTTCCTGCCTCTAAAAATGTCCAAGCCAATTTTATTAAATAGGGCATAAATCACTGAGCATGGGGATATTTTTCTTTTCCCCTAACTCTTTTCCTTTTATCCGGTGCTTTTCTTTTTCTTTTATGTCTGAAGATAAAGGAAAAAGAAAAGAAGACAGTAGCTCCAACAGTGGCCTGGGCCTCCTCCTCCATCTCTCTCCCCCAGGCCCAGTCTTTCCCCCTCAGCTGCGCGGCCCATCTCTCTCCCGTAGGCCCAGCCAGTGCTCGCAGTCGCGCCGTTTCTTTTTTCCCCTAACCCCACCTGGCTGCCTCTCAGCTCCGAGTCGTCGTCTACCTCCGTCACGCGACGCAGAGACAGAGCGTGCCCTCGCCGTCGTGCCGTGATCACGGACGTCGAGGTCTCATGATCCGAGCCCCCCTTTTAAACTCGCACCGTGTCCAGCCCCTCTCTCTAGGGTTCCTCTTCCTCCTCTCGTTGCCTGGAGAGCCAAGCTCCACCAGATCCGCCGCACCAGTGAGTACCCGCACGCATCTGAGAGCGCCACCTCGTCGCCGGCGAGCCTCCCGTCGACCTCAGCCTCGCCAAACGTGTCCTGCTGCTTCCACGACGTCGACTACTTCGACTACTTCCTCTACGCGGAGCCGATTGCCTCCTCGCCGACGTCTTCTTCCTCTTTTTCGTCTCCGGCGCCCGTACCTATTTGAGACTCGCCACCGTCGACTCCGTCCACGACTGGGCCAGCCGAACACATCTCCGTGTTCATGGTGAGCTCCTCTTCCTCCTCGTCCCTTTTTCCCCTTCCTGCGCGCCCTCTAGCTCCGAGTTCGTCGAGCACCCGAGCTCATCGCCGTCGGGCCTCATCGCCGGCGAGTGTTCCGACCCCCGTAGGCCGTGTTCTGTTGCCCGTTTGCTTCAGCGCGTCGTGTAGGAGCTTCATGTGTAGTCGCTGCTCCGCCTAGGCCACTACATCATCTCGTCGTTGCTCCGTCGCCGCCATTCTGTCGTTGCTCGCCGCCGGCGCTGTAGTGTTCGTTAGGTGCTGCAAGTGCCTCGAGTAGGTGCGGAACTCCTCCAGGAGCACCGCGCACACCTTCACCGCCTCGTTTGGTCGCCGGAGCAGCTCCGACGAGCAGTTCCGACGAGCCTCTGGTTTTCTTCAGTCAGCTGCTTCTGAAGTTACCTCTTCAGATATAGCGTCTATTATCTGTCAAGATTCGAATGCTAGCGTAGTGGTTGTGTCTCCGTCAGATAAGCTTTAGGTCGAGGGTTCGAATCCGTTGCGGGGCAGTGGGCATTTCGCCCCCTTTTTAATTTTCGCGTGTGGCTGACAGGTACGCCCCACCTGTCAGCCTCACAGTGCTTCTCCAGCCCCCGCGCGCACCCGCTGGCGCCAGCTCAGCGCGACCGGGCCCTCTTGTGAGTGGCTCTGGCTAGATGAGCCCTGGGTCACTCTGGCCCTTGCGCTTGTTTTTTTTTCTGTTTTCTGTTTTTCTTTTTCGTTTTCTGTTTATCTTCTTTATTTAATAACTGTTTAAATATGCTTCAGATGAAAATAAGTCCTATATGAAAAGTGCTTAGAATTTTATGTAAATTATGAATATGCTGTTAGTTGCCATGTTTACAAACACTTAAAATGATGTTTGAAATTATTCTTGTTTTAAATATGCTTAAACTTGGAAAATCATAACTAAATATCAACAACTCCAAATTTAACAAACTTTATATGCATTTGGGGTGGAAAAATGTATAGAATATTTTGGTGCTGTTGGTTAGCATGTTTGACAACTTTATCACAGAAGTCTTTCAGATCTGTCACAAATGCATTTAAATTAATATGGGAGTTTCTGGAAATTGTTGTTTATTATTTCCAGCCCATTTAAATGTGCTAGCATGTTGCTGTAATGTTAGTTGCACCCTTGCCATGTTAGCCAACTCCTTTAAAAATTGTTGGATGCTTGTTTGAATAATCAACATAAACTTGGTAGTTGTTCTTTAGTTGTTCTTTTCATGTGGGTGATCTTGTTGCTTTGATGGTGTTGCTCCCTTGTGACCCTAGGCCATGCATCATATTACTCTTGTCCTTGTTCATCATGTTCATGCATCATGTGCCTGAGCATTGCATTATGATTGATTGTGTTCCATTGTTGCATTGTTGTGTTTGGTTAGAGCCCGGTGATGATACGGAGTACGAGGTTCCTACCGAGGTTGAGTTTGAGGAGCAAGGTTACGATCCCTCCGTGGAATCAACATGCAAGATGACCTTACCCAGATATCACTACTATCTTTGCCTATGCTAGATGTCTCGCTCTTTAGATTATTTCCTCGATGCCTATGTCTGTTTGTCAGCCTCCTATTGTTTCCATGAAACTCTCTAACCACCCACCTAGCAAACCGTTGCTTGGCTATGTAAGCATCGCCCAGCCCCTCTTATAGCGTTGTTAGTTGCAGGTGAAGATTTGAAGATTCTTGCTTCATGATGAAGTTATTGTTGGGATATCACAATATATAAACTGTTAAACTAAATCATCTATATATTGGTAATGGGTGAAAGGCTAAGCCTCTTGCTTGGTGTTTTGTTCCACTCATGCCACCCTAGGAACCGTTAAACCGGTGTTATGTTCCTTGATTTTTGCGTCCCTAACACGGTTGGGGTTTATGCCCCCCCCCCCTTGATAACCCGCTTAGTGCTAAAGCTTTTCCAGCAAGACCCAACATTGGTTTTACATTTTCCTAATAACTAAAACTTGCATACGGCGTTGCAAACCCGAGTTCTTAATTAACAACCCTGGGCCAGTGCTCCACATGAGTGTTGGTCCAAATTGGGCAGCCTGCGGGGCCACCTCGAGGAAACTCAAGGGCTGGTATACACCTGTAGGATGTCCCATATGGTCGTGGCCTGAGACGAGATACACGCAGCTACTATCAGGGTGTCGGCACGCTGGGAGGTCTTGCTAGATTAGTTTTACCTTTGTCGGAATATCTTGAGCACGGGATTCTGAGAATACTCAGGTCTTCCCACCTTGGAGTTGCGACTCCGCATATCGTGAGCTTATGATGGGCTAAGTTGGGACACCCTGCAGGGTTTGATCTTTCGAAAGCCGTGCTCGCGGTTATGTGGCTGATGAGAATTTGTTAATATCCGGTTGTAGATAACTTGACACTATGTTCATAATACACTACCAGCGTGAGTAACCGTGATGGTCTCTTTCCGAAGGGGGTTCGGGAAGTGAACACGATGGGGTTATGATTGATGTGAGTAGTTAGGATCACCTCGTGATCACTTTGACGATCGTTGGCACTTTCTATTCTCCCTCTAAACTCGTAAGTTAGTGCTAGTGCTGCTGCAACCTTGCTTTAAGCCTTTTCCACACCTAAGGCTTTGATAGTATTGCTACCCGGGAACGGGATTGCTGAGTCCTCCGTGGCTCAAAGATTCTACACAACACCAGATGCAGGTACCGCTGAGAACTACACAGGTGGTGCTTCAGAGCTGTACTGGGAGTTCGATGAAGAGCGTGGCCGATACTACGTGTCTTACCCCGACAATCAGTAGGGCTCTTACTAGGATGATCGGGACCTTGTGTTGCTTTATTTACGGTATCTTTCTTTTGGATCTTCGTCCGTAGTCGGACTCTGATGTTATTGGATGATGTATGTTAATGTATTACATTGTGTGACGTGGCGAGTGTAAGCCAACTACTCTTTTACATTTTCGTCCCCTCTTTTACATGAGTTGTGCAAAGATACCATACTTGGGATCATTCTAGTATGTGCTTATGCCTTTAAGTCGTGCCTCGACATGTGGGAGGCATAGTCACATACTGGGCATTACAGTATATCACTAGGAAGGTGGCTCATGATTTACATACGAAGCCAAGTACAAATAATATTTTAGAGTCAAGGTTGTACAAGAGAGTCAGGTTTCGATCTTGTGGAACTGTGGGTTATGGGCCCATCATGTGAGTTAAAAGCAGGAAGGCGCTAACATTTACACGGTCATGATAGCAAGGCAGGCCAGAGGACAACATGTCAGCTATGTCGGCAACAACATTGGTACCAAGGGCGAGGGACGAAGAGAACCATTTTCTTGCTCGCAAGGTGAAACAAACCAATAGGCAAAGTTCTCGTCCATTGGTGGTTACCGGAATGTTATCAACAATAGTAACAAGTTCTTACTGACATATTTGTACACCGAGGTGTTACATAAGCAGGGAATTATTCACTTCTTAGATTATATAGATCACAAGAAAGGTTAAACAAACCAATGGAAAGGAAAAATGTGATTATACCCGAGTTTCAAGGGTATATATTTTTCCCAGAAAAGCATAGCATGATAAACATGATCGGATATAAAGTAGAAAACCATTTAGGTATGGGGAGAGGAATTTCATGACATTACCCATACAACGTGTTTGGATAATTGATAAAGAAAATTTAGCATGGCGCTTTCAATGTTCTTGTTGATGTTTGAGTACCACAGTCATGCTTCGGGATAGCATTGCCATGGTCTTCAAGCAAAGGTCAGGCTTTGGATACACAAAGTATCCCTCGGAAACAACTTATACAATAAGTCGTATAATTTCAGCAAGGAAATGATGAGGATGAGGCCAAGGGGCTCAGCAACATTTCACCGAGGGGGCAAGGATGGTATTTGTCATCATGAATTGGATTGATATCCTGGAAGAGCTCAGAATGTTGATAATGATCACGACACATTTGTTGAGATATTTCATGAAGATGTAATCGATCGGTGATGGCATCAAGTCAAAGGAATGATGATGCGAAAGGTTATTGGAACCACGGGTATGACACAAACTCGAAAGCAAGCTTGTTGTTCAAGGCGAAATGATATGGCGAGGAAGATGGACGTAAGCTTAGCTCATCGTCAAAAATTATGCTTCTAGAAGAAGGGCCGGGTAGCATAGTTAAAATTTAGCACAATAAAGATATAACCGATTAGGCTAGGAATGACTTGAAGGATTACTAAACTCATAGCAATGATAATTACTTAGAGTTATTGAATCGGACTGTGGAATCGATTCACTTATCGGTGTTCTCGAGTGACTAACAACTCAGAAACCGGGAAATATGAAATCAGAGAGAAGCAATGCTAGATGAAGACTCATAGGAAGCAACACAGTTCTGTGATATTCTCGAGGTACCGGAGGGTAATACTCGAAGGAAGATTAAAATAGAGGTTGCGGAGATGTATTGATCTACAGAAGACAAGTGCTTTAACTTGTGTGAGAAATGGAATCAAAGAGGAACAATATGGCCGGAACCATGATTGCAAAAGATCAAATCCCAGATATAAGATGAACTTATACCAAGGGGATAATTAATTTTAAGAGAAGCTTCCATGATAGGATCTATATCGTATCCATGGGCATGAACACAAGCTCAAGGTCGACTCCCAATTTTCCAATGCATAACCTTTTATTTACTTCTCGCTTTTGATGAAGTTGTAGTGTTGAAAATATTATCTGGCATAACATCAGTAGAGTTTGACCTGTTGAAGTTTCCGGGGTCACACCGATTGGAAAAAGCATAGGTTCAACCCATCGGGGCGTCTTAGAAACATATACCACAATCTTCGGAGTAATTAGCACACGCTCGAAAGCATAGTATGGTAATCAAAAGCAGAGGATATAATTTACCAAAGGCATTATGTATCCAAGGAAAGGCTCACAACGTTATAGAATGTGTAGGTCACTGTTGGATAATAACTCGGCAATGGGTCTGGCGGTCCACAACAGAGCTGATGTGAGTGTCGGTACTCAAGCAGAGGAAGAAGGAATGCAAAGGCATCAGATTATAGAAACATCTGAATTATTTGATGCTTAACTGCAAAGAAATCATGATTTCCAAATTAGAAGATCAGAAGCAGACACTCTGATCAAAAGATAAGTTGCATAGACATATATCGACAATAAATTAAGGTTTGGTTTGCCGAGAACCAGCTCATGTCTGGAGTGATGTCTGAGCCGAAGGGACGAATTCTAGTTTCGACTGAAGTTTGAGACCATTCACCAACAACTCGAATCAAAGGCTCAAAATGACATGACCAAGGATACTAATGAATATTGCCAGACATATGGAAAGTAACCATAATGCGAGCAGGCAAGTATTTGCAGAACAAAAGTTGGCAGGGGATTATCGAAAGATCGAATAGCATTTCAAAGTGTCTTGCGAACAAAAAGAACAACTAGGAAGGAACAAATCCTCAAAAAGTGGAAGGAATTATTCGTAGGAGTATTTATGCGGTAAGGAACTGCAAGGTAGTAAGCTCAAAGGACTCTTGAGACAGCGAAGAGTATTTAGGGGTAACTTGTAATAACAAGAACAATTTAGAAATGAAGGTATGGACGATAAGTGTATGCAGCTATCCATAGGGATTTATCAGTGATATGGAATTGCAACTGCGAAGGACACACGGGTTTCCCGGAAATATCGGAGAGTATCTTCAAAATCTTCTGGTGCAGCAAGCGATCATCTGGACTGAAGGGGCTCTCCGGGAGAAAGTATTTTCGAGAACCTAAAGTTATATTTTAGCAGAATCATTTAACCCGAATAGAAGAGAGATCAGAGTCCGAGAGTAAAGACGAGGAATAAAAGATCCTAATACCACCCAATGGCGATGTGGGCTCGTAAGCCACACAACCATGTTAGTAAAAGTTTTGCCATGACTAGACTCGACTTCACCCAAGGAGTTGGAAAGGGGGGTTCCTACAGGCATTCGGCTCTGATACCAACTTGTGATGCCCCTGATTTGACCGTACACTAATCATGCACGCAATTGTGTATGACCAAGATCACGGACTCACAGGAAGATATCACAACACAACTCTCGACACCAATTAAAATAATACAAGCTTTATATTACAAGCCAGGGGCCTCGAGGGCTCGAATACATAAGCTCGAATACACAAGAGTCAGTGGAAGCAATAATATCTGAGTATAGACATAAGTTAAACAAGTTTGCTTTAAGAAGGCTCGCACAAATGTAGCAACGATCGAAAAGGCAAGGCCTCCTGCCTGGGAGCCTCCTATCTACTCCTGTTCGTCGGCGATTGTCACGTAGTAGTAGGCACCCTCGGAGTAGTAGCAGTCAACAAAGGTGGCATCTGGCTCCTGGACTGCACCATCTGGTTGCATCAACCAGAAATAAGAAAGAAGGAGGAAAAGGGGAGCAAAGCAACCGTGAGTACTCATCCAAAGTACTCGCAAGCAAGGATCTACACTACATATGCATCGGTATCAAAGAAAAGGGTAGTATCTGTGGACTAAGCTGTAGAATGCCAGAATAAGAGGGGGAGAAGCTAGACCTATTGAAGACTAGCATCTTCTGGAAACCACCAATCTTGCAGCAGTAGAAGAGAGTACATAATAACATAGGGGGAACACAATAAATAACAAAGCAATCAAAAGCATCACAAAGCATAACACAGCAATACCCGGTTCTAGGGGTGGCCTAACGCGATGCTACACGTTACAGACGGAGCGGGAAAATATTTGTGGATATTTCCCCGGCTTTGGGCATTTACCGGGCAAACGATCCTGAGGGAAAGGTTCAATATTTACATTGCTGGAGGCATATGACAGGTATGTGAATAGCGTATTCGGGTTCGTCTTATTTTTCTAATCATTTTTCATATATAAATTATTTTCATCAGAGTTACGGTTTATTTTCTATGAATTTCCAAAGTTTATTCGATTTTCTGAAATTTCTACATTTATTTAATCGAATTGACCAAGTCAATTTGACTGGTCAAAAGGGGAGATGGTGGCCCACATGTCATTGTCTATACCTAAACAAATAACTAAAACTAGCTTAAATAATGTGCGGTCCACATGTAATAGGCTTAGACTAATTAATTAACCAAATAATCTAAACCAAATTAGTTTAGACCTAATTAAACTAGGCCGGCCACAAACGACTGTGGCATAGCCGGCCACATATCCACACACACACAGAGCACGCACACACAATGCTAGGGTCTAATTTTGTTCCCTTTTAACAAAAGATGGCATTTTGTGATCTTTATAGGATTTAACCCATGCACCAAATGGATTTGTTCTAGTGGGATAAAATGTAGTTTGTCAAGTATACTACCTAATCATATTATTTTTACGCATCTTAACAACTGTTTAACCGCTGATTAGGGGTTGTTTAGGGGGTTAGTCAACGTAGAAATTGAAAAGCTAACTAGTAGCAACTACAATAGCTAGTAGCAGTAGTAGATTCAGCATAGCAGCAGCGGCATGCATACCAGCTGGGCGCGGGGCGCGGTGCACGGCAGCGAGCACGCAACAGTAAACAACAACAGCTAGCAAGCAGTAGGCGGCTGCGACGGCAAGCGGTGGGAGCAGTAGGTAGCAGCGGCAGCTGCTGTAGTTAAGAGCAGCAGCAACAAAAAGCAGCCATAGCGGTAGTAACACAGCAGAGCAGCAGTAGGAGCAGCGGCGGCGGTGGCTGCGGCTTCCAGCAGGAGCAGCAGCGACGAAGGTAGGCGCGGCCAGGCCGCGACGGGCACACGCATCGAGGCGCGCCCTGGGCGTAACGGAGCGCGAGCCTGTGGCGCGGGTTGGCCGTGGTGAGCGTGATCTTCGGGCGCGGCCACGACGAGCTTCGTCCATTGTGGAACTACGGCGAAGCAGAGGGGAAACAAGGGGGATGCGAGTGGCACTCATAGAGGGAGTCGTAGGACGCGTACGGCGAGGCGGAGGAGCTCCAGTGAGGCAGTTCGGGCGCGGGGCAGCGACGACCATAGACGAGGAAGACGCTCGATCCCGTTGGTGTAGCGTGGTCCTCGTTGTTCCATCGTACGGATGAGACGTAGACGAGGATGACGGAGCTCCTGGACATCTTAGCGCTGCGAGAGGAGGTCGGTGGCCGCGGGATCAACGAAGGCGAGGCGACGACTGTACTCGGTGAAGAACAAAACGATGAGGAAAATAAGAGCGAGGGGAACATGGGATGCTCAGCGGCGTCTTGTAGGGCTAGGAGGGGCACAGATGCTCGGCGTGTGGCGCCGTCCATGGAGATGGCGCCACGGCCTCTGCACGCTCGTGTCGCTAGGTAGGGGACGAGTGGTGTGGGCTAGGCCTGCACTGTGGCCATTAGGGCCCTGTGCAGTGGTAGCAGTTTCTCTTCTTCTTTTCTTTTCTTGTACTTTTTTGCTTTTTTATTTAAAGTGTTTTCTATTTTCTTTTGTAGAAAAATAGTTTTATAAAATAAAGAAACTTGCACCTAAATTAGTATTGTAATTTAGGCCACTGGCACAATTAAAACATTTAAACAATTGTTTTAGCCACTGTTTTAATTAGTTTAGGGCATTTAAATGCTTTGTAAAAATGTTGGTTCACCACCATAATTGGTTATGGATTAGTTTCAACCTAATGAACATTTTAGTTTTCATGTTTGAGAATTTACTTATTTCACTTATGATATGAATTTGAATTGGTTTGAAACAACGTCGGACCTAGTAACAGTAAAAGTCATGGCATGGCTTCATTAGCACATAATTACTGTAGCTTAATTATCCGGGCGCTACAGTCTTCCACTTGCACTAGAGTCAATAATCTATATTACATAGTAATGATTCTAACACCCAATGGAGTCTTGGTGCTGATCATGTATTGCTCGTGGAAGAGGCTTAGTCAACGGATCTGCGACATTCAGATCCGTATGTATTTTGCAAATCTCTATGTCCCTCCTTGACTTAATCGCGAACGGAGTTGAAGCGTCTCTTGACGTGCTTGGTTCTCTTGTGAAACCTGGATTCATTCGCCAAGGCTATTGCTCCAGTGTTGTCACAAAAGATTTTCATTGGACCCGAAGCACTAGGTATTACGCCTTGATCGGATATAAACTCCTTCATCCAGACTCCTTCATTTGCTGCTTCCGAAGCAGCTATGTATTCCGCTTCACACGTAGATCCCGCCACGACGCTCTGCTTGGAACTGCACCAACTGACAGCTCCACCATTCAACAAAAATACGTATCCAATTTGTGACTTAGAGTCATCCGGATCAGTGTCAAAGCTAGAATCAACGTAACCATTTAAGACGAGCTCTTTGTCACCTCCATAAATGAAAAACATATCCTTTGTCCTTTTTAGGTACTTAAGGATGTTCTTGACCGCTGTCCAGTGATCCACTCCTGGATTACTTTGGTACCTTCATGTCAGACTTATAGCAAGGCACACATAAGGTCTCGTACACAGCATTGCATACATGATAGAACTTATGGCCGAAGCATAGGGAATGACTTTCATTTTCTCTCTATCATCTGCAGTGGTCGGGCATTGAGTCTTACTCAACTTCACACCGTGTAACACAAGCAAGAACCCTTTCTTTGACTGATCCATTTTGAACTTCTTCAAAACTTTATCAAGGTATGTGCTTTGCGAAAGTCCAATTAAGCGTCTTGATCTATCTCTATAGATCTTGATGCCCAATATATAAGCAGCTTCACCGAGGTTATTTATTGGAAAATTCTTATTCAAGTATCCTTTTATGCCATCCAAAAATTCTACATCATTTCCAATCAACAATATGTCATCCACATATAATATCAGAAATGCTACAGAGCTCCCACTCACTTTCTTGTAAATACAGGCTTCTTCAAAAGTCTGTAGAAAACCATATGCTTTGACCACCTCATCAAAGCGTATATTCCAACTCCGAGATGCTTGCACAAGTCCATAGATGGACGACTGGAGCTTGCACACTTTGTTAGCACCTTTCGGATCGACAAAACCTTCTGGTTGCATCATATACAACTCTTCTTTTAGATATCCATTAAGGAATTCAGTTTAGACATCCATTGGCCAGATTTCATAATCATAAAATGCGGCAATTGCTAACATGATTCGGACAAACTTAAGCATTGCTACGGGTCAGAAAGTCTCATCATAGTCAACTCCTTGAACTTGTCAAAAACCTTTCGCAACAAGTCGAGCTTTGTAGACAGTAACATTACCATCGGCGTCGGTCTTCCTCTTAAAAATCCATTTATTCTCAATGGCTTGCCGATCATCAGGCAAGTCAACCAAAGTCCACACTTTGTTCTCATACATGGATCCCATCTCAGATTTCATGGCCTCAAGCCTTTTTGTGGAATCGGGGCTCATCATCGCTTCCTCATAGTTCGTAGGTTCATCATGGTCTAGTAACATGACTTCCAGAACAGGGTTGCCGTACCTCTCTGGTGCGGAACGTACTCTGGTTGACCTACGAGGTTCAGTAGTAACTTGATCTGACGTTTCTTGATCATCATCATTAGCGTCCTCACTAATTGGTGTAGGAATCACTAGAACTAGTTTCTGTGATGAACAACTTTCCAATTCAGGAGAAGGTACAATTACCTCATCAAGTTATACTTTCCTCCCACTCACTTCTTTCGAGAGAAACTCCTTCTCTAAAAAGGATCCATTCTTAGCAACGAATATCTTGCCTTCGGAGCTGTGATAGAAGGTGCAACCAACAGTTTCCTTTGGGTATCCTATGAAGACACATTTCTCCGACTTGGGTTCGAGCTTATGAGGTTGAAGCTTTTTCACATAAGCATCACAGCCCCAAACTTTAAGAAATGACAACTTGGGTTTCTTGCCAAACCACAGTTCATATGGTGTCGTCTCAACAGAATTAGATGGTGCCCTATTTAACATGAATGCAGCTGTCTCTAAAGCATAATCCCAAAATGATAGTGGTAAATCGGTAAGAGATATCATAGATCGCACCATATCTAATAAAGTACGGTTACGACGTTCAGACACACCATTACGCTCTGGTGTTCCAGGTGGCGTGAGCTGTGAAACTATTCCACATTGTTTCTGTAGCGACCCGACCCGAATGGATCAAGTCTCTGTGCTTAAGTGTCATCCCTGGATCGGTATGCTGACACACATAGTACATGAGGATTTATAACGGAGGTAAATCACATGTATAAAATAACGTAAATACTATTACCTCAATCAATCATAGCGGAAGCAACAAGGTTGTGGAGTTCCATCAACACCAACGACAAAGTTGAGTGTAGACAGCGCAACCCTAACGTAACACTTACTCGTCGAATAATTCCTGCAACATGAGACGTTGCAGCCATGTAGGTCAGTACATTGAATGTACTGGAAAATTCACACTGTAGAAGTAATGATGAACAATGCCTACAACTACATGCATATTTGGCTGGTGGAGGCTGTAAGGTTGTTTTTGCATAAAGCTGATTTTTCCCTACCACAAAGGAATGCATTTTTAACTACTTTGTTAAATCTAAATCATGAACAATTGAGAATGGTTCCTCCATCTCAATCCCAAACCAAAGTCATTATTAACCCAACAAGTTAATTAAATAGAGTGTTGAGATCAACAAATAATCCACTTCTAGATACTCAAAGATGTCCATAACCGGGGACACGGCTACTCATGAATAGCTTGTACACTCTGCAGAGGTTTGTGCACTTTTCCCCATAAGACTCGACCTCCTCCGTTGGATTTCTCGCACTGCATGGTGTTTGAGAAACAGATGACCGAGACACAGTCTTTCAGAAGCATTTACTCTTTACCCCGGGTGGACCGGTACACCTACATTCCCCCTACATCTGCTAGTCCACCACTGAAAGAGCTCACACAACTTACTCATACTATGCCAGAGCCCATAATGGCTTGTGGCTGCACATGGAAGTTTCTAGGCATGAAAATATTATATGATCCCTTTGAGCCTGGGTGGCATTCCAATAGGGTGATCACACAGTTCCTCCGGGATCCCCTAGGACAACACTGGTTTCTCCAGGTGCTCAGCAAACCATTGGGTGCTCCAGGGTGCCACAACCAATCCACCCAGATGTGTATTAAAGTAGCCACCTTAAGTTGAACCATTAATTAACAATCTCACATCTGTCATGGATTCTCTCAAACCCAAACCACGTCTATGAGCATAGCATGGCAACCTAAGCATAACGTAGAAGTAACTCCCAGGGGTTTGAAAACAATGCAGGTAATAGGTTCTACCTCAATCTACTTCCCAGACCCACAAGTTAAGAGATCCTACTCATGCAAGTGTTTGAGGATATAACTAATGCAATGAAAACTAGGTATTGGAAAGTATGATCAAAGTGTGAACTTTCCTTGTACTGATGATGTCATTGATTCGCACTTAGAACTCGTGATAGATCTACTCGTCACACTCCGTTCAATCTATCGTATGCAAACAATAGTAACCACACATAAGCAATCACTCAGAAGATCAGAAAGAACGAATAAAACACTTTGGAAAACTTCGAATACAAACGAATGACTCTTGAAACATAAAACAATTTCTAACAGTACCAAAATTATGTGAGTTTGGCCTTATCAGAAAGTTTAGGTCAAGAGCTTCGATTTGCAAAAAGAATCAACTCAAACGGAGTTACGAAACTCAAGTTATGACAAAAACAAGTTTGAAATTAAACTAGTTGAATTCAAATTTTAAAACTTTCTAAAACATGTTTAAGTTGTTTTACTGGAAAGAGGGGATCGTAACGAAGACGTGGGCGTTGGTTTCGTTGGATTTGGACCAACGAGCAAAAAGTTATGGCCGCTTGAAGTTTAGGGGCCAAACTGTAAATAAAATACTTACAGATAGGTCCCTGGCCGAAAACTAAAAAAGAAGAAGAACTTAACGAACGAACATTCGTTTTCTAAACTTAACTAGTGGACGTTCACTGGATAGATCTAAACCTAATAAAAGAAAACCCGATCTAAAACAAAAACCGAACTTAACAGAAAACCGGGGGGGTTTATACCTAGCGGTTTTTCTTCGAAAACCGTGGGTTCGGCGGATCGAACTGGGCGGATCGGGTCCGGGTCAGAGCGGACTCCGGCCGGCGGCGAGGGCGGTGATGGGCCTCGAACCCCTCGTTGGTTACCCCAAGTGGAAGGTGTAAGATGCAGTAAGTAGAAGTGTTTTCCCCTAGCAAAGATGCCAAGGATCGAATCCGAGAGAATCCTAGGTTCAACAAGTAGGTGTCAATTGCTAACGGCGCAATTAGCAATCAACGTGGACCTACACACAGATACAAATAACTTTGCTCCCAACGAGTACAGAGAGGTTGTCAATCTCTCCGGCCTTGTAGTTCACAAAGTGTTAAAAGCAATATGATAGTAGTGATAGATAGTGTTTTTGCAATAGTAAGTAAAATAGCGAAAAGTAAATAGTGTATGTGATCAATGATGGTAATATGGAACGGAGTCTCATGATGTTCACTAGTGATGTCTCTCTCCCAAAAGACGATAAAACAGCTATGTGAGGTAAACAAATTACAGCTGGGCAATTGACAGGACCCACGAGCGCATACAAATGCTGATTGCATTGCAAGAAAGGTTGAGGTTCAAAGCATGGGCGGTACGCCAAAGTAAGTAGACCGAAATCCATCAATATCTACTACTAATCATCCACCTTGAGATATCTATCCAGAACATCTCGCTGGTATTAAGTTGCGAGTCCCACCCATAGTGTAAACTCAATGCAACAGACAACTGCATTAAAAGAACTTTGCGTAAAGTAAACAATCCTTGCACCCGCGGGCACAAGCACCGTTGTTTTCCCCCTTGAGGCAACAACACATCCCCTAGACTCATGTTTCTGTCACTCAAGCTAGTCATCGAGGGGCATGAACCCACAATCGAGCATAACGTTCCCTCTTGGAGTCACTACTTACTACTCGGCCAAAGCAATAAATAACAACGGAGAACATGCAAGAATTACTTATGAACTAAAATATAAAAGAGGTGAATCAAATATATTACTCAAGATCAATCTGAACATAATCTCATAATCCATCGGATCCCAGCAAACTCAACATAGCAACAGCATAAGGATTACATAGGTGCCTCGATCATGTAGGGCAGCTCACGAGGACTAATTAGTGAAGCACAAGAACAGGAGGAGAACATCACATAGCTACTGGTCATGGACTCATGGTCCAAGGGAGACTACTCACGAGTCATCCGGGAGGCGTCCATGGTGGTGGAGAAGCTCCCGGTGGTGATCCTCCCCTCCGGCAGGGTGCCGGGAAGAGTTCTCCTGGTGCTCCCGATCTTGGAAGCGGCGGCGGCGGCGGAACAGAGATGGGATCGCGAAAAGAAGTCCTGTTCTGAGGGTTACGGGGAACCCTTTAAATATATGCCAAAGTAGGGCACCGGGGGAGCCTCGGGGGGCCCAGGCGCCCCCCTCGGCGCGGCCCAGGGGGGGCGCGCCCACAGGGCGCCTGGAGCCCCTGTGCCCCCCAGGCTGCCCTTCGGACGCAGTGTTGTTTCCGGTTCGCTGATTTTTTATACTCCCTCCATTCCCTTATACAAGGCCACTATGAAAAATACAATTTGCATCTATACAAGGCCACTAACTGTAATCGAGGCAAAAATTAATGATGTTTTCTCGTACTACCAACTATTTTAATACTTGCATGCATGTAGTCATAATGACACTGTGCTACTTTCTTCTAATTTCTTCCTTGCATGCATGTGGGCGTATTAATGATCATAGTTAACGAAAAGAAAAGTGGACTTGCAAAGCAGTCATTAAATTTTACCTTGGTACCTGTAATTTGAGTTTGTGGCCTTGTATAAGGGAATGGAGGGAGTATATTTTTTCTGGATTTTTCTGGGCAGTTCTCGAAACGTGAAAACCTGAAATACAAAAACAGCCGAAAACAGAAACTGGCACTGGGGTGCACTGGATTAGTAAGTTAGTCCAAATATGATCAAAAGTGTATGGAAGTGTATGAATATCATAGCAATATCACCCAAAAGTGGCATGGAGCAAGCAGAAATTATAGATACGTTTTGGACGTATCAACATCCCCAAGCTTAATTCCTGCTCGTCCTCGAGCAGGTAAATGATAACAAGAATAATTTCTGTGGTGACATGCTATTAACCATATAGGACTTTCTCATAGTCATATGACAAAAGCTTACTAAGACAATGATTCTATAGTAATTAAGTTATCTCAAGAGAAAATCACAAATGACTGAAAGTTTTACCATATGAAACTAAAACATCAAAAAGATTTGCAATGAACATGATGTGCAAATATGATAAAGTGATATCTAGCTTGCCCCCTTTAGTGATGCAAAACATAAATGCAAGGGCACCTTCAAGGTTTAAGTGATGACTAGATACAATCATTTCAGAATAAACGATATCACAATCATGCAAAAGACAATGCTACTTTGGGACAATGCACATTACACTCAGAATGACAATCATGCTCTCCGTAGTTGGTGCTTCAATATAAAGGTAAAAGAAAGGTTAAGTGCTAGAGCTTTTTATTTTGAAAACATGGAAGCAATTGTGTCAACGGTAGTAGTACTTCATATGTGTCATGTATAAAACATCTTATAAGTTGCAAGCCTCATGCATCGAATACTAATAGTGCTCACTCCTTGTCCTAATTAGCTCGGATCCCCATGGGTTATCATTGCATTGCATATGTTTTAACCAAGTGTCACAAAGGGGTACCTCTATGCCACCTGTACAAAGGTCCAAGGAGATAGATCGCATTTGATTTCTCGTTTTTGATAAATCTCAACTTGAGGACATCCATACCGGGACAACATAGAAAATAGATGATGGACTCCTCTTTAATGCATAAGCATATTCTCATAAGAGATTGAGGATTAAGGTCCAAGCTAAAACTTCCACCATGATGCATGGCTTTGGTTGGCGGCCCAATGTTCTTCTCTAACAATATGCATATTAATTCAACCCACGGTAAATCACCCTTACTTCAGACAAGACGAACATGCATAGCAACTCACATGATATTCAACAAAAGTGTGACAGTTGATGGCGTCCCCAGAAACATGGTTACCGCTTAGCAAGCAACTCATAAGAAATAAGATACATAAGCAACATATTCTTTACCACAATAGTTTTTAGGCTACTTTCCCATGAGCTATGTATTGCATGGTTAGTTTGCTTAGTGCAGGTGGAGGTTAGCAAAAGACTGGGAGCGACCAACTAAGAGAGCAATGACGGTCATAATCATGCAGAGCGACAAAGCAATATTGAATCAGGCATGGTAGTTATATCGCTACTTAGAAACAAAAGATCATGAAGGCTTGACAGACTTTCTTTACAGTCTTTGAATATGCATGAGCATATGCCAAGTCAATCAAAATAAATTCTCGAAGGAAGATATTACTAAACCATACCACATCATAGGCAAACAAACCAAGTTGGTACTCCAATAACACATTGGGAACCCCCCAGCTATTTGAGATTAACCAAAAGAAAACCTGAACTACTAAGCACCATTATGAAAGTAGCATCTTTATCATAGACACATTAACCCAAGCAACGGAAGCAAACTCTCTTAATAAGGTGAGCATGGTAATTAAAGAGAGTTCAAGCAACCAACTAAATAAAAGCTCTTGAAAAGATAAGCATGAATACTAAGAGCAGAGCACGATAGTAGCTATTAAAAGACAAAGAACACACACAACATAGATAGACATGAAAATTCTATGTAATGTTCTAGGTAGAGGTGGAGCGTGTTTCTCTCCCACATAAAGGAATGCTGAGTTCCGAATCGTTATGAAAAACTAAAAAGAAAAATAAAAGCAAGACGCTCCAAGCATAGCACATAACATATGAAGTGATAAAAATATAGCGAAACGAAAGATGAACTGATAATGTTGATGGAGAAGGGGTTGCACGGGGGGCATCCCCAAGCTTAGACGCTTGAGTCTTCTTGAATATTTCTTGGGGGTGCACGGGGCATCCCCAAGCTTGAGCGCTTGACACTCCTGAATCTTTTTATCATCTTCCCTCGCACACTTGAAAACTCCCTTCATACACAACTCATCATAATCTGATTAGCGAGGTTAGTACCCTTAATAAAATAATTATACCTTGCTGGAAATAAGGATATTCTTGAATTTCTACTGTTTCTCAAGATTGCCAAAAGGTTTTTGCAAAGAAAAAGCAAGTTCTTAATTTGCAAAGTGAAGGTAAGGCAAAACAGGACAGAATCTGTGAAAAACAGAACAGCAGACAGTAATTGACCTGTTCGGGATACTTCTGCAACTCAAACAAAAAAACTCAGAACTGACGCACGAAATACAATTATATAGAGAACGCTGTCGAAAAAATTCAGACCAAAAAGATGATCCGGTGATTTTATACGAATTTTTCTATCCAAGGACAGAATCTGTTTCCTGGACAGCACCTCACAACTTTTGAAATTTCTAGCAATCAGAGGCTATACTTGGCACAAATATGAAAAGTAAAGATACAATGATGATGCTACAGCAGTAAACAACATCAAGACACAACAAAAGCAAAAAATTTATTCATGTGGGCTGCCTCCCAAAAGCGCTTTCTTTTATGCCTTTAAGCTAGGCATAATACATAGATCAAGTTTTATCAAGAGTAAAAGAATAACTAGCCCGTACAACGGACTCAAAAGGTAACTTGACCTTCTTACGAGGGAAGTGTTCCATCCCTTTCTTGAGAGGAAACTGAAATTTTATATTACCCTCTTTCATGTCAATGACAGCACCAACGGTGCGCAAAAAGGGACGTCCCAAAATAATTGGACATGAAGGATCACATTCAATATCCATAATAGTAAAATCAACGGGCACATAATTATCATTGACAACAATAAGAACATCATCGATCCTCCCCAAAGGTTTCTTTATGGAAGAATCAATGAGACGAACACCAAAAGAACAAGAATCATAATGTTTCAATTTAAGCATATCATATATTCTTTTGGGCATAACAGAGGTACTAGCACCAACATCACATAATGCATAACAAGAGAAGTCATTCAAATAAATTTTTATCATAGGATCCCAACCATCTTCTAGCTTTCTAGGTATGGAGGCTTCTACTCTAAGTTTCTCCTCCCTAGTTTTGATGAGAGCATTAGTGATATGCTCCGTGAAGGCAAGGTTAAGCGTGCTAGTGCGGGGATCTCTAGACATCTTGTGAAGGAAATCAATAACTTCTGTAAGAGTGCAATTATCAAAATCAAGGTCACGAGCATCAAGTAAGGTAGTAGTGGTGTCCTTAAGGTTCACTTGGTTGGTAGTTTCTATAGTCATAGCATCACCATTAATAGGTCCATTGGGACCAGGAGTACATTGGGTGCTAAGAGTGTGAACATCCTCAATAACTTGGATAGTAGCAACAGTGTGGTGGGTAGGAAGGCTCTTAATTCTTTCCTCTGCCTCCCTTTCTCTAGCCCATCTTTCTTTTAGCTTAGCCATCATCCTAATATTTTCATTAATTTGTACTTGAGTAGCATTAATAGGGATGACTTCCCTCTCTTTAAGAGGAGAAGTTTCAATTTTTAGCAATTTTACCTCATTGGCTAAGTGGTCTACCTTAAAAGAAAGATCATCTAGCTTATGTAGTTTCTCTTCTACATTCTTATTAAAGGCTTTTTGGGTAGTGATGAAATCTCTAAGCATAGTCTCTAGTTCAGTATTGGAGTTCTTGGTACTAGGATAAGCATTGTTGTTCCCATAAGAGTTAGAGGGGAACGGTCTAGAATTGTTACCAAAGTTACTCCTATAAGCATTGTTGTTAAAATTATTTCTAGAGATAAAGTTAACATCTACTTGTTCTTGAGCAATCAAAGAATTTAAAGGAACATCACGAGGATCAATAGTAGATTGCTTCGAAAGTAGAGACATGATCAAGTCAACTTTTTCATTGAGGGAGGAAATCTCCTCGACAGAGTTTACCTTCCTACCTGTTGGAGCGCGTTCGGTGTGCCATTGGGAATAGTTGGTCATCATCTCATCGAGAAGCTTTGTGGCAGCACCAAGTGTAGTTGACATAAAAGTTCCTCCCGCGGCCGAGTCTAACAAGTTCCGCGAGGTAAAGTTCAAGCCTGCATAAAAAGTTTGGATAACCATCCAAGTAGTCGAACCGTGAGTAGGGAAGTTTTTGATAAGAGACTTCATACGTTCCCAAGCTTGGGCAACGTGTTCATTATCCAATTGTTTAAAATTCATTATGTTACTTCTAAGTTGGATAATTTTAGCAGGTGGATAGTATTTTCCGATAAAAGCATCTTTGCACTTGTCCCATGAATCTATGCTATTTCTAGGCAAAGACTGAAACCAAATTTTTGCTCCTCCTCTCAAGGAGAAAGGAAAAAGCTTAAGCTTAACAATATTACCATCTATTTCTTGGTACTTTTGCATATCACAAAGTTCAACAAAGTTGTTCAAGTGTAAAGCAGCATCATTTCCAGCACCGGAGAATTGATCTTACATAACTTAGTTCAGTAAAGCAGGTTTAATTTCATATGAAGGTGCTGAAGTGGCAGGTGTAGTGATAGGTGTGCTGATAAAGTCATCGTTGTTGTGACTAGTGAAGTCACACAACTTGGTGTTCTCGGTGGAACCCATAGTAGCAAGCAAGCAAGATAACTATTTTTGTGATTTTCGATAAAAGGAACTAAAGCAAAAAATGAAAAGTAAACTAACAAGACTAAAAAGCAAAGGTAAAAGATAGCATGCAACTCCCCTATCCTGAAGAGTGGAGTCCCCGGCAACGGCGCCAGAAAATACTCCTTGATGGGCCTCGAACTCCTCGTTGGTTACCCCAAGTGGAAGGTGTAAGATGCAGTAAGTAGAAGTGTTTTCCCCTAGCAAAGATGCCAAGGATGGAATCCCCAGAGACTCCTAGGTTCAACAAGTAGGTGTCAATTGCTAACGGCGCAATTAGCAATCAACGTGGACCTGCACACAGATACAAATAACTTTGCTCCCAACGAGTACAGAGAGGTTGTCAATCTCTCCGGCCTTGTAGTTCACAAAGGGTTAAAAGCAATATGATAGTAGTGATAGATAGTGTTTTTGCAATAGTAAGTAAAATAGCGAAAAGTAAATAGTGTATGTGATCAATGATGGTAATATGGACCGGAGTCTCATGATGTTCACTAGTGATGTCTCTCTCCCAAAAGACGATAAAACAGCTATGTGAGGTAAACAAATTACAGCTGGGCAATTGACAGGACCCACGAGCGCATACAAATGCTGATTACATTGCAAGAAAGGTTGAGGTTCAAAGCATGGGCGGTACGCCAAAGTAAGTAGACCGAAATCCATCAATATCTACTACTAATCATCCACCTTGAGATATCTATCCAGAACATCTCGCTGGTATTAAGTTGCGAGTCCCACCCATAGTGTAAACTCAATGCAACAGACAACTGCATTAAAAGAACTTTGCGTAAAGTAAACAATCCTTGCACCCGCGGACACAAGCACCGTTGTTTTCCCCCTTGTGGCAACAGCACATCCCCTAGACTCATGTTTCTGTCACTCAAGCTAGTCATCGAGGGGCATGAACCCACAATCGAGCATAACGTTCCCTCTTGGAGTCACTACTTACTACTCGGCCAAAGCAATAAATAACAACGGAGAACATGCAAGAATTACTTATGAACTAAAATATAAAAGAGGTGAATCAAATATATTACTCAAGATCAATCTGAACATAATCTCATAATCCATCGGATCCCAGCAAACTCAACATAGCAACAGCATAAGGATTACATAGGTGCCTCGATCATGTAGGGCAGCTCACGAGGACTAATTAGTGAAGCACAAGAACAGGAGGAGAACATCACATAGCTACTGGTCATGGACTCATGGTCCAAGGGAGACTACTCACGAGTCATCCGGGAGGCGTCCATGGTGGTGGAGAAGCTCCTGGTGGTGATCCTCCCCCCCGGCAGGGTGCCGGGAAGAGTTCTCCTGGTGCTCCCGATCTTGGAAGCGGCGGCGGCGGCGGAACAGAGATGGGATCGCGAAAAGAAGTCCTGTTCTGAGGGTTACGGGGAACCCTTTAAATATCTGCCAAAGTAGGGCACTGGGGGAGCCTCGGGGGGCCCAGGCGCCCCCCCCGGCGCGGCCCAGGGGGGGCGCCCACAGGGCGCCTGGTGCCCCTGTGCCCCCCCCAGGCTGCCCTTCGGACGCAGTATTGTTTCCGGTTTGCTGATTTTTTATATAATTTTTCTGGATTTTTCTGGGCAGTTCTCGAAACGTGAAAACCTGAAATACAAAAATAGCCGAAAACAGAAACTGGCACTGGGGTGCACTGGATTAGTAAGTTAGTCCAAATATGATCAAAAGTGTATGGAAGTGTATGAATATCATAGCAATATCACCCAAAAGTGGCATGGAGCAAGCAGAAATTATAGATACGTTTTGGACGTATCAGGCGGCAGCTTCGCCGGCGAGCGGCGGCGGCGGTGGAAGCAGCGCGGCTGCGGGCAGCGGGTGGTGGCGGAGTGCGGCGCTGTGGCGGGGTGACGGTGTGCGGCGCGCGGCGCGGCAGCGAGCTAGCGAGGCGCGACGGCGGGCGGCAGAACACGGCGGTGGCGGTGGTTGAGTGCGGCGGCGGCGGCGCGAGCGAGAGGAGTGAGTGGAGAGAGAGTGCGGCGGCCTTTATATAGGCGGAGGGGCGGCCGACTTTGCGTGGGGAAGGGAGCGCGGCACGGCGCTGGCCGTGCCGGTGGCGGTCTCCTCAAGCGGAGTCCCGCTCGGGGACGACGGGGACGAGCGGCACGCTGGGCTGGGCTGGCCTGGCTTCGGCTGGGCCGGCCTAGTCGGCGCGGAAGACCTTTTTTTAACACAGACACGAAAACAAAAATAAGAACTAATAATATTTAATATACTGTCGGGGAAACTGATCCACGCACACCTATGGGACCGGGTCCCTTTCGATTCGGCGGGGGCGGAGGTCGCGCGAAGAGCCGATCGAGGCAAAGCACACGAGCAGTTTACCCAGGTTCGGGCCGCACGGATGCGTAAAACCCTACTCCTGCTTTGTGGTTTGTATTGAGTTCTTGGCTCAGGAGCGCTGAATGCTACAGTACGCGCTAGCAGCTAACGAGACCGAGCGTGAGAGTGTTACCATCCCCCTCTACGTTGCGCATGGGCCTCCTTTTATATGCTCAAGGGGTCACCGACAGGTGGCAACGCGGATGAGGGTAAAAATGGGAAAGTGTTGCGGTTGGTACAACTACCTGTACAGTGTTCCATACCTAACCCTGACGGCAGGGGACAAGGGCATTAAATGCCCATCGACGTCGCCCAAACAGTGCAAAAAGGGGCAGTCAGGGGCGCCACCGTTCGCCACGATGGCAACCTTGTCAGCGCCGCTTGCCACCGCGTACCCCTGGCTGCACAGCCCCCCGCCACGTACGCCTGGAAGGGTCCCAGAGCGACACGTGGGTGGATGCGCTGGAGCGCTGGTACAGGGTGGTAGTTTGCCGCGGCAAGCGCCTTGCCGCGGACGTTGTCCTGTCGCGTCCGGGAGCTTGTCGCTCACCGGGCCTTGCCGGGACGCGTGGCGCGTCGCGGTAAGTTCCTTGGGATGCCTTGGTTGGCCTTCCCGGCAAGCTCCTCTCGCCGGGGTCTTGTGCCTTGAGTGGACTTCCCGGCAAGCTCCTCTTGCCGGGGCCTTGTCTCCTTGGCTTGAATACTCTGTTCTTGAATGGCTCCAAAGGAACCACGGAGGACCTTGGCGACCACTCGGCAAGCCTTGCCGCGGGGCGCTGCGACTGCCCGTGCACAAGTTCGGGATACTAGGGTACCCCTACTTTAGTACACCGACAGGAGCCCCCGGGCCTGGGCCACACACGGTGCCGAGAACTATTGGGCCAGGCCCAAAATAGTGCACGGGCACGCGCGGCCTGGGTCATGCCGTATCTTACTTCGTATCCACCGCGCCCTCCCCGAATGGCACGCGTTGATTGCGGCGTCGTGGGAGAGATCGTGGGTGGTTTCTTTATTCGGAAATGCGGAACGTCCGTCCCCTCCCCCCTTATAAGCAGGGGAAACAGGGGCAGTTCGTCCATCCGACCGTTGCTACTTCATCCTCGAAAACCTCCACCGCTCCCCTTCTTCCCGAAGCTGAAAGAGAGCGGCGCTCCGCCCCCCGTCGCCACCAGCACCACCAACGCCGCCCACCTCCCTCACCACTTCCGCCATGGCTCCGAAAGGCGAGAAGTGAAAAGGCGTGAAGTCGGCCGAGGCGCAGCGGCTCGCGGCGTTGCGAAAGGCGCGGGCTGTCTCCCCCCCCAAGCTTGCCGCGAGGGAGCTGAGGGAGAACTACTACCTCTTCTGGTCGGGGGAGACGCGGGCGCATCCGCGCACCAAGGTACTCCCAGCCGCCGCTTGTAGAATGGCTCCGAATGGATACGCGTTCTTCGCCTTGTTCTTCTACTGCGGGCTCTGCCCGCCTTTCTTTGAATTCTTCTGCGACCTTATGAACACCTACGGGTTCCACCTCCTTGACTTCACCCCCAACGCCGTTCTGACCATGGCAGTTTTCGCACATCTCTGCGAAAACTTTGTCGGAGTCCATCCCAATGTAGCCCTTTTCCGCCACTTCTTTACGCCCCGAGTTGAGACAGGAGAGCCTTTATCCGGCGGGGTCTCCTGGATCTCGAGAGCCCACAAGAAGGAAGCTTATCTGGAGGGAGAGCTCCGCGGCAAATGGGAGGAATGGAGAGCACGGTGGTGCTGGATCGTCGAGGAGAACCCGCAGCCATTCACCGCCCGACGCCAAGCCCCTGTATTACGCGGCAACGATTGGAGTGACCTGGCCCCGGATGATGACAAGCTGAAGATTGTCACCGCCTGGATCCGACGCCTCGGGCTTCCCGGGCTCACTGTAGGCGCAGTTGGCGCAGATTTCCTTCGTCGCCGTATCGCCCCCCCTGCAGGAGAGGAAGAGACCCGCCTGGGAGTTCGAGAACGCGGCGGATATCATGAGGCTGCGCCCGGGCCTCAACTTCAACTTCACTGTCCTGGAGCTCATTGCGATGCTCCAGGAGCTGTTCAAATATGACCCCGATCATCCAGAAGTGTTCAGGTTGCCGAGGGGTGTCGTCCCGCTGTGCAACAACTCTGCGCTCAGCCGTATTCATGCGATGATGTCGCTGTGCGACTCGCACGGGATTGATCCAACTTGGCAAGAGCCTGCAGAGGACGCCGTGCAGGAGTTCTTTGACAGCTTGGAAGAAGTGCCGATCCGCTCCGACGAGAAGAAAGGCCTCACCCGCGACACCACTGATAAGGAGATGGCGTACATCGCCACTAGGCTGGAAGAGGTGGCGGCAGCCGCAGCCGCGGGCGAGTTCGGATTCACCGTGGAGGAGGCGGATGCAGCAAAGGCGGCAAGCCTTGCCGAGCGAGGGGAGCTTGCCGGCGAGGAGGGGCCTGCCGGGCAAGACGCCGAGTCGAGTGAGCCCGCCGAGCAGGGTGTCGGGTCGAGCGAGCCCACCGAGCAGGGCGACGAGTCGAGCGAGCCTGCCGAGGATACGAGCGGCTCGCTGGAGATCGACTCCTCTTCCTCCTCATCTTCAGGCAGCTCGCCACCAACAGAGCCTCCAGCTCCACCAAGAAGACGCCTCCGCAAGGCCGGGGACGTAACGGAGCGGCAGACGGGTCAACAGCCGCCGCGCCGCATGACACGCTCCACCGCGGCAAGCACGGTTGCCACGGGAGCACCTCGCGCTTCTGCAGCAACTGGAGCGGGGTCTTCCCGGACCGCCGCTTCTGCTCCTGTCGCTCCTCACGCCACGGCGGCAGCCGGAGCGGGGTCGTCTCAGACCACCGCCACTGCTCCCGCCAAGCGGCCAAGGGAGCCTACTCCTCCGCCTCCTCGCGCCGGGCGTGAGCCGGACTTCGACTTCTCTGCGCTCAGCTCCGACGAGGAAGAAGAAGAGTAAGACTTTGTTGTTCTTGTATTTCTTCGATTTTCTGCTGTTTTGTCTTGTATCTCATTTGCCTCACTCTGAACCTGTTCCTTTTTTCAGAACTCTGGCCCAGAGGGCGGCAAAGAGAGCCAAGGTCCCGGTGATTGTCATCGAGGACGAGCCCACCGTGCCAGCAGGGGGTGCGCCTGAGACAAACTTGCCGGACCCGGCAACTGATCTTCAGAGCAGCCCCCAGCGCAGCCCCCAGTGTAAGTGTATGGTTTACTTTCCGCTGTTAGGCGCGCGTGGGTGTTCTATCTTTGCTGACGTCTTGTTTGTTGATTTGTGTAGGAGCAGAGCAGCCATACCAGGAGCGCCCGGAGACCGCCCCCGACGTGCCATCTGCTTCAACTACGCCGCCAAGGGAAAGCTCTCCGGCAAGGGATAGTACCAGTGGCCCTCCGCCGGCGGGGACTACAACTACACCGCCAAGGGAGATTTCCCCGGCAAGGAACCCCACCGAGGAGCCGGCTCGCGCAGGTAATCCCCTTGCTTCAAACTTCCCTTGGGATTTTCTTCTTTTGATTCTTCTTTTTGGATATTTGCTTGACTGTTTTTCTCCCCTTTCCTGCCGTCAGATCCATCCGCTACGGAGTCGATGGAGATGGAGGTCGCTGTCGAGGAGAATGCGCGCTGCGACACCGGCGACGCCGCTGCCACCGAAGAAGCAGCCGGTGCTGACGAGCCCGCCGGCGACGAGGCCACCAAGGCTGCCGCCGCAGCAGCTGGCGAGGGGTCTGGCGATCGTACTGACGGCCCTGAGGCCGTAGGAGCGCCAGGCGCTACACCGACCGCCGAGCCCTCCGCCGCTGCCGCAGCCCAAGGCTCTGAAGAGCCCAAGCCAGGCGCCTACTTGAAGGCCGGCGACGGCGTCTTCATCAAACTCCCCTGGGCCTCAAGCTCCAGGGCGCCAGTTGAGGGAGAAATCTTCGACGGAGAGGTGCTCGCCTCCGCTGGGCTGACGCTGGTCGACGCGCCGAGCAGCAGCAGCGGCGAGCCTAAGGAGGAGCGGCTGCTGCGGAAGCTGATGTCGCTCTACCGCGCTCGGCAGGCCAAGCTGGAGTCCCGAGAGGCTCTTGCCGTGAAGGCGGGAGCTGACATCGAGAAGCGCGCGGAGGAGCTCCGGGCCCTCAACCAGGCAGCTCTCTGGTCCCTGGCAGAGGAGCGGGAGCAACTTGCCGAGGAACAGACGGCCTTCTTTCTTGAGAAGGCCGAAGTCGAAGAGCAGCAGCGGCTTGCCGCTGAGAAGCTGTCCACGCGGGAGGGCAAGCTAGCGCAGTGGAAGGTCAACCTCGACAGCCACGAGGAGGAGCTTGCCGCGCGCGAGCAATCACTTGGCGGAGCCCTCCAGGAAGCAAAGGACGCTGCCGCAGCTGCCGAGGCCGCCAAGAAGGAACAGGAGGCAAAGGTGGCGCAGCTGGAGGCCGATCTCAAGGCGAGAGGTGAAGAGATCGCCGCGCTCAAGCTTGAGCGGGAGAAGGACGCCCACAGCCACTCAGAGCCGCAGGTTCGTCTCGCCGAGAAGGGCAAGGAGCTTGCCGCCGCCAAGGACTCCAACGCTGATCTTGAGTTGAAGCTGACCACTTTGACCAAGACGCTGGACGGCGCCAAGGATCGGGAGGCGGCCTTGAAGGAGGAGGTCAAGGCCGAGAAGGCGCTGCTGGCGAGTGCTGCTGTCACCCAGAACACCTTTAGGGAGACTGTGGAGCACTGGACGGAGGGTCTCGTCAATGCTGCCACAGATATCGACAGGGAGCTGGCGCAGCTGGGGGCGGAGCATCTCGGGTACTCCTCCAATGAGAACCTCGACCCCAGCGCCAAGCTCACCTTGTTCTTCAGAGGCGTGGCGACGGCCCTCCAACGACTCCGGGAGAGGATCCCAAAGCAGCTGGCGGACGAGTCGCGCAAGCTCTGCGCGGGAGCCCTTCAAAAGGTGTTGGTGAAGGTGGCCTTCCGCAATCCAGGCCTCAACCTCACCAACGTCCTCAAGTCCCTGCCGCAGGATGCTGATCTGGAGGCGCTCAAGGCCCTTGTCACACCCATTGTGGACAAGGTGAGCAGCATCAAGAGGGTTGAGGGCGATCGCGTAGATTAGGCCGCCTGTTTTCTTCTTTCCTTGTCGCTGCTTGTCATGTTACGAGAACAATCTGTTAGAGCTGCGACAAGCTATTTTGTAATATAACTCTATTTTGGGTAGTGATTGATATGTTATTTCCTTTACTTGACTCCTTCCTTTGTATGTTTCTGCCCTACGCTTTTAGGGAACTTGCCGGCGTAGGCACCTTAGCCGCGAGTGCTGAGTACGGAACGTCAGCAGCCTGCTGGCGGTGCCGCTACCGACAAGAAACCTTGTCGCAACTAGTTGCAGCACACTTAAGTTGTTGAGCAGACTCGAAAACGAAGTAAGGGTGCGACACTAGTCGCGGCACACTTAAGCCGTTGAGCGGACTCGAAACAAAGAAAGGGCGCAACTAGCTACGAGTTGGTTCCTCCGTGCACATGTTTTCCATACAAAGCACGGTCCTTCAAGGAAGATAACTTAAAAATTTAAAAATCTGATTGCTCAAACTTTGGCAACTTAGCTTTTCTGTTGTTTGCTTCCCGGCAAGGCGAAACTTTCTTGAACGACGCTTGGTCCATACCACTATCTCCTCCTCCCCGCCGGCAAACTTGTGCACGAGGGAACCTTCCTTTCCTTGAGAGAAAAAAGAAAGAAGAGAAAATACAGATATTGCTCGTTATTGCTTACCGGATGCAGGTGCTGCACAAAGTGTCAGATAGTACATGCAAAAAATAGAAAGCATGAAATTGACAAGATGTGCGGAGCACATGAGCTTTACTTATGCACGGGGTCTGGGCCCGGCTTTGTACAAAGGATTACATGCAACAGCGGCAAGACTTGTACAAAAGGTGGTTGCCGGAACGGGTCGTGGCAACCGCGCCTTACGGGTAAAACTTACGAAGATGCTCAATGTTCCAGGAGTTGCTCACCGGAAAGCCATCTTCGGTCTCAAGGCGGACAGCGCCAGGCCTAGTGACTCATTTTACCCGGTAAGGGCCTTCCCACTTCGGCGTCAACTTGTTGGAATTCTTGGCGGACTGAACGCGCCGAAGAACAAGGTCGCCTTCCTCGAGACTTCTGGCGTTAACTTTGCGGCTATGGTAGCGGCGCAAAGCTTGCTGGTAGCGAGCAGCTCGTACAGCAGCCTGAAGACGGTCTTCCTCAAGGAGCAGTGCGTCATCTTGTCGCAGCTGCTCTTGCTCAAGCTCATCATAAGCGAGCACTCGAGGTGACCCGTATACCAGTTCCGCGGGGAGAACTGCCTCTGCTCCATAGACTAGAGCGAAAGGTGTCTGTCCAGTGGCTCGATTTGGCGTCGTCCTGATCGACCAAAGAACCACCGGCAGCTCCTCGATCCAGTTCCTTCCGCACTTGTGCAGCCTGTCGAAAGTCCTGGTCTTGAGGCCATGCAACACTTCAGCATTTGCCCTCTCCGCTTGACCGTTGCTTCTCGGGTGAGCAACAGAAGCGAAGCAGACCTTGGCGCCAAGATCTTGGACATACTGCATGAAGGTGCGGCTCGTGAATTGCGTACCGTTGTCGGTGATGATCCTGTTAGGGATCCTGAAACGGCAAACAATCGACCTGAAGAACTTGACTGCTGACTGTGCTGTCACTTTCCTCACTGGTTCCACTTCCGGCCACTTTGTGAACTTGTCGATGGCAACGTACAAGTACTCAAACCCCCGGCTGCGCGGGGAAAGGGGCCGAGGATGTTGAGCCCCCAGACCGAAAATGGCCAGGATAAAGGGATCGTCTGGAGAGCTTGAGCTGGCTGGTGTATCTGTTTGGAATGGAACTGGCACGCTTCACACTTGGTTACTTGTGCAGTTGCATCTTGGAGGGTTGTCGGCCAAAAGAAACCTTGCCGGAATGCTTTGACGGCAAGTGCTCTTGCGCCAATGTGGTGACCACATATGCCTCCATGTATCTCTGCCAACAGCTTTTGTCCGTCTTCCCGGGGAATACACTTCAATTTCACACCGTTGAGTCTTCTTCTGTACAGTATGTTGTCAACAAACTGGTACATACTTGACTGCCGGGCTACTCTTTCCGCTTCTTCTTGCTCTTCGGGAAGTTCTCCTATCTGAAGGAAACGGACAATCTGCTGTGCCCATGCTGGAGCTTGTGGCTCGATAACAAGGACATAAGGCACATCTGCTGCTGCGGGAACATCCGCTTCTACGGCGAGAACCTGCGGTTCAGCCGGAGCTTGATGTTCCCCGGCAAGCTTGCCGGAGCAAAACTTGTCGGGAGCGTTTGCTTCAACGAAACAAACCCTAGGGCTTGCCGGAGCAGACTGCTCCTCAGCATTCTTGGTGTTGATCTTGGGGACCTTCTTGGCGGCGGCTTCGGGAAGCTCTGCCGGAAAATAGTCACCAGAAATCAACTTCCTCTTCTTGCTCTGTCCAGTTGAGGGTGTTACGGATGGTTGAGTCAGCTTGAGCACAAAGATCCCTGGTTCCACAGGTAACTTAAGTGCAGCGCACTTTGACAGGCCATCGGCGATGTCGTTCTGAGCTCTTGGAACATGCTCCATCTATAGGCCGTCAAAGTGCTCTTCTAGCTTTCTCACTTCATCAACGTATGCTTCCATCAACGGACTCTGATAATTCTTGTTCACTTGGCGGACGACAAGCTGCAAGTCACCCCTGACAATGAGCTTCTTGATCCCAAGGTCTGCCGCAATCCTGAGACCGGCAAGAAAACCCTCATACTTTGCGGTATTGTTCGTCGCTTGCTCCTTGGGAAAGTGCATCTGGACTACGTACTTGAGGTGCTCTCCGGTGGGTGCGACAAGCAACACGCCAGCACCGGCGCCTTGCAGCGAGAAGGCACCATCAAAGTACATCAGCCACTCTTTGCTTGCTTCCTTGACGGGGATGCTCGTTTCTGGAATCTCTTCATCTGGTGTTGGCGTCCACTCTGCTATGAATTCTGCCAATGCTCTGCTTTGGATAGTTGAAGTGCTCTCAAACTTGAGGTCAAAGCTTGACAATTCCAGTGCCCACTCAACAATCCTACCTGTTGCTTCTGGATTCTGCAGTATCCTCTTCAGCGGAAAGCGAGTGAAAACTGTGATCTCGTGTGCTTGGAAGTAATGGCGCAGCTTTCTCGAGGCCATGAGAAGGCCGAAAAGCAATTTCTGCACACCAGAGTACCTTGACCTAGCCCCCTGCAGAAGGGAGCTGACAAAGTAAACTGGGCGCTGCACCATTCTCTTCCGTATTTCCCCTTGCGCCTACGCAGATCCATCCTTGTCAGGACCAGAGCTTGTCGGGGAAGCCCCCTGCTTGTCGCTGGACGTGCCTGCCGCGGTTGCTGGCTCATCATCTGCCTCCCTCTCCGCTACTAACGCAGCACTAACCACTTGATTGGTTGCCGCTAGATACAGCAGCAACTTCTCTTGTGGCTTAGGTGCGACAAGTATTGGAGTGGAGGACAGGTATCTCTTCAAGTCTTGCAGCGCAGCCTCCGCTTCCGGAGTCCATTTCATTGGACCTGCCTTTTTCAGTATTTTGAAAAATGGCAGGGCGCGCTCAGCAGACTTAGAGATAAACCCGCTGAGAGCAGCCACGCAACCGGCAAGTCTTCATACATCCTTGACGCGCTTTGGTGCTTCAATCTGCTCAATGGCCTTGATCTTGTCGGGATTGGCTTCAATTCCCCTCTGAGACACGAAGAACCCGAGAAGCTTGCCGGAAGGGACTCCAAACACACACTTCTCGGGGTTGAGCTTGAGCTGGATCTTGCTCAGATTTGGAAAGGTCTCGTCTAAATCTTGAATCAGGGTTGCCCTGGCCTTGCTCTTGACCACTATGTCATCCATGTAGGCTTCCACATTTCTGTGAATCTGTGGCTCAAAAGCTGTATGGACTACCCTTGCAAATGTTGAACCAGCATTCTTCAATCCGAAAGGCATCCATATGAAACAGTACGTGCCACATGGAGTGATAAATGCGGTCTTCTCCTCATCTTCTTCTGCCATGAAGATCTGATGATATCCTGAGTATGCGTCAAGAAATGAAAGCAGGTCACATCCTGCCGTGGAGTCAACAATCTGGTCAATGCGCGGCAAGGGAAATGGGTCTTTGGGACAAGCTTTATTCACATCGGTGAAATCGATACAAAGCCTCCATTTCCCGTTTGCCTTGCGCACGACTACATGATTGGCCAACCACGTAGGATGGAGCACTCCTCTGACAAGGCCTGCTGCTTCCAACTTCTTGATCTCTTCTGCGATGAATTCTTGGCGCTCCACTGCTTGTTTCCTAACTTTCTGCTTGACGGGCCGCGCATGAGGACAGACGGCAAGATGGTGCTCGATGACTTTCCTGGGAACACCGGGGATGTCAGGCGGTTGCCATGCAAACACGTTGACGTTCGCCCGCAGGAAAGCAATGAGCGCTCTTTCCTATTCAGGGTCAAGTGTGGCACTGATGGTGAAGGTACCACCAGTGCCGTCCTCCTTGGCGGACACCTTCTTGGTCGCTAGCGGAGCTGCCATTGTCTTCTTAGGCTGGTCACAATGGGGTGGAACTTAGGAGTAACATCACATATTTCAATACAACGTTGCTTATGTGGCACATATTTAATGAAGAGTGAGGTGCTTGTGGTAACTAGCTAAGTTACCGGAACATCACACACTTCAAGAAACAATAAGTCTATTAGCTAATAAATGCATCATTGCATGACACTACCTACATGTTCCTACCCACTGTGAAGGTAGTAACATAGTCTAGATAAGTGTGTATGTTACTACCTTATGTTCCTGCCCATTGTGACCAGCCTTACACTTGCCGGTGGAGCTCGATGGTGCGTCCTCAACGGTAGCGCAGCACTCCGAAGAGGTGCGCTTGTCGGAGTGGGCATCAGAGCTCTTGCCGGACTTGGTCTTCTTCTTCCCCCCGGGAGCTTCAGCGGCAAGTGTCTTGCGATTTGTTGCAGCTGCTCCTTTCCGGTAGATCTTGTCGGCGCAGATAAGAGCATCCTTCTTGTCGCCAGGGACAGAGATGACACTTATCTGGCCTGGCATCTTCATCATATTGTATGCATAGTGAGAGGCTGCCATGAACTTGGCGAGTGCTGGACGGCCGAGTATCCCATTGTAAGGCAATGGAAAATCAGCAATGTCAAAAGTGACCCTCTCAGTCCTGAAGTTCAGCTCGCCGCCAAATGTCACTGGCAACGTGATCTTCCCCTTTGGCTTCCTCCTTCCCGGGTTGATTCCTTGGAATGTGCCGGTCTCTTCGAGCTCGCTGTCAGGGATCTGGAGTTTCTGGAGTACAGCGGAGGAGATCAGGTTCAAGCCGGCCCCGCCGTCAACTAGCATCTTAGTGACCTTGAGGTTGCGGATGGTTGGTGAAACCAACATCGGCAAGCACCCGACCACAGTTGTGCGATCAGGGTGGTCCTCAATATCAAAGATGATAGGCGTGCTGGACCATTTTAGAAGCTTGCACGATTCGACAGGTGGTTCTACTGCATTGACTTCCCGCACCCACTGCTTGAGTTGGCGGTGTGAAGTATGCAGAGAAGCACCGCCGTCAACGCACAAGACCTCTGTGGCTTTCCGGAACTCCTGCTCACTGTTCTCGACATCATCCATGTCTTCGTCGTCGTCGTCGTCTTCATCCTTGTCGCGGCCGCAGGGAGGTCTGTCTCCTTGCCGCTGCTTGGCTTTGCCGCGGCGTCCTCCCCGGCCGTTGAATGGCCGCGTCTTGCTAGATCCTCCATCACCTCCTTGGGCCTTCTCCTTGTCGCGTCGCTCGTATTCAGCTTTTTGCTGCTCAACAAGCTGCTCGACCCTCTTGCAGTTCTGGAGGTCATGGCCCTTGGTACGGTGGATCTTGCAGTACTGCTTGTCGGTGCCGTCCTGCTTGTCGGCGGCCGCCACGGCCTGGCAGTTGGTGCATGCGGCAGTCTCCTTGCCAGAGCTACCAACTTGGGCTTTCTTGGCGCCACCTTCATTGTCGGACTGCTCAACGACTAGCACCTCTTTGCTTTTCTTCTTCCTGTTGTTCCGCCGCCGGTTTTTCTTTGCCGGGGCGGCATCCTCACTGTCAGATCCTCCTGCTCTTGTATCCTCTCCGGGGAGTTTCCTCCCTTCCTCAGCACATGCGCACTTGTCGGCCAGGGCGTACAGCTCACTGACGTCCCTGATCTTGCACATCGCCATCTCCTCCCTTATCCTGCGGTTACGCACGTTCTGATGGAACGCGCTGATAACAGCGGCAGGGTGGACATATGGGATGTTGTGCTGCACACGGCTGAATCTCTGGATATACTTGCGCAGGGGTTCTCCTTCCTTCTGGCGAGCAGATGAAGGTCACTTTCTTGGCCATGAGGTTTGTGGCCGCCTGTAAAGGCGCCGACGAACTGATGGCATAGGTCTACCCAGGAGGATATGGAGTTATCCGGCAAGTGCATGAGTCAGGATCTGACGTTGGGTTTGAGCACCAGCGGGAAGTAGTTGGCAAGGATCTTGTCGTCCCGCCCCCCGGCAGCCTGCACCGCGATGGTGTAGATGCTGAGGAACTCCGACGGGTGCGTCTTGCCGTCGTACTTCTCTGGTACGTCTGGTTTGAAATTCTTCATGCTGGGCCACTGGACTTGCCGCAGCTCACGAGTAAACGCAGGACAACCTACCACGTACGGCAAGTCGCCTGGTTCCCCTGGCGCATGCATGTCGACAGCAGGCCCAGCGCGCTGGTCTGATTGACGCCGCGCTTCTCTTCGGCGCTCGATACGGGTACGAGCGTCTTCTTGCTGTCGTTCGTGAAGAACTTGGCACTGATCGCGACGAGCTCGTGGATCTGATGACGCGGTGGAGTCATCGTCGATGTTGATCCGGCGAGTCGGCGATCTTGGCCTTCAGGGCGGAGAGTGCACGGTGGTTGCACCCCCACCGGTCTTGTCGCCATCGGCCCGCGCCTGGCTGACTTGCCGCGGCTGCGATGTACTTGGCTGCCGCGGAGTGTCGCCGTTGGCGAAGGGGATGAGACTCTGAATGGTGGCCCTCCAGTCGTCGACCTTGTCTGCCGCTGGAGGGAAGTCTAGGAGCAGTTGAGCTCGTGCCAGAGCTTCTGATGGAGTGGTGGGTAGCGGTGGCGAACGGTGTGAGGAGCGGGATATGCTCGGACTTCTAACTACGGTAGAAGGAGCAGTATCCCGTCCAGGCGACCGTGCCTTGCTCGTGCCGGCATGTTGGCGTGCATGCTGGTCTTGAGCATCCCGAGATCCACCAGCTCAATCTTGGCCCAGCAAACGTATGGTACTGTGAGTACCATGACGCTTCCGGTCCCGCGCCTCCTGAGATGGGCGCGGTGCATGCACGGACGCCGAGGTCTTGGAGTGCGCCCGGTCGTCGTGGGAGCCGGCTGCGCCGCCGATGGGCAGCGCAGCCTTGTCCTTGGACCTGGCAGCACCGTGAGCTCCCTCGTCGGCGTCCGTTCTTCCGCCGGCATCTACTCCACCAGCCGTTGGCTCCGGCGGTGGTGGGATCGACGCGGACGGAGCAGCTGCCTCCGAAGCCTTCTTCTTCGGCGGCATGTTGATGAAGATGATGAAGATCTAGCTCGTGTGGACGCCGGATCAGGTTCACACAACCTCGACGCACCCCCTACCTGGCGCGCCAAAGATGTCGGGGAAACTGATGCATGCACACCTATGGGACCGGGTTCCTTTCGATTCGGCGGGGGCGGAGGTCGCGCGAAGAGCAGATCGAGGCGAAGCACACGAGCAGTTTACCCAGGTTCGGGCCGCACGGATGCGTAAAACCCTACTCCTGCTTTGTGGTTTGTATTGAGTTCTTGGCTCGGGAGCGCTGAATGCTACAGTACGCGCCAGCAGCTAACGAGACCGAGCGTGAGAGTGTTCCCATCCCCCTCTACGTTGCGCATGGGCCTCCTTTTATATGCTCAAGGGGTCACCGACAGGCGGCAACGCGGATGAGGGTAAAAATGGGAAAGTGTTGCGGTTGGTACAGCTACCTGTACAGTGTTCCATACCTTACCCTGACGGCAGGGGACAAGGGCATTAAATGCCCATCGACATCGCCCAAACAGTGCAAAAAGGGGCCGTCAGGGGCGCCACCGTTCGCCACATTGGCAACCTTGTCAGCGCCGCTTGCCACCACGTACCCCTGGCTGCACAGCCTCCCGCCACGTACGCCTGGAAGGGTCCCAGAGCGACACGTGGGTGGATGCGCTGGAGCGCTGGTACAGGGTGGTAGTTTGCCGCGGCAAGCGCCTTGCCGCGGACGTAGTCTTGTCGCGCCCGGGAGCTTGTCGCTCACCGGGCCTTGCCGGGACGCGTGGCGCGTCGCGGTAAGTTCCTTGGGATGCCTTGGTTGGCCTTCCCGGCAAGCTCCTCTCGCCTGGGTCTTGTGCCTTGAGTGGCCTTCCCGGCAAGCTCCTCTTGCCGTGGCCTTGTCTCCTTGGCTTGAATACTTTGTTCTTGAATGGCTCCAAAGGAACCACGGAGGACCTTGGCGACCACCCGGCAAGCCTTGCCGCGGGGCGCTGCGACTGCCCGTGCACAAGTTCGGGATACTAGGGTACCCCTACTTTAGTACACCGACATATACTATAGGCATATTATATATCAAAATTTGCAGAAAAATATTTCCTACAAGATGAACATTTTTCTACTGTCAAATAAAATGCTCACAAATTCTAATAAATTAAATAGTGCTACTGTTGCAATAAAATCCAATAAAAATCATTTTAAAAATACCAAAATGATTTCAAATTTATTTCTCTCCAATTTTCTACTGTAGGGAATCATGTTACCCTATTTTCCATATAATTTATTTTTGGAGAAAAATAATTTGAATTAAAACCAATAACTCAAATTTTGAAAATGAGTTGTAGAAAATTTCAGAAAAACTTCCAACTCATATTTCCTATAAATTTGAAGAAGTCATTTTATCTTCTCTCGGGAAAATCATTGAGTTGCATAAAGTTTCTGAATTTGAAATATTTCAAGCATGAAATTCAAAAGTCCTTTCAAAACCCTTTTTCATTTAATAAATGGAAGAAGTCATATTATCTTCACTCGAGGGTTTTGTGATGAAAAGAATTTGAATTCCCGGAGATCATAAAGGCAAACTGAAAGTTTGGGAAAGTCATTTCATTCCCTCTCGTTTAACTTTCAAAAGTTTCAAATTTCACTCAATTTCACACAGCATATCACACCAGCAATCAAAACTATCTATTTATTATAACATTCCAAAATTTAGAATTTTGGGATGTTATAGTTTCAAATGAACACCAAACTCATAACTCAAATATTCACCTCCGCGATCAGATCGTAGAAATTTATCTTCTTGTTACGATGATTCTCTACTTCACTCTGAAATTCTTTGAACTTTTGAAATGGTTCAGACTTGTGTTTCATCAAGTAGATATACCCATATCTGCTCAAATCATCTGTGAAGGTCAGAAAATAATGATACCCGCCGCGAGCCTCAACACTCAATGGACCGCATACATCAGTATGCATGATTTCCAATAAGTCAGTTGCTCGCGCCATTGTTCCAGAGAACGGAGTCTTAGTCATCTTGCCCATGAGGCATGGTTCACAAGCACCAAGGGATTCCAAAAGTCCATCAGCATGGAGTTTCTTCATGTGCTTTACACCAATATGACCTAAACGGCAGTGCCACAAATAAGTTGCACTATCATTATTAATTTTGCATCTTTTGGCTTCAATTTTATAAATATGTGTATCACTACGATCGAGATCCAACAAAAATAGACCATTCATCAAGGGTGCATGACCATAAAAGATATTACTCATATAAATAGAACAACTATCATTCTCTGATTTAAATGAATAACCGTCTCGCAACAAACAAGATCCAAATATAATGTTCATGCTCAACGCCGGCACCAAATAACAATTATTTAGGTCTAAAACTAATCCTGATGGTAGATGTAGAGGTAGCGTGCCGACGGCGATCACATCGACTTTGGAACCATTTCCCACGCGCGTCGTCACCTCGTCCTTAGCTAATCTTCGTTTAATTCGTAGCCCCTGCTTCGAGTTACAAATATTAGCAACCGAACCAGTATCAAATACCCAGGTGTTACTACGAGCATTAGTAAGGTACACATCAATAACATGTATATCAAATATACCTTTGTTCACTTTGCCATCCTTCTTATCCGCCAAATACTTGGGGCAGTTTCGCTTCCAGTGTCCAGTCCCTTTGCAGTAGAAGCACTCAGTTTCAGGCTTGGCTCCAGACTTGGGTTTCTTCGCGGGAGTAGCAACTGTCTTGCTATTCTTCTTGAAGTTCCCCTTCTTTCCCTTGCCCTTTTTCTTGAAACTAGTGGTCTTGTTAACCATCAACACTTGATGCTCCTTTTTTATTTCTATCTCCGCAGCTTTGAGCATAGCAAAGAGCTCGGGAATAGTCTTCTGCATCCCTTGCATATTATAGTTCATCACGAAGCCTTTATAGCTTGGTGGCAGTGATTGAAGAACTCTATTAATAACACTATCTTCATCAACTTTGCATCCAAGTTGAGTCATGTGATTGTAGTACCCATACATTCCGAGTAAGTGTTCACTGATAGAACTGTTCTCCTCCAGCTTGCAGCTATAGAACTTGTTGGAGACTTCATATCTCACAATTCGGTCATTTGCTTGAAATATTAACTTCAACTCTTGGAACATCATCTCATATGCTCCATGACGTTCAAAACGTCTTTGAAGTCCCGATTCTAAGCCATAAAGCATGGCACACTGAACTATCGAGTAGTCATCAGACCGCGTCTGCCAGACGTTCAAAGCGTCTACATTGCGGGAGGGGCTTGTCACCTAGTGGTGCTTCAAGGACATAATTCTTCTGTGCAACAATGAGGATAATCCTCAAGTTACGGACCCAGTCCGTGTAGTTGCTACCATCATCTTTCAACTTAGCTTTCTCTAGGAACGCATTGGGAACGGTAGCATGGGCCATTGATCTACAACAACATAGATATGCAAAAACTACCAGGACTAAGTTCATGATAAATTAAAGTTCAATTAATCATATTACTAAAGAACTCCCACTTAGATAGACATCCCTCTAGTCATCTAAATGATCACGTGATCCAAATATACTAAACCATGTCCGATCATCACATGAGATGGAGTAGTTTTCAATGGTGAGCATCTTATGTTGATCATATGTACTATATGATTCACGCTCGACCTTTCGGTCTCAAGTGTTCCGAGGCCATGTTTGTACATGCTAGGCTCGTCAAGTTTAACCTGAGTATTCTGCATGTGCAAAACTGTCTTACACCTGTTGTATTTGAATGTAGAGCTTATCACACCCGATCATCACGTGGTGTCTCGGCATGATGAACTGTCGCAACGGTGCATACTCAGGGAGAACACTTGTACCTTGAAATTTTTTAAGGGATCATCTTATAATGCTACAGCCGTACTAATCAAAATAAGAAGCATAATAAGATAAACATCACATGCATTCAAAATATGTGACATGATATGGCCATCATCATCTTATGCTTTTTATCTCCATCTCCAAAGCATCGTCATGATCTCCATCGTCACCGGCTTGACACCATGATCTTTATCGTAGCATCGTGGTTGTGTCGCCAACTATTGCTACTACTACTATCGCTAACTCATAGTGATGAAGTAAATCAATTACATGGCTTTCGCAATTCATACAATAAAGAGACAACCATAAGGCTCCTGCCGGTTGTCGATAATTTACAAAACATGACCATCTCATACAATGTCGTATAATTCATCACGTCTTGACCATATCACACCACAACATGCCATGCAAAAAAAAGTTAGATATCCTCTACTTTGTTGTTGCAAGTCTTACGTGGCTGCTATGGTTTAGCAAGAACCATGCTTACCTACCCATCAAAACCACGACGATTTTTCGTCAAGTGTGTTGGTTTAACCTTCAACAAGGACCGGGCGTAGTCACACTCGATTCAACTAAAGTTGGAGAAACTGACACCCGCCAGCCACCTATGTGCAAATCACGTCGGTAGAACCAGTCTCATGAACGCGGTCATGTAATGTCGGTCTGGGCCGCTTCATCCAACAATACCGCCGAATCAAAGTATGACATGCTGGTAAGCAGTATGACTATTATCGCCCACAACTCATTGTATTTTACTCGTGCACATCATTTACACATAGACCTGGCTCATGATGACACTGTTGGGGAACATACTATTTCAAAAAAAATCCTACGATTACGCAAGATCTATCTAGGAGAAGCATAACAACGAGCGGGGAGAGTGTGTCCACGTACCCTCGTAGACCGAAAGCGGAAGCGTTCAATAACGCGGTTGACGTAGCCGAATGTCTTCGCGATCCAACCGATCAAGTACCGAACGCACGGCACCTCCGTGATCTGCACATGTTCAGCTCGGTGACGTCCCTCGTACTCTTGATCCAGCTGAGGCCGAGGGAAAGTTTCGTCAGCACGACGGCATGGTGACGGTGATGATGAAGTTACCGGCGCAGGGCTTCGCCTAAGCACTACGACAATATGACCGAGGTGTATAACTATGGAGGGGGGCACCGCACATGGCTAAGAAATCAACTTGTGTGTCTATGGGGTACCCCTCCCCACGTATATAAAGGAGGGAGGGAGGAGGAGGCCTGCCTAGGAGGGGCGCGCAAAGAGGGGAGGATTCCTACTCCTAGTAGGAGTAGGTTTCCTCCTTTCCTAGTCCAACTAGGAGAAGGGGGGAAGGAGGAGGAGGAGAGAAGGAAGGAGGGGGCGCCGCCCCCTTCCCTTGTCCAATTCGGATTGGGGCAAGGGGGGGAGGGGCGCCACCTCCTGGCCAACCCTCTCTCATCTCCACTATGGCCCATGAGGCCCAATAGCTTTAGGAGGGGTTCTGTAACCCTCGGTTCTCCGTAATTTATCTAATACGACCCGAACCATTCCGTTGTCCGAATATAACCTTCCAATATGTGAATCTTCATGTTTTGACCATTTCAAGACTCCTCGTCATGTCCGTGATCTCATCTGGGACTCTGAACAACCTTCGGTACATCAAATTACATAAACTCATAATACCAGTCGTCATCGAACGTTAAACATGCAGACCCTACGGGTTCGAGAACTATGTAGACATGACCGAGACACATCTCCGGTCAATAACCGATAGCGGAACCTAGATGCTCATATTGGCTCCTACATATTCTATGAAGATCTTTATCGGTCAAACCGCATAACAACATACATTGTTCCCTTTGTCATCGGTATGTTACTTGCCCGAGATTCGATCATCGGTATCATCATACCTAGTTCAATCTCGTTACCGGCAAGTCTCTTTACTCATTCCGTAATACATCATCTTGTGACTAATTCATTAGTATTTTGCTTGCAAGGCTTATTAAGATGTGTATTACCGAGAGGGCCGAGAGATACCTCTCCGACATTTGGAGTGACAAATCCTAATCTTGATCTATGCCAACACCACAAACACTTTCGGAAACACCTGTAGAGCATCTTTAAAATCACCCAGTTACGTTGTGATGTTTGATATCACACAAGGTATTCCTCCGGTATTCGGGAGTTGCATAATCTCATAGTTAGAGGAACATGTATAAGTCATGAAGAAAGCAATAGCAATAAAACTAAACGATCATAGTGCTAAGCTAACGGATGTGTCTTGTCCATCACATCATTCTCCTAATGATGTGATCCCGTTTATCAAATGACAACACATGTCCATGTTTAGGAAACTCAACCATCTTTGATTAACGAGCTAGTCAAGTAGAGGCATACTAGGACACTCTATTTTGTCTATGTATTCACACATGTATCAAGTTTCCGGTTAATACAATTCCAGCATGAATAAAAGACATTTATCATGATATATAAGGAAATATAAATAACAACTTTATTATTGCCTCTAGGGCATATTTCCTTCAGCACCTCCTCACCATAAAGGCAAGGATACAGCGGCTCAGGCCCACAAGTATGACCTACACCAAGACCTGAATAGAAAGGCTGGCTAGACTAGATCAATCTACGTACCAAGGGAACGTACACACACACGGGGCGGTGGCTATCAAGCCAAACAGACCGGGCACATTCCAATTTGGAGTCAACACAGAACACCAATACCGTCCGAACTACGCCACGAAATCGCAAAATACAGGGGTGCCTCACACCCTATGTGCTTCACCGATGAGGTGATGGATCATGAATTTCCAGAAGGGTTTAAACTCGTAAACATTGAGGCGTACGATGGAACGACAGATCCAGCCATATGGATAGAAGACTTTATTCTTCACATACACATAGTTCGGGGAGATGATCTCCACGCCATTAAATACTTACCCCTCAAGCTGCAAGGACCAGCTCAGCAGTGGCTAAATAGCCTCCCAGAACTCTATTGGAAGCTGGCAAGAACTTGAGGATGCTTTTCGGGCCAACTTTCAGGGGACTTATGTCCGGCCCTCGGATGCTAATGATTTAAGTTATATAATCCAGCAACCCGGGGAGTCAGCCTGTAAGCTTTAGAATCGGTTCTTAACTAAAAAGAACCAGATTGTAGACTGTCCGGACGCCGAAGCCTTAACAGCATTCAAACACAGTGTCCCGGACGAATGGCTCGCTAGACACCTCGCCCAGGAGAAGCCGAGAACAATGGCAGCCCTAACCACACTCATGACCCGCTTTTGCACTCGCGAGGACAGCTCCCTGGCTCGTGGCAGCAACAGTACCAGCAATCCCGACACATCTAAAGTCAGGGACGGCAATGGGAAGCCACGGCGCAATAAAAATAAGCACCGAAACAACACTTGAAACACAGAAGATACAACGGTAAACACCGGATTCAGTGGCTCTAGGCCCAGTCAACGGAAGGATCCATTTAAAGGCAACAAGGATACTCCATCCAGCTTGGACATGATACTAGACAGGTCCTGCCAGATCCATGGCACCCCTGGCAAACTTGCAAACCACACCAACCGTAGCTGTTGGGTCTTCAATCAAGCCGGCAAGCTAAATGTCGAACACAAGGGAAAAGGACCTCAGAGCGAAGATGAGGATGAACCTCGCCAGCCGAACACAGTGGGGCAGAAAAAATTTCCACCGAAGGTAAAAACTGTGACCATGATCTACGTCACCCACATCCCCAAGAGGGAGCGCAAGCGCGCACTCCGGGACGTATACGCCGTCGAGCCTATCGCCCCCAAGTTCAACCCATGGTTGGCTTTCCCGATCACTTTTGATCGTAGGGATCACCCAACAAGTATCCGACACGGAGGTTCGACGTCCTTAGTGCTCGACCCCATAATAGACGGATACCATCTTACTCGAGTCCTTATGGACGGCGGCAACAGTCTCAATTTGATATATCAGGACACTGTCTGCAAGATGGGGATCGACCCGTCAAGAATGAAGCACAGGAGCACTACCTTTAAAGGAGTGATTCCAGGCGTAGAAGCCCACTGCACGGGTTCATTAACATTGGAAGTCTTATTCGGTTCGCCCAATAACTTCCGAAGCAAAGAGTTAATCTTCGACATCGCTCCATTCCGAAGTGGCTATCACGCACTACTCGGAAGAACGACCTTCGCCCGCTTTAACGCAGTGCCTACCTCAAGCTCAAAATGCCTGGACCACGTGGCGTTATCACGGTCAATGGAAACATGGAGCGTTCCCTTCGTACGGAGGAAGACACTGCGGCCCTAGCGGCCAAGGTCCAAAGCGGCTTATTCAGGTCAAATAGCTCATCAATCATCAAGACCACGAACACGACTAAATGTGCCCGGTCCGCACTAGAATGCGGCAGCTCAGAAGAACCTGAGCTCGATTAGCAGTTGTGCCCCCGTCGACTGCCCCATAAGGTAGCAACTTACATACCCCGTGTATGCAATTATGCCCTTAAAATACCTTGGGCGGCACTAGAGGCATACAACATATCATTAGTCCATAGTTCGGTTTGACCCTATTCGAACTTTAAAATATATCTTCTTTTTCAGGTTCATTTAAAAACCTGCATTGTTTAAGGTCGTACAGGGTACTCTTTTCCAAAATACTGCTCTTTTCCTTCCTTTTTATTTTTTACAGGCGACCATTACAATTCTTCTTCTCAAGGACACATTAACAAGGAGAAAAAGGCGCAGACGTGCAACAAGGCCACTGGTTGAAATTTCTTTCTCATAGATTCAGGCTCTGTGTAAACCTTTTTACTCTTTTTCTTTGTTCTATTTTATTTGTTGGCATGTCAAATGCCCGGTTATCGGTGCTATCTGTAACCTCACGGCTCGTCGTATTAAACGGGATATAAAATAAGCAGTTTGGTTCCAATTTGTTTGGGCCTTTGTTTATTTTCACCTCCTGTATTCTCCACCCCGAAGTCAGATCGCCGTATATGCCCTAATACTTGGACTTAATACGAGGGGATGTACTTAGCCTGGCATGCCTACGAAAAGTCTGAACACCTATAGGGAATGGTTCGGCGTCCCGGATATTGCGTTATATGCATCGGCTCGGAATCATGTCTTTGGTCAATAGTTGGGTTGCCCGGCTCCTGTGCTTGCTACCTTACGTTCCGCATTGTTCGACTAAGGTAGTAAAGGGAGAACTACTGCGACTGTACCTCTGGTTCATCCGGTCAAGTACCTCAGTAGAGAAAGCCGAAAACTGACTGTCATGATGAGGCGAGAGCTGGTCAAGCGATTCGGTGACCCGGTGTTATACTATGATCGATAGCGATCCACTCCGTGTTATACGAGGTGCTGGTCTTCGCCCAGCCGCGTCAAAAAGGCACTATAATTCGAAAAGCCTGGTACGCACCAGGGGCTAGTACTTAGCCCCACTAGTCAAGCTCCTATGGCTAAGTGAAAGCGATAAAGCAGCATAGTCTGATTGCCTGGTTCGCTACGCAAACACCTCCTATACGGACCAAGATGTTGGATAAAGAGTGTTCATGCGTGTTACCGAACACCCATGTAGTATTTACATGGGGGCTGAAGCCGACGACTGGAAACTTACAGATTTACATAAACAGCCGCACAAGAGGGAAAAGTCGCTCATTAATATAAAAGCGCAAAATTTATATACATAGACACATTGGCTTAGTCCTTACAACCCGAATACAAATCACTCAGAGATTATATCCTTTGAGCATTGGCCCTCTACAAGGCGGGCTCTGATACGTCTCCAACGTATCTATAAATTTTGATTGTTCCATGCTATTGTAATATCTGTTTTGGATGTTTGATGGGCTTTAATATGCACTTTTATATTATTTTTGGGACTAACCTACTAACCAAAGGCCAAGTGCAAATTGCTGTTTTTTGCCTATTTCAGTGCTTCCGAGAAAAGGAATATCAAACGGAATGAAACCTTCGCGGGGATCGTTTTTGGAACAAACGCAATCCAGGAGACTTGGAGTGGACGTCAAGGAAGGGACGAGGCGTCCACGAGGCAGGAGGGCGCGCCCCCACCCTCGTGGGCCCCTTGTAGCTCCACCGACATACTTCCACCGCGTACCCCTGGCTGCACAGCCTCCCGCCACGTACGCCTGGAAGGGTCCCAGAGCGACACGTGGGTGGATGCGCTGGAGCGCTGGTACAGGGTGGTAGGCGCTTGCCGCGGACGTTGTCTTGTCGCGCCCGGGAGATTGTCGCTCACCGGGCCTTGCCGGGACGCGTGGCGCGTCGCGGTAAGTTCCTTGGGATGCCTTGGTTGGCCTTCCCGGCAAGCTCCTCTCGCCGGGGTCTTGTGCCTTGAGTGGCCTTCCCGGCAAGCTCCTCTTGTCGTGGCCTTGTCTCCTTGGCTTGAATACTTTGTTCTTGAATGGCTCCAAAGGAACCACGGAGGACCTTGGCGACCACCCGGCAAGCCTTGCCGCGGGGCGCTGCGACTGCCCGTGCACAAGTTCGGGATACTAGGGTACCCCTACTTTAGTACACCGACATATACTATAGGCATATTATATATCAAAATTTGCAGAAAAATATTTCCTACAAGATGAACATTTTTCTACTGTCAAATAAAATGCTCACAAATTCTAATAAATTAAATAGTGCTACTGTTGCAATAAAATCCAATAAAAATCATTTTAAAAGTACCAAAATGATTTCAAATTTATTTCTCTCCAATTTTCTACTGTAGGGAATCATGTTACCCTATTTTCCATATAATTTATTTTTGGAGAAAAATAATTTGAATTAAAACCAATAACTCAAATTTTGAAAATGAGTTGTAGAAAATTTCAGAAAAACTTCCAACTCATATTTCCTATAAATTTGAAGAAGTCATTTTATCTTCTCTCGGGAAAATCATTGAGTTGCATAAAGTTTCTGAATTTGAAATATTTCAAGCACGAAATTCAAAAGTCCTTTCAAAACCCTTTTTCATTTAATAAATGGAAGAAGTCATATTATCTTCACTCGAGGGTTTTGTGATGAAAAGAATTTGAATTCACGGAGATCATAAAGGCAAACTGAAAGTTTGGGAAAGTCATTTCATTCCCTCTCGTTTAACTTTCAAAAGTTTCAAATTTCACTCAATTTCACACAGCATATCACACCAGCAATCAAAACTATCTATTTATTATAACATTCCAAAATTTAGAATTTTGGGATGTTATAGTTTCAAATGAACACCAAACTCATAACTCAAATATTCACCTCCGCGATCAGATCGTAGAAATTTATCTTCTTGTTACGTGATTCTCTACTTCACTCTGAAATTCTTTGAACTTTTGAAATGGTTCAGACTTGTGTTTCATCAAGTAGATATACCCATATCTGCTCAAATCATCTGTGAAGGTCAGAAAATAATGATACCCGCCGCGAGCCTCAACACTCAATGGACCGCATACATCAGTATGCATGATTTCCAATAAGTCAGTTGCTCACGCCATTGTTCCAGAGAACGGAGTCTTAGTCATCTTGCCCATGAGGCATGGTTCACAAGCACCAAGGGATTCCAAAAGTCCATCAGCATGGAGTTTCTTCATGCGCTTTACACCAATATGACCTAAACGGCAGTGCCACAAATAAGTTGCACTATCATTATTAATTTTGCATCTTTTGGCTTCAATTTTATAAATATGTGTATCACTACGATCGAGATCCAACAAAAATAGACCATTCATCAAGGGTGCATGACCATAAAAGATATTACTCATATAAATAGAACAACTATCATTCTCTGATTTAAATGAATAACCGTCTCGCAACAAACAAGATCCAAATATAATGTTCATGCTCAACGCCGGCACCAAATAACAATTATTTAGGTCTAAAACTAATCCTGATGGTAGATGTAGAGGTAGCGTGCCGACGGCGATCACATCGACTTTGGAACCATTTCCCACGCGCGTCGTCACCTCGTCCTTAGCTAATCTTCGTTTAATTCGTAGCCCCTGCTTCGAGTTACAAATATTAGCAACCGAACCAGTATCAAATACCCAGGTGTTACTACGAGCATTAGTAAGGTACACATCAATAACATGTATATCAAATATACCTTTGTTCACTTTGCCATCCTTCTTATCCGCCAAATACTTGGGGCAGTTTCGCTTTCAGTGTCCAGTCCCTTTGCAGTAGAAGCACTCAGTTTCAGGCTTGGCTCCAGACTTGGGTTTCTTCGCGGGAGTAGCAACTGTCTTGCTATTCTTCTTGAAGTTCCCCTTCTTTCCCTTGCCCTTTTTCTTGAAACTAGTGGTCTTGTTAACCATCAACACTTGATGCTCCTTTTTTATTTCTATCTCCGCAGCTTTGAGCATAGCAAAGAGCTCGGGAATAGTCTTCTGCATCCCTTGCATATTATAGTTCATCACGAAGCCTTTATAGCTTGGTGGCAGTGATTGAAGAACTCTATTAATAACACTATCTTCATCAACTTTGCATCCAAGTTGAGTCATGTGATTGTAGTACCCATACATTCCGAGTAAGTGTTCACTGATAGAACTGTTCTCCTCCAGCTTGCAGCTATAGAACTTGTTAGAGACTTCATATCTCACAATTCGGTCATTTGCTTGAAATATTAACTTCAACTCTTGGAACATCATCTCATATGCTCCATGACGTTCAAAACGTCTTTGAAGTCCCGATTCTAAGCCATAAAGCATGGCACACTGAACTATCGAGTAGTCATCAGACCGCGTCTGCCAGACGTTCAAAGCGTCTACATTGCGGGAGGGGCTTGTCACCTAGTGGTGCTTCAAGGACATAATTCTTCTGTGCAACAATGAGGATAATCCTCAAGTTACGGACCCAGTCCGTGTAGTTGCTACCATCATCTTTCAACTTAGCTTTCTCTAGGAACGCATTGGGAACGGTAGCATGGGCCATTGATCTACAACAACATAGATATGCAAAAACTACCAGGACTAAGTTCATGATAAATTAAAGTTCAATTAATCATATTACTAAAGAACTCCCACTTAGATAGACATCCCTCTAGTCATCTAAATGATCACGTGATCCAAATATACTAAACCATGTCCGATCATCACATGAGATGGAGTAGTTTTCAATGGTGAGCATCTTATGTTGATCATATGTACTATATGATTCACGCTCGACCTTTCGGTCTCAAGTGTTCCGAGGCCATGTCTGTACATGCTAGGCTCGTCAAGTTTAACCTGAGTATTCTGCATGTGCAAAACTGTCTTACACCTGTTGTATTTGAATGTAGAGCTTATCACACCCGATCATCACGTGGTGTCTCGGCATGATGAACTGTCGCAACGGTGCATACTCAGGGAGAACACTTGTACCTTGAAATTTTTTAAGGGATCATCTTATAATGCTACAGCCGTACTAATCAAAATAAGAAGCATAATAAGATAAACATCACATGCATTCAAAATATGTGACATGATATGGCCATCATCATCTTATGCTTTTTATCTCCATCTCCAAAGCATCGTCATGATCTCCATCGTCACCGGCTTGACACCATGATCTTTATCGTAGCATCGTGGTTGTGTCGCCAACTATTGCTACTACTACTATCGCTAACTCATAGTGATGAAGTAAATCAATTACATGGCTTTCGCAATTCATACAATAAAGAGACAACCATAAGGCTCCTGCCGGTTGTCGATAATTTACAAAACATGACCATCTCATACAATGTCGTATAATTCATCACGTCTTGACCATATAACACCACAACATGCCCTGCAAAAAAAAGTTAGACATCCTCTACTTTGTTGTTGCAAGTCTTACGTGGCTGCTATGGTTTAGCAAGAACCATGCTTACCTACCCATCAAAACCACGACGATTTTTCGTCAAGTGTGTTGGTTTAACCTTCAACAAGGACCGGGCGTAGTCACACTCGATTCAACCAAAGTTGGAGAAACTGACACCCGCCAGCCACCTATGTGCAAATCACGTCGGTAGAACCAGTCTCATGAACGCGGTCATGTAATGTCGGTCCGGGCCGCTTCATCCAACAATACCGCCGAATCAAAGTATGACATGCTGGTAAGCAGTATGACTATTATCGCCCACAACTCATTGTATTTTACTCGTGCACATCATTTACACATAGACCTGGCTCATGATGACACTGTTGGGGAACGTACTATTTCAAAAAAATTCCTACGATTACGCAAGATCTATCTAGGAGAAGCATAACAACGAGCGGGGAGAGTGTGTCCACGTACCCTCGTAGACCGAAAGCGGAAGCGTTCAATAACGCGGTTGACGTAGCCGAATGTCTTCGCGATCCAACCGATCAAGTACCGAACGCACGGCACCTCCGTGATCTGCACATGTTCAGCTCGGTGACGTCCCTCGTACTCTTGATCCAGCTGAGGCCGAGGGAAAGTTTCGTCAGCACGACGGCATGGTGACGGTGATGATGAAGTTACCGGCGCAGGGCTTCGCCTAAGCACTACGACAATATGACCGAGGTGTATAACTATGGAGGGGGGCACCGCACATGGCTAAGAAATCAACTTGTGTGTCTATGGGGTGCCCCTCCCCACGTATATAAAGGAGGGAGGGAGGAGGAGGCCTGCCTAGGAGGGGCGCGCAAAGAGGGGAGGATTCCTACTCCTAGTAGGAGTAGGTTTCCTCCTTTCCTAGTCCAACTAGGAGAAGGGGGGAAGGAGGAGGAGGAGAGAAGGAAGGAGGGGGCGCCGCCCCCTTCCGTTGTCCAATTCGGATTGGGGCAAGGGGGGGAGGGGCGCCACCTCCTGGCCAACCCTCTCTCATCTCCACTATGGCCCATGAGGCCCAATAGCTTTAGGAGGGGTTCTGTAACCCTCGGTTCTCCGTAATTTATCTAATACGACCCGAACCATTCCGTTGTCCGAATATAACCTTCCAATATGTGAATCTTCATGTTTTGACCATTTCAAGACTCCTCGTCATGTCCGTGATCTCATCCGGGACTCTGAACAACCTTCGGTACATCAAATTACATAAACTCATAATACCAGTCGTCATCGAACGTTAAACATGCAGACCCTACGGGTTCGAGAACTATGTAGACATGACCGAGACACATCTCCGGTCAATAACCGATAGCGGAACCTAGATGCTCATATTGGCTCCTACATATTCTATGAAGATCTTTATCGGTCAAACCGCATAACAACATACATTGTTCCCTTTGTCATCGGTATGTTACTTGCCCGAGATTCGATCATCGGTATCATCATACCTAGTTCAATCTCGTTACCGGCAAGTCTCTTTACTCATTCCGTAATACATCATCTTGTGACTAATTCATTAGTATTTTGCTTGCAAGGCTTATTAAGATGTGTATTACCGAGAGGGCCGAGAGATACCTCTCCGACATTTGGAGTGACAAATCCTAATCTTGATCTATGCCAACACCACAAACACTTTCGGAAACACCTGTAGAGCATCTTTAAAATCACCCAGTTACGTTGTGATGTTTGATATCACACAAGGTATTCCTCCGGTATTCGGGAGTTGCATAATCTCATAGTTAGAGGAACATGTATAAGTCATGAAGAAAGCAATAGCAATAAAACTAAACGATCATAGTGCTAAGCTAACGGATGTGTCTTGTCCATCACATCATTCTCCTAATGATGTGATCCCGTTTATCAAATGACAACACATGTCCATGGTTAGGAAACTCAACCATCTTTGATTAACGAGCTAGTCAAGTAGAGGCATACTAGGGACACTCTATTTTGTCTATGTATTCACACATGTATCAATTTTCCGGTTAATACAATTCCAGCATGAATAAAAGACATTTATCATGATATATAAGGAAATATAAATAACAACTTTATTATTGCCTCTAGGGCATATTTCCTTCAGCACCTCCTCACCATAAAGGCAAGGATACAGCGGCTCAGGCCCACAAGTATGACCTACACCAAGACCTGAATAGAAAGGCTGGCTAGACTAGATCAATCTACGTACCAAGGGAATGTACACACACACACGGGGCGATGGCTATCAAGCCAAACAGACCGGGCACATTCCAATTTGGAGTCAACACAGAACACCAATACCGTCCGAACTACGCCACGAAATCGCAAAATACAGGGGTGCCTCACACCCTATGTGCTTCACCGATGAGGTGATGGATCATGAATTTCCAGAAGGGTTTAAACTCGTAAACATTGAGGCGTACGATGGAACGACAGATCCAGCCATATGGATAGAAGACTTTATTCTTCACATACACATAGTTCGGGGAGATGATCTCCACGCCATTAAATACTTACCCCTCAAGCTGCAAGGACCAGCTCAGCAGTGGCTAAATAGCCTCCCAGAACTCTATTGGAAGCTGGCAAGAACTTGAGGATGCTTTTCGGGCCAACTTTCAGGGGACTTATGTCCGGCCCTCGGATGCTAATGATTTAAGTTATATAATCCAGCAACCCGGGGAGTCAGCCTGTAAGCTTTAGAATCGGTTCTTAACTAAAAAGAACCAGATTGTAGACTGTCCGGACGCCGAAGCCTTAACAGCATTCAAACACAGTGTCCCGGACGAATGGCTCGCTAGACACCTCGCCTAGGAGAAGCCGAGAACAATGGCAGCCCTAACCACACTCATGACCCGCTTTTGCACTCGCGAGGATTGCTCCCTGGCTCGTGGCAGCAACAGTACCAGTAATCCTGACACATCTAAAGTCAGGGACGGCAATGGGAAGCCACGGCGCAATAAAAATAAGCACCGAAACAACACTTGAAACACAGAAGATACAACGGTAAACACCGGATTCAGTGGCTCTAGGCCCAGTCAACGGAAGGATCCATTTAAAGGCAACAAGGATACTCCATCCAGCTTGGACATGATACTAGACAGGTCCTGCCAGATCCATGGCACCCCTGGCAAACTTGCAAACCACACCAACCGTAGCTGTTGGGTCTTCAAGCAAGCCGGCAAGCTAAATGTCGAACACAAGGGAAAAGGACCTCAGAGCGAAGATGAGGATGAACCTCGCCAGCCGAACACAGGGGGGAAGAAAAAATTTCCACCGAAGGTAAAAACGGTGACCATGATCTACGTCACCCACATCCCCAAGAGGGAGCGCAAGCGCGCACTCCGGGACGTATACGCCGTCGAGCCTATCGCCCCCAAGTTCAACCCATGGTTGGCTTTCCCGATCACTTTTGATCGTAGGGATCACCCAACAAGTATCCGACACGGAGGTTCGACGTCCTTAGTGCTCGACCCCATAATAGACGGATACCATCTTACTCGAGTCCTTATGGACGGCGGCAACAGTCTCAATTTGATATATCAGGACACTGTCTGCAAGATGGGGATCGACCCGTCAAGAATGAAGCACAGGAGCACTACCTTTAAAGGAGTGATTCCAGGCGTAGAAGCCCACTGCACGGGTTCATTAACATTGGAAGTCTTATTCGGTTCGCCCGATAACTTCCGAAGCGAAGAGTTAATCTTCGACATCGCTCCATTCCGAAGTGGCTATCACGCACTACTCGGAAGAACGACCTTCGCCCGCTTTAACGCAGTGCCTACCTCAAGCTCAAAATGCCTGGACCACGTGGCGTTATCACGGTCAATGGAAACATGGAGCGTTCCCTTCGTACGGAGGAAGACACTGCGGCCCTAGCGGCCAAGGTCCAAACCGGCTTATTCAGGTCAAATAGCTCATCAGTCATCAAGACTACGAACACGCCTAAATGTGCCCGGTTCGCACTAGAATGCGGCAGCTCAGAAGAACCTGAGCTCGATTAGCAGTTGTGCCCCCGTCGACTGCCCCATAAGGTAGCAACTTACATACCCCGTGTATGCAATTATGCCCTTAAAATACCTTGGCGGCACTAGAGGCATACAACATATCATTAGTCCATAGTTCGGTTTGACCCTATTCGAACTTTAAAATATATCTTCTTTTTCAGGTTCATTTAAAAACCTGCATTGTTTAAGGTCGTACAGGGTACTCTTTTCCAAAATACTGCTCTTTTCCTTCCTTTTTATTTTTTACAGGCGACCATTACAATTCTTCTTCTCAAGGACACATTAACAAGGAGAAAAAGGCGCAGACGTGCAACAAGGCCACTGGTTGAAATTTCTTTCTCATAGATTCAGGCTCTGTGTAAACCTTTTTACTCTTTTTCTTTGTTCTATTTTATTTGTTGGCATGTCAAATGCCCGGTTATTGGTGCTATCTGTAACCTCACGGCTCGTCGTATTAAATGGGATATAAAATAAGCAGTTTGGTTCCAATTTGTTTGGGCCTTTGTTTATTTTCACCTCCTGTATACTCCACCCCGAAGTCAGATCGCCGTATATGCCCTAATACCTGGACTTAATACGAGGGGATGTACTTAGCCTGGCATGCCTACAAAAAGTCTGAACACCTATAGGGAATGGTTCGGCGTCCCGGATATTGCGTTATATGCATCGGCTCGGAATCATGTCTTTGGTCAATAGTTGGGTTGCCCGGCTCCTGTGCTTGCTACCTTACGTTCCGCATTGTTCGACTAAGGTAGTAAAGGGAGAACTACTGCGACTGTACCTCTGGTTCATCCGGTCAAGTACCTCAGTAGAGAAAGCCGAAAACTGACTGTCATGATGAGGCGAGAGCTGGTCAAGCGATTCGGTGACCCGGTGTTATACTATGATCGATAGCGATCCACTCCGTGTTATACGAGGTGCTGGTCTTCGCCCAGCCGCGTCAAAAAGGCACTATAATTTGAAAAGCCTGGTACGCACCAGGGGCTAGTACTTAGCCCCACTAGTCAAGCTCCTATGGCTAAGTGAAAGCGATAAAGCAGCATAGTCTGATTGCCTGGTTCGCTACGCAAACACCTCCTATACGGACCAAGATGTTGGATAAAGAGTGTTCATGCGTGTTACCGAACACCCGTGTAGTATTTACATGGGGGCTGAAGCCGACGACTGGAAACTTACAGATTTACATAAACAGCCGCACAAGAGGGAAAAGTCGCTCATTAATATAAAAGCGCAAAATTTATATACATAGACACATTGGCTTAGTCCTTACAACCCGAATACAAATCACTCAGAGATTATATCCTTTGAGCATTGGCCCTCTACAAGGCGGGCTCTGATACGTCTCCAACGTATCTATAAATTTTGATTGTTCCATGCTATTGTAATATCTGTTTTGGATGTTTGATGGGCTTTAATATGCACTTTTATATTATTTTTGGGACTAACCTACTAACCAAAGGCCAAGTGCAAATTGCTGTTTTTTTGCCTATTTCAGTGCTTCCGAGAAAAGGAATATCAAACGGAATGAAACCTTCGCGGGGATCGTTTTTGGAACAAACGCAATCCAGGAGACTTGGAGTGGACGTCAAGGAAGCGACGAGGCGTCCACGAGGCAGGAGGGCGCGCCCAGGGGGGTAGGCGCGCCCCCACCCTCGTGGGCCCCTTGTAGCTCCACCGACATACTTCTTTCGCTAGTAGTGGGTCCATCGTTATTAGCTAGATGGCTTCTTCTCTCTCTTTAGATCCCAATACAAAGTTCTCCTCGATCTTCTTGGAGATCTATTCGATGTAATACTTTTTGCGGTGTGTTTGTCGAGATCCGATGTCTTGCGGGTTTATGATCAAGATTATCTATGAACAATATTTGGTTCTTCTCTGAATTCTTATATGCATGATTTGATATATTTGCAAGTCTCTTGGAATTATCAGTTTGGTTTGGCCTACTAGATTGATCTTTCTTGCAATGGGAGAAGTGCTTAGCTTTGGGTTCAATCTTGCGGTGTTCGATCCCAGTGATAGAAAGGGAACCAATACGTATTGTATTATTGCCATCGAGGATAAAAAGATAAGGTTTATATCATATTGGTTGAGTTTATTGATACGTGTCACGCCCAAGATGCGATTCTATCCCGATCACATGGTGATCTCGTGATTGGGGCACAACCACATTTCGGGCGCTTAGCAAGATGGATATCATTACACCGTACCATTACATACATAGATGGGGATACATACAAATCATATAATAGTCACATGAATACAACACATCGTACATAAGACATCCGACTACGGATGAAAACACAAGAAAAGCACAACGACATCCATCCTGCTATCCCAGGCTGCTCACCAGGAACCTATCCCAAGACTGACGAAGAAGAAGAAGAAAGAACTCCAAGACAAGTAAACTCGCTCTCACGTCAAGTCATCGGAAACCTGCACCTGCAACTGTTATTGTAGTATCTGTGAGCCACAAGGACTCAGCAATCCCATAACCATAGGTATCAAGACTAGCAAACCTAATGGGTATGGAGAGGTAAAGTGGTGAGGTTGCAGCAGCGGCTAAGCATTATATGAAGGATAACTTACGAGTACAAGAATAATATGAGCATCTACGCAAACGGTCGCAAACTAGTACTGATCGCTAAGAGATCCTGAACTACCTACGAGTCAAACATAACCCCACCATGTTCTCTTCTCAGAATGAAAAGAGACGGTCACGGTTACTCACGCGGTTGTGTATTTTATTTCGCATCCTCTGTCAAGTTTTCTACAATTGGATATTAACAAATTCCAATGTGCCACATAACCATGGGCACGGCTTTCGAAATATCATAACCCTACAGGAGTGTCCCAACTTAGCCCATCACAAGCTCTCACGATCAGCAGACGTAAAAACCCCTTATCTTTGGGAAGACCCAATCAGACTCGGAATCCCGGTGCACAAGACATTTTGACAATGGTAAAACAAGTCCAGCAAGACCTCCCAGCATGCAGGCACCCTAATAGTAGCCGCGCGTATCTCGTCTTAGGCCACGTCCGGATGAGCACAGCATACAACGACCAAATACCCCAAGTTGCCAAGGGGCGGCGCCGCAAACGACTCTAGTTTGGACCAACACTCATGAGGAGCACTGGCCCGGGTTCTAAATTAAGTCCTCGGGGTCCGGAAAGTCCCTATGCAAGTTATTTAGTTATTAGGAAAATGGTAAAACCAATGTTGGGCCTTGTTGGAGGAGTTTTATTCAAAGCGAACTGTCAAGGGGGTCCCATAACCCCCAACCGTGTTAGGAATGCAAACTCAAGGAACATAACACCGGTTTATCGGTTCTTAAGGCGACATGAGTGGAACAAAACACCAAGAAAAAGGCCAAGCCTTCCACCCATTGCCAAGTATATAGGTGCATTAATTATAGTAATAGATATTGTGATATTCCAAATCCAAGATCCGACATGCAGCAATCTTCATCGTCACCTGCAACTAACAACGCTATAAGAGGGGCTGAGTGTCAGGACCCCGATCCTAAGTCACACCGATCTAGCTTGTAACACCTCATATCACTTTGCGGCCTCACGCACGGTATCCCCACGGGTGCCACCTTACCTGGCCCGGGACCGTTTGCGCATTTTGGCACACGTATGTGATAGTGTTGCTAGCATCCATATGACAGAGAACCCGGGCCGACATGGCTAGTTATAAACCAAAAGTGGCACTAAATTACAGAGACAGGCATCCATGACCCAGCAACAAACGTGTCAGTCATCAACGTATGAACCCAAGTCGTAGCAAGCTACATGGACTTAAAGGAACAACGCGTGACATTTCCCCTAAGGGACAGACACAGGAACGAAGAAGGACACATGCCGACCAGCCTACGTGTTCCGGAGCAGTAGCGAGCTAGCAAGGCTTAGTGGAAGCACTAGGAGGCATTTGCTTGTAAGATAGGCTACCAAGCGTAAACAACTAGGTGTCGGATCCCACACATATCAAGCATTTCAATAACATACACACAATATGCTCAATATGTGCAAATACAACATTGCATCACAACAGAACTCTATGACTCAAAGTACTTTATTTAAGAGGCTCCGAAGAGCCATACATAACATATCCATACAGATAGGGGTCACATGACCCAACACTCAAGTCATACAAGCATACAAGCACAAGCGGAAGCTAACTTGTCTGAGTACAGACAACTTGGAAAGAAAACAGGCTTGGTGTAGCCTGACTATCTACAAGGCCCTTCACAAGCTCAGGATCACCGTCTGGGTAGCAAGCTACTCGTCGACGTCAATGTCTATGTAGAACCCATCAGAGGGGGCAGGGTTCTCCTGTGCAACAGTTATTAAGCAAACATGAGTACAAAGGTACTCAGCAAGACTTACAACAGAACCTATCATACATGCATCATTATCAACAAGGGTAGTGGAGTTTATTGCAGCAAGCCAGCTTGGACTCTTGGCTAACCTATTCTATAACTCTCAGCAGATTGCAAGATGACACTACGCACATGAGTCTACTACTCACCACAACAATACACTACCGTGGATCCTCTTCCGTCATCCTACGGAAGGGCCATCCACGGCACTCACACTTGTCTTGAGACTTTTAGGAGTAACCGTTAACTTGTCTATGAATTATATAAGCAACCAAGTGGTTCTTAACCGCGAACAACGGCTATTCAAATAGATTGGTAACCCTGTAGGGGTGTACTTCTTCACACACGCTTCCACCACTTATCGTCGTTTACTCGGCAACCTTCAAGCGGAAACCCAGCGAGGGTGTCGGCCACGACCTGACTAACTACACAAGTCCCTAGTATAGGTTTATCGCCTATTTGGGTTCCATCCGTGGGGAGATCCGGCCGGGGTGTCGCTCACGGCCCCAAATGATGTGTATAGGGTTCCCGAGTCACCAAACGGGCGACTGGTACACCGTGCCACGTACCTGCCGCATCACAGCCCACCCCGAGGGTCAGCGCTGCGCACGACCACCAGTAAACTACAAACACCAGAAACTAGTTGCAACTCATGGACAGAGGACAAGGGTAGTTAATAAGTCAAGAGAGTCAATTAAGGATCCCAATGTGTGGTAGTAGCTGATCTTAAATCACACATACAGATCTCAGGTCCTATGGACGGTTCCACTGAAACAACCCACCATGTACTCCTACATAGCCTTTCATCGATACCTTTACCAAGCATATGCCAGACTTCACTCTCTTTACCAGACATGATCATTTCACTCTGATCCATCACCCAGATGAACCAGACCTGACACAACTCTAAGCATAGCAGGCATCATAAACAAATAATAGCATGGTAGGAAACACATCACATGGCTCAATCAACTCCTACACATGCTAGTGGGTTTCAACTATTTACTGTGGCAATGACAGGTCATGCAAAGGAATGGGGTTCAACTACCGCAGCAAATATCAGTTCACACGATGTTGCCTTAATGCAGTAAAAGAGAGCAGGAGCGAGAAGATGGGTTTGTATCGGAATGATCAAAGGGTTGCTTGCCTAACAGATTGGTTGTCGGGTACTGCTCTTCAGTTGGATACGCGGATATATCCTCGGGAGCAGGACCTACCCCGGAGAACACCGATAATACAATCAATACACAAACAAATGCAACAATATGATGCATGCTCATGACATGGCAAGATGAATGTGTTTTGAGCTAATGCAACTATAAACAGAAAGGTTTGAGCTCATTTGAATCAAAGATTCAAATTCATACCCAAACTATTATTACTTAAAGTGCATTATCATGTTTTGAGGTGAACAACAAGGTTAACTTGCTCAAACATGCATGAAACAAGTACCATTGGAAAGATTGGATTTTTCTGATAAATTTTCATATATGAAACTTTTTCATCTGAGCTACTGTTGAATTTATATGATTTTTAGAAGTTTAAAGCATTTTCTGGAATTTTCTGAATTGTTTTAAATCAAATAATTACAGAAAAGGCTTTGCTGCATCAGCATGACATCATGATGATGTCAGCAAGTCAACAGCTGGTCCAGCTCAAACCTGACCAGTGGGTCCGGCGTGTCAGTCTAACAGGGCTAACTAAACAGGTTAGTTTAACTAACCACTAACTAACAGGGTCGGGCCCACACGTCAGTGGGTCATCTAACTAATAGGATTAAATTAACACTAACTTAATCCTAATCTAAAAACAATCAACGCTGGCCCACATGTCAGTGGCACAGGGGGAGGTCAAACCCCCTGGTCAGCGGGTCAAACCCGCCAGCGGCTAGTCGTCGGCGTGGCCAAACGCGGCGGAGCAATGCGGGTTTCGTGCTCCGGCGACCAAAGCGACGCCGGAGCACATCTACGTGATGCGGGGAGTGAGCCGCGTCCAGTGGTGGTGGTGGTTGGCCTCGGGGTCGCCGGAAATGGCGCCGGCGACGACCTTGGCGGCTGCGAGAGCTCGGGTGAGCTTGGGCTCGTCGCTAGGAGGCACGGCGAGGCTCGTGGAGTGGTGCGTTGGACTCCTGGAGGTGCGGTAAAGCTAGTGGATAGGGTGGCGCGGCCGTTCAATGGTCGGAGTCTCATCGGCGACGAGCTCCGCGGCGGCGCGTGCGGGTGAGCTACGTGCAGACGCTACGGGGCTCAAGAGGGACAACGGAGAGGATGGGAAGGTGGCCAGGCTCACGGTGGTTGCGATGGAGCTGACGACGAGGTCGGGGACGAGCTGGAGACGACGTGAGGTCGCCGGCGATCTTGACGGCCGAAGGAGGAAGAAGAGCTCGGGGACGGCGCGTTGGAGCTTCCGGCGATGTGTGGCTCAGCGCAGAGCTTCAGCGCGAGGAGACGGAGCTCTGGGCACTAAGGGGAGGCGAGGGGAGCACGGCTGCTGCGATGGCTACAGCGGCGAGCTCGCGAGCGCTGCGGCCATGGCGGGAGAGGGCGAGGGAGAGAGGCAGGGGGAAGTGGACGTGTCCAGATGCTCGGGGTGGCCCCGAGGAGGCCCTTCGAGGCGTCGTGATGGCGCGGACGACGCAGGCAAGCAGGGAGGTGCGTGGCGCCCGCGCGCACTGTGCGCTGTCCCTCCTCTGCTTACTGGCAGAGGTAGGGGGTGACTGGCACGGGCTAGGTGGGCCGGCCCAATCCAGGTAAGTGGGCTGAGGCCTTCTCTCTCTCTCTCATATATAATATGAACAGCATGGAACATTTTAGTTTATGATTATTTGGGCATTTAAAATATTTTATAGCACATAAATGCCCAAACGCAAATACAGTATGAATTAATCCAGTGACCTTAGGATGTCCTATAAAATTGTGCACCATTTTTGTCAGAGGTTTAAGACCAAGGCAAAGATGATGAAAAATTTTGAAGGGCATTTTGGGTACATTGGAAAAGATTTTATTAAACCCTAGTTGAGAGAAGAGGGGTGCTGGGGTTTCTGTCATCCCCATTTCAAGTTTCTGGGAAAAGTAAACATGATGCACACTCTAGTTAGTCCTAATGCAAGCACTCACTAGGGATGTGACACTGAGCAAGCGGTAACATAGCCATACAATGGTTTGCTGGGATGGTCTCAAAGGTTAGAGGTTTCATGACAACAATGAGAGGCTGACAACAATAGATAGGCAGCGCGACATATAGCGATAGCATCGAGACAACTAGCATAGCGATGATAGTAATGAGATCCAAGGTGACGGTCATCTTACTTGAGATCCCGCAAGGAATAAGAACGAGTCCATAAGAAGACGAACCCACGAAGATGAACCAAGTGTAGCCAAACGAATCCTCACGATTGCAACGAAACATGAACTAACGAGAAGAAGTAAATAACATGGTAAACACACCACACATAAACAACACAAGATGCTCAACCAAGTATGATGCATGACAAGGCTACAGGATGCTACTCATGGCAAGATATGATGCATACAAGACCAACACAACCAAGCAAGTTTAAATGAGGCCGGAAACAACATACAACAATTCCGGTAAGTCCTCATATGCAAATTTCAAAATTGGTCCAGATCTGAACAAACCTAAAGTCAAAGTTGTTAAATAGCAATTTAAAATGCACCATGATGATCTACTCGGAATTCTAGTCAAGTTACATATAAAGTTCATTTAATTCGGAGCTACGGCCTAGAAGATATGAGCAAAACAAGTTGAACATGGCAAAGATGCAAGATGCATTCAAACATCAAGCAAACACACTCCAAACATGTAAGCAACATGATATGATGCATCTACATGCAAAAACAAGCAAGTTTTGTATAGAGCACGCTCAAAATGGAGCAACGGTTCAACACATACACATGAAACAAGATATAACAACAATCTGTCCCAAAATAGCAACTAGGCACTTTGCAATCATCAAAACAACATGCTGCAGGAACATTTCATGGCCTCAAAGGGCATGGCAAGCATGTACATGTCAAGCACTACAAACATGATCATTGAGCTACTGCCAAACACCACTAGAACATGCTCAAAACATCATGGCAAGATTGCAAAAGATAACCGTTTCACAGGCTTAGTGAAATGAACTGAACATGGGAGCAACAACGACAAGAACATGGTCATGGCTTGTGAAACTCATCTCAAAGCATATCATGGCATGTGAATATAACCAACATCAAGAAGACATGTTTATGAAGCTACTCATGGCAAGAACATGGTCATAGGATGCATAGAACACTAGCTATTCTCATGGCAAAACTGAACTTACTGATAACAGGCTGACAGAAACATTTTATAGCAATTTGAGAGCAAGAAAGAGACAAGCTACAGCAACCTATAATTGCAAACAAGGGCATGGATGGATAGAGCATAACATGTACTTCAAGACATGGTAACCGGACATTCTAAAACATGCATGGATACAACTGTAGCATCAAGCAAACATGGCATCACAATATAATAGTTTCAGACTTAGTAGTTTTCAACAAGTCTCAGAAATCAGCAAACAGCGAGTAGGTCACTTTGCAAGCTTGTTTCACTCACCACAAGGCATAACACGAAAAGTGGATTGCACCACAGCAAATATGACACGATTGTGCTCCTAAGACATGTTGACATGATGCTCAAAAAAATCACACAAAAAGATATGAAAAAGCAAATCAGCAAGTTATATCAAGTTTCAGTAGTTAACATCACTTAGCACTTTTGCAACAGAGATAATCATGGCATAATGCACACTAACATGTATGCAAATGCAACCATCATGTAGAGCACAGAGAGATGAACATTTTGACATATTATACACATAATTTGGACACACGTGCACCAAGATATGACAAGATGAAGATGCACACATTACGCTGAATTTTAGGCAATTAGCCAATTTAACAGAGAAAACAAAGAGCGCATGATAACTAAAACATGCACACAGCGGGAATTAGGGGATGCTCACCACTGGGCTCGGCCCAGGTCGGCGATGCAGGCCGGTGGGCGGCAGGTGCTGGGCCTAGAGCGGGAGCGGGCCGGAGGGGATTGGACCCCGGAGAGGCCCACGAGGCCGAACGAAGGCGGGCGCTCGTCCCCGATCCCGATTGGATCGGGCGAGGTAGCCGCGGCAGCGGCTCGTCATCGGCGAGGGGAGGCGCGGGGCGGAGGAGTGCAGCGGCGCGAGACCCGGCCGGATCCCACCTGATCAGGACCGGAGGAGGCCGACAGTGAGGTGTGGTAGGCGGCGGAGCGAGCTCAGCGGTGGGCGAGGTCACGCGAAGGCGGCGGGGCGCATTCTCCGGCGAGGCGCCATGCGGCGACGGAGCAAGATGGAGCGGGCGGCGGGGTTGTTCGAGGGATCCAGGCGGGCGCGGGCGGCGGCGCGGCCCGATCCGGGCCCGAGCGGGCCAGATCTGGGTGCTACGGGCCCAGGCGATGGAGGCAGCGGTGGAGAGGTGGCTGGGCGATGTGGCAGTGTGGGATTGGTGCGGGAGGTGGCAGAGCCTAATTGGTCGGGCGACGTGGTTGAGCGGTGGTGGACACGTCCGGCGGCAGCGCGGACATGTCCGACGGCGGAGTAGGAAGAAGACTAGGGTTTGCACCGCGAATTTCGGGGGGAGGGACATATTTATAGGTAGATGGAGCTAGGAGAGTCCAAAAGAGGTGCGGTTTTTGGCCACGCGATCGTGATCCAACGGCGAAGGACATTGAGAGGGTTTAGGTGGGCTAGAGGGCTGTTGTGGAGGGGTGCTTGGCTGAAAGAGAAAGGGCTTCCGGCGGTTAACGCGGTTAACCGTTGGGGCATCAAACGAACTCCGAATGCGACGAAATTTGATAGGCGGTCTGTCTACACTATAATAAGACAGCACGCCAAGTTTCACCTCATTCCAAGAACATTTTTACGGCCACTTATAAAATAAATATTCGGATGTGTCGTGGGCGCGTGCGAGTGTATCTGGGCTCAGAACGGACAACGGAAAGGACGAGGGGGCTCGGCAACTATGGACGGATGCAAGTTTCAAAACGATGCAGAAGCAATGCACATGATGACATGGCAAAATGCAACACGCAAGCAAATGACATGGAAACGACATCGAATAACTGGAAGACACCTGACGCATCGGTCTCGGGGCGTCACAATGCATCTCCAACATACCTATAATTTTTTATTGTTCCATGCTATTATATTATCCATCTTGGATGTTTTATATGCAATTTTAAATGATTTTTGAGACTAACCTATTAACCTAGAGCCCAGTGCCAGTTTCTGTTTTTCCTTGTTTTTGAGTTTTACAAAAAGGAATAACAAACGGAGTCCAATTCACGTGCCAAATTTTGCTGATTTTTTATGGACCAAAAGAAGCCCCCGGAGTAAAAGAGTTGGGCCAGAAGAGTCCCGAGCTATCAACGAGGGTGGAGGGGGAGCCCTACCCCCTGGGCGCGCCCCCTGCCTCTTGGACGACTCGGAGACCCCCTTGACGTGAGACCGATGCTAAAAATTCCTATAAATAGACAAACCCCCGAAAAGAAACCTAGATCGGGAGTTCCGCCGCCGCAAGCCACTGTAGCCACCAAAAACCAATTGGGGCCCTGTTCCGACACCCTGTCGGAGAGGGCATCCATCACCGGTTGCCATCTTCATCATCTCGGCATTCTCCATGACGAGGAGGTAGTAGTTCACCCTCGGGGCTGAGGGTATGTACCAGTAGCTATGTGTTTGATCTCTCTCTCTCGTGTTCTTGATATGTCACGATCTTGATGTACCGCGAACTTTGCTATTATAGACGGATCTTATGATATTTCTCCCCCTCTACTTCTTGTAATGGATTGAGTTTTCCCTTTGAAGTTATCTTATCGGATTGAGTCTTTAAGGATTTGAGAACACTTGATGTATGTCTTGCATGTGCTTATATGTGGTGACAATGGGATATTCACGTGATCTACTTGATGTATGTTTTGGTGATCAACTTGCAGGTTCACTGACCTTATGAACTTATGCATAGGGGTTGGCACACGTTTTCGTCTTGACTCTCCGGTAGAAACTTTGGGGCACTCTTTGAAGTTCTTTGTGTTGGTTGAATAGATGAATCTGAGATTGTGTGATGCATATCGTATAATCATGCCCACGGATACTTGAGGTGACAATGGAGTATCTAGGTGACATTAGGGTTTTGGTTGATGTGTGTCTTAAGGTATTATTCTAGTACTAACTCTAGGATAGATCGAACGGAAAGAATAGCTTCGTGTTATTTTACTACGGACTCTTGAATAGATCGATCAGAAAGAATAACTTTGAGGTGGTTTCATACCCTGCAATAATCTCTTCGTTTGTACTCCGCTATTAGTGACTTTGGAGTGACTCTTTGTTGCATGTTGAGGGATTGTTATATGATCTAATTATGTTATCATTGTTGAGAGAACCTGCACTAGTGAAAGTATGAACCCTAGGCCTTGTTCCGAAGCATTGCAATACCGTTCGTGCTCACTTTTATCATTAGTTACCTTGTTGTTTTTGTACTTTCAGATTACAAAAACCTATATCTACCATCCATATTGCACTTGTATCACCATCTCTTCGCCGAACTAGTGCATCTATACAATTTGACATTGTATTGGGTGTGTTGGGGACACAAAAGACTCTTTGTTATTTGGTTGCAGGGTTGTTTGAGAGAGACCATCTTCATCCTACGCCTCCCACGGATTGATAAACCTTAGGTCATCCACTTGAGGGAAATTTGCAACTGTCCTACAAACCTATGCACTTGGAGACCCAACAACGTCTACAAGAGGAAGGTTGCGTAGTAGATATCATTTATCCCTCTACATCATGTCATCTTGCTTAATGCGTTACTCTATTCTTATGAACTTAATACTCTAGATGCATGCTGGATAGCGGTCGATGTGTGGAGTAATAGTAGTAGATGCAGAATCATTTCGGTCTACTTGTCACGCACGTGATGCCTATATACATGATCATGCCTAGATATTCTCATAACTATGCGCTTTTCTGTCAATTGCTCGGCAAAGTTCACCCACCGTAAAATATGCTATCTTGAGAGAAGCCACTAGTGAAACCTATGGCCCCCGGGTCTATTTTCCATCATAACAATCTCCCGTCAACTAGCTATTTTTATCGTAGTTTATTTTGCAATCTTTACTTTTCAATCTATACAATAAAAATACCAAAAATATTTATCTTATTATCTTTATCAGATCTCACTTTTGCAAGTGGCCGTGAAGGGATTGACAACCCCTTTATCGCGTTGGTTGCAAGGTTCTTAATTGTTTGTGCAGGTAATAAGGATTTGCGTGTAGTCTCCTACTGGATTGATACCTTGGTTCTCAAAAACCGAGGGAAATACTTACGCTACTTTGCTGCATCACCCTTTCCTCTTCAAGGGAAAACCAACGCATGCTCAAGAGGTAGCAAGAAGGATTTCTGGCGCCGTTGCCGGGGAGATCTACGCACAAGTTAAGACATACCAAGTACCCATCACAAACTCTTATCCCTCGCATTACATTATTTGCCATTCGCCTCTCGTTTTCCTCTCCACCACTTCACATTTGCCGTTTTATTCGCCCTTTTCCATTCGCCTCTTTTCGCTTGCTTCTTGTTTGCTGGTGTGTTGGATTGATTGTTTGTCACAATGGCACAAGACAATACTAAATTGTGTGACTTTTCCAATACCAACAACAATGATTTTATTAGCACTCCGATTACTCCTATTACCGATGCTGAATCCTGTGAAATTAATGCTGCTCTGTTGAATCTTGTCATGAATGATCAATTTTCTGGCCTTACTAGTGAAGATGCCGCTACCCATCTAAACAACTTTGTTGATTTGTGCGATATGCAAAAGAAGAGAGATGTGGATAATGATATTGTTAAATTGAAGCTATTTCCGTTTTTGCTAAGAGATCGTGCTAAAACTTGGTTCTCTTCTTTGCCTAAAAATAGTATTGATTCATGGAATAAGTGAAAAGATGCTTTTATCTCTAAGTATTTTCCTCCCGCTAAGATCATCTCTCTTCGAAACGATATTATGAATCTTAAGCAACTTGATTATGAGCATGTTGCACAAGCTTGGGAGAGAAAGAAATTAATGATACGTAATTTCCCTACACATGGTTTGAATTTATGGATAATTATACAAAAAAATTATGATGGATTGAATTTTGCTTCTAGTAATCTTTTCGATTCGGCTGCGGGAGGCACATTCATGGAAATCACTTTAGGAGAAGCTACTAAACTCCTAGATAATATTATGGTTAATTATTCTTGATGGCGCACCAAAAGATCCACTAGTAAAAAGGTTCATGCGATTGAAGAGATTAATGTTTTGAGTGAAAGACGGATGAACTTATGAAATTGTTTGCTAATAAGAGTGTTTCTTCTGATCCTAATGATATGCCTTTGTCCACTTTGATTGGGAATAATAATGAATCTATGGATGTGAATTTTGTTGGTAGGAACAATTTTGGTAACAACACGTATAGATGAAACTTTAATTCTAGGCCGTTCCCTAGTAATTCCTCTAATAATTATGGTAATTCCTACAACAACTCTTATGGAAATTTTAATAAGATGACCTGTGATTTTGAGACTAGTGTTAAAGAATTTATGAATTCACAAAAGAATTTCAATGCTTTGCTTGAAGAAAAATTGCTTAAGCTTGATGAGTTGGCTAGGAACATGGATATAATTTCTCTTGATGTTGATTCTTTGAAACTTAGATCTATTCCACCTAAGCATGATATCAATGAGTCTCTCAAAGCCATGAGAATTTCCATTGATTAGTGTAAAGAAAGAACCGCTAGGATGCATGCTAAAAGAGATTGCTTTGTGAAAGCGTGTTCTTCTAGATTTCATGATAATAAAGATGAAGATCTAAAAGTGATTGATGTGTCTCCTATTAATTCTTTGTTTTCCAATATGAATCTTGATGAAGATGGGACTGGAGATGAGTCAACTTTAGTTAAAAGGCATCCCAAAGATTCGGAGTTTTTAGATCTTGATGAAAAAATTGGTAAAAGTGGGATTGAAGAGGTCAAAACTTTACATAGCAATGAACCCACTATTTTGGATTTCAAGGAATTTAATTATGATAATTGCTCTTTGATAGATTGTATTTCCTTGTTGCAGTCCCTGTTAAATTCTCCTCATGCTTATATTCAAAATAAAGCTTTTACTAAACACATTGTTGATGCTTTAATGCAATCTTATGAAGAAAAGCTTGAATTAGAAGTTTCTGTCCCTAGAAAACTTTATGATGAGTGGGACCCTACTATTAAAAATAATATTAAAGATCATGAATGCTATGCTTTATGTGATTTGGGTGCTAGTGTTTCCATGATTCCAAAAACTTTGTGTGATGTGTTAGGTTTCAATGGACTTGATGATTGTTCTTTAAATTTGCGTCTGGCTGATTCTACCATTAAGAAACCTATGGGAAGGATTAATGATGTTATTATTGTTGCAAATAGGAATTATGTGCCCATAGATTTCATTGTTCTTGATATAGATTTCAATCCTACATGTCCTATTATTCTTGGTAGACCTTTCCTTAGAACTATTGGTGCAACTATTGATATGAAAGAAGGAAATATTAGATTCCAATTTCCGTTAAGGAAAGACATTGAACACTTTCCTAGAAAGAAAATAAAATTACCTTATGAATCTATTATGAGAGCCACTTATGGATTACATGCCAAAGATGATAATACCTAGATATATTCTTGTTTTTATGCCTAGCTAGGGGCGTTAAACGATGGCGCTTGTTGGGAGGCAACCCAATTTTATTTTTGTTCCTTGTCTTTTGTTTCTGTTTAGTAATAAATAATTCATCATGCTACTGCTATGATTGTGTTTTTGTGATTAAATTAATGTTTGTGCCAAGTAGAACCTTTGGGAAGACTTGGGTGAAGTCTTTGCGATCTTGCTGTAAAAAATAGAAACTTTTGCGCTCACGAGATTAGCTGCCATTTTTTATTGGAGAAAGCTATTAGGTTGATTATTTTTGCAGATGATTAACAGACGAGTTCCTCACGTCCACCAATTTATTTCATAATTTTTAGAGTTACAGAAGTATTCAAAAGTTACAGATTACTACAGAGTGTTCTGTTTTTGACAGATTCTATTTTGCGTGTGTTGTTTGCTTATTTTGATGAATCTATGGCTAGTATCGGGGGGTATGAACCATAGAGAAATTAGAATACAGTAGGTTTAACACCAATATAAATAAAGAATGAGTTCATTACAGTACCTTAAAGTGGTGGTTTGTTTTCTTATACTAACGGAGCTCACGAGATTTTCTGTTGTGAAGTTTTCTATTTTTTGGGTAAAGATTTGATGGATTTTGGAATAAGGAGTGGCAAGAGCCTAAGCTTGGGATGCCCAAGGCACCCCAAGGTAAAATTCAAGGACAACCAAAAGCCTAAGCTTGGGGATGCCCAAGGAAGGCATCCCCTCTTTCGTCTTCGTCTATCGGTAACTTTACTTGAGACTATATTTTTATTCACCACATGATATGTGTTTTGCTTGGAGCGTCTTGTATGATTTGAGTCTTTGCTTTTTAGTTTACCACAATCATCCTTGATGTACACACCTTTTGGGAGAGACACACAAGAATCGGAATTTATTAGAATACTCTATTTTCTTCACTTATATCTTTTGAGCTAGATAATTTTGCTCTAGTGCTTCACTTATACTTTTTAGAGCACGGTCGTGGTTTTATTTTATAGAAATTATTGATCTCTCATACTAACGGAGCTCATTTATCCCTCTACATCATGTCATCTTGCTTAATGCGTTACTCTGTTCTTATGAACTTACTACTCTAGATGCATGCTGGATAGCGGTCGATGTGTGGAGTAATAGTAGTAGATGTAGAATCGTTTCGGTCTACTTGTCACGGACGTGATGCCTATATACATGATCATGCCCAGATATTCTCATAACTATGCGCTTTTCTATCAATTGCTCAGCAGTAATTTGTTCACCCACCGTAAAATATGCTATCTTGAGAGAAGCCACTAGTGAAACCTATGGCCCCCGGGTCTTTTTTCCATCATATCAATCTCCTATCAACTAGCTATTTTTATCGTAGTTTATTTTGCAATCTTTACTTTTCAATCTATACAATAAAAATACCAAAAATATTTATCTTATTATCTTTATCAGATCTCACTTTTGCAAGTGGCCGTGCAGGGATTGACAACCCCTTTATCGCATTGGTTGCAAGGTTCTTAATTGTTTGTGCAGGTACTAGGGATTTGCGTGTAGTCTCCTACTGGATTGATACCTTGGTTCTCAAAAACTGAGGGAAATACTTACGCTACTTTGCTGCATCACCCTTTCCTCTTCGAGGGAAAACCAACGCATGCTCAAGAGTTAGCAGGCTCCTTCTAGGACGTCGTCAGAATACCGTTCTAGTTTGCGATGATCCTTGCCTTCCAAAAGGCTAGCAGTGGCTATTTCCGCAGCCTTCATCTTCGCCCAGTACACCTTCACGCGGTCAAAGGCCATCGGAGCACCCTCTATGTAGGACGAGCGCTTAATAGCGTCGACCCACGGACTCGCATCAACGAGCTTCTTCACCAATCCGAAGTAACTACTCGGGATCGGATCAGCGGGCCACACCCGGACTATCAAGTCCTTCATGCCGAACTCGCCATGTTGTGCAGCTCGACCAGATGCTTCATTTGGTCATTGAGGGGCACCGGATGGTTGGGCGCAAGGCACTGCGACCAAAACAGCTTCTTCGTGTTGTTCCCCTCCTGAGCTCGGAAGTATTGGGTGGCGTCGGCGATGCTCCTTGGGAGATCCGTAAACACGCCTGGAGAACTCCATAATCATGTCAGCCCAAGATACCTCTGACCTCCGAAGATGCTCTGCAAGAGAAAAACCTTACCAGCTGCTATTTGACACGCTTGTTTTATCTCCTCCTGAGCACTGTGTGATTCAGTCCGCGCCTCCTTGGCATCATTCACTGCCGCAGCGAGTTCGGACGCTTGGTCTGAATCCGCCTTCTCCAATGCATCGCATTTGCGAATTGCATCTTGAAGCTCGGCCTCGACTTCGGTAACCCGAGCCTCATGCTGTTGACGCAGGGCATTCTCGGCCTCCAGATCGGCATCCGCTTTATTAGCGGCTTCCTTGCTTGCTCTGGCCTCATCCTTGGCCGTGGCAAGTTTGACCTTTAGAGCCTCGACCGCAGCTGCTTCAGTTGTTACACAAAAACATATAACACGTATTAGCTCATGTTCAAAACATATAGTGTGTTGCAGTTTAGATTTCCTAAACACACATACCTTGCTTTTCATCAAAACACTTGTTGACGCGGTCGAGATCTTCATCGTCTAGTTTAAGTTTCCGATTTAACTCAGAAACCTCTGCGGCGTGGGCAGATGCCATAACTAGCGCAGCCTGCTCAAAGCACAAAGTACAGTTCAGCTCTATCATATGCTAAAACATGGATGCTTCGTCTGATTCTGTTCAGAATCAAACAAAGCATCAGGGGCTACTATATATATATAAAATAAAAAACAAAAGTTCTCTGTAAAGAACAATACATCGCATACCTCAATGCCTGTTAGTAGGCTGTTGAAGGCTTCGTCCAATCCGCCTTTGATGGACTGAATTTTCCCCATGACCGCACTCAGCAGAGTGCAGTGTTCCTCCATGATGGAAGCACTTTGCAGTGCTCCCTCCAGAGTGTTCGGTGCCTCCGGATTGACGGTAGGCACTGTAGGAGCAGTTGCTCCCTCCCCCATTACGGGGGGCTGGTCCCTTGATTCCAGAGCCGCACTGGACTCCGGAATAGTGTTCGGCGGGGCCCCGGATTGTTTGCCCCCCCCTCTCGTCTTCGGTCACCATGGGGATCGCTCCCCCCTGGTCGACCGCGGCTGAGGGATTAACCTCAGCTGCCCTTTCGTCCGCCCCACTCCCACCTGCTGGAATAGGGGGAGTTTGTAGAGAGGATACCTCGGTATCCCCCACGATGGGCGATGAGCCCCGCGGAGGCGTATCGCTCTCCGTCTCTCCGGACACCAGAGAATTCACCGAGGACAGTGAAGCCACGGGGATGTCGCGCGGAGGGCTACATAAAGATAAAATAAATATTAGATGCTGGAAAGGGAAAATATCCGAATATAAGCAGTTTTAATACTTACGATTCGGCCAGGGGCTTGATCCTGGGCTGAACCCGATAGCTGTGTTTGGACGATGAGTCCAAACTAATAGGAAGAGTTAGCTTCATCCTTGGCGCGGCCGTGCCTGCGTCAGCAGGGACATCTCTTTTCCTCCCCTTGGCCAGGACAGGGGAGTCTTCTTCTTCTTCCTCCTCATCTTCTTCTTCGGGAGAGAGTTGGGAGCCCGTTTCCTCGGACCTTGTGTCCACAGGGCCGGCAGGGCGGGGGTCGCCCTTGACCTCCTTGCCCTTCTTCTTGGCCTTCTTCTCCGGCGCCTTGTACGGCGCCGGAATCAACATCGCCGTCACCCGAGGTGACTCTGGGCCTTCTGGTAGGGGATCCAGACACTTGATCCGCTCCGCCTTTTTTGTCCAGGCCTGGATTAAACGCAAAAACTCCAACTCCTATTATAATTAAAGCAGGGAAGGAATATATGTTTGGCAGAAATCTCAATTACCTCTGACACAAGGAGCACGGTACTGAAGCCCTTGTCCTCGGTCTCCGCTGGCCATCCCTTCTGGGCCTTGAAGAGGTACTTCTAGATGTCTTCGTGCATAGAACCGAAGAGGTGCTTCAAGGGCCGGGACCCTTCCGGATTGAACTCCCATAGATAGTAGTCCCGGCGTTGGCAGGGGAGGACGAGTCGGGCAAGCATTACCTGGACCACGTTCGTGAGTTGGGTGCCTTGGAGATCATGTCAGAGATGCGTTTCTGGAGGGCCAGCACCTTCGCCTGAGACCCCTAGTTCGGACCCTTATCGGTCCAGCAGGTTAGCCTCTCCGAGGATCCGGATCTGAATGCAGGGGTTGCCGCCCTGGGGGCCATAGTTTTCTCTAGTGGCTTTTCTCATGATAGCGGAATTCTACGGCGGGTAAACAAATTACTGTCAAGAAATTGATAGAAAAGCGAATACTTGTGAGACTATCTAGGCATGATCATTATATATAGGCATCACGTCCGAAACAAGTAGACCGAAACGATTCTGCATCTACTACTATTACTCCACACATCGACCGTTATCCAACATGCATCTAGAGTATTAAGTTCATAAGAACAGAGTAACACCTTAAGCAAGATGACATGATGTAGAGGGATAAACTCAAGCAATATGATATAAACCCCATATTTTTATCCTCGATGGCCACAGTACAATACGTGCCTTGCTGCCCCTACTGTCACTGGGAAAGGACACCGCAAGATTGAACCCATAGCCAAGCACTTCTCCCATTACAAGAACTATAGATCTAGTAGGCCAAACCAAACCAATAATTCGAAGAGACTAGCAAGGATATTATAATCATACATAAAGAGTTCAGAAAAGAACCAAATACTTCTCATAGATAATCTTGATCATAAACCCACAATTCATCAGATCTCGAGAAACACACCGCAAAAAGAGATTACATCGAATAGATCTCCTCGAAGACCGAGGAGAACTTGGTATTGAGATCCAAAGAGAGAGAAGAAGCCATCTAGATACTAGCTATGGACCCGAAGGTCTATGGTAAACTACTCACAACTCATGGTGAGGCGATGATGATGATGTAGAAGCACTCTGTGGTAGATCCCCCCTCCGGTGGAGTTCCGGTACAGGCTCCAAGATGGGATCTCACGGGAACAGAAGGTTGCGTCATCTGATGGTTTCGGGGTACGTATGTATATATAGGAGGAAGGAGGGCACCGGGGCCAAACATGGGGCCCACGAGGCAGGGGGCGCGCCCTATAGGGGGGGACGCGCTCCCCACCCTCGTGGACGCCACGTGTGCCCTACTCCGTGGTTCTCAAGTCTCCCGTGCGTATTTTCCTCCAAAAACATCTCTCCCGAAGTTTCATTCTGTTTGGACTCCGTTTGATATTCCATTTCTGTAAAACCCTGAAATAGGCAAAAAAACAGCAATCTGGACTGGGCCTTTGGGTTAATAGGTTAGTCCCAAAAATAATATAAAAGTGTATAACAAAGCCCATTAAACATCAAAAACATCATAAATAATAGCATGGAAAAAATCAAAAATTATAGATACGTTGGAGATGTATCAAGCATCCCCAAGCTTAATTCATGCTCATCCTCGAGTAGGTAAATGATAAAAACAGAATTTTTGATGTGGAATGCTAACCAACATAATTTTCAATGTAATTCTCTTAATTGTGGCATTAATGTTCAGATCTGAAAGATTCAAGACAAAAGTCTATATTGACATAAGAAATAATAATACTTCAAGCATACTAACAAAGCAATCATGTCTTCTCAAAATACTATGGCTAAAGAAAGTTATCCCTACAAAATTATATAGTCTGGCTATGCTCCCTCTTCATCACACAAAATATTAATATCGTGCACAACCCCGGTTTCAGCCAAGCACTTGTTTTCATACTCTATTCTTTCAAACCTTTCAACTTTCACGCAATACATGAGCGTGAGCCATGGATATAGCACTATGTGGAATAGAGTGGTGGTTGTGGAGAAGACAAAAAGGAGGGAGATAGTCTCAGATCGACTAGGCGTATCAATGGGCTATGGAGATGCCCATCAATAGATATCAATGTGAGTGAGTAGGGATTGTCATGCAACAGATGCACTAGAGCTAAAAAATGTATGAAAGCTCAACAAAAAAACTAAGTCGGCATGCATCCAACTTGCTTGCTCACAAAGACCTAGGGCATTTTAGGAAGCCCATCGTTGGAATATACAAGCCAAGTTCTATAATGAAAATTCCCACAAGTATATGAAAGTGACTAAACATGAGACTCTCTATCATGAAGAACATCGTGCTACCTTGAAGCACAAGTGTGGAAAAAGATAGTAGCATTGTCCCTTCTCTCTTTTATCTCATTTTTTGGAGGGGCTTTCTCTTTTTTTTAGCCCATCTCTATTTTTTTTGGGCCATCTCTTTTTTTTGTCCTTTCCTCACATGGGACAATGCTCTAATAATGATGATCATCACACTTTTATTGATTTACAACTCGATACTAGAACAAAGTATTACTCTATATGAATGCCTCCGGTGGTGTACCGGGATGTGCCATGAATCAAGAGTGACATGTATGAAAAATTATGCATGGTGGCATTGCCACAAATACGATGTCCACTACATGATCATGCATGGCAATATGACAATATGAAGCGTGTCATATCAACGAAACGGTGGAAAGTTGCATGGCAATATATCTCAGAATGGCTATGGAAATGCCATGATAGGTAGGTATGGTGGCTGTTTTGAGGAAGATATATGGCGGGTGTATGGTACCGGCAAAAGTTGCGCGGTACAAGAGAGGCTAGCAATGGTGGAAGGGTGAGAGTGCGTAATATCCATGGACTCAACATTAGTCATACGAACTCATATACTTATTGCAAAAATTTACGAGTCATCAAAACAAAGCAATCAACGCATTCTCCTAGGGGGTAGGTTGGTAGGAGTTAACCATCGCGCGCCCCCGACCTCCACACAAAGGATGACACTCTACAAATACCTCATGCTCTAACTTCGTCACATATCGGTTCATCATACGTGCATGCTACGGGAATCACTAACTTTAACACAAGTATTTCTCAATTTCATAATAACTCCACTAGCATGACTCTAATATCACTATCCTCATATCTCAAAACAATTATCAAGCATCCAACTTCTCATCATATTCTATGCACTTAGTATGAAAGTTTTTACTACATTGATCTTGGATGCCTATCATGTGAAGGCTAGTTTTATAGCCAAAGCACATTACCATGCTGTTTTAATAGACTCTCACAAGGATATAAGTGAAGCATCATAGATCAACAATTTCTACAAAATATAATTACCACCGTGCTCTAAAAGATGTAAGTGAAGCACTAGAGCAAAAACTATTCAACTCAAAAGATATAAGTGAAGCACATAGAGTGTTCTAACAATTCCTAGGCCATATTTATCTCTCTCAAAAAGGTGTGTCCAGCAAGGATAATTGTGGCAAACTAACAAGCAAATACTCAAATTATACATGATGCTCCAAGTAAAACACATATCATGTGGTGAATAAAAATATAGCTCCGAGTATAGTTACCGATAGATGAAGACGAAAGAGGGGATGCCTTCCCGGGGCAACCCCAAGCTTCGGATTTTGGTTGTCCTTGAATTTTACCTTGGGGTGCCTTGGGCATCCCCAAGCTTAGGCTCTTGCCACTCTTTGTTCCATAGTCCATCAAAGCGATACTCAAAACTTGAAAACTTCACAACACAAAACTTAGACAAAAATCTCGTGAGCTCCATTAGTATAAGAAAACAAACCACTACTCAAAGGTACTACAATGAACTCATTTTTTGTTTATATTGGTGTTAAACCTACTGTATTCCAACTTCTCTATGATTCATACTCCCCAATACTACTCAAAGATTCATCAAAATAAGCAAACAACACATGAAAAACTGAATCTGTCAAAAATAGAACAGTCTGTAGTAATCTGTAACTTTCGCATACTTCTGTAACTCCAAAAAAAAATTGAAATAAATTGGTAAACGTGCGCAATTTGTCTATTAATCATCTGCAAAAATAATCAACTGAATATCACACTCCAGCAAATCTGGTGACCATTCTAGCGAGCGCTAACGATTCTTTTTTTCACAGCAAGATCATATAAACTTCACACAAGTCTTCCCAAAGGTTCTACTTGGCACAAACACTAATTAAAACACAAAACCACATCTAAACGGAAGCTAGATGCAATATTTATTCCTAAACAGAAGCAAAAAAAATATAAAATTGGGTTGCCTCCCAACAAGCGCTATCATTTTACGCCCCTAGCTAGGCGCGATACAAGGATAGATCTAGGTATTGCCCTCTTTGATCTGTACCCTTTTAACGGTATCAAGTTCGAATCCGGGAGTTTCTTTACGTTTCCCTTCATATTCAAAAATCTTTAGATCTAACGAATCCAACTGCTTATTGCAAATGGTAATCAACATATTCATGCGGTGGAGATTTCCACTAACATTCTTAAGAGGTTCAAGAGACTTTTGTAATATTTTTGTTACTTCGCTAATTTTCTCAAAAACTTGAGTCTCTTACGGGATAGAGGGTTGCCCGAACAATTCTATCAATGCATTATAGGAATCAAGAGTATGACTCCCCAAGAAATTTCCTCCGGTAACGGTATCAAGAACAAGTCTATTCCAAGGAGTAATGCCAATATAAAAATTGCGAAGAAGCACGGAAGTGGAAAGCTTCTTAATAGATCTATTTTGAGCATTGCAAATTCTATACCAGGCATGTTTTAAGTTTTCTTCCTCCCTTTGTTTAACCTCACTCTCGGAAATATTGATAATGATAGGTGTGCTAGACATGATGACAAGCAAGCAATCCAACACACAAGGAGGCAAGAAGCAAGCGAACGATAAACACACGGCAAAAGAAGGGCAAATAAAACGGCAACGGAGAAGTGGGGGAGAGGAAAACAAGAGGCAAATAAATGTAATGCGAAGGATAAGGGTTTGTGATAGGTACTTGGTATATGACTTTTGTGTAAGCCTCCCCGGCAACGGCGCCAGAAATTCTTCTTGCTACTTCTCGAGCTTGCGTTGTATTCCCTCGAAGAGGAAAGGGTGATGCAGCATAGTAGCGTAAGTATTTCCCTCAATTTTTGAGAACCAAGGTATCAATCCAGTAGGAGACCACGCGTGAGTCCCTCGCACCTACACAAACAAATAAGAACTTTGCAGCCAACGCAATAAGGGGTTGTCAATCCCTTTACGGTCACTTACGAAAGTGAGATCTGATAGATATGATAGTTTGATATTTTTGGTATTTTTGGATATAAGAACATAAAGTAAAAGCGGAAAAGTAAAGTAGATTGTAGATTGATATGTTAAGAATAGACCCGGGGGCCATAGTTTTATCTAGTGGCTTCTCTCATGATAGCGGAATTCTACGGCGGACAAACAAATTACTGTCGAGCAATTGATAGAAAAGCGAATACTTATGAGACTATCTAGGCATGATCATTATATATAGGCATCACGTCCGAAACTAGTAGACCGAAACGATTCTGCATCTACTACTATTACTCCACACATCGACCGCTATCCAGCATGCATCTAGAGTATTAATTTCATAAGAACAGAGTAATGCCTTAAGCAAGATGACATGATGTAGAGGGATAAACTCAACAATATGATATAACCCCCATCTTTTTATCCTCGATGGCAACAATATAATACGTGCCTTGCTGCCCCTACTGTCACTGGGAAAGGACACCGCAAGATTGAACCCATAGCCAAGCACTTCTCCCATTGCAAGAACTATAGATCTAGTAGGCCAAACCAAACCAATAATTCGAAGAGACTTGCAAGGATATTATAATCATACATAAAGAGTTCAGAAAAGAACCAAATACTTCCCATAGATAATCTTGATCATAAACCCACAATTCATCGGATCTCAACAAACACACCGCAAAAAGAGATTACATCAAATAGATCTCCTCGAAGACCGAGGAGAACTTGGTATTGAGATCGAAAGAGAGAGAAGAAGCCATCTAGATACTAGCTATGGACCCGAAGGTCTATGGTAAACTACTCACAACTCATGGTGAGGCGATGATGATGATGTAGAAGCACTCCTTGGTAGATCCCCCCTCCGGCGGAGCTCCGGAACAGGCTGCAAGATGGGATCTCACGGGAACAGAAGGTTGCGGCGGTAAAACTAGGGTTTTTCTCTGTTCATCTGATGGTTTCGGGGTACGTAGGTATATATAGGAGCAAGGAGGGCACCGGGGTCCAAACATGGGGCCCACGAGGCAGGGGGCGCTCCCCCCCCACCCTCGTGGACACCACGTGTGCCCTACTCCGTGGTTCTCAAGTCTCCCGTGCATATTTTGCTCCACGAATATCTCTCCCGAAGTTTCATTCTGTTTGGACTCTGTTTGATATTCCTTTTCTGTAAAACCCTCAAATAGGCAAAAAAACAGCAATCTGGACTGGGCCTTTGGGTTAATAGGTTAGTCCCAAAAATAATATAAAAGTGTATAACAAAGCCCATTAAACATCCAAAACATCATAAATAATAGCATGGAACAATAAAAAAATATAGATACATTGGAGACGTATCAGGAACCCGCCTTACAATGCCGAAGACAATGCGTCAGCCGAACTCGTCGTCATCGAAGACTGGTTCAGGGGCTATTGAGGGAGTCCTGGATTAAGGGGTCCTCAGGTGACCGGATCATTCATTATGCGCCGGACTGGTGGGCCGTGAACATTATCGATGAAGACTACCTCCCGTATCCGGATAGGACTCCCCGTGTGTGAAATAGCAAGTTTAGAGTTTGGGTGTAATACTTTCCTTCCTCTGCAAGGTGATCATGTACAACCCTAGGTCTCTCCGGTGCATATATAAACTGGAGGGTTTAGTCCGTAGAGACGACAGCTGAATCATAACAATCTAATAGGCTAGACTTTTAGGGTTTAGCCATTACGATCTCGAGGTAGATCAACTCTTGTAACCATATTCATCATGATCAATCAAGCAGGAAGTAGGGTATTACCTTGATCGAGAGGGCCTGAACCTGGGTAAACATCGTGTCCCCTGTCTCCTGTTACCATCGATCCTCAGACGCATAGTTCGGGAATCCCTACCCGAGATCTGCCGGTTTTGACACCGACAGCAGGGGCGGTTGCTCATGGGGCCTCATCTCCCGCTGGACCCATTTAATGAACATAAATTTGCCATTTTTCTTCTAAAACCATGGCAGCTAATAAAACCGTGTGAAAATAACAATATTTTTTCTAAAACCTGCCATGCTAACAAACAAAAAATTGCGAGAAAATTTCCAATCTATTCATCTTCAATCATGGCAGTGCAACGAACACTGAAATAACAAAAATTACATCTTGATCCGCGGACCACCTAGTGACGACTACAAGCACTGAAGCGAGCCGAAGATGCGCCTCCGTCATCGCCCCTCCCTCACTGGAGTCGGGCACAACTTGTTGTAGTAGACAGTCGGGAAGTCATCGTGCTAAGACCCCATAAGACCAGCGCACCAGAATAGCAATCGCCGCCGATGAAGAATAACGTAGATCGAAACGATCCTCCCTGAAGACACACGAACATAGACAAACAATAATCAGATCTGAGCAAATCCACCGAGGATAGATCCGCCGGAGACACACCTCCACACGCCCACCAATGATGCTAGACGCACCATCGGGACAGGGGCTAGGCGGCGAGAGCTTTATTTCAACTTCAGGGAGCCACCGCCGTCTCGCCTTCCTGAGTAGAACACAAACTCTAACAAAAATCAAAAGAACAACTAACAATGGAGCCCTCCCGCCGTCCCTTGCCAAGATCCACCATGCCCCATGGCCCTAGGGCCATCGGAGGCGAGGCAGACGTGTGGCGGCACCGGCAAGAGGCACGTGCCCTAGTTTGTCCTGAGGAGGCGACATGTTTGATTTTGATTACTACTAACGTCGCTAACAGAAAAAAGAGTTGGTATCTAATTGTGAAGAACATGGCAAATTGCTAAAATTAGCAATGTTTTGGAAACAATTTTTTTATATGGCCATTAGAATCATTTAATAAAAAAATTGATGTGTTCTTATGTATAAAATACACACATCTTTTTTGTCAAAGTGTAGTCCTCCGCGGAGGACTAGCACATTTTATTAACATCCTAGTGTTGGGGAACATTTCATGGAAAATAAAGAAAAATCTATGCACATACAATGATTTATCCGTGGAGATGCATAGCAACGAGGGGGAGAGTGTGTCTACGTACCCTCGTAGACCGTAAGCGGAAGCGTTTAGACAACGTGGTTGATGTAGTCGAACTTCTTCGCGTTCCAACTGATCAAGCACCGAACGTACGTCACCTCCGCGGTCAGCACACGTTCAGCTCGATGACGTCATCCGCCTTCTTGATCCAGCAAGATGGCGAGGTAGTGGATAAGTTCTGGCAGCACGCCGGCGTGGTGGCGGTGATGGTGATGCGATCTCCACAGGGCTTCACCTAAGCACTATGTAAATATTACCAAGGGAGTCAACAATGGACGGGGGCGCCGCACACGGCTAAGACAATGGTGTGTCCTTGTGTGGTGCCCCTTCCCCACATATATATATATATATATATATATATATATAT
>LR738712.1:157944960-158013160 GCA_902687465.1 Secale cereale
ATATTACCAAGGGAGTCAACAATGGACGGGGGCGCCGCACACGGCTAAGACAATGGTGTGTCCTTGTGTGGTGCCCCTTCCCCACATATATATATATATATATATATATATATATATATATATATATATATATATATATATATATATATATATATATATATATATATATATATATATATATATATATATATATATATATATATATATATATATATATATATATATATATATATATATATATATATATATGTATATATATATATATGTATGTATGTATATATATATATGTATGTATATATATATATGTATATATATATATATGTATATATGTATATCTATATATATATGTGTGTATGTGGGAGGGGGGAGGAGGCAGCCAAAGGGGGCGCCCAAGTAGGAGGAATCCTACTTGGGGTCTCTCCCAAGTCGCGCCCTCCCCCCGCCTTGTATAAGTGCGGGGAAAAGGCAGGGGAGGGTGGCGCCCCCCTTCCTTTCCCACTTGAGGAGGGAAAGAAAGAGGGGCCTCCCATCCCCTTTCCTTCCCCCTAGGTCCCGTTGTCCAAGGAAGGGGTGCACAAGGGGCTGATCTGTCCCCCCCCCCCCTTGGTTCATTAGGCCCATACACTTACCGGGGGTGTCTGGAACCCCTTCCGGTGACCCGTTGACTACCATGTGCACTTCGAAACTCTTCCGGTGTCCGGATACCATCGTCCTATATATCAATCTTTACCTGTCGACCATTTTGAGACTCCTCGTCATGTCTGTGATCTCATATGGGACTGCGAACAATGTTCGGTCACCAAATCATATAACTCATATAACATTATATCGTCAACGGACGTTAAGCGTGCGGATCCTACGGGTTCGGGAACTACGTAGACATGACCGAGACACCTCTCCGGTCAATAAGCAATAGAGGAAACCGGATGCCCATATTGGCTCCTACATATTCTACAAAGATCTTTATCGGTCGAACCGTTATGACAACATAAGTAATTCCCTTTGTCTATCGGTATGTTACTTGCCCGAGATTCGATCATCGTATCTTCATACCTAGTTCAATCTCATTACCGGCAAGTCTCTTTACTCGTTCCGTAATACATCTCCTCGTGACTAAACTCCTTAGTCATTTGCTTGCAAGATTATGATGTGTATTACTGAGAGGGCCCAGAGATACCTCTCCGATACTCGAAGTGACAAATCCTAATCTCGATCTATACCAAATCAACGATACCTGTAGAGCAACTTTATGATCACCCAGTTATGTTGTGACGTTTGATAGCACACAAGGTATTCCTCCGATATCCAGGAGTTGCATGATCTCATGGTCTAAGGAACATGTATTTGTCATACAAGAAGGCAGTAGCAAAAACTGCGATCAAATGCTAAGCTAACGAATGGGTCTTGTCCATCACATCATTCTCCTAATGATGTGATCCCATTATCAAATGACAACTCATGTGTAATGCCCAGTATGGGACTATACCTCCTACGTGTCGAGGCACGACTTAAAGGTATAAGCCCATTCTGGAATGATCGCAAGTTTGGTATCTTTGCACATCTCATGTAAAAATAGGGATGAAAGCGAAAAGATAATTGGCTTACACTCGCCACGTCACACAATTCATTACATATCCAAACATCATTCAAAACATCACAACCCGTCTATGGGTGAAGATCCAAATGAAAGATACCAAACATACATAAAACCACAGGTCTGAATCGCCCCTAGTAGAAACCTCTACTGATCGTCGGGATAGTGCGCATAGTAACGGCTACGGTCCTCGTCGTACTCCCAGTACAGCTCGGTGCCGTCACTTGAATAGATCGCCTGAGTACCTGCATCTGGTGTGGTGTAGAATCTGTGAGCCACAGAGGACTCAGCAATCCCGTTCCCGGGTAACACAACTATCCAAGCCTTGGGTGTGGAACAAGGCTGAAGAAAGAACAAGAGGTTGCAGCAGCACTAGCACTAACTTACGTAAAAGAGAGCGAGAAGAGAAGTTCCTCGGACGAAAAGATGATCACGAAGTGATCCTAACTAAGCAAGTCAAACATAACCCCATCGTGTTCACTTCCTGAACCCCTTTCAGAAAATGACCGTCACAGTACTCACGCTGGTAGTGTATTCTGAACATGGTGTCAAGTTTTCTACAACCGGATATTAACAAATTCCCATCTGCCACATAACCGCGGGCACGGCTTTCGAAAGTTCATAACCCTGCAGGGGTGCTCCAACATGGCCCATGACAAGCCCACGATCCGCGGAGTCACAAATCCAAGGTGGGAAGGCCCGAGTATCCTCGGAATCCCGTGCTCAAGATACTCCGACTAAGGTAAGGCTAATCCAGCAAATCCTCCCGGCGTGCCGACACCCTGACAGTAGCCGCATGTATCTAGTCTCAGGCCACGACCGGATGGGCGATGCTACAGGTTTCTACCAGACCTTGAGTTTCCTCGAGGTAGCCCTGCAGGACCCCCTGTTCGGACCAACACTCATGTGGAGCACTGGCCCGGGGTTGTTGATTAAGAAGAGGGTTAATTACTCCCTATGCAAGTTTTTAGTTATTAGGCAAATAGTACCAATGTTGGGACTTGCTGGAAAAGACTTAGCACTTAGCGGTTTATCGAGGGGGTCCCATAACCCCAACTGTGTGAGGAACGCATAATCAAGGAACATAACACCGGTTTATACGGTTCCTAGGGCGGCATGAGTGGAACAAAACACCAAGCAAAAGGCTTAGCCTTCCACCCATTACCAATATATAGATGATTTCATTTAAGAATTATATAGTGTGATATCCCAACAAGCTTCAACATGAAGCAAGAATCTTCAATCTTCTCATGCAACTAACAATGCTATAAGAGGGGTTGAGCGAAGCTTACTTAACCAATCAAAGGTTTGCATAGGTAGGGTGGTTAGACAGATTCATGGTTACAATAGGAGGTTGACAGGAAAACATGGGCATCGAGGCAAAAACTATAGAGCGAGACTTCTAGCAATAGGCAAAGATAGTAATGATATCCGGGTCAGGTCATCTTGCCTGAAGAGTCGTCGATGGGATCGTAAGTGGGCTCCTCGTTCTCAACCTCGGTAGTAACCTCGTTCTCGTACTCGTTCTGGCTTCCGGCTCTACTCAACACAAAACACACGAGGCATGAAAATCAACAAGATGCAATGCGCAAACCACAGGATGCAGGATGCATGACTGATGCACTAAGGAAACACTATAGATGCACTTAGGAAGCATAGAAAGTCAACATAGGAAACACGGAGATACAGCACAAGGAACATGACTATATGCAACTAGCAAGAAACTTCAAAACATGTTAATAAGAGGATATTATGAATCTACATGCAAAAACACACAAGTTTCATATAGGACTTACCCAAAACGGAGCAACAGGCTAAAAGATACACCCGAAACAATAAACATGGCAAAGCTAAAATTAACAGCCACATAGCAACTTCGGAGCAAGAAATAAATAGTCTACAGCACTCAAACATCATGCCAAGGAGCATGGACATAAAGTAGACATATCCTACAGCAAACAATTCCATTGGAGCATCTCCATAGGAGGCATGGATCAATAGCAACAAGCTATGACATTTTGAACATGACAACAAAATCCTGACAGCAGTAATTTATAGCAACTTGGGAGCAAGAGTTAAATATGCTACAACCATCCAAATGAGCATGTGAGAGTATGAATGGATAGCCAACAACATATACAACAAGGAATCATCAACAGTCACCCCAAAACTATCATGGATTTGCCTAGAACAACAAGCAAACATGGCATCTCGAAATTACAGATTCCAGACTTAGTGAAATTTCACTAAGTGTTAAAAATGCAGTAATATCATGGCATGTTAGTTTAAGTCACCTCAAAGCATAACATGTCAAGTGGTTTGCACCACAACAAAGTACACATGATGGGGAGTCCAAAACATATAAGCATGCATCAAGGGGACAACCACATCAATAGCAACGAGCTCCTCAACTAGGCATCTCGTATCAAGTTTAACAACATAACAGTCACAAGCACTTTTACAAAGGAGATAAACATGGCAAGATGAAATCTATCATGCAAGCTAAAGCAACCAACATGTAGAGCATCTCAAGATGAACATGTGGACATATCATTTGCTTCATTTGGATAAACATGCACCAAGTTATCACATTGCAAACATGGCATGAAAACAACTAATAGCAGCAGTTTATAACAAGTAGCACTCTTCTCATGAAGATTGACATCTAGATGACCTCAAACATGCATGGCACAATGGAACAAAACATAGTACATGTCACCACGATCATTTTGACATATCATACACACAAATCGGACATGCACAATAAAAGATATCATCATTACAAAACTGCATCAGAAACTGAAAAACTAGGGACTTAGCAGAAAAGCGGAGTCAACCTCAGGGTCAAGCGGGTCGGGTCAAACGGGCGCGGGCGGAGTCAACGGGTCCAACGGGTCGGACGGACCGGATGCGGGTCCACCGGGCCGGATCCGCACCGAGTCGGCCCGTTAGGTCTTCGGGCGCCTGGATCTGGCGCTGGCGATCGAGCCTCCCTCGAGCGCGGCGGCTGGCGGCTTCGATCCCGCCGATGGGAGGAAGTCCGGCGGCCGGCGAGGGGCTGCTGGGAGGTGGCCTGAGGCGGCGGCCGGCGGCGAGACGGGAGGCAGGGCGGCGGCCTGGCACTTGCGGCGGCGGCGGCTGGAACGGGCAAGGCGGCCGGGGGGAAGGGAGGCCGGCGGCGGTCGGCGGCGAGGAAGCCCCGGCGGCGGCGAGGAGGCGAGCCGGAGGCGGGGAAGAAGGGTGCGGCGGCGGGATCTGGGGCTCGGCCCAGATCTGGCGCGGCGGGCTGGCCTCGGGCCCAGTGGGCCCGCGCGGCGAGGAGGAAGCACTGGCGGCGGCGAGGTTGGAAGCACCGAGCGGCAACGGTGGAAGCACGGCGCGGCAACGGTGGAAGCACGGCGCGGAAGAGGTGGAAACCCTAGGGTTTTGGACGCAAAATTGGAGGGGGTGGACGTTTATATAGGCACAAGGAGCTAGGGTTGTCCAAATGAGGTGAGGTTTTCGGCCACGAGATCACAATTGAACGGCCTAGATGAAGGGAAGGGTTTGAGTTGGGTTGCTGGGCTGTTGGAGGGGTTTCTTGGGCCTCAAAGAGGAGGTACTTTAGCCCACGAGGATAACTGTTGGAGTATCAAACGAACTCCAAACGCGACGAGATTTGACAGGCGGGTTACACAGGTCAAAACAACAACGCACGACAAGCCTCACGCCAAACCGGAAATGTTACACGGCCAAACACAAAAGAAGGACTCCGGGAAGCCTCGGGCACGTGTGAGAGCGTCGGAACTCGAAACGGACAACGGGAAGGAACGAGTGGGACCGGATGCAAATGACAACACAAATGCAATGCAATGCACATGACAACATGACATGGATGAATGCACACACGCACACGACAAAATGACGAAACCCCGGAAAGACGAAGAACCCGGAATGGAATTGATGAAGCCAAAGTTATATATTGCCCAAAAGGGAAAGTATTACATCCGGGGCATTACAAACTCTCCTCTACTACGAAAAGATCTCGTCCCGAGATCTAGGACTGGAAGAAAGAAGGGTACTCGGAACGAAGGTGATCTTCTCGTTCCCACGTAGCTTCTCGGTCGGTATGGTGTGACCACTTGACTTTCAAGAACTTGATTGACTTGTTGCGGGTCTTGCGCTCGGTTTCTTCGAGAATAGCAACTGGGTGCTCTCGGTAAGACAAGTCTTGTTGAAGATCAATCTCCTCAAACGGAATGGTGCGTTCAGGTGTCTTGAAGCACTTGCGGAGTTGAGACACATGAAACACATCATGAACATTGGCGAAGTTGGAGGGGAGCTCAAGTTGATAGGCTAGATCGCCTCTTTTGCCAATGATCTTGAAAGGGCCCACGTATCTAGGAGCAAGCTTTCCTTTGATACCGAATCTTTGGGTGCCTTTCATAGGAGAAACACGGAGATAGACATGATCCCCAAGGTTGAAGGCCAAATCATGATGCTTGCCATCATAGTAGCTCTTCTGACGCGACTGAGCGGCCTTGAGATTCTCACGTCTGACTTTGCACATTTCTTCGGCTTCTGAGATCAAGTCATTGCCAAGAAGTTGACATTCACCAGTCTCGGACCAGTTGAGAGGGGTACGGCACTTTCTGCCATAGAGGATTTCAAACGGAGCTTTGTCGGCACTTGCTTGGAAGCTGTTGTTGTAAGAGAACTCGGCAAATGGAAGGCAATCTTCCCATTTCATGCCAAAAGATATGACACAGGCTCTGAGCATGTCTTCTAGAATCTGATTCACTCTCTCGACTTGACCACTAGTCTGAGGGAGAAATGCAGTGCTAAAACGGATCTTAGTGCCCATGGCAGACTGAAAGGAGTCCCAGAACTTGGAAGTGCACAAACTTCCACGGTCTGAGGAGGTAACTTGAGGAATGCCATGTAAGGACATAATTCTGGAAGTGTACAATTCTGTCAGTTGAGCTGCATTGATGGATTCTTTGACTGGAAGGAAGTGAGCGACTTTGGTAAGCTTGTTAATCACCACAAAGATAGAATCATTCCCTTTCTTGGACTTAGGAAAGCCAGTGAAGAAATCCATTTCAATGTGGTCGAATTCCACTCGGGAATAGGAAGAGGTTGGAGAAGACCGGCTGGACGTTGATGCTCTGCCTTCACTCTCTGCAGACATCACATTCATTCACGAATTGGGCAATCTCCCTTTTCATGCGAGTCCACCAGTAAGATTGCTTGAGGTCTTGGTACATCTTGGAACTACCAGGATGAATCGAAAGGAGGGAATCATGTGCTTCTTCCATTATGAGCTTCCTGAGATCACCTTTAGGAACCACAAGTTTGTCCTCAAAGAACAAGGTATCTCTCTCATCAACGCGATAGCACTTGTATTTGGGAGTACCCTTTGCAATACCATGTTTCACTTTCTGCACCATAGCATCACTGAGTTGGGCCTCACGAATCTGATCTTCCAAGGTAGGAGCAACTTGAAGATTTGCAAGAAAGCCTTGCGGAACAACTTGGAGGTTGAGCTTCCTGAATGCTTCACAAAGCTCAGGCTGGAACGGCTTGATAAGGAGACTGTTGCAATATGCCTTTCTGTTCAAAGCATCTGCAATGACATTCGCCTTGCCAGGTGTGTATTCGATGCTTGGATCATACTCTTGGATCATTTCGACCCAACGAGTCTGGCGGAGGTTCAGGTTCGGCTGTGTGAAGATGTAATTCAAGATCTTGTGATCGGTGAAGATGTCGACTTTTCTGCCCAACAGAAGGTGTATCCACGTAATCAAAGCATGTACCACAGCTGCTAGTTCGAGATCATGTGTGGGGTAGTTCTTCTCACTTGGCTTCAGTTGACGAGAAGTGTATGCCACAATCTTCTTGTCCTGTATTAGCACACCACCAAGTCCTTGAAGAGAAGCATCACAGAATACTTCATAGGGCTTGGACTCATCTGGAGGAGTAAGAACTGGAGCAGAGATGAGCTTTTCTTTGAGAATTTTGAAGGCCACATCACAATCTGGAGACCAGTTGTACTTGACATTCTTCTGCAGCAAGTTGGAGAGAGGCTTGGCAATCTTGGAGAAGTTCTCAACGAACCTTCTGCAGTAGCTAGCAAGACCAAGAAAGCTTCGGAGTTGCTTGACGTTCTGAGGAAGTTCCCTGTTGACAATTGCTTCAACTTTCTCGGGGTTCACAGCAATACCGTCAGCGGAGATGATATGGCCCAGATACAAGACCTTATCGAGCCAAAATTCGCACTTGGAGAACTTGGCATAGAACTTAGGTTCACGGAGTCTGTCGAGAACTAGACGGAGGTGCTTTTCGTGATCCTCTTCGTTCTTGGAGAATACCAAGATGTCTGTAATGCCCAGGATGGGACTATACCTCCTACGTGTCGAGGCACGACTTAAAGGTATAAGCCCATCCTAGAATGATCTCAAGTTTGGTATCTTTGCACGACTCATGTAAAAGAGGGATTAAATTGCAAAAGGAGATAGTTGGCTTACACTCGCCACTTCACACAATACATTACATAAGCAATCATCATTCAAAACATCACAACCCGACTACGGGCGAAGATCCAAAAGAAAGATACCAAAACAACATAAAGCCACAGGTCGGGATCGAATCCTAGTAGAAACCACTACTGAACGTCGAAACGTCACAAGCAAACGGCCACAAGCTTCATCGAAACTCCAAGTGAAGTACTGAACCAGCTCCTGCATCAAACTCGGCTGAACCTGCATCTGGTGTGGTGAAGTAACTGTGAGCCACAGAGGACTCAGCAATCCCGTTCCCGGGTAACACGACTATTTAAGCCTTGGGAGAGGATAAGGCTGAAGAACAGAATAAGAGGTGAAGGAACAACAAGAGTCTGCAGCAGCAACTAGCACTAGCTTACGTAATAGAGAGCGAGAAGAGAAGTGCATCGGTCGAAAGATGATCACGAAGTGATCCTAACTAAAGCCGGTCAAACATAACCCCACCGTGTTCAACTCCCGAATCCCTATTCGGAAATTGACAGTCACGGAACACACGTTGGTAGTGTATTAGAAACATTGTGTCAAGTTATCTACAACCGGATATTAACAAGCTCCCATCTGCCACATAACCGCGGGCACGGCTTTCGAAAGTTCAAACCCTGCAGGGGTGTTCCAACTTGACCCATTACAAGCCCACGATCCGCGGAGTCGCAACTCCATAGGTGGGAAGACCCGAGTATTCTCGGAATCCCGTGCTCAAGTTAAACCGAACTAAGGTAAGGCTAATCCAGCAAATCCTCCCGGCGTGTCGACACCCTGATAGGTAGCCGCGCGTATCTAGTCTCAGGACACGAACGGATGGGCGATGCTACAGGTTTTTACCAGACCTTGAGTTTCCTCGAGGTGGCCCTGCAGGACCCCCGTTTCGGACCAACACTCATGTGGAGCACTGGCCCGGGGTTGTAGAATTAAAATAAATGAGGGTTTGCAAGGCCCTTATGCAAGTTTTATTAGTTTGTTATTAGGCAAATAGTACCAATGTTGGGACTTGCTGGAAAAGACTTAGCACTTAGCGGTTTATCAAGGGGGTCCCATACACCCCAACCGTGTTAGGAACGCATAATCAAGGAACATAACACCGGTTTATACGGTTCCTAACGGCATGAGTGGAACAAATCACCAAGCAAAAGGCTTAGCCTTCCACCCTTGCCAGTATATAGATGATTTCATTTTTAAGCATTTATATAGTGTGATATAACCCAACCAAACTTCAACATGAAGCAAGCATCTTCGATCTTCACCTGCAACTAGCAATGCTATAAGAAGGGCTGAGCGAAGCGTACTTAGGCAAGCAACGGTTTGCATAGGTAGGTTGGTTAAACATGGCAATTGGTTACAAGTAGGAGGCTGACAAGAAGATCATGGGCATCGAGGCAAAACTATAGATCGAGACTACTAGCAATAGGCAAAGATAGTAATGGTATCCGGGTTCGGTCATCTTGCCTGGAATTCCACAAGGGAGAAGAACAAGTCCATGAAGAAGAAGGAGCAACACAGACGAGAGAAGAAGCCTCACAACTCCGGAACGAAACCGAAGCTATCAAGAGAAGCAAACCGGAAAGGAGCAAACAACATGGTAAACACACATATCATAAACATGGCATACGATGCACAAGCAAGCATGATGCATGTCCGGTTTAAATATGCATGGCATGGCAAGGTGCACAAACAACACTACAATTTAAGTGGAGCTCAATATGCAACGAGTTGCATATTGACGAAACACCACATTTTAATTATTTAGTTGACTCTCGTTATTTACAGGACAAGATTAAATGTTTGTTAACAAGGCAAGAGGTGAAGCATAATAAAACTACACTAACTAGGCAATTTAAATGAGGCCGGAAATAACAACAACATATCCGGAAAATCTCCATGAGCATGTTTAGTAGTTATAAGCAAACAACAATTCACACATATTAATGTTGTTAATATGATGCGGATGACATGATCAAGTTATGCAATTTTATTAAAAGGTTGACATAAGAGGAAAAGAAGATGATACGGAGTTTTAGTCACCGTGGTGGAATGAAAGGGTGCCACGGCAACGATTCCGAAAATGATGCCACGGCAACATATCGGTTCCGGCAACTCATTGAGAGACCGGTGCAAGCAAGGTGGAGTGAACGAGACAAACGAGATGAAAGGTGGGGCGATCCCGTCACCGGGTTCCCACGAGTCGGCGACGAGGCAACCGAGGAACATGACAAAAGGGACGAAACGGACACGGTGCACACACGGGAAACATTTCATACAACACAACAAGCATCACACGGGACATCGTCTCGTTATACCTTTGAAGCGTGCGTTTCGGGGCGGTTCGAGATCGTAGAGGAAGAAGGCGTTCACGTCGTAGAGGAAGTAGTGGTTCACGTTTCCGAAGAGGAAGTAGTTGTTCACGTCATCGTGTTGTGGTACTTGGCGAATTCCTCGTTTCCGGGCGACGGTAGTGGAACACGTTCCGTAGGGGTACTTGCCGAGTCGGTCGTCGTGGTACTTGGGGGTTCTCGTTCTCGCGACGGTAGTGGTACTTGGCGCATCACACATGTAGTCGTACACGTTTCGTAGCCGTAGAGGTACACGTGGCAACGGTAGACGTTCGGGCGCGGGTAGACGTTCGGGTCCAAAAGAAGATAGACTTGTTGTTTCCTGGTTATCTGAGATTAACAAAAACAGCAACAATACAACAAAACAAAGGGAACAACTGCGGTCTCGGCGACGAAGCTGGAAAGGACGGGGCCTTCTCGGAGCTGCTCGATCTGCTGGAGACGGAGATGGTAGGGGCTTGAGGAGGTGCTGGACGGGACGCCGGCGCGAAGAAGATGCGGCACCAGCCCGGTCCATGGCGGCTGGAGAGGACCGACGAGGCTGCGGCCTTGGGGGCTTCTCGCGCGGAGGGACGCGGACGAGGCCGGCTGCGGAGACGGGCGCTCGGGGCCGCGGCACTGGACAGCAGAGGCGCTCGGGGCAGAGCAGAGGAAGGACGGCGCGTCCTTGAGGCAGCAGGGCGAGCCGGCGCACTGGAGGCGGAGGGTTCGGCCTCGCCGGAAGGAGGGCTCGGGCTCGACGGGATCTGCGGCCTGGCTGGCCTGGAGATGAGGCAGGCGCAAGAGGAGGGAGTGCAGAGGCGCTCGAGAAGTGGCGCTGGGGGCGTCGATCAAAGGAGGGAGTAGATCGGGGCGAAGGGAAGAGAGCGAGCGGACGAGGGAAACAGGCAGAGGTGAGAGGAGCGATGGGATAGAGAAGGGGATCGGGGTCGGGCACTGCGCGAGATGGGATGCGGGAGAGCGGCGGCTCTGCGGGAGGACTGGGAGGAGCGATGGGATACTAGGGTTTAGGGAGGCTTGGGCCGGAAGGAGAGGAAGGCTGAGGCTGGGCCTGGCTGAGATGGCCTATAGGCCTGGGCCAAAAGGGGAATAGGCCGGGCGGCTTTGGCAGCTAAAATTCTAATTACAGAAAAAAAACACAAGGAAGAAAGAGAGAGAAAAAGAAAGAAGGGAGGTGCTAGAAATAGAGTTAGGGCATAGGGTAAAAATTCCCTGGACTCACAAAATGTAAGGAATTTAATAAAATTGCTGGAGGGGTTTTTGGAAGAACCTCGATAAACGGGAAAAGGAAAAGAAAAGGGAAGGAAAAGGGTGAAATAGAATTAAGAGGCATGGGAATATTTGCAAGTGTGTTGCGGGTAATTCCAAACAATGGAATATTTATTATATAGCTCCCTAATAACATTGAGAGGCTTTTATATGTTATAAAGAGAAGTCACCATCCCTCGATTTAAATGGACCGAAGGTCCACACGATTTATTAAGGTTGAGATGCAAAATAAAATATGACATGATGGCATGATGACATGATGCAATGCAAAAATAAATAACACAAGCTCAAAAGAAACACACGGGCAACCCGGAACATCTAGAATCTTCGGGCATCTTCTGGAATCTTCTGGGACGTCGGTCTCGGGCGTCACAACTCTCCCACACTAACAGAGGATCTCGACCCGAGATCCTGGAGATATCACCGGGTACAAAAAACGAAAAGGAGGAGGTAAAACAAAGTTGCTTCTTGGACAAACGAGTGAAACCAGGAACCTTGAGAGGTTGAACAATCTTGAAAGAAAGAATGCAACGGAGATGAACGAAGATGAAACACTCCGTTGGAAAAAGAGGAACAAGGAGCACTATGAGAACCTTGTAGGTTGAAAGACATGAAACAAGAGCTTACGAACCAAAAGAATATGAAACTGCAATGGTACAGCCAAGGAATAAGAATGACAGAATTCGGACAGCACTCCGACTGAAAATGGAAGGAATTAACAAGAACTTGCCAAGTTGGCATGATACTTGATGAAAACAACAACACACAGCCTCTGAACAATTAAAAGAATGGCACAAGGGGTAAGAAAGAATTTCGACAGCACTCCGGTTAAAAGACAGGCAAAACTTGATAAGATTAGAGAATTAGAATGGAGGACACAACACTCCGGATAAATAGATAAACAAGGAAAGAACATGATCTTGATAAAAACGAGATGATGGTTTGGAGATAGCAACATCACAAAGCCTCCGGAATGAAAGAATAGCATATAAAACAATGAAAGAATTAAACGGAGAGAAAAGACAACTTCTCTCAAAATTGAATTTGAAAGAGCATCCTTACGAAGAAGGGTTGAACGGAGTTGTTGGAAATTCAACAACGAAAGAATAAGCTTGATGTGGGCTTATGGAAAACATCTCAAAATTAAGAGGTGACAACCGGCCACTAATGGAAAACAATTGATGGATTGAGATCGACAAGGAGACGAAAGAGTTATTTCAGCAGAATGATAAATGAAGAACTTGGGTCATTTATAAGCACCATAATAGCAAAATCCTTAGGGAAAAGCTTTTAGGTGAAATACAACCCAAGATAGCTCCAACAAATAAATTGAATGGTTGGAAAGATCTCCTGAACAAGGAAAATGATGGGTTTAAATATCTCATTCTTGATAACTCGTGAATCATGAAACATGAAGGAATTGTCAAGAATGACATAACACCATCTGAAAAGATAAGGTAGAAATAATTGCACTTGGAAATGCAAGAAGAAGAATGCTTGAGCTCCAACAAAATCTTGAAGAAAACTTCAAGGATGAATTAAATGATGATGAACCACCATGAAGAACTCCGGTAATGAAAGCATGAGAAGTGAGAGATAAAAAGAATAAGATTCAAGGCCTGCGATGAATTAGATGGAGCTTTGAAATGATATAATAGAAATAACATGGAACTCCGGAAAACAAGATGAACAACTTAGAACCGAGAATATGATATGATGAACAAGCTCCGGAAAACAGAGATTAAATCACCTTGAAGGAATAAGAATAAGAATTATGTCATGCATCTCCTTCACCAATTTAAATTGATGACAACCAAAGGATTTGGCATACTACTTATTCTCGTTGGAAAGAATTAAAGAGAGATCTAACACAAGCTTGGGTAAGTCTTCAACGAACCACCGGTAGGATTATGAAACGAACAAATGAATTAAAACGATAACAACGGAAGGGTAAACTTGAAAGAACCACCGTAAGAATATGGAGACGAACGAAGAGACATCATTGAAGAATATTTGGAGGACGAAGTTGAGAACTGAGAACAAAGAAATATTCTGAAATGATGGCCTTCGGAGGATCACAAAGAAAAGAATTCATGAAATGCTTGCGACGGGTAAGAAAATAATTTCTCACAAACGGAACAATAATGAGGATGGCATGAAGCTAAAACCACGAATCTTCAAGAAGACGGGCCAAGATTTAAGAGAAACACTTCTCCGGTCTCCAAATGTTGAGAATGAAGACGAGAAATGCCATAAGAATTGTTGAGCACTCCGGAATGAAGAATTAAAAAGGTTGAACCAACGATGGAAAGAATTTGAAAGCGATCTTGGAGAAGGCATCTGACTGATGGGAATCATTCTTACGTCACACTTTGAAAAGAATTTGAGTATAACTCCGGAAAAAATAGAAGAGTCAGGTAAGATCCTGGAAAAGACCTGTGGGTTAGGGCCCACTCAAAGAAATCACCGTTGAAAAAGATTGCTTAAGAGATATTGCACCGGTTGAATTAAATGGCTTGAAAGATAGCAACCTCAAAATAGTTTGAACGGATTAAGAATGGAATTATGAATGTTCAGCACTCCGGATATGAATAGCAAGAGGAGAATGATTAATTGAAGCAGCGGAATAAGAAAGCTTTGTGAAAAGAGGAAAATGATAAGATCAACACCGAAATCTTGAATTACATCCACTGGCAGAATATTAGAATTAAGAATGATGAACTTGGAGCTCTTGAGCAACTTCACGATAAATCACCGGATAAGAACATTGAAGGAAAAGAATGAAGAAACATCACATGAATAAAATGGATATTTCATCTGAGAATTTCTGGCTCCAAGAAGAAAAAGGGTGGGAGGGTGGGGAAAACAAAGACAACTTGAGATGGTTGAAACAGACAATCGTCAGATTTCTCAACGACGTCCGTATGGAATAACTTGAAGAGAAGGCACACCGGTTTAAAAGAATAAACAAGAAAATCTCGATGATTAAGAAGGACTAGCACTCCCATAAAAATATGAGAATACCGATTAGAAGGTTATGGAATCAACATTTGACATCGAAGCAACTCGAATACCAGAATCAAATCAAAACAAAGGATCGATATGCAACATGATCTTCACAATATCATCCGAACAGAGAATTGAACGAATGAATTCCGCAGGTACATCAGCTTGTCGAGAAGCCACTTGAAGAACAAAAGGTAAATAAAAGGAACAAAGAGCAGATAGAACAAACACAAGATAGAAGCTTCGTTCGACATCTTCGTGCTGAAAGCTCATGGAACGTGTTACAAAAGGGTTTTGTCATCCCCGGATCAGCATAGCCAAGGACCCTTTAAGATGCAACTCCCGATCAGAACAAGTCCATAAAACCACTTCACTCAATGTAGAACCCCGAACTTCATATCGTGCATCCGTTGGAAGAATGCCTAGAACTACTAGATGAACCCACCTATAGATTTTCGAAAGTTTCCAGTTATGCAATCAGGTGTTGGGGATACACGGGAAGCACCGCGCAATCAACTCTAAACCTACATCCAGGTGTATCCATCCTTCAACACATAACCAGTCTTTCTCGGAAACTGTTTACCTTGGACCTTCGAAAAGCATCCACTATAACAAGCTATGGCAATACTCTCGAACTACCTCCCCAGTACTAGGTGATGTCGGGGTTATCTTGCCACTGGCCGTATAGGAGAGATTTTCGATGTCGGCCGTCTTAAGTATTTAGTACTGCCGCGATATGCTTGTGACAACAATACCCCGAAGCTCAACTCCTCGGTAACAGGAGGCATCGAGAACAATATCCTTGTCACAAGAACATCGAAACAATCCCAGAATACTCGCGGGATCCTAAAAAAAATTTGGTGCAATTTTTGAAAGTAGAAGAGACAAGAGTAATCGTCAGGAGTCCTCACCAGAGTGAAAAGAGAAGAGGAGCAAAAGAAATCCTACTCTCCGATATATATATAGGACTCAAAACATTTTTCAGTGTGTGCCTAGACTCAACCGTCAACGATTCGATCAAACAGTGGGGCTTCTAGGTCGGAGAAGGCTCTGAATACCAACTTGTAATGCCCAGGATGGGACTATACCTCCTACGTGTCGAGGCATGACTTAAAGGTATAAGCCCATCCTAGAATGATCTCAAGTTTGGTATCTTTGCACGACTCATGTAAAAGAGGGATTAAATTGCAAAAGGAGATAGTTGGCTTACACTCGCCACTTCACACAATACATTACATAAGCAATCATCATTCAAAACATCACAACCCGACTACGGGCGAAGATCCAAAAGAAAGATACCAAAAAAACATAAAGCCACAGGTCGGGATCGAATCCTAGTAGAAACCACTACTGAACGTCGAAACGTCACAAGCAAACGGCCACAAGCTTCATCGAAACTCCAAGTGAAGTACTGAACCAGCTCCCGCATCAAACTCGGCTGAACCTGCATCTGGTGTGGTGAAGTAACTGTGAGCCACAGAGGACTCAGCAATCCTGTTCCCGGGTAACACGACTATTTAAGCCTTGGGAGAGGATAAGGCTGAAGAACAGAATAAGAGGTGAAGGAACAACAAGAGTCTGCAGCAGCAACTAGCACTAGCTTACGTAATAGAGAGCGAGAAGAGAAGTGCATCGGTCGAAAGATGATCACGAAGTGATCCTAACTAAAGCCGGTCAAACATAACCCCACCGTGTTCAACTCCCGAATCCCTATTCGGAAATTGACAGTCACGGAACACACGCTGGTAGTGTATTAGAAACATTGTGTCAAGTTATCTACAACCGGATATTAACAAGCTCCCATCTGCCACATAACAGCGAGCACGGCTTTCAAAAGTTCAAACCCTGCAGGGGTGTTCCAACTTGACCCATTACAAGCCCACGATCCGCGGAGTCGCAACTCCATAGGTGGGAAGACCCGAGTATTCTCGGAATCCCGTGCTCAAGTTAAACCGAACTAAGGTAAGGCTAATCCAGCAAATCCTCCCGGCGTGTCGACACCCTGATAGGTAGCCGCGCATATCTAGTCTCAGGACACGACCGGATGGGCGATGCTACAGGTTTTTACCAGACCTTGAGTTTCCTCGAGGTGGCCCTGCAGGACCACCGTTTCGGACCAACACTCATGTGGAGCACTGGCCCGGGGTTGTAGAATTAAAATAAAAGAGGGTTTGCAAGGCCCTTATGCAAGTTTTATTAGTTTATTATTAGGCAAATAGTACCAATGTTGGGACTTGCTGGAAAAGACTTAGCACTTAGCGGTTTATCAAGGGGGTCCCATACACCCCAACCGTGTTAGGAACGCATAATCAAGGAACATAACACCGGTTTATACGGTTCCTAACGGCATGAGTGGAACAAATCACCAAGCAAAAGGCTTAGCCTTCCACCCTTGCCAGTATATAGATGATTTCATTTTTAAGCATTTATATAGTGTGATATAACCCATCCAAACTTCAACATGAAGCAAGCATCTTCGATCTTCACCTGCAACTAGCAATGCTATAAGAAGGGCTGAGCGAAGCGTACTTAGGCAAGCAACGGTTTGCATAGGTAGGTTGGTTAAACATGGCAATTGGTTACAAGTAGGAGGCTGACAAGAAGATCATGGGCATCGAGGCAAAACTATAGATCGAGACTACTAGCAATAGGCATAGATAGTAATGGTATCCGGGTTCGGTCATCTTGCCTGGAATTCCACAAGGGAGAAGAACAAGTCCATGAAGAAGAAGGAGCAACACAGACGAGAGAAGAAGCCTCACAACTCCGGAACGAAACCGAAGCTATCAAGAGAAGCAAACCGGAAAGGAGCAAACAACACGGTAAACACACATATCATAAACATGGCATACGATGCACAAGCAAGCATGATGCATGTCCGGTTTAAATATGCATGGCATGGCAAGGTGCACAAACAACACTACAATTTAAGTGGAGCTCAATATGCAACGAGTTGCATATTGACGAAACACCACATTTTAATTATTTAGTTGACTCTCGTTATTTACAGGACAAGATTAAATGTTTGTTAACAAGGCAAGAGGTGAAGCATAATAAAACTACACTAACTAGGCAATTTAAATGAGGCCGGAAATAACAACAACATATCCGGAAAATCCCCATGAGCATGTTTAGTAGTTATAAGCAAACAACAATTCACACATATTAATGTTGTTAATATGATGCGGATGACATGATCAAGTTTATGCAATTTTATTAAAAGGTTGACATAAGAGGAAAAGAAGATGATACGGAGTTTTAGTCACCGTGGTGGAATGAAAGGGTGCCACGGCAACGATTCCGAAAATGATGCCACGGCAACATATCGGTTTCGGTAACTCATTGAGAGACCGGTGCAAGCAAGGTGGAGTGAACGAGACAAACGAGATGAAAGGTGGGGCGATCCCGTCACCGGGTTCCCACGAGTCGGCGACGAGGCAACCGAGGAACATGACAAAAGGGACGAAACGGACACGGTGCACACACGGGAAACATTTCATACAACACAACAAGCATCACACGGGACATTGTCTCGTTATACCTTTGAAGCGTGTGTTTCGGGGCGGTTCGAGATCGTAGAGGAAGAAGGCGTTCACGTCGTAGAGGAAGTAGTGGTTCACGTTTCCGAAGAGGAAGTAGTTGTTCACGTCATCGTGTCGTGGTACTTGGCGAATTCCTCGTTTCCGGGCGATGGTAGTGGAACACGTTCCGTAGGGGTACTTGCCGAGTCGGTCGTCGTGGTACTTGGGGGTTCTCGTTCTCGCGACGGTAGTGGTACTTGGCGCATCACACATGTAGTCGTACACGTTTCGTAGCCGTAGAGGTACATGTGGCGACGGTAGACGTTCGGGCGCGGGTAGACGTTCGGGTCCAAAAGAAGATAGACTTGTTGTTTCCTGGTTATCTGAGATTAACAAAAACAACAACAATACAACAAAACAAAGGGAACAGCTGCGGTCTCGGCGACGAAGCTGGAAAGGACGGGGCCTTCTCGGAGCTGCTCGATTTGCTGGAGACGGAGACGGTAGGGGCTTGAGGAGGTGCTGGACGGGATGCCGGCGCAAAGAAGATGCGGCACCAGCCCCGTCCATGGCGGCTGGAGAGGACCGACGAGGCTGCGGCCTTGGGGGCTTCTCGCGTGGAGGGACGCGGACGAGGCCGGCTGCGGAGACGGGCGCTCGGGGCCGCGGCACTGGACAGCAGAGGCGCTCGGGGCGGAGCAGAGGAAGGGCGGCGCGTCCTTGAGGCAGCAGGGCGAGCCGGCGCACTGGAGGCGGAGGGTTCGGCCTCGCCGGAAGGAGGGCTTGGGCTCGACGGGATCTGCGGCCTGGCTGGCCTGGAGATGAGGCAGGCGCAAGAGGAAGGAGTGCAGAGGCGCTCGAGAAGTGGCGCTGGGGGCGTCGATCGAAGGAGGGAGTAGATCGGGGCGAAGGGAAGAGAGCGAGCAGACGAGGGAAACAAGCAGAGGCAAGAGGAGCGATGGGATAGAGAAGGGGATCGGGGTCGGGCACTGCGCGAGATGGGATGCGGGAGAGCGGCGGCTCTGCGGGAGGACTGGGAGGAGCGATGGGATACTAGGGTTTAGGGAGGCTTCGGCCGGAAGGAGAGGAAGGCTGAGGCTGGGCCTGGCTGAGATGGCCTATAGGCCTGGGCCAAAAGGGGAATAGGCCGGGCGGCTTTGGCAGCTAAAATTCTAATTACAGAAAAAAAAACACAAGGAAGAAAGAGAGAGAAAAAGAAAGAAGGGAGGTGCTAGAAATAGAGTTAGGGCATAGGGTAAAAATTCCCTAGACTCACAAAATGTAAGGAATTTAATAAAATTGCTGGAGGGGTTTTTGGAAGAACCTCGATAAACGGGAAAAGGAAAAGAAAAGGGAAGGAAAAGGGTGAAATAGAATTAAGAGGCATGGGAATATTTGCAAGTGTGTTGCGGGTAATTCCAAACAATGGAATATTTATTATATAGCTCCCTAATAACATTGAGAGGCTTTTATATGTTATAAATAGAAGTCACCTTCCCTCGATTTAAATGGACCGAAGGTCCACACGATTTATTAAGGTTGAGATGCAAAATAAAATATGACATGATGGCATGATGACATGATGCAATGCAAAAATAAATAACACAAGCTCAAAAGAAACACACGGGCAACCCGGAACATCTGGAATCTTCGGGCATCTTCTGGAATCTTCTGGGACGTCGGTCTCGGGCGTCACAATGTCATCCAGATACACAAGCACAAACTCGTTGGTGTAGGGGTTGAAAATGTAGTGCATCATTCTCGAGAAGGTAGGTGGAGCATTAGCGAGGCCAAAAGACATGACTGTATACTCATAGGAGCCGTAGCTCGTTCTGAAGGCAGTCTTGTGGATATCTTCTTCGCGAATGCGAATTTGGTGATAGCCCATTCGGAGATCGAGCTTTGAGAACACTTTAGCTCCTTTAAGCTGCTCGAACAATTCATTGATGTTGGGGAGCGGATACTTGTTCTTTATTGTCTTCTTGTTCAATGGCCGGTAATCGACGCAAAGGCGCTCCGTGCCATCCTTCTTCTTGACAAATAAGACACCACAGCCCCAAGGAGACGTACTAGGCCTGATCAGGCCCATACGCTCCTGTTCATCAAGTTGTTTCTTCAACTCTTTCAACTCTTCGGGGGAGAGCTTGTATGGACGCCGGCATGCTGGCTCAGTACCAGGCTCGAGTTCAATGACAAATTCCACTTGACGATGTGGAGGCATGCCTGGAAGTTCTTCAGGAAAGACGTCTTCGTATTCGTTAACCACCGGAATTGAGAGATGGCATTAATCTCGCCCTTGTCATTGAGAGTGAAAAGCCTGATTGTGTTATCCCGAGAGGCGAAGATAATCATGTCTTCATTAGGATGAGTAATCTTGACTTCCTTATTTGCACAATCAATGTGAGCATCATGCTGAGAAAGCCAATCCATCCCGAGGATGAGGTCAATGTCGGAATTGCCGAGAACCACCGGATTAGCCAGAAAGCGATAATCACCCATGCGAATAGAAACATCCGGAGCATACACGCTAGAATGCATTCGTCTCCCCGGAGAAATAACTGATAACTCCCTTGGCAAATTTTTAGTGACAACATCGTGCTTGGATGCAAAAGGATATGACATGAAGGAACATGAAGCACCCGAATCAAACAAAACTTTTGCAGGGATAGAGTTAACTGGAAGGTTACCAAGTATCACATCTGAAGAATTCTCTGCTTGGGCTGCATTCATCAGATTCACTCTTGCTGCCTTTGGATTATGCTTGACAATAGCTGTGCGGACAGGTGGAGGAGGCGGAAGGCGCCTTGGGTTGGGGCACTTGTTAGCATAATGACCCTTCTGAGTGCACTTGTTGCAGACCACTTCTGAGAGAGGACGGTAATGAGGAGCACTTGACTTGGAACCTTGAAACTAATTCTTTGACTGGTTGCTTGGGTTGGGTGGGTGGGAGAAACCACGGCCACGAGAGTTCTTGTTGTTGTTGTTGTAGGGAGCTCGAATCACTGGAGGAGGTGGAAGCCAAAACTTCTGTTGCTTCGCGACCGCTTGAGAAGATGAGGAGGAGTGAACAGCGTCTCTGATCCTCTTTTTGGAAGCTTCCATCTTGAGCTGGGTTGCCTCTTGCTTAAGCGCCATGTTATAGAATTTGTCAAACTCATCAGGCTCGAACAAGGTGACAGCAAGTTGGAGTTCATCCTTCAGACCACCACGGAACTGATAGATCTTGCTCTTGGCATCTGGAATGTCTTGCTTAGCATAGCGGGCAAGGTTCTGGAACTTGACATTATATTGGTAGACAGACATAGAGCTTTGCTTCAGGTTGCGGAATTGCTCACGCATACCCTCGATGACACTTGTTGGAATGTGGTGAGAGCGAAAGTCCTTGCAGAAATCATCCCAGGAGATTTCACGCCCTTCTCTGGAGTCTTTGTACTGCTGCCACCAATCAGCTGCTTGGTCCTTGAGTTGGAAGGCTGCAAACTTCACATAGTCCTCGGGCCTTACGTTACTGCACTCAAAATGCTTCTTGATATCAGTTATCTAGTCTTCAGCATCGAGAGGGTCGACACAGTAACTGAATGCCTTTGGTTGATTGGCCAAGAACTGGTTGAGCATAGCATGGTGCTGTTGGTTGAAGAAATTGCCTTGGTTCCCATGAGCATCCTGATTTGCTTGATTTGCTTGCATTTGCTGCATCATCTGCATAAGCATCTGGGTGTTCTGATTCGTAGTCTGCATAATTTCTCTCCAGGCCTCAGGCGGAGGAGGAGGGGAAGGAGGACGATCAGGAACCTCTTCACCCTCTGGGTTAGCGTTGGGAACCCTTTTAGGAGCCATCCTGAAAGAGATGACCACCATCAACCATTTGCTTGAAAGAAGATATAAGCTGAAACAACGGCTAGAAATGCAACATAGTCTTCACAAGAATCATTCGAACAAGAGGAACGAATGAAATTCTTAGTTTAATGATAACAACAATCTTCACGAGAAGCCACTTGGGAGACAAAAGGTAAATAAGAAAAACAACAAGGTGCAGATAGAACAAATACAAGATAGGAGCTTCGTTCGACATCTTTGTGCTGAAAGCTTATGGAACGTGTTACGAAAGGGTTTTGCAATCCCCGGATCAGCATAGCCAAGGACCCTTTAAGATGCAACTCCCGATCGGAACATCGGCCATAAAACCAATTCACTCAATGTAGAACCCCGAACTCCATAACTTGCATTCGTTGGAATAATGCCTACGATCTACTAGATGAACCCACCTATTAATTTCCGAAAATTTCCAGTTATGCAATCAGGTGTTGGGGATACAGGGGAAGCATCGCGCGCTCAACTCTAATCCTACATCCAGCTGTATCCATCCTTCAACACATAACCAGTTGTTTTCGGAAACCGTCTACCTCGGACCTTCGAAACGCATCTACTATACAAGCTATGGCAATATTCCCGAACTACCTCCCCAGTACTGGGTGATGTCGGGGTTATCTTGCCACTAACCGCATAGGAGAGTTTTCGATGTCGGCCGTCTTAAGTATTCTAGAACTGCCGCGATATGTTTGTGACGACAACACCTCGGAGCTCAACTCCCCGGGACACTGCCACAACCCCTAATGTCAGGAGGCATCGAGAACAATATTCTCGTCACAAAGACATCGAAACAATCCAAACAATACTCGCGAGATTCCTAAAAAAATTTGGTGCAATTTTTTGAGAGTAGAAGAGGCAAGAGTAATCGTCAGGAGTCCTCACCAGAGTGAAAAGATATGAGGAGCAAAAGAAATCCTACTCTCCGATATAAATATAGGACTCAAAACATTTTAAGTGTGTGCCTAGACTCAACCGTCAACAATTCGATCAAACAGTGGGGGCTTCTAGGTCGGAGAAGGCTCTGAATACAAACTTGTAATGCCCAGGATGGGACTATACCTCCTACGTGTCGAGGTACGACTTAAAGGTATAAGCCCATTCTGGAATGATCGCAAGTTTGGTATCTTTGCACATCTCATGTAAAAATAGGGATGAAAGCGAAAAGATAGTTGGCTTACACTCGCCACGTCACACAATTCATTACATATCCAAACATCATTCAAAACATCACAAACCGTAGTAGAAACCTCTACTGATCGTCGGGATAGTGCACATAGTAACAGCTACGGTCCTCATCGTACTCCCAGTACAGCTCAGTGTCGTCACTTGAATAGATCGCCTGAGTACCTGCATCTGGTGTGGTGTAGAATCTGTGAGCCACAGAGGACTCAGCAATCCCGTTCCCGGGTAACACAACTATCCAAGCCTTGGGTGTGGAACAAGGCTGAAGAAAGAACAAGAGGTTGCAGCAGCACGAGCACTAACTTACGTAAAAGAGAGCGAGAAGAGAAGTGCCTCGGACGAAAAGATGATCACGAAGTGATCCTAACTAAGCAAGTCAAACATAACCCCACCGTGTTCACTTCCCAAACCCCTTTCAGAAAATGATCGTCACGGTACTCACGATGGTAGTGTATTCTGAACATGGTGTCAAGTTTTCTACAATCGGATATTAACAAATTCCCATCTGCCACATAATCGCGGGCACGGCTTTCGAAAGTTCATAACCCTGCAATGGTGCTTCAACTTGGCCCATGACAAGCCCACGATCCGCGGAGTCGCAACTCCAAGGTGGGAAGGCCCGAGTATCCTCGGAATCCCGTGCTCAAGATACTCCGACTAAGGTAAGGCTAATCCAGCAAATCCTCCTGGTGTGCCGACACCCTGACAGTAGCCGCGCGTATCTAGTCTCAGGCCACAACCGGATGGGCGATGCTACAGGTTTTTTACCAGACCTTCAGTTTCCTCGAGGTGGCCCTGAAGGACCCCCAACACTCATGTGGAGCACTGGCCCGGGGTTGTTGATTAAGAAGAGGGTTAATTACTCCCTATGCAAGTTTTTAGTTATTAGGCAAATAGTACCAATGTTGGGACTTGCTGGAAAAGACTTAGCACTTAGCGGTTTATCGAGGGGGTCCCATAACCCCAACCGTGTGAGGAACGCATAATCAAGGAACATAACACCGGTTTATACGGTTCCTAGGGTGGCATGAGTGGAACAAAACACCAAGCAAAAGGCTTAGCCTTCCACCCATTACCAATATATAGATGATTTCATTTAAGAATTATATAGTGTGATATCCCAACAAGCTTCAACATGAAGCAAGAATCTTCAATCTTCTCCTGCAACTAACAATGTTATAAGAGGGGCTGAGCGAAGCTTACTTAGCAAATTAAAGGTTTGCATAGGTAGGGTGGTTAGACTGATTCATGGTTACAATAGGAGGCTGACAGGAAAACATGGGCATCGGGGCAAAAACAATAGAGCGAGACTTCTAGCAATAGGCAAAGATAGTAATGATATCTGGGTCAGGTCATCTTGCCTGAAGAGTCGTCGATGGGATCGTAAGTGGGCTCCTCGTTCTCAACCTCGGTAGTAACCTCGTTCTCGTACTCGTTCTCGGTTTTCGGCTCTACTCAACACAAAACACACGAGGCACGAAAATCAACAAGATGCAATGCGCAAACCACAGGATGCAGGATGCATGACTGATGCACTAAGGAAACACTATAGATGCACTTAGGAAGCACAAAAAGTCAACATAGGAAACACAGAGATACAGCACAAGGAACATGACTATATGCAACTAGCAAGAAACTTCAAAACATTTTAATAAGAGGATATTATGAATCTACAAGCAAAAACACACAAGTTTCATATAGGACTTGCTCAAAACGGAGCAACGGGCTAAAAGATACACCCGAAACAATAAACATGGCAAAGCTGAAATTAACAGCCACATAGCAACTTCGGAGCAAGAAATAAATAGTCTACAGCACTCAAACATCATGCCAAGGAGCATGGACATAAAGTAGACATATCCTACAGCAAACAATTCCATTTGATCATCTCCATAGGAGGCATGGATCAATAGCAACAAGCTATGACATTTTGAACATGACAACAAAATCCTGACAGCAGTAATTTATAGCAACTTGGGAGCAAGAGTTAAATATGCTACAGCCATCCAAATGAGCATGTGAGAGCATGAATGGATAGCCAACAACATATACAACAAGGAATCATCAATAGTCACCCCAAAACTATCATGGATTTGCCTAGAACAACAAGCAAACATGGCATCTGGAAATTACAGATTCCAGACTTAGTGAAATTTCACTAAGTGTTAAAACAACAGTAATATCATGGCATGTTTGTGAGCAAGTTTAAGTCACCTCAAAGCATAACATGGCAAGTGGTTTGCACCACAGCAAAGTACACATGATGGGGAGTCCAAAACATATAAGCATGCATCAAGGGGACAACCACGTCAATAGCAACGAGCTCCTCAACTAGGCATCTCGTATCAAGTTTAACAACATAACAGTCACAAGCACTTCTGCAAAGGAGATAAACATGGCAAGATGAAATCTATCATGCAAGCTAAAGCAACCAACATGTAGAGTATCTCAAGATGAACATGTGGACATATCGTTTGCTTCATTTGGATAAACATGCACCAAGTTATCACATTGCAAACATGGCATGAAAACAACTAATAGCAGCAGTTTATAACAAGTAGCACTCTTCTCATGAAGATTAAGACATCTAGATGACCTCAAACATGCATGGCACAATGGAACAAAACATAGTACATGTCACCACGATCATTTTGACATATCATACACACAAATCGGACATGCACAGTAAAAGATATCATCATTACAAAACTGCATCAGAAACAGAAAAACTGGGGACTTAGCAGAAAAACGGAGTCAACCTCAGGGTCAAGCGGGTCGGGTCAAACGGGCGCGGGCGGAGTCAACGGGTCCAGCGGGTCGGACGGACCGGATGCGGGTCCACCGGGCCGAATCCGCACCGAGTCGGCCCGTTAGGTCTTCGGGCGCCTCGATCTGGCGCTGGCGATCGAGCCTCCCTCGAGCGCGGCGGCTGGCGGCTTCGATCCCGCAAGTGGGAGGAAGTCCGGCGGCCGGCGAGGGGCTACTGGGAGGTGGCCTGAGCCGGCGGCCGGCGGCGAGACGGGAGGCCGGGGCGGCGGCCTGGCACTTGCGGCGGCGGCGGCTGCAACGGGCGAGGCGGCCGGCGGGAAGGGAGGCCGGCGGCGAGGAAGCCCCGGCGGCGGCGAGGAGGCGAGCCGGAGGCGAGGAAGAAGGGTGCGGCGGCGGGATCTGGGGCTCGGCCCAGATCTGGCACGGCGGGCTGGCCTCGGGCCCAGCGGGCCCGCGCGGCGAGGAGGAAGCACTGGCGTCGGCGAGGTTGGAAGCACCGAGCGGCAACGGTGGAAGCACGGCGCGGCAACGGTGGAAGCACGGTGCGGCAGAGGTGGAAACCCTAGGGTTTTGGACGCAAAATTGGAGGGATGGACGTTTATATAGGCACAAGGACCTAGGGTTGTCCAAATGAGGAGAGGTTTTCGGCCACGAGATCACAATTGAACGGCCTAGATGAAGGGAAGGGTTTGAGTTGGGTTGGTGGGCTGTTGGAGGGGTTTCTTGGGCCTCAAAGAGGAGGTACTTTAGCCCACGAGGATAATTGTTGGAGTATCAAACGAACTCCAAACGCGACGAGATTTGACAGGCGGGTTACACAGGTCAAAACAACAACGCACGACAAGCCTCACGCCAAACCGGAAACGTTACACGGCCAAACACAAAAGAAGGACTCCGGGAAGCCTCGGGCACGTGTGAGAGTGTCGGAACTCGAAACGGACAACGGGAAGGAACAAGTGGGACCAGATGCAAACGACAACACAAATGCAATGCAATGCACATGACAACATGACATGGATGAATGCACACACGCACACGACAAAACGACAAAAACCCGGAAAGACGAAGAACCCGGAATGGAATTGATGAAGCTAAAGTTATATATTGCCCAAAAGGGAAAGTATTACATCCGGGGCATTACATCATGTCTATGGTTAGGAAACCTTAACCATCTTTGATCAACGAGCTAGTCTAGTAGAGGCTCACTAGGGATACGGTATTTGTTTATGTGTTCACACATGTATTAAAGTTTCCGGTCAATACAATTCTAGCATGAATAATAAACCTTTATCATGATTAAGGAAATATAATAATAATCATTTTATTATTGCCTCTAGGGCATATTTCCATCTCCTAGATAGTGTACAGTTAACAACCTCCCCTTAGGAAAGTTGACGGCTTCAAAAGCCTTTTTAGGTTACATCTTAATCCTTTGGTACAAAGATAAACAAAACTAGTAGCCGCTCTATTTTTGGAAGGCCTTTTAGCAAGAGAATGGGAAATTAGACTAAGATTTCTAGGGATGTGGATAACTTTACAGCTTGAGAATCAAAAGAAGCAAGAAAGGAATCTGCAAGAGTGGGTCTGATGCTCCAATGCCAGGATCAGAAATAATGTTCTTGGCCTTAACTGCAAGTGCTAGTGTTTTGCAATCTATAAGGAATTTGATATCTCTCCATCCAAGTTCTTTAGCTATTAATTCCGCTAATACAAGTTCTAAATCTTCCGCGTGCAAAATAGAATTTGTATCCAAAGAGATTGCATGTATAAAGATATAATGATGAGAGGACTCCTATTCTTTTAAGAACACTCCAATTGTATATTCCCTGCCACGGAAGGATTAAAGGACACATCAACAAAAGTTTTAGGACGTGCAATCTGTAATTGATTAGAGGGGTGATCCGATTTGTTAGATGAGCATAAAGTCAGCTCATTTAATGCTCCGTCTAGAGGGTCATCTACTCCTGCATTAAGCAAAGTCTTCGTAGCATAGATCACCTGCAAAGGGGACCATTCTTTCTTTTTGAGGAGGAAATCATACCGAGCTATCCAGATGTTCCACAAAAGAGAAAAAAGAAAATCAATGTTTAAATCTGGTAGGAGGAGCCTCTCCTATTGTTTTGGGGGTCAAGAAAAATGTTTATATTTGGATGTTTCAAATCAATTAAGAGCTTGATTATAGAAGAAGGATAGAGAGCACTGTCAAAACAATTTGTTCTAATACCCAACTCAAACCAAACAGCTCTACTAAAGGCGCAGTGGAAGAAGATATCAGAATCAGATTCAATGGAACTGCAACGGCTGCATTTTCTTTAATATGAGTAGAATATCTGGAAGCCCAAAGACCTAAAGAAAGAGCGTGTCGAAGCAGCCTCCAAGCAATGTTTTCCCTCTCAGAGCAATGATTTTGTGTTGCCAAACCTGATTTAGAACATATATTTCCTGCATAGTAATAGTCTGTCCCCTTCCCCGTGATGTAGAAGTATTTACCATAGAAAGTGGATTGAAAAAAGGGAAATGATTGGGACCACCCGGCCGTTCACGCATTTTTCATCCGCCGTCTCGTGCGTACGACACATGTCCTGTGGGCCTCGCGTCTCTACCTTCCTGAAACAACGCCCAAGTTTTGGTAATCTCCTCTTTCTCTCTTGCATCTCCCCTTCATCTAGACAAGACACTAGCAGCCATGCCGCCACCAAACACACCCGTTGCGTCGTTGCTATCGCCGAGAAAAGAGCACTCCGCCGTCATGATCGTCGGCCGCCTACACCAACGCCCACCCCTCTCTCCTCCCCCCAATCCTCGATCAACGACGCTGACTCCTGCTGACCGGGTGACAATGAAGACGAGCTCCGATGTAATTTTTTCTAAAACATCACATGTGTTGCAAAAACTCTTTCCGCAACAAGACTTGTGTTGAGAAAAAGTGAAGACTACAAAATGAAATTCTGCAACATCACTTCTATTGCAAAAAAAATATCGCAACAACAACTCAGTTGCAAAAAAATTTGAAACTTGACCTATGTTGCATAAAATTCTGCAACAAGACCCGTGTTGCGGAAAATTTCTACAACACAACCTTTGTTGCAAGGGCATAGAATGACACTCAGCACTGAATCAGTTAGATACGATGACCCGCGAGGCGGCGGATCTTTTAGAAAGATCCACCGGCCGACGCGTAGCAGTGCCCTTGAAAAAGGCATAAAAGTGCCAAGCATAAGAATTGTCATGTTTTCAATACCCCACAAGTTCCCAGCTTAAGATAAGTAGAAATTTGGTTTTTAATGGGAAAAATTCTTCTCCTTTGGATGTTAGTTTTCATTGTATGCTCTCGCTTTGTATTTGGCCTACGCTACACCGAACAGAGTACCAATCACCGTTCAAGGCAGTGTGTATCCGGTTGGAGCGGGTGGCCAGGGAGATTTCTACCCATGTGTTTGGTTGTGTGCATAGTTATGCAGAGGCCGAGTGTTGCTCATCATGGTCTATGTCCACTTGGTGCTACACTTGAGTTAACTAGAGCACGTTGTTGCGGGAATTGGTTGATTTAAATTTGGTTTGATAACATCAGAACCAAAATTAAAAATAGAATACGTAAATGTACTGAATATAAATAGAATACTTAAATGAAAACAATTTCCCATGCATGATTGAATGCTGTGACGGGTCTTTCACATACATGATTGCATGTTGAGATGGGTCACCCTATTCATAGTTGTATGGTGAGATTACATGCTTGGATGTTGAGATAAAAAAAGTTAGTTAAGATGAATCTCTTAGGAATACTAGATACTCCCTCCTCAAAGAAATATAAGAGCGTTTAGATCACTGAGTACTAGATAATATCCCGCGCGTTGCGGCGTGAGTATGTTATAATTTATTTCAATAAGATTTGCTTGTACGAAAACATTTGGATTAATAATATATGAAAAACTAAAATATCTATTATATATTGAATTATTGTATAGTTGAGAAATATTTATTGAATATAGGTAAAAGAATAAAAAAATCTATGCATGTTTGGTGAGCCTTTGATGGCTTGATATGTGTGCATGTTGAAATAAATAGAATTAGTGAGGATCGACAAATAGTGAAAAATAATTCCCATGCGTGTTGAGGTGGACTTTGATAATGTCACAAGTGTGCATGTTAAGATAATTAAAGTAGTTGCGATGAACTATTTAGGTATAGAGTAAGATAAATGTGCCATTTTTTTAAGAAGAAAAAACTAACAACAGGCATGCTAAAGTGGAGACAAAGAGTAAGTTCTCCAACCTCAATCATACTACTAACAAACATGGTAAATTGTAAGTGTTCAAGTTCAGACCCACAGCAACATCCAAGGCTGCCTTCCTGCCTCCTAGGCTAGCCTTGCAGAATCCTTGGGTAGTGGGGCACTATGTAAATCCTATATACGTCCTGCACATCTATTAACCAGCACCACTTCCTCTCGTATAGTCGTACTACAAAGGGCCGTTGGGAGTCTCTTGGCTAAAGTACCTTCCTGACACCCTCTCCTCCAACACCAGCAGCGCTTCTTCTGATCGAATAGCCGTTGGAGTCTTGTACTGACTGGCTGATGTGCCTCTGGACAGAAACAAGTCCATGAGAGCATCAAATGCACCACGCTCAAGCACCCTTATCTCGAGTGCCGTGATCGACCCTCGGCGCCTGCTTTCGCGGTACATCTGATCAAAGCATTCCTCCACGGCCAAACAGCAATTCTCCATGACAGCTCGATCGATGTCAGTCACGACATGGTTACCCTCTGCACTGACTAGCTCCCAGAACAGCACATAGTGGCCAGGCAAGGTGGATATGTCTGCATATGCAGTGCTGCCACCAAGCATGTAACCAAGAGGCCTAAGATGCAACTCGTATGCTTGTGAAATGGCCTTCAGGAGATCCTCCTCGCTTACACTCTCGTAGTCTATTTTTAAGATGACACCACGCCGTCCAGTGAAGCGGAACAGTGGCATTGCGTTGTAGAATCCGCTCACAGTAAGAAGGTCACCCACTCGGTATCTGTAAAGACCTGGCATGCAAAAAACTGTTAAGTCAAAATCATAGTGTTTCTTACACAAGTTGGACTACAACTTCTTCAGCAGTTGTTGGATTGTTGATTTTATAACACCACAGAGCCTTCAAGCTAAGTAAGGCAAACAAATCAGGCTTACACAGGCAGGATTAATTGCCTTACTGCAGTTAAGTGCTAGTTCAATTCGGTTTCTTCCTAATTGGCAGTGCAGATAACTGCATTGATCATGTATTTGGAGTAACGCCAAGAGAGAATAAATCATGATGTAGTCCTAGCACATCTACAACAGCTTTGAAAGAATGCAAGAAATCAGATTGGAGATGATAATGAATAGCTCACCTGCAAAGGTGGTGACAATCAGCTCGTAGCGCCGACCAATTTTGACATCCACAAGATCCACAAGCTTTAACTCACCCAAATTGTCATACAAACCAGTACTTGCTTGCACCTTTTCATCGTCACCATGCGTAACCTCTTCAAACTCGAAGTAGGCAATGTTTGGAAGCAATGCGTATGACACAGCAGAAGGTAGATCAAGAGGGTTCAGATTGATCCCCGCAGCACACTCTGTACACACATACATGGGCGACACCAATGGCAACCCAGCACCATAACTCTCGAGAACCGGAATGTACTGTGACATCGAGCCGGTGACAATGGCGAGGATGTACCGTGCTCCTGGCCAGAGCCTCCTGACTATCCCATCCCAGGGCTTCCTGGCACACTCGGATGCGATCTTGTCGGCCAGTGCCGGGTCAGATCCTCGCAGGTGACGCGCAGCGACGGCATCACGCAGAGGAGCATGTGTTATCCAGTCGCTGAGACGCCCAGTGCGGATGTTGGAGCACATCTCCTCCCAGTTGTCTTCCAGGAACTGGATGCCTCTGATGAAAGCGTTAGCAAAGGTGCCGCCCACATGGTCTACGACTCTGCGGTCAAGCAGGCCGCAGAGCAGCTGGCAGTACATGCTCTGCCTGCCATCTGGGCAGAGGACCGCCTCGATGGGGCTGGTGCACCGGCCAAACCCGCCAATGTCGTGCTCCCGGAACTGGCTGCTGTGGTAGTAGGCACTGCTGGATGCCATGATAGGCAGGCCGGACGAGGTCAGGCTTCCAGGGAAGATGAACATGAGGTACATCCCCTTGCCGCGTCTGTCCCCCTGATCAGGATGAAGATGCCTGGAACCATGCAATGCATGCACACTGGTTATTAAGCTGCACACCATTTGCATCTTCCTCAAGCGGTCCAATGCATGTAGACACAGATTATCCAAATAAATTCGAACAAGCGGCCCAATGCTTACATCTTCCTCAAGAGTGCCTGGACGCCATTGTAGAACAGCCGCTGGTCGAGCTTCTCCGCGGTGGACGGGAAGAGCTTCAGCTGCCCGCCGGATGTGCCCGAGCTGCATTAGACGTGGCAAACGCCAATGCCGCCATCAGCACGAGAAACATATATACAACACGACCTTCTCACACGACCGAGTACCGGACACCGCGGGGTTTACCTTGTGAGGAGGTGGGTGATGGGCTCGGAGCAGAGGAGGCTGGACGGCTCGCCGGAGGCGACGCGGCGCACGTACGGCTTGATGTCCTCATACCCGGCGACGGGCACGCGCTCCTTGAAGGCGTCGCGGAGATCGGCGGCCGAGGCGCCTGGTGGTGCGCCATCCAGGAAGCGGCGGAGGTACTCGGTGTGGGAGTTCCGCGTGAGTATCTCCGTGAGGACGTCCCTCTGCAGCGCCGCGACGTCGGCGGTGAGGCGGTCGATGAGGCCGCGGCCGGCGCCCACGTCCGCTGGATCGAATTCCGGCAGCAACGCCATCATCACCGGCCGGGAAGCACCGGGACCAGAACGCGCACCTTTTGTTTTCTGGTGATTAGCACCTATGACAAACCTCACCGAGCTGCGAGCTAGCTACCCGATTTATACTTACATTGCTATGAGCTATGGCATGCGAGCCATGCTATCATCATCTGCCCGCCGCAGGGAGCAACCGCCGGTTCGTCCCGCGCCTCCCCTGCTCGGCGCCGCACCAGATCCGGACGTCCCCGCGCCGTCCACTCCGATTCTGGCAAACCATGACCTCCGGCGAGCCGCTGGAGCCTCGCAGCGGCACGCCGCCGCGCCAGGAACCGCCGCCACATCACCCCAGCTCCGCTCGAGCGCCGACCGCGTGGGTCGCGCCCTAGTGGGCCCCAGCCGCGTGGCCCAGCTCCGTCCACCTCCAACCGACGTGAGTCCATTCAACCGCGGCCTGCTAGCCCGGCCCAGCGCTTCGGCCAGCCTCGCAGCTGGCCTGCCTCATCACCGACTGGGCTAAGCCCCAATGTGTGCACTCAAAAAAGCAAGTTAGCTTCCATTTGGCGAAATCACCGGTTAAGGGCGTGTTTTGATCTCCTCCGACTTTACAAATCCAGCTTCCCTAGCCAGCTTCTTGCTTCACCTGGTGATTCCCAAGCATTCGGCATCGTGGGTAGCTTCTGCCATCGCTAAAGCCTAGCTGAGAGGTTATTCTCCTGGTTGGGTGCCAGTTTGGGCCGTTGGAGGTAGCCCAGTTTGGGCTAGACATGGAGGGAACGGGCCCCTATACCGGTTCGATCGAGGGAATGACCAGCGATATGTTTGGGCGAGCATACTGATTTGATTCGCTTCATTTGGCGGTGGCACTTCCATTGTAATATTGGCTAACTCGAGCTTTTCGTATCGGTGGAGCTGGTTCGATCGTGCTTCGTGTTTTTGTACTATGATCAATTGTAGCTTCTTGAAGCTAGCTTCTCGGGAATAATTGGTTCAACTGGAATCTGCTTGAGGAATTTGTGAAGCGTGGAGCGGGAAAAGATCCAAACACGTCGTAAGTGTTATCCCGTGCAAAGATCATTCCCCTCTTCTTAGGTGCTGACATGTGTGCCCTTTTTTCGTAGATTCATTTATTCAAAAACATTTTATATCTTGAAGCGTGCGGCCAAATCTAAGCAGTTTTCACCACCGGATTTCTCGTGTCGAGATTTTTGAAACTACATACCATGTTAATAGATTTCGACAATATATTTTCAAATAAACCAAAATAAAAAAACGGTGCCAAAAGCATGTTTTTTCACGGAACCAAATATGTGTTTCTCGTGAAAGCACATATTTTTTTATCTTTTAGAGAAGCACAACCGTACTTCTCGCGAAGTAAATTTGTGTCTCACGATAAAAAAAAATGTGCTTCTTCTCACGAAAGTAAATATGGGCCTCCACGAAAAAGCATTGGTGTGTGGAAGCACATATTTTGTTTTCTCTTTTCGAGAAGCACAATTATGCTTCTTGTCAAATCAAATATGTGATTTGACGAGAAGCAAATATGTGTTTCTCATGGAAGCACATTTTTTTCATTTCCACTTCTCGCAGAAATAAACCCGTGCCTTCACGAGAAACAAATTTATGCTTCTTGTCAAAGCATAGGGTTTTTCTTCTAAGAAGCACAACTATTATTCTTGCGAAAGCAAATCTGTGACTTCATAAGAAGCATCTGTGTATTTATGTGAAAACACAATTTTTTCTTTCAAGTTGTGCTTCTCGTGGAAGTAAATCTTTGCCTCCACGATAAACAAATATGCGCTTCTCGTGAAAGTATAAAAAGGTTTCACGCAAAAAAAATCATGAAGTTTTTCTCTCTCGAAAACCTAGAAAAAAAGGAGAAAAAAATGAAAAGCCAAAAAGCGCAAATTTAAATCCATCTAACTTGAAAACGCATACAAAAGAATAAAAAATCAAATCCAAAACATATTTCTAGCATACGACATGTGACGACAGCTGCGCACGTCACTCGGCATTGGTGCTTGCATTTTTTGGATTTATTTTAGACTTTTCGATGATGTGTGTTCAGTGGGAAGAGACGTTTCCATCGACTACGAAGGCATCTGTGACGACTTCATCAATCTCAAGATGACGTGCAGGCTCAGTCTCTCGAAGGTGCTTATAGAGATAGGATGTGCGTGTATACATTCATAGGGATGAGAATATGTGTGTATATACGAGTGTATGCATTTACATTGTGTTAAAATGTGAGATGTGAAGGTCCGCACACACTGGCGGAGCTATGTGCATCTCTGCAGGGGCCATCGAGCGCCTCATAGACCTTTTGGGGTTCAACACAAGAGACAAATGCATGATGAGCACAATAGTTTGCTAATTGTCTACGAGTGCTTACCCCTTTTGTTATGCTTCCAAGGATATTCTCCATGTGATGCTCTCTAGCAGCGGGCCTGGAAGCAACTTTGGCGGCACGACGCTCCACTTGCTCCCTAAGTATGAGTTGGGGTGCGGTAACTTGATCATCATGAGCGTCGTCTTGAGCTTGTTCTTGAGCTTGTTCTTGATCTTGAGCTTGCTCTTGATCTTGAACTTGCTCGGAAGAAGGAACTTGGCCTTGGGCATCAATTGGTGGATCAACACCATCTTGCACTTGGCCTTGTTCATTAGGTTGAAGGCCTTCACTTTGTTCTTCGGAAGCGTGTGGGTCTTGGGTTGGTGATGGTTCCACTTGAGTGGAACATTGTCCCTTCTCCTTCGGCCACAAGGGGTTCCTCAATGTGTAGGATATGACCAATACCCATTCTTCTTATGGCTTGGGGAGGAATTTCATCACCTACACACAAGTACCACTTTGCTACACTTGGGAGCCGTTATTCTCATCAAACTCCACGTTACACATCTCCTCAATGAGTCTGGTGGACTTGTTGAGGACACGGTAAGCATGAGAGTTTGTAGCATAACCAACAAATATGCCCTCATGATCTCTAGCTTCAAATTTAGACAAACAAACACCTTTCTTGAGTATGAAACACCTACAACCGAACACCCAGAAGTACTTGAGGTTGGGTTTGTTACCGGTAAGTATCTCATATGGAGTCTTGTTCAAGCCTTTACGGAGATAGAGCCGATTGGATGGATGACAAGCGGTGTTGATGGCTTCGGCCCAAAAGTAGTACGAAGACTTGAACTCTGCCATCATGGTCCTTGCTGCGTCCATCAATGTCCGGTTCTTCCTCTCAGCCACACCATTTTGTTGAGGGGTATAAGGTGCGGCATATTGATGCTTGATCCCCTCATCACTAAGGAACTCATCCAAGGTATAGTTCTTGAACTCGGTGCCGTTGTCACTTCGAATCATCAAGATCTTTGCATCATGTTGACGTTGAGCTTCATTTGCAAAGTTGATGGCGGTTTGTTGGGTCTCATTCTTCCTCTTGAAGAAGTATACCCAAGTGTATCTTGAATAATCATCCACAATTACCAAGTAATGCTTTCTACCCCCAAGACTATCAAAGGATGGAGGCCCAAAGAGATCCATGTGAAGGAGCTCCAAAGGCCTTGTCGAGTAGATGATAGTCATGGGAGGGTGAGCCTTCTCATGTAGCTTTCCTTCGATACAGGCATCGCAAGCACGATCTTTGGCAAAACTAACATTTGTTAGTCCATGGACATGGTCCCATTTGAGAAGACTTTGCAAAGATCTCATATTGACGTGGGCTAGACGACGATGCCAAAGCCATCCCACGTCAACTTTAGCCATTAGGCATGTCGCGGTCTTAGTGGGTCGCTCCGAGAAGTTGACCACATATAGACCATTCTCGACATGCCCAACAAAGGCTACTTTAAGAGTCTTGCTCCACAAGAGGGCCACAGAATCAATATCAAAGAAAATAGCAAAACCCATGAGTGCAAGTTGACGAACGAAAAGTAAATTGTATGCAAAGGACTCAACAAGCATGACTTTCTCGATCGTGAGACCATGAGAAACAACAACCTTGCTGAGACCCAATACCTTAGAAGATGAAGCATCACCCCATTCGACATTGGTGGGCATAGATGAACCTTTGTGCACGTCCACCACCAAGTCTTTGCTTCCGGTCATATGATTTGTGGCTCCACTATCGAGCAACCATGATCCCCCACCGGAAGCAAACTCCTACAATAGATCAATGCTTGGTTTTAGGTACCCATTTTGTAATGGGTCCTTTGATGTTAGTAAAAAGGGTCGTAGGAACCCAAATAGACCATTCAATGTACTCATAAGAAGAACCAACAAATTTAGCATAAACATGTCCATCACTAGCACGGGATAACACATAAGACAGGTTAAAGTCGCCGACTTTGTTGGAAGGAGTGACAATGCCCTTTTTGACTCCACCACCCTTCACAATGTTATTCTTATCCTTAGGAGTACACTCTCCCCCCTTCACAAAAGTTTGCTTGAGAGGAAGAGGTTGCTTGGTCTTGTCATTCTCCTTCTTCTTGGCCTTGGGGGCAAACCCAATCCCTTCCTTGGCAACGACTTCCTTTTGATTACTCAAAAGTTCGTTGAGGTTCTTCTCACCTTGTATGCAAGACACAAGGCCTTTCTCAAGTTGCTTCTTCAACTTGGCATTCTCTCCCACAAGATGCACATGCTCACAACAAGGGTTAGTAGCATTTGCATTATCAATTAAAACCATGTGAGGAAAAGTGGCTTTCTCCTTGGTTAACAAAACTTGAAGTTGATCATGAGACTCTTTGACACTAGCATGTACACTCTTCAAGACCTTGTAAGCCTTGTCAAGTGTAACAAACTCCTCCTTGAGTCTAGCATGGTCAACCACAAGTTTTGCCTTTTCGGAATTGAGCACACGAGAGACAACTAAAGCATGATCAAGATATTTCTTTAATTTACCATGATCATCGTTGTGTGACTCCTCAAGAGCCAAACGAAGACCACGCTCTTCCTCAAGAGCATTAGAGAGATCCGATATCTCATCGGCATAGTCTCGACTATGACCCTCCATCTTAGAGATGGTATCTTCGTGAGCCTCAATCATGTCATTGGCTTCACCAAGTTGTTCCAAGAGAACAACGAAGTGCTTCTTGGATTTACCTTTGAGCTTACTCATAAAAGACTCAAACTCATTTTCCTTCTCCTCCTCCCCCTCACTCTCATCAATGCAATCCATCAATTAAGGATTATAAGTGATGGTAGAATTGATGTTGGGGGTTACCTTGTTGATGGCTTTAGCCATGAGGCACTTGGCGGTGATGTTCTCATTTGGTGAGTCGAAGAGGGATGACCGTGGAGTTGTTGCAATAGCAACAGTGGCAATGGTAACCATCTCGTCATCTTCTTCATCATCGTATCTTCATCATACTCTTCTTGGGCCACCAATCCTTTGGGAGGAGTCTTCTTGGTGAAGTTGTTCTTGTTGGGAAAAGACTTGGCCTTGTCCTTTCGGATAAGCTTGCCTCCATTGTCTTCCCTTTTCTCATATGGGCAATCTACAACAAAATGACTCACATTGCCACAATTGTAGCACGTTGAAAGTGCAACTATTCCTGGGTGGTTTTGGTAATTCCTAACAACATATAACTCATTGAACTAATGCTCTTTTAAGATGATCATTTCAGAAATTTCAATGATTGGCATGGCATGGACTATGAATGTGGACCCCTCAAAATGCTAAGGACACATATTGGCTCAAGCTCAAGACTCTACATTTTCTATTTTAGTGATCCAAGATCACATTGAGTCCATAGGAAAGCCAATACTATTAAAAGGGGATGAGGTGTTGCTTAATGGGTTTCTTGCTCAAAATGCTTAGTGATATGCTCCAAAACCCTCAACCACTTTCTCACATCCACATATGTCCCAAACCAAAAGTCAAACTCGGCCCCACCGAAACCTTCTATTTGGCGCCACCGAGTTCTCTTGACATAGCCATTGCCACAAACCCTAGTCACTTTGGTCTCACCGATAGGGATCTTGGTCTCACCGAGATGGGATTGCAAACTCTCTGTTTCCCTTCGTAACGTTTCGGTCTAACCGAGATGAGCGATCGGTCCCACCGAGTTTGCAATGCAAACTCTCCGTTTCCCCTTTGTAACATTTTGGTCCAACCGAAACGAGCGAATCGGTCCCACCGAGTTTGCCTGACCAACTCTCTGGTTAGCTTATTATCAAAATCGGTCCTACCGAGTTTGTGTAATCGGTCTCACCGAGATTGCGTTATGCCCTAACCCTAGCACATCGGTCCTACCGAGTTGATCATATCGGTCCCACCGAAATGCCTAACGGACACATTATGAACTAAATCGGTGTGACCGAGTTATCTGATTCAGTCCCACCGAGTTTGTTAAATTGTGTGTAACGGTTAGATTTTGTGTGGAGGCTATATATACTGCTCCACCCTCTCTTCATTCGTGGAGAAAGCCATCAGAATATGCCTACACTTCCAACATACATTTTGTGAGAGAGAACCACCTACACTTGTGTTGAGGTCAAGATATTCCATTCCAACCACATAAATCTTGATCTCTAGCCTTCTCCAAGTTGCTTTCCACTCAAATCATCTTTCCACCAAATCCAATCCTATGAAAGAGAGTTGAGTGTTGGGGAGACTATCATTTGAAGCACAAGAGCAAGGAGTTCATCATCAACACACCGTCTATTACCTTTGGAAGAGTGGTGTCTCCTAGATTGGTTAGGTGTCACCTCGGAGCCTCCGTCAAGATTGTGGAGTTGAACCAAGGAGTTTGTACGGGCAAGGAGATCGCCTACTTCGTGAAGATCTACCCTAGTTAGGCAAGTCCTTCGTGGGTGATGGCCATGGTGGGATAGATAAGGTTGCTTCTTCGTGGACCCTTCGTGGGTGGAGCCCTCAGTGGACTCGCGCAGCCGTTACCCTTCGTGGGTTGAAGTCTCCATCAACGTGGATGTACGATAGCACCACCTATCGGAACCACGACAAAAACATCCGTGTCTACACTTGCGTTTGCACTCTCTAAACCCCTTCCTTTACCTTCATATGTAATTGCTTTACATTCCGCTGCTATACTCTTAGAATTGCATGTGTAGGTTGATTGCTTGACTTGTGCTAAGTTGCTAAAATCTGCCAAGAATTACAATTGGGAAATGGCTATATTTTTATTTGGTCAAGTAGTCTAATCACCCCCTCCCTCTAGACATACTTTCGATCCTACACACGCCCTCACTCGTTGCTTGCCCTTGAAGCCACTTGAATTGTTCTTGTTAACGTTGGGCCTTGAATTCTTTTTGTTGCCCCAAAATTGTCGTGACGCAAGAGCCATGTGCTCATGATAGGCATAGTTCGTGTCTTCGAGGCAACACTCCTCTTCATCCTCTTCATCCTCTTCTTCCACACAAGCCTTGGCTTTGAATGCAAGGTTGGGCTTCTTTGATCGTTGAGCTCGCAACAACGCATTATCGACGGTCTTGTCCAAGATCCTGATGGCAACAAACTCATCCAACACTTCACTTTAGGATAAGGTGTGGAAGTCCGGTCTTTGGCGGATGACCGAGGACATGGCCTTGTGATATGCCATCACGGCCTTGAGAAACTTGCGCCTGATCCAATTGTCATCCGTATCCTTGCTTCCATGATCTCGGAGTGAGACCGCAAGAGTGGCTAATCCCCGATAAAGTTCACGGGGCTCTTCATCTTCGATCATGGCAAACTCATCGGCTTCATCTTGCACAATTCATAGTTTGAGCGTTGAATACTTGCGCTTCCCTTGTACAAGGAGACAACATGCTCCCATGCTTCCTTGGCCACGGAGAAGGGTCGAAGATGAGCAATATCTTCGGGAGGAATGGCTTCTTGAAGAATGCAAAGAACGGACTGGTTGAATTGATGATCCACGACTTCTCATGGAGTTAAGTTGTATGGATCATGCGGGTAGAAACCTTGCTCAATGATTCTCCAAAGATTAGTAGAACAATGATTTAAATGAAATTTTAAACAAAACGTCCAAGTAGCAAAATCAGCATTTTTCACATACTTAGGGGGGAGGACCAACTGAATTTAGATGCGGGGAGGGAACGAGTCCTCCAAAATTGATGGGAGGTGCAGAATGAGCAAATATGCCACTCCCATTCTTAGTCACCAGGACTTGATCACTACTAGCTTTTCCCTTATCGGGAATAGCATCCGGCACGTTGTTAGTGGGACGAACCACTTCCAACGATGCGGTGGATAATTTGAGCCCAGCAAGAAATTCTTTGAACATGCCTTTGACCTCGGTCGTCATGGAGGTTTGCAATGTGTCCAAAGCCGCATTGAACTCCTCACGAGACACCGAGGGTCCCCCATTGGATGTAGACAGGGACGGATTCCCACCGGAGTGTTCCTCCATATCGACTATGTTGTCACCCATACTCTTTGGACGGTGAAGTCCTTAATAAAGAGATGAGGCTCTAATACCAATTGAAAGGATTGATATGGTTGACTAGAGGGGGGGCGAGTGGGCAACTAACATTTTTTGGCTTTTCTTGACCAAATTAAACTTAGCAACAAAATAGGTTGTCTAGATGTGCAACTACGTTGGCAACCTATATGATGCAATAATTACAAGCACACAAGCAAGCACAAGGAACTAACACAATAAAACTTGCACAAGTAATGGTAAGAGATAACCAAGAGTGGAACCGGTGGAGACGAGGATGTGTTACCGAAGTTCCTTCCCTTTGAGGGGAAGTACATCTCCATTGGAGCGGTGTGGAGGCACAATGCTCCCCAAGAAGCCACTAGGGCCACCGTATTCTCCTCACGCCCTCACACAATGCGAGATGTCGTGATTCCACTATTGGTTCCCTTGAAGGCGGCGACTGAACCTTTACAAACAAGGTTGGGGCTATCTCCACACATTAATTGGGGGCTCCTAACGAAACCACGAAGCTTCACCACAATGGAATATGGCTTCGAGGTGACCTCAACCGTCTAGAGTGCTCAAACACCCAAGAGTAACAAGATCCACAAGGGATTAGTGGGGGGAATCAAATTTCTCTTGGTGTAAGTGTAGATCTGGGCCTTCTCAATCAATCCCTAGAAAATCAGCAAATTTGATTGGCTAGGGAGAGAGACCGCGTGAAAAAAAAGCTTTTGGAGCAACAATGGAGCTTGGAGGAGAAGAGGTGAGTCTTCTTGAGGAAGAAGACCCCTTTATATAGTGGAGGGGATAAGTGAACCATTATCCCCATATCTGCTCGCACAGAGCGGTACAACTGATGGGTGGAGCGGTACTACCACAGGTCGCAGTGGTACTACCACGCCCCCCAGCGGTACTACCGCGCAGTGGAAAAGATGAGGGTTGGAAGAGGGGAGCGGTAGTAGCCACGGCGGTGGCAGCGGTACTACCGCTGCTACTACCATAAAACCCGACACGAGAAAAGAGCTCCTTGAATCAACACGGTAGCGGAACCACACTGGAACGGTACTGCCACATATGCCCCAAGCGGTACTGTCGCGCTGCGTAGAGGTACTACCGCTTGGTGGTCATAGGCGGTACTACCGCCCCAGCGGCGGTACTATCGCTCCCATCAACAAAACCTCCATTTGAAAGATGCGGAGAGCTCCAAGACAAGAAAGGAGCTGAGGGTGCCAAAAAGAAGTGTACGTGATGATTCCACCCTGGCCTTTCCATTGCGGACCCCCTCTTGATATTACGGTGTCTCCTACGACTCACGTCCACCAAAACAAAAACCGAGGAAGACAACACGTCTTCTGCTTAAAGCTTCGAGGGAAGATAATCATCTCGTGCCAATGGATTAATCTCTGAAATACTTAGCACACACGATTAGTCCGCAAACGCATTGTCATCAATCACCAAAACCACATAGGAAGGGACATGCCCTTTCAACTATGGAGGGGGGCACCGCACACGGCTAAGAGATTGTCTGTTGTGCCTTAGGGGTGCCCCCCTGCCCACGTATATAAAGGAGGGAGGGAGAGAGGCCGGCCTCCTAGGGCGCGCCAAGAGTAGGGAGTCCTACTAGGACTTTCAAGTCCTAGTAGGAAACCCTTTCCTGTTCGGAGTAAGAGAGAAGGAAAGAGAGAAAGAGAGAGGGAGTAGGAAAAGGCAAGGGGGCGTCGCCCCCTTCCCCTAGTCCAATTCGGACCAATGGGGGGGCCACCTCCCCTTGGCCTGCCTCCTCCTCTTCTCGTATGGCCCAATAAGGCCCATTACCTCTCCCGGTGAATTCCCGTAACTCCCTGGTACTCCGAAAAATACCCGAATCACTCAGAACCATTCCGGTGTCCGAATATAGCCTTCCAATATATCAATCTTTATCTCTCGGCCATTTTGAGACTCCTCGTCATGTCTGTGATCTCATCCAGGACTTTGAACAATCTTCGGTCATCAAATCACATAACTCATAATACAAATCGTCATCGAACATTAAGCGTGCGGACCCTACGGGTTTGAGAACTATGTAGACATGACCGAGACACATCTCCGGTCAATAACCAATAGCGGAACCTGGATGCTCATATTGGCTCCTACATATTCTACAAAGATCTTTATCGGTCAAATCGCATAACAACATACGTTGTTCCCTTTGTCATCGGTATGTTACTTGCCCGAGATTCGATCATTGGTATCATCATACCTAGTTCAATCTTGTTACCGGCAAGTCTCTTTACTCGTTTTGTAATACATCATCTTGTGACTAACTCATTAGTCATTTGCTTGCAAGGCTTATTATGATGTGCATTACCGAGAGGCCCAGAGATACCTCTCCGACACTCAGAGTGACAAATCCTAATCTTGATCTATGCCAACACCACAAACACCTTTGGAGACACCTGTAGAGCATCTTTATAATCACCCAGTTACGTTGTGACGCTTGATATCACACAAGGTGTTCCTCCGGTATTCGGGAGTTGCATAATTTCATAGTCAGAGGAACATGTATAAGTCATGAAGAAAGCAATAGCAATAAGACTAAACAATCGTTATGCTAAGCTAATGGATGGGTCTTGTCCATCACATCATTCTCCTAATGATGTGATCTTGTTCATCAAATGACAACACATGTCTATGGTTAGTAAACTTAACCATCTTTGATTAACGAGATAGTCTAGTAGAGGCATACTAGGGACACTCTGTTTTGTCTATGTATTCACACATGTATCAAGTTTCCGGTTTATACAATTCTAGCATGAATAAAAGACATTCATCATGATATTTAAGGAAATATAAATAAAAACTTTATTATTGCCTCTAGGGCATATTTCCTTCAGTCTCCCACTTGCACTAGAGGCAATAATCTAGTTCACGCCGTCATGTGATTTAACACCGATAGTTCACATCGAGATGCGATTAATACCCATAGTTCACATCGCCATGTGACCAACACCCAAGGGTTTACTAGAGTCAATAATCTAGTTCACATCGGCATGTGATTAACACCCAAAGAGTACTAAGGTGTGATCATGTTTTGCTTTGTGAGAGAAGTTTAGTCAATGGGTCTATTACATTCAGATCCGTATGTATTTCACAAATTTCTATGTCTACAATGCTCATAGAGCTACTCTAGCTAATTGCTCCCACTTTCAATATGCATCTAGATCGATACTTAGAGTCATCTGGATTAGTGTCAAAGCTTGCATCGACGTAACCCTTTACAACGAACTCTTTATCACTTCCATAATCGAGAAACATTTCCTTAGTCCTCCAGTCACTAAGGATAATTTTGAACGATGTCCAGTGATCTACTCCTGGATCACTATTGTAACTCCTTGCCAAACTCATGGCAAGGTACATAACAGGTTTGGTACACAGCATGACATACTTTATAGAACCTATGGCTGAGGCATAAGGAATGACTTTCATTCTCTCTATATATTTCTGTCGTGGTCGGGCTTTGAGTCTTACTCAACTTCACACCTTACAAATCAGGCAAGAACTCTATCTTCGACTGATCCATTTTGAACTACTTCAAAATCTTATCAAGGTATGTACTAATCGAAAGTCTCATCAAGCGTCATGATCTATCTCTATAGATCTTGGTGCCCAATATGTAAGCAGCTTCACCGAGGTCTTTTTATTGAAAAAAAACTCCTTTTAAACAATCCTTTAGGCTTTCCAGAAAATTGTACATTATTTCTGATCAACAATATGTCATTCACATATACTTATCGGAAATGTTGTAGTGCTCCCACTCACTTTCTTGTAAATACAGGCCTCACCGTAAGTCTGTATAAAACCATATGCTTTGATCACCTTATATAATTGTATATTCCAACTCCGAGATGCTTGCACCAGTCCATACATGGATTGCTGGAGTTTGCACACTTCGTTAGCACTTTTAGGATCGATAAAACCTTCTGATTGCATAATATACAACTCTTCTTTCAAAAATCCATTAAGGAATGTAATTTTGACATCCATTTTCCAGATTTAATAAAATGCGACAATTGCTAACATGATTTGAACACACTTAAGTATTGCTACGGGTGAGAAAGTATCATCGTAGTCAACTCCTTCAACTTTGTCGAAAACCTTTTGCGACAAGTCGGTCTTTGTAGACAGTGACATTACCATCAGTGTCTGTCTTCCTCTTGAAAATCCATTTATTCTCTATGGCTTGCCGATCATCGGGCAAGTCAACCAAAGTCCACACGTTGTTCTCATACATGGATCCCATCTCAGATTTCATGGCCTCAAGCCATTTTGCGGAATCTGCGACATGACTTCCAGAACAGAGTTACTGTACCACTCTGGTGTGGAACGTACTCTGTTTGACCTACGAGGTTCAGTAGTAACTTGATCTGAAGTTTCATGATCATCATCATTAGCTTCCTCACTGATTGGCGTAGGAATCACTGGAACTAGTTTCTGTGATGAACTACTTTCCAATTCGGGAGAAGGTACAATTACCTCATCAAGTTCTACTTTCCTCCCACTCACTTCTTTCGAGAGAAATTCCTTCTATAGAAAGGATCCATACTTAGCAACAATGATATTGCCTTTGGATCTGTGATAGAAGGTGTACCCAACTGTTTCTTTTGGGTATCCTATGAAGACACATTTCTCCGATTTGGGTTCGAGCTTATTGGGCTGAAGCTTTTTCACATAAGCATCGCAACCCCAAACTTTAAGAAACGATAACTTAGGTTCCTTGCCAAACTATAGTTCATACGGTGTCGTCTCAACGGATTTAGATGGTGCCCTATTTAACGTGAATGCAGTTGTCTCTAATGCATAACCCCAAAGCGATAGTGGTAATTCGACAAGAGACAATCATAGATCGTACCATATCTAATAAAGTACGGTTATGACGTTCGAACACACCATTACGCTGTGGTGTTCCATGTGGCGTGAGTTGTGAAACTATTCCACATTGTTTCAAATGAAGACCAAACTCGTAACTCAAATATTCGCCTCCGCGATCAGATCGTAGAAACTTTATTTTCTTGATACGATGATTCTCTACTTCACTCTGAAATTCTTTGAACTTTTCAAATATTTTAGACTTGTGCTTCATCAAGTAGATATACCCATATATGCTCAAATCATCTATGAAGGTCAGAAAATAACGATACCCGCCACGAGCCTCAACACTCATCGGACTGGATACATCAGTATGTATGATTTCCAACAAGTCAGTTGCTCGCTCCATTGTTTCGGAGAACGGAGTTTTAGTCATCCTGCCCATGAGGCATGGTTCGCAAGGACCGAGTGATTCATAATCAAGTGATTCCAAAAACCCATCAGCATTGAGTTTCTTCATGCGCTTTACACCAATATGACCTAAACGGCAGTGCCACAAATAAGTTGCACTATCATTATCAACTTTGCATCTTTTGGTTTCAATATTTTAAATATGTGTATCACTACGATCGAGATTCAATAAACCATTCACCTTGGGTGTATGACCATGGAAGGTTTTATTCATGTAAACAAAATAACAATTATTCTCTGACTTAAATGAATAATCGTATTGCAATAAACATGATCCAATCTTGTTCATGCTCAACGCAAACACCAAATAAAATTTATTTAGGTTTAACACTAATCCCGAAAGTATAGAGAGTGTGCGATGATGATCATATCAATATTGGAACTACTTCCAACACACATCGTCACCTCACCCTCAACTAGTCTCTGTTTATTCTGCAACTCATGTTTTGAGTTACTAATCTTAGCAACCGAATAGGTATCAAAATACCCAGGTGCTAATATGAGCACTAGTGAGGTACACATCAATAACATGTATATCAAATAGACCTTTGTTCACTTCACCATCCTTCTTATCCGCCAAATATTTGGGTTAGTTCCGCTTTCAGTGACCATTTCCTTTGCAGTAGAAGCACTCAGTTTGAGGCATAGGTCTAGCTTTGGGCTTCTTCTCGGGAGTGGCAACTTGCTTGCCGTTCTTCTTGAAGTTCCCTTTCTTTCCCTTGCCTTCTTCTTTAAACTAGTGGTCTTGTTTAACCATCAACACTTGATGCTCTTTCTTGATTTCTACCTTCGCCGATTTCAGCATCATGAAGAGCTCGAGATCGTTTTCGTCATCCCTTGCATATTATAGTTCATCATGAAGTTCTAGTAGCTTGGTGATAGTGACTAGAGAACTGTGTCAATCACTATCTTATCTGGAAGATGAACTCCCACTTGATTCAAGTGATTGTAGTACCCAGACATTCTGAGCACATGCTCACTAGCTGAGCTATTCTCCTCCATCTTGTAGGCAAAGTATTTGTCAGAGGTATCATACCTCTCAACATGGGCATGAGTCTGAAATACCAATTTCAGCTGTTGGAACGTCTCATATGCTCTGTGGCATTCAAAACATTTTTGAAGTCCCGGTTCTAAGCCGTAAAGCATGGTGCACTAAACTATTAAGTAGACATAATATTGAGCTTTGCCAAACGTTCATAACATTTACATCTGCTCCTGCAATAGGTTTGTCACCCAGCGGTGCATCAAGGACATAATACTTCTCTACAACAATGAGGATAATCCTCATATCACGGACCTAGTCTGCATCATTGCTACTAACATCTTTCAACTTAGTTTTCTCTAGGAACATATAAAAACATAGGGGAGCTACAATGCGAGCTATTGATCTACAACATAATTTGAAAATACTATCAAGACTAAGTTCATGATAAATTAAAGTTCAATTAATCATATTACTAAAGAACTCCCACTTGGATATACATCCCTCAAGTCATCTAAATGATCATGTGATCCAAATCAACTAACCATGTCCGATCATCACGTGAGATGGAGTAGTTTTCAATGGTGAACATCTTATGTTGATCATATCTACTATATGATTCACACTCGACCTTTCGGTCTCTAGTGTTCCGAGGCCATGTCTGTACATGCTAGGCTCATCAAGTTTAACCCGAGTATTCTGCATGTGCAAAACAGTCTTACACTCGTTGTATGTGAACGTATAGCTTATCACACCCCGATCATCACGTGGTGTCTCAGCACGACGAACTGTCGCAATGGTGCATACTCAGGGAGAACACTTGTACCTTGAATTTTTGTAAGGGGTCATCTTATAATGCTACCGCCGTACTAAGCAAAATAAGAAGCATAAAAAGATAAACATCACATGCAATCAAAATATGTTACATGATATGGCCATCATCATCTCGTGCTTTTTGATATCCATCTCCAAAGCATCGTCATGATCTCCATCGTCACCGGCTTGACACCATGATCTTCATCGTAGCGTCATGGTTGTCTCGCCAACTATTGCTTCTACTACTATCGCTAACTCATAGTGATAAAGTAAAGCAATTACATAGCGATCGCAATTCATACAATAAAGAGAACCATAAGGCTCCTGTCGGTTGCCAATAATTTACGAAACGTGATCATCTCATACAATAGCGTATAACTCATCACGTCTTGACCATATCACATCACAACATGCCCTGCAAAAACAAGTTAGACGTCCTCTACTTTATTGTTGCAAGTTTTACGTGGCTGCTACGGGCTTCTAGTAAGAACCATTCTTACCTACGCATCAAAACCACAAGGATTCTTTTGTCAAGTGTGTTGTTTAACCTTCAACAAGGACCGACCGCAGTCACACTCAATTCAACTAAAGTTGGAGAAACTGATACCCGCCAGCCGCTTGTGTGCAATGCACGTCGGTAAAACCAATCTCATGAACGCGGTCATGAAATGTCGGCCTGAGCCGCTTCACCCAACAATACCGCCGAATCAAAGTATGACGTTGGTGGTAAGCAGTATGACTATTATCGCCCACAACTCTTTGTGTTCTACTCGTGCATATCATCTACGCATAGACTTGGCTCATGATGCCACTGTTGGGGAACGTAGTATCCCAAATATTTCCTACGATCACGCAAGACCTATCTAGGAGAAGCATAGCAACGAGTGGGGAGAGTGTGTCCACGTACCATCGTAGACTGAAAGCAAAAGCATTTAGTAACGTGGTTGATGTAGTCGAACGTCTTCACGATCCAACCGATCCAAGTACCGAACATATGGCACCTCCGTGTTAAGCACACATTCAGCACGATGACGTCCCTCGAGCTCTTGATCCAGTTGAGGACGAGGGAGAGTTTCTTCAGCACGACGGCGTGGTGAAGGTGATGATGAAGTTACCGGTGCAGGGCTTCGCCTAAGCACTACAACGATATGACCGAGGTGTGTAACTGTGGAGGGGGGCACCACACACGGCTAAGAGATTGTCTATTGTGCCTTTGGGGTGCCCCCTGCCCACGTATATAAAGGAGGGAGGGAGAGAGGCCGGCCCACTAGGGTGCGCCAAGAGTAGGGAGTCCTACTAGGACTTCCAAGTCCTAGTAGGAAACCCTTTCCTATTCGGAATAAGAGAGACAGAAAGAGAGAAAGAGAGAGGGAGTAGGAAAAGGCAAGGGGGCGTCGCACCCTTCCCCTAGTCCAATTAGGACCCATGGGGGGAACCTCCCCTTGGCATGCCTCCTCCTCTTCCCGTATGGCCCAATAAGGCCCATTACTTCTCCCGGTGAATTCCCGTAACTCCCTGGTTCTCCGAAAAATACCCGAATCACTTGGAACCATTCCGATGTCCGAATATAGCCTTCCAATATATCGATCTTTACCTCTCGACCATTTCGAGACTCCTCGTCATGTCCGTGATCTCATCCGGGACTCCGAACAATTTTCGGTCATCAAATCACATAACTCATAATACAAATCATCATCGAACGTTAAGCGTGCGGACCCTACGGGTTTGGGAACTATGTAGACATGACCGAGACACATCTCCGGTCAATAACCAATAGCGGAACCTGGATGCTCATATTGGCTCCTACATATTCTACGAATATCTTTATCGTTCAAACCGCATAACAACATACGTTGTTCCCTTTGTCATCGGTATGTTACTTGCCCGAGATTCGATCGTTGGTATCATCATACCTAGTTCAATCTCGTTACCGGCAAGTCTCTTTACTCGTTACGTAATACATCATCTCGTGACTAACTCATTAGTCATTAGCTTGCAAGTCTTATTATGTTGTGCATTACCGAGAGGGCCCGGAGTTACCTCTCCGACATTCAGAGTGACAAATACTAATCTTGATCTATGCCAACACCACAAACACCTTTGGAGACACCTGTAGAGCATCTTTATAATCACCTAATTACGTTGTGACGTTTGATAGCACACAAGGTGTTCCTCCGGTATTCGGGAGTTGCATAATCTCATAGTCAGAGGAACATGTATAAGTCATGAAGAAAACAATAGCAATAAAACTAAACAATCATTATGCTAAGCTAATGGATGTGTCTTGTCCATCGCATCATTCTCCTAATGATGTGATCCCGTTTATCAAATGACAACACATGTCTATGGTTAGGAAACTTAATCATCTTTGATTAACGCGCTAGTCTAGTAGAGGCATACTAGGGACACTCTGTTTTGTCTATGTATTCACACATGTATCAAGTTTCCGGTTAATACAATTCTAGCATGAATAAAAGACAGTCATCATGATATATAAGGAAATATAAATAACAACTTTATTATTGCCTCTAGGGCATATTTCCTTCAATATTGTATACACATTGTCGTTGTTATTGCATAATATTTGTAATATGTATTGTGATTCCGACACTTCACCACATTGCAGACACATTTTTGTGAAGGTGGAGTCTTGGGATCAGTATTTTGTTTAGGCTAGCAAAGGTTGCTATAGAGGCATAGTGCCGGTCCTGGGGTGCCAAATCATTGAACTTTTCAATGAAGTTTTGCTGATTTGTTGTTATGGATTTCTGATGAATGGTATTTTTGCGCTCATCACACCGTTATTTAAACCGGATAATCCCGATTTTTTTTAGAAAATCACTCTGATATTGCCAATGACCAATAAAGGTGAGAGAATGTGAAATCTTTTGTTTAATATGTTTTCATAGGAAAAATAATCATACATATGGGAAGGAATCATCACATAGATGGAAATAAGAAATGTGGAGGAAGAGAGGAAGGAATTGGAGGCGCACTGGAGGAAATTGGGCGTTCGACGACCTTTTGTACGACCACAGTCGCTTGTACCAATAGTCGTACCAAGTAGGATATTAACTCCCAGTGATCGCCTAGCAAACCTGCATGGGCCACCAATGAAGGAGCTAAATCTGGTAGATCTTGGGGTAGGGGATCCCGAACTAGGCGACTAGACATGATGGTAACAAAGACACAAGATTTACGCAGATTCAGGCTCTCTAAAAAGATAACACCCTACGTTGTGTTTATTTTGTTGGATTGGAGTATAAAGTACAAATGATCTACCTGAGATCAGTGGCGAACCCAGCCCACTGGGCCAGGGTGGACCAACAGTGCATACACTCATAAAGATTTGTTTTTATTTGTTTATTCTCTTTATTATGCAATGGTATAAAGGCTAATTTGTAAATCCAAGGTGGGCCGCGGCCAACCCTGGCCACCCTATACCTCCGCCACTGCCTGAGATTGTTGAGTCCTTTCAACAAGCCTTATGCCTTGATACGTCTCTGTCGTATCTATAATTCTTGATTGTTTCATGCCAATATTATACAACTTTCACATATTTTTGGCAACTATTTATATGATTTATTGGACTAACTTACTGATCTAGTGCCCAGTGCCAGTTCCTATTTTTTGCATGTTTTTTGTATCACAGAAAATCCATATCAAAAGAAGTCCAAATGTAATAAAATTTCACGGAGAATTATTTTGGAATATATGTGATTTTTGGGAGGTGGAAGCAACGCAAACGGGGGCCCATAGTGCCCACAACCCACCAGGGTGCGCCACTAGGCCCAGGCGCGCCCTGGTGTCTTATGCCCTCCTCGAACATTGGTTGGAGCTGTACTTCGGGCGCAAGGAAGCTTATATCCGGAAAAAATCGTGTAAAAATCTCAGCGCAATCGGAGTTACGGATCTCCGAGAATAGAAGAAATGGTTTTCAGCCAGATCCGGGGGACGCAAAACAGAAGAGGACAAAGAGACAGATCCAATCTCGGAGGGGCTCTCGGCCCTCCCATGCCATGGAGACCAAGGACCAAAGGGGGAACCATCCTCCCACCTAGGGAGGAGGCCAAGGAAGAAGAAGGAGAAGGAGGGCTCTCTCTCCCTCGCTTCCGGTGGCGCCGGAGTGCCACCGGGGCAACGATCGGGACGGCAATCTACATCAACAATATTGCTACCGTCCACACCAACTCTCTCTCCCTCATTGCAGCGGTGTAATGATATGTCTCCAAAGTATCTATAATTTTTTATTGCTCCATGCTATTATATTATCTATTTTGGATGTTTAATGGGCTTTATTATACACTTTTATATTATTTTTGGGACTAACCTACTAACCCAAGGCCTAGTGCAAATTGCTGTTTTTTTGCCTATTTCAGTGTTTCACAGAAAAGGAATATCAAATAGAGTCCAGATGGAATGAAACCTTTGAAGGATCGTTTTTGGAACAAACACAACCTAGAAGACTTGGAGTACACGCCAGGGAAGCCACGGGGTGGCCACGAGGCAGGGGGGCGCGCCCCCACCCTCGTGGCCCCCCTGTAACTCCACCGACATGCCTCTTCCTCAAATATATACCCATATACCCTGAAAACATCCAAGATCACCACGAAACCCTAATTCCACCACCACAACCTTCTGTACTCATGAGATCCCATCTTGGGACCTGTTTCGGAGCTCCACCGGAGGGGGAATCGATCACGGAGGGCTTCTACATCAACACCATAGCCTCTCCGATGAGTTCTAGGTAGTTTACCACAAACCATCGGGTCCATAGTTATTAGCTAGATGGCTTCTTCTCTCTCTTTGAATCTCAATACAAAGTTCTCCTCGGTCTTCTTAGAGATCTATTTGATGTAATTCTTTTTGCGGTGTGTTTGTCGAGATCCGATGAATTGTAGGTTTATGATCAAGATTATCTATGAACAATATTTGATTCTTCTCTGAAATCTTTTATGCATGATTTAAATATCTTTGCAAGTCTCTTGGAATTATCAGTTTGGTTTGGCCTACTAGATTGATCTTTCTTGCAATGGGAGAAGTGCTTAGCTTTGGGTTCAATCTTGCGGTGTCCTTTCCCAGTGACAGCAGGGGCAGCAAGGCACGTATTGTATTGTTGCCATCGAGGATAAAAAGATGGGGTTTATATCATATTGCATGAGTTTATCCCTCTACATCATGTCATCTTGCTTAAAGCGTTACTCTGTTCTTATGAACTTAATACTCTAGATGCATGCTAGATAGCATTGAGGTGTGGAGTAATAGTAGTAGATGCGGAATCATTTCGGTCTACTTGTCACGGACGTGATGCCTATATACAATGATCATGCCTAGATATTCTCATAACTATGCGCCTTTCTATCAATTGCTCGACAGTAATTTGTTCACCCACCGTAGAAATCTGCTATCTTGAGAGAAGCCACTAGTGAAACCTATGCCCCCCGGGTCTATCTTCCATCATATCTATCTTCCATCAACTATTTATCTTTACTTTACTTTTATTTTGCAATCTTTACTTTCAATCTAAATAACAAAAATACCAAAAATATTTATCTTATTATCTCTATCAGATCTCACTTTTGCAAGTGCCCGGGAAGGGATTGACAACCCCTTTATCGCGTTGGTTGCAAGGTTTCTTATTTGTTTGTGTAGGTACGAGGGACTAGCGTGTAGTCTCCTACTGGATTGATACCTTGGTTCTCAAAAACCGAGGGAAATACTAACGCTACTTTGTTGCATCACGCTTTCCTCTTCAAGGGAAAAACAACGCAAGCTCAAGAGGTAGCATGTAACACCTCTCCCCCCGCTGTAATCTCTACTTAAACATGGTGCTCAACTCCTATGATGTTTGAGTAGATCCGCTTTGTCCTGTGGGTTAATCCTGATCTTCGTTGGTATGATTGTATATTTTATTTATGGTGCTATCCTATGGTGCCCTCCGTTCTTGCGCAAACGTGAGGCGACCCCGCTGTAGGGTGTTGCAATATGTTCATGGTTCGCTTATGGTGGGTTGGGAGAGTGACATAAACTTAAACCCGAGTAAGGGGGGTATGACGTATGGGAGTAAAGAGGACTTGATACTTAATGCTATGGTTGGGTTTCACGACCTTAATGATCTTTAGTAGTTGCGGATGCTTGCTAGGGTTCCAATCATAAGTGCATATGATCCAAGTAGAGAAAGTATGTTAGCTCATGCCTCTCCCTCATATAAAATTGCAAGAATGATTACCGATACTTGTTATCGATTGCCTATGGACAAATAACTTTCTTGTTAACAAAAACTATCTACTAAACCACTAACTTATTTGATATTTATCTAAACATCCCCTACTTTCTATTTACGTGATGTTTATTATCTTGCAAAACTATCCCAAAGTACTTCTAGTTTCATACTTGTTCTAGGTAAAGCAAACGTCAAGTGTGCGTAGAGTTGTATCGGTGATCGATAGAACTTGAGGGAATATTTGTTCTGCCTTTAGCTCCTTGTTGGGTTCGACACTCTTATTTATCGAAGAAAGCTACAAATGATCCCCTATATTTGTGGGTTATCAAGACCTTTTTCTGGCGCCGTTGCCGGGAAGTTATAGCATGGGGTGAATATTCCCGTGTGTGCTTGTTTGCTTTATCACTAAGTAGTTTTTATTTTCTGTTCTAAGTTGTTCTCTATCTTTAGTCATGGATATGGAACACGAAACACCAACAAAATTATTGGTACTTGCTGCTCATGGAGATGGGGAACCTCTCGATGCCGGTTATGTGAAAGATATTATGCACTAATTTGATAATCCTGAGAAAACCCCATTCAACTATATAATGGGAGTAACGTTGGATCAATGTGAATACTTTAGGGATTATCGCTTGACTCATAAAGGGAAATTGTTATGGGATCAAATTCATATGTTACATTGGTATGCTTGTAATTTATGCTTGAGATAGGATTATACTTGTTGCTCTAGGATGAATGCTCCACATCTTCCCTTTTCATGTAAATTAAATGATAATTTGGCTTCTTATGCTAATGGTATATATGATTATTATGATGTGGAACAAATAGAAGAATTTGTTGCTTTTAAGGGTGCTTGTGAAATTAAATGTTTGTTTGAAGAGTATGAAAATTATGATGATGTTGTTTACAGATCTGAAAATCTTGATATACTTAAATATTGCTATTTGAATAATAAATACAATGCCCATATTGATGCGTTTATTGAGAAGGTCTCCGCTGTCCAAGAAAAGACTAATATTTTACAGGAGTCTATGGAAGAAGAAATTAATGACATTGTGAGCTCATTGAATGAAAAAGATGAGGAGGAGAGCGAAGGACAAAATGAGGAAGAGCGGATTGATCACCCGTTCCCACCTTCTAATGAGAGTAACTCTTTATCCCATACATTTTTTTAATTTCCCTTCGAATTTATCAAAGGATGAATGCTATGATGATTGTTATGATCCCGTTGATTCTTTTCAAATACCCCTTTTTGAGGATGCTTGCTATGCTTGTGGCCATGATGCCAATATGAATTATGCTTATGGAGGTGAACTTGCTATTGTACCTTATGTTAAGAATGAAATTGTTGCTATTGCACCCACACATAATAGTCCTATTATCTTTTTGAATTTTCCAAACTACACTATATCGGAGAAGTTTGCACTTATTAAGGATTATATTGATGGGTTGCCTTTTACCATTGCACCCACACATGATAGTCCTATTATCTTTTTGAATTCTCCAAACTACACTATATCGGAGAAGTTTGCACTTATTAAGGATTATATTGATGGGTTGCCTTTTACCATTGCACATGATGATTTGGATGAATATAATATGCATGTGCTTGCCGCTCCTACTTGCAATTATTATGAGAGAGGAACTATATCTCCGCCTCTCTATGTTTCCAACACAATAGAATTGCAAGAAACTTCTTATACTATGCATTGGCCTTTACTTGATGTGTATGAATTGTTCTCGTATGACATGCCGATGCATAGGAAGAGAGTTAGACTTCGTCATTGCTTGATATATGTTGCTTTGTTCTCACTACTAAATGCTAAATCATTGTTGATTCAAATTGGCTTTGATATGCCTTGGGATCCGGGTGGATTCATTACTTGAGCACTTTATGCCAAGCTTAATGACTTTAAAGAAAGCGCTGCCAGGGAGACAACCCGGAAGTTTAAAAAAAAGAGTCATTTATTTCCGTTGAGTGCTTTTATATAGTTTAAAAACAAAAAATATAGAGGGGACTCTAAAACTTTTTCAAAAAGAGAAGCGATTGAAAGGTGATGCATTGCGGAAATGAGGGTCGACCTTGAACACTTGTGTTCATGCTTATGGAAGCAATGTATAATTTTTCATGGAAGTTTCTCGCAAAAATAATTATCCCCTTGTACAATTCTATTGTATTATAAAAATAATGTGCCAAGATTTGCCTTTAGGATGATTAAATTGCTTGTTGGTTTGTGCAGTGCAAAAACAGAAACTTTGGCTGTAGTGCGCGATTTTTACATTTTTTACTGGAACGTCAAATGGTTTTGAAACATTTTGCAGAGTCTTGCTATACAAATTTTTTATTTTTCCTATTTTTTTCAGAAATTTTAGAGTTACAGAAGTATGGTGGATGTTCAAATCTTTACAGACTGTCCTGTTTTCACAGATTGCTGTTATAGCTTCATTATTTGCATATGTTCGAATTCTTGTTGAAGCCTCCTTGACTTGAGGCCATAGAATTGTGATAGCATACTGTGGGTAATGTTTGTTTATAATTATACAACAATGTTAGAGCAGTACATGATCGGATTTCATTGATCATATGCACTAACCCCGCCACTAAAAGTTCGATTAAGTTTTGTGTGGATGAAATGTTCGAAGATCGAGGAGGTCTCAATGCGAGGAGAAGGAGGAGAAGCAAGAGCTCAAGCTTGGGGATGCCCAAGGCACCCCAAGTAAATATTCAAGGAGACTCAAGCATCTAAGCTTGGGGATGCCCTGGAAGACATCCCATCTTTCTTCAACAAGTATCGGTATGTTTTCGGATTCGTTTCATTCACATGATATGCGTAAATTCTTGGAGCGTCATGTGCCTTTTATTTTTCTTTTAATAATGCACCATGCTGGTATGAGATAGTCCTTGGCCATTTGTAGAATGCTCTTTGCACTTCACTTATATCTTTTGAGTATGGCTTTAGAGAATGCTTCATGTGCTTCACTCATATCATTTGAAGTTTGGATTGCCTGTTTCTCTTCACATATAAAACCGATGTTCATAGAATGCTCTCATGCTTCACTTCTATTTGTTAGAGCATGAAATTTTGTATAAAGAATCAAACTCTAATGCTTCACTTATATCTATTTAGAGAGTTAATCAGAATTGGTCAATTGCATGGTTAGTCATAAAATCCTACATAAAACTTATGGATCACTGAATATGATATGTTTGATTCCTTGCAATAGTTTTGCGGTATAGAGATGATAATATGTGGGAGGTACTAGTAGATGATTGTGTTTAGTAATATATTGATGTTAAGGTTTGTGATTCCGAAGCATGCACGTATAGTCTCTCGTTATGCCAGGAAGTTGGAGCATAATTTATCCTTGATTGTCCTATCTTTGTGTGAAGGTCGGGGGCGCGCGATGGTTAACTCCTACCAACCTCCCCCCTAGGAGCATGCATAGTATTACTTTGCTTCGAGGGCTAATAAACTTTTGCAATAAGTATATGAGTTCTTTATGACTAATGTGAGTCCATGGATTATACACACTCTCACCATTTCATAATTGCTAGCCTCTCTCGTACCGCGCAATTTTCGCCGGTGCATAAACTTTATTAAACATTCCTCAAAACATCCACCATACCTACCTATTATGGCATTTCCATAGCCATTCCGAGATATATTGCCATGCACTTCCATCATATAGTTGACTTGAGCATTCATTTTCATATTGCTTTGCATGATCGTAAGACAGCTAGCATGATATTTTCATGGCTTGTCCGTTTTTTGATATCTTTGCTATGCTAGATCATTGCACATCCTGGTACACTTCCAGAGGCATTCATTTAGAGTCATACTATGCCATAGGTATCGAGTTGTAATTTTTATTTCTTTTGAGTTATAAGTAAATAGAAGTGTGATGATCATCATTATCCATTATTAGAGCATGCCCCAGTAATGATAGGATGATGGAGACCATGATTCCCCCACAAGTCGGGATGAGACTCCGGACTAAAAAGAAAAAAAAAAGAAAAAAGGAGAAGGGGCATGCAAATACCACACTTATGCTTCAAAGTAGCATCATGTTTTTCATATAGATAGTCTCCTATGTTGTTATTTTCATATACTAGTGGAAATTTTCCGTAGTAGATTCTGATGCATACCCACTTAGTTTCATACTGAGCTTTCATACACTTATAGCCCTTAGTTGCATCTGTTGCATGGCAATCCCTACACCTCGCATTGATATCGATTGGTGGACATCTCCATAGTCCATTAGTTTGCCTAGTTGATGTGAGACTTTCTTTCCTTCTTTTGTCTACTACCACCGCATTCTATTCCACCTATATCTCATGTATTGCGTGAGAGTTGAAAATGCTGGAGAGCGTTACAAAGTACTCCCTCCATTCCAAAATAGATGACTCAACTTTGTACTAACTTCAGTACAAAATTGAGTCATCTATTTTGGAACGGAGGGAGTATGAACCAATTGCTTGGCTGACACCGGGGTAGTACATGATTTATACTTTGAGCTGGGAAGACAGCATGACAAGACTATATGATTTTGTAGGGATAACGTTCTTTACCATTTTATATTTTGAAAGACATGATTGTTGGGATGCCCGAGTATTGATCTCTTTATGTCAAATTATAGACTATTGCTTTGAATCATTCATGTCTTAATATTCATGCCATGACTAGATATATGATCAAGTTTATGCTAGGTAACATTCCACATCAAAAATTATCTTTTTTATCATTTACCTAATCGATGAAGAGCAGGAATTACGCCTGGGGATGCTGATACGTCTCCGTCGCATCTATAATTTTTGATTGTTTCATGCCAATATTATACAACTTCACATATTTTTGGAAACTATTTATATGATTTATTGGACTAACTTACTGATCCATTGCCCAGTGCCAGTTCCTGTTTTTTGCATGTTTTTGTATCGTAGAAAATCCATATCAAACGAAGTCCAAATGCAATAAAATTTCACGAAGAATTATTTTGGAATATATGTGATTTTTTGGAGGTGGAAGCAACACAAACGGGGGGCTGTAGTGCCCACAACCCACCAGGGTGCGCCACCAGGCCCAGGCGCGCCCTGGTGCCTTATGCCCTCCTCTAACATCCGTTGGAGCTGTAATTCGGGCGCAAGGAAGCTTATATCCGGAAAAAAATCGTGTAAAAATATCAGCGCAATTGGAGTTAAGGATCTCCGGGGATATAAGAAACGGTTTTCGGTCAGATCTGGGGGACGCGAAACAAAAGAGGACAGAGAGACAGATCCAATCTCGGAGGGGCTCTCGGCCCTCCCATGCCATGGAGACCAAGGACCAGAGGGGGAACCCTCCTCCCACCTAGGGAGGAGCCCAAGGAAGAAGACGGAGGAGGAGGGCTCTCTCCCCCTTGCTTCCGGTGGCGCCGGAGTGCCACCGGGGCAACGATCGGGACGACGATCTACATCAACAATCTTGCTACCGTCCACACCAACTCTCTCTCCCTCATTGAAGCAATGGAACACCTCTTTCCCCTCGCTGTAATCTCTACTTAAACATGGTGCTCAACTCCATATATTATTTCACAATGATCTATGGTTATCCTATGATGTTTGAGTAGATCCGCTTTGTCCTGTGGGTTAATCGTGATCTTGGTTGGTATGATTGTATATTTTATTTATGGTGTTGTCCTACGATGCTCTTTGTTCTCGCGCAAACATGAGGGCCCCCCGATGTAGGGTGTTGCAATATGTTCATGGTTCACTTATGGTGGGTTGCGAGAGTGACAGAAACTTAAACCCGAGTAAGGGGGTATGACGTATGGGAGTAAAGAGGACTTGATACTTAATGCTATGGTTGGGTTTCACGACCTTAATGATCTTTAGTAGTTGTAGATACTTGCTAGGGTTCCAATCTGTGAGAACCCGGAATTAGCATCCAGACCCTCCTGTGTATATTTGTCAACCCCAGGATCATTGTTGACAACACAACGAAATGATATCATTGCACAATATGTAAACGTATTACAAGTAGTATATTTGTCACAAGACATACCTAGCGAATTGTCTAATGACATTTACAATCAAAAAAACAGCGTAAAGTACAATGCGTAGGGACTCCATCTCAGCCACAGGCAGTCGATGTAGTCCACGTGACCTCACTCCTACGGGTCGCCATTGTTGTCGTAGTCATCACCTTTGTCTTCATGAAACTCTGTTGTCAACAAAATTATTGCCATGAGTACATTACGTACTCAACATGCCTCCCACGGGGAAGGACCTAATAGCTACATGTGGCTTCAAAGGATGGCTGTATGGCTCATTTGCATAAAAGCTAATTTTGTTTGAAAAATATATAGCAGTTCGATAATAGCAGTTTTAGATGAAAACATGTTTTGTCTCCGGAATAACTTTCATCAAAGTGAGGATCCTCGATCAACTCACACTCTTCATAGGTTCCAAGAATAGGGAAAGAGGGAATAAGAAAGACAGGTCCTGTATGTCAAGAAAGATTCATGTGTCGTCCATGACTGTGGACACGGCTATTCGAATAGTTTTACACTCTGCAGAGGTTGTACACTTTACCCACACGACACAATCCCGACTTGTTGCCACCAGTGGCCGCTGGTATAGTACTCCATTTGGTGTATCGGCAGGGGGATTGTGACGAGGTCTTTCATTAGACCAAACTTACTGTGCCAAGCCCACTAGGTTTCAACACGGAAGTAACCGCAGTTCACAGTCCGAGCCCCCTTTTGTGCCGAGGACACTCCTCGCAAGGCAGCTATCCCATCTGCGGTACGGCAATGACGACAATAAGAGTGAGCTAACTAATTAACCAAGCCAGTGCCCATATAGCATGTGGCTGTACTGTTATCACAATCTTCAAATCCAAGACTTATTAGGCCTTATGCGGCACGGACGACTGATTGCCCCCCTTCAACTCGTGAAGGGCGGCCAATCGCTCCTTCAATCCTTGATTCAGCTGTCGCCCGCGCCAGTATTCAGATGGTAAGTTTCACCCAGAGTAGAAGAGAGTAGAGAAGGTCAAGAAGGTCAACCGACCTAGCTCAGCGAGCTCAGCAACAAGTTCCAAGTGTCAATGATCCGAAGATCATTCAAATAAGGACCTATAAAGAATAATAAGCATGGCTAAGCATTTATACTCTACCGGAATAATATATAATTCTACTCAGGTGTCAAGTGAATAGGCGACAAGCGGATCAAGGCATGTGTCAATCGACACGCTAGCTACGAGATTAAAAGCATGCATGTAGTAACTATAAAACTCAATGCAATTTTGTAAAACATAGGATAAGTATGATCAGAGAAGGAGGCATGCCTTCGTTGTTGAGTCCTTCTTCAGTAACCTGGTTCTGTCCATGTCCAACATCGTCGTCACTCCCTACTCGTCGTAAACGATAGCAAACGAAAATAAATAAATACCAAAGCAATAGTAAATCCAAATAACATCCAAAACAAATTAAGAGTGGATGGATAGCAAGATATTGATCAAGATGTAGATTCGAAATGAGGTAGCATGATCGGGAGGTGACCGAGATGATTCAGCGAAAGGACATGGTTAGGTTGACCTAGCTAAAGAAGCCTTGGCAATCAAGACTAACGTTCTAGTATGAACTATGCTACTATCCAGTACTAGTGCCCACTACACATCTTGGCTAACTCTACATGTAACAAGTATATAACAAACACAATGGCATCCACACATATGAAATGGATCCATCCTATGCATTTAACTACATGATCACAACATGGAATGAAAAGGTAAGAGTTAACCACAAACAAATATTTAGAAGTATCTAAATATTTATAATGGTTAACAAAAAGCAAAGACTAAACATCCATCATAACAACTACTAGAAGGCATTTCTATAACAAAAGAGAACCAATACTACTAACCACTAACAATACATTATCACCACATTGGTTATATAACAATGCACAATATGCACACTAAATGTATGATCAAAGCACAACTCTGCTATCATTACATATGACTTGTCCTAAGCATATGATAAGCTATCATAACATTCATAATACTAACATGAGACGGAGTTAAATATCTATAAGCAACAGAAACACAACTATAACACATGGAGTGCAACAAGAGACATGAAATATCACTCGCATGACTTGATGTCTAGACTTAGGCATACCACATATGCAAAGATAAACCAGATATGATACTAAGCATGGATGATCATCACACGAGATGCCAAAATATGGTACTAATAGAGTACAACTTGTAACTATGAGACAACCTAGTTGATAACAACTAACCTGAAAATCAAGCACGACATTAGCATACAATACTACCATGCTAGTTATGATAAACAAGCACATGAAAGCATACTAAGCATGTGAGGAAGGTAAACAACTAGATCATCTGATCAGCTAAATCAACATGCTTTATAGAAGCATGAATAACAAGATGACATGCATTTCTATATAGTACATCCAACACTTGCAACCACATAAGACACACAACTAGCATCACCAAAAGATATTGCAGTAGTACACGCACGTCATGCATTCTAGTTATATAATAAGAACAACATCATGCCATGGTATTGACTAGAAGTAACCATACTTATACACAAACAATATATCCCTAACATGTATCTCAACCAATGGAGTCTGACCATATGCCTAAACATACAATACAATTAGCAATTCAATAACACATGGTAGGCATAACATGGAAACATGCATTCTACTTCGAGTAAGTACTAACACGGCATGTCTATCAACTAAGCATGCACTATTACCATCCTAGGTGAACAAAACATGTAGGATAATTTACAAGAAGTATGAATTAAGTTGTGTGATACAAGCATATAGTATACATGGCAATACAAATCTGAATAATGATATGAAGCAACCAACCACATGAAATAATAGATAACAAACATCCACAAAACAAGAGGATAACTTAAGCAATAATATGATATGCGACAATAACCACAATGGGCTTGTTCTTAAACAATAAACAATTTCATTTGACTTCTAGCATAAAAGAACTATGCAACAACACTTACTAAAAATATATAAGCATCTTTCCTAGACATGGCATAATTGCGGGGGAAAAACGTGCGACATGGATGAAAATGAATATGTAACCATGTCGAAGATATCTCCATGCTAAACAATAATAAACTAATTAAACATGAAGTATCCCAAGATTAGATAAATAAAGCAACACCTAACAAAAATTATAAGCATGGCAAATATTCACAAAAATTGGTACGTACACATAAAAAAAGACTATACCCAATGCAACATCGTCAAGTGGAAACAACATGCAAACTTAGTTTGAATAACTATAATCGGTAAACAAATAAATTTAACAAGTCATATATCACACACAAAATTATGAAACAACTAGCATGTACTCGTAGGCATACCAAGAAGATAATAAAAATAATGCTCAAGCTCATGCACAGAGTTCAATTCCCTTGAAATCCAATAACTCTAAAAATAGAAACTAACAAACATATATGCTAAAACTGAAACTAGATAATTTTGCATATTAGGCTCGATATTGACCGATGGAAGAAAAATATAAATACGGTAATTCCTCCATTTCATGGTGACGGAAGTTACCTACGCACCCAACGACAAAAGTAGGTGGAGAAATGATGTCTAGGGAATAGGATGGAGAAAGTAAAGCATGTGTGCCAACGGAGTTGAACGATGGCTCACCAAAGAGAGGTTGAAGAGGACGATGCCATGACAAGATGTTGAGGTGCTTGATGCACCATCGATGTAGTTGTCGAATGGTGTGTTAGAAGATGTCGGCATGCCCATGCACGCGATGCGAAGAATATGTACATGGTGGAGTCTCTTGAGCAACGACGACATCACCCTGAACAGTAGTAGCGGCACGGCTCCGTCATGCGCGTGGCCAACAACTACGAACAGATGGAGTAAGATGTCTAGGAGGTACTCTGGATGATGTTGAGCATGCGTGCAAAAGGAATTGAACAGTGACTCACCGGGTTTGATAGAACATTGCGACGAACTTGATGAACAATGTACGCGGACATGCGGAATTCTTCGTGTGTGGTTGATGGATTGTGTTCTTTCTTCTCTGAATGGAATCATGGCATGGAGGAGAATCTTCTGGCAAAAGGGTTCTGATGGAGATGGCATATGCCAACGGAATCAAGTGCCGGTGTCCACGGAGCACCATTCCTTTGGAGGGGGTTTCTGAGGACAGAGAGGAAGGGAGAGGGTAGGGAACACGGGATATGAGAGAGGAGATCAAGACACACATTCACATAACTTCAGTTTTGGAAATGGTGGAGATTTATGGGAATCAAGGGGAGGCAGGAGAGCGTTCTCTTCTTCTGTGTGTCAGCTAGCGAGCGTAAGGACGAAGGAAGATGAAGGATAAGCGTTCGGGCTGGCAGTGGGAGATGAACCAAGTCTACATAATTTCATATTTGGAAACGGTGGAAATTAAAGGAAATAAGAGTAGGAGTTACCATATGGCTGAACGTTTCCTCTTATGTGTACGTGTGGGTGGTCATTTCTATTATGTAGATTGAGACTGTACAGAAGGAGCCGAGGCTCTCGCTCGGGTGAGAGAGATGGAGCAGGCCGGCAAGGCCCATGAGGAAGGAGGGAAGGAGGAACATAAGAGTGAAAGAAAAAAATAGATGGGCTAGGCCCATATGACTTGAGAAGAAAACAAAAAACAATGGGATGAATCCAGGGAAAAGAAGAGGGATGTACCGATGTATGTATTGGTGGATTTGTCTGAGAAACAATGTACGCGTGAATGAAAGTATGAGTAAGTATGTGAACAATTCAGATGGTAGAACGTATCAAATGGTCTAATGGAATTTGGCCCGGGATTGAGAAAAGGAAAAGAAATTGATTTTTGTTTTAGGAAATCTAGAGAAGGAAAAGAAGCTCGAGCAATAAAACGAATTTCAGAAACCCAAATAAAATTCAAGGCGCATATTAAAATACGCTTAAGATGAGAAAATAAAGTCCGACTAAAAGAAAGAACAAAACTCAAATTTAATTTAGGTTGGCATTAATTCAATTTTAACTTTCAAATTTTAAAACTAAATTTAAGCCTTGTTAACAATTAAAACAAAACAAAATTTTCTCGCCCTGATTTTTGAAAAAACTTTTTCTTAAACATTCCGAGAATCGGGATGTTACAGATCTACCCCCCTTAAAAGAAATCTCGTCCCCGAGATTTAGGCTGACTATAGAGAATGGGTTTGGGTTAGCTTCATCTTCAACACGGTTCTTCTCAAAAACTGATGGAACCATGATTGATTTTGATCTTGGTGGCAAGCAACTTCAGGGTCTTGATTGGAGACACTTTGATCGTTGATGCTGTCTCCATCTTGCTCAAGGCTTGGAAGCAGTCCTACGGTCTTGGGGATGGTAATCTGATAGCTTCTCTGAGTGGTTGGGCATTCTTCGGCCTTGACCTTCTTCTGTAGGTCAAGCTTGGTGCGGTTGGACTCGTGCGGTGAAGGTCTTCGAATCTTCTTATTCTTTGCAAATGAAGGTCTTCAAATCTTTGATCTTGCCATGAATCACCGTCTACTACCCCCCTTAAAAGAGGTTTCTCATGGGGTTCACATTGATATTTCAAAGGATGATGTTGCAACTTCTTTCCTCTCAAAGTGTTCTTCGGGGTTTATAGAGAAGAGGGGAAGAGCAAAAGATGAGTAGAAGAATCCTACACAAGGAAGAGATACCCCAAACGATAATCAAAATATAACACCAAAATAATCGTGAAACTATCCAAATAAAACTCAAAAGCAACTCATTTTAGCAAATAGGGTTTTAGTATGACTGCATAGGAAAACACCAAAAATATGCAGACAATACTCACACAAGAAAGGTTTTACGTCTACAAGCTACGAGTTCTTTCACTACAGGGGTGTTAACCAACCTAATCCTATATGGCATGTCTCATCATAACTTGGTGCAGATCTTCAACCTCGACAACTGAAGCATCATCATCAGTTGTTGAATTGTTGAGTTCTCGAGGTGTCTTGTTCAAGAAAATGTTGCTACTCGGAGATTCAGGGGTTGAAGTTATCCGGAAACTCTTGGCACATCTTCTGAAGCTTCTGACTTTTAACACCATGGGCAAGGGAAAAGGGTTTCACATACTATAATGAAGAAGGTAAGGAAGTAGAGTTTTAAATTTCAATTGAATAAGAGGAGATGGCAATAGCAATAGTGAAGGAGAAGAGTAAGAGAATGATCCTTTTCAAAAAAGTTTTATTTTGAAAATAGTCCTAAGGTTTTCCATTCTAACTAAGGCCACGTGACTAGGTCGACATCGGCTCTGATACCACTTCTGTGAGAACCCAGAATTAGCTTCCAGACTCTCCTGTGTATATTTGTCAACCCCAGGATCATTGTTGACAACACAGCGAAATGATATCATTGCACAATATGTAAAAGTATTACAAGTAGTATATTTGTCACAAGACATACCTAGCGAATTGTCTCATGACATTTACAATCAAAAAAACAGCGGAAAGTACAATGCATAGCGACTCCATCTCAGCCACAGGCAGTCGATGTAGTCCACGTGACCTCACTCCTACGGGTCGCCATTGTTGTCGTAGTCATCACCTTTGTCTTCATGAAACTCTATTGTCAACAAAATTATTGCCATGGGTACATTACGTACTCAACATGCCTCCCACGGGGAAGGACCTAATAGCTACATGTGGCTTCAAAGGATGGTTGTATGGCTCATTTGCATAAAAGCTAATTTTGTTTGAAAAATATATAGCAGTTCGATAATAGCAATTTTAGATGAAAACATGTTTTGTCTCCGGAATAACTTTCATCAAAGTGAGGATCCTCGATCAACTCACACTCTTCACAGGTTCCAAGAATAGGGAAAGAGGGAATAAGAAAGACAGGTCCTGTATGTCAAGAAAGATTCATGTGTCGTCCATGACCGTGGACATGGCTATTCGAATAGTTTTACACTCTGCAGAGGTTGTACACTTTACCCACACGACACAATCCCGACTTGTTGCCACCAGTGGCCGCTGGTATAGTACTCCATTTGGTGTATCGGCAGGGGGATTGTGACGAGGTCTTTCATGTGACGCCCGGGTAATCAAGCTACAGTAATTCTTTGTTAATGATGCCACGTCACCTCGATTACTGCGGGTAATCTCACGTTAGTTCAAAACCGGTTCAAATCTAAATTTGAATTAAAGTCAAACGATAAAAGTTTTCAATTATTAAAACCAAATTGTTCTTGTTGTGACAAATAATGCATAAGTAATAATGGTGGAGAAACCAACATCGGTAACAAGTGTTTGAATGTCCCAAAATAAATAAAACTATAGCAAAAGAATTAATTGAATGCTTTTTATAATTAATAAAATGTTAAACTATTTTAATTGGAGGGTTAAACTTTTTGTAGTAGAGGTATAATTAGGATACAAATTTAGGTACAACTTTTGTGTATTATAAAACTAAATAAAATAAAATAGTATAAGGAAAATAAAATAGAAAAGAAATAAAAAAAAGAAAAGGGAAACAAAGAA
>LR738712.1:158021118-158089302 GCA_902687465.1 Secale cereale
GCTGCTGCACGCCCACCCCCCCGCGCGTTGTTCCTCCTCCGGCCGCCGGCCCGCGCCCGCCGTGCCCCCCCGCCGTCGCTTGCAGTCTCCGCGCGCCGCCGCGTCGTGCCATTCGCGCACCGCGCGCCTACCCCGCCCCGCACCTCGTACTCTCCCTCTCCGCCCCGGCGGCTTCCCCAGCCACCGTCGCTGGCGGCCCCGCTCCGGCCGGCGCCCGGGGCCAGAGCCCTGCCGCGCCGCGCCCGCGTGCTGGCTCCAGGCCGCCGGCGCCCACGCCGGCGTCTCCCTGGGCGTGCGCCAATCGGGTCGCGCCCGCACCCAGCGCACGTTCTGGCGCCCGCTAAAGCCCCGTGTCCCAATGACAAGTGGGGCCACCCCCAGAACGATTAATAAAAAGTTAAAATAAAAATAGATTAAAAAATATATTTATAAATAATTAATAATATTAATTAATTAATTAATTAACTAGATAATTAATCTAATTAATCTTGTTTTTAATTAACCTAATGGACAATTAACTAAATTAAATAATGTTAGGATTTAAATTAATTAATTGTGATTAATCTAATTAACTTTAAATTTGTTAAACTAATCGGTTTAGTTAATTAAATATAGAACTAATTATACTGTGTCACTGACCAGTGGGACCCACTGGTCAGGTTGACCAGTCAACCATGCTGACATCAGCAGGATGTCGTGCTGATGTCATAAACCCTTTTTCGAATTAATTTAATTAATATTAAATTCCAGAAATTAATAAAAACTTTAGAAAATCATATCTTTTAAACCATAACTCGGATGAAAATAATTTATATATGAAAGTTGCTCAGAACGACGAGACGAATCCGAATACGCGGTCCGTTCGTCCGCCACACATCTCTATCATACCGAACATGCAACATTCCCCTCCGTTTCATCTGCCCAAAAATGCCTAACACCGAGAATACTTTCCCGGATGTTATTCCTCTTCACCTGTATCACCGAGCACCGCGTTAGGTCACACGTAGCACCGCGTTTTGCCATGTTATGCTTTGTGATGCCATTGTTTGCTCTGTTATTTATTTGTTTCCCCTTCGTTGCTTATTTTTGGTAGACGCCGATATTGTGATAGACCCCGAGACAATTGATGCTTCGGTGTTCGACTACGGCTACGATTCCGAAGATTCCTTTCGTCTGCAGAGCTTCCAGGCAAGCCCCTCCCCCTTGATCACCAGATATCGCCTACTCTTCTCTCTACTGCTTGCATTAGAGTAGTGTAGCATGTTACTGCTTTCGATAATCCTATTCTGCTGCATAGCCTGTCATTGTTGCTACCACTGTTGATACTTTACCTGCAATCCTAAATGCTTAGTATACCATCAGTGGCCCTACACCCTTGTCCGTCTGCCCTGCTATTCTATCGGGCCGTGATCGCTTGGGGGTGATCCCGGGTATATACTATATACATACTTTACATACACATGATGATGATTCGGAGATGGGGGCTGAAGGGGCAGGTGGTTCCACCCAGGTAGTGGTGGGCCTGGGTTCCCGACAGTCCCCTGATGGTTACTTGGTGGCGGAGCGACAGGGCGGGTTGCGACCACCTAGGAGATAGGTGGGCCTGGCCCTGGTCGTTGTCCGCGGTTATGTCATAATAACACGTTTATCGAGATCTTGGTATTTGATCTGAGTCTGGCCATTTGGTCTATACGCACTAACCAGCTGCGTGGGAACAGTTATGGGCACTCGACGTCGTGGTATCAGCCGAAGCCTTCTTGACGTCAGCGACTTAGCGGCGCGCGCCGGATTGGACTGGAAAGCCTACTCTGGTATTAGGAGAGGCTAGGTCTGCTTACCGGCCGCCCTCGCAATGTGCAGGTGTGCATTGGGCGATGGGCCCAGACCCCCGTGCGCTTAGGGTTTAGACCGGCGTGCTGACCTCTCTGTTGTGCTTAGGTAGGGCTGCGACGTGTTGATCTTCCGAGGCCGGGCATGACCCTGGAAAGTGTGTCCGGCCAAATGGGATCAAGCGTGCTGGGTTATGTGGTGCACCCCTGCAGGGAAGTTAATCTATTTGAATAGCCGTGTCCCTCGGTAAAAGGACGACCCGGAGTTGTACTCGGACCTCATGACAACTAGAACTGGATACTTAATAAAACACACCCAGACAAGTTCTAGATATAACTCGGTGGTTGCTCTCTCACAGGGTGATGTGCGGGAGGATCGCCGGGTAGGATTATGCTTTACGATGTTACTTGGTGAACTCTTCTGCTACTCAAGACGGAGGCTGCCAGAAGCTTTGATAGTTGTTACTATTCCATCTACTCCCTTCCACTGCTGCAAGATGGAGGCTGCGAGAAGCGAGGAAGCTTGTTACTTACCATCTACTCTCTTCTACTGCTGCAAGATGGAGGTTACCAGAAGCGTAGTCTCCGTTTGGAATAGCTATCCCCCTCTTATTCTGCTTTCTGCAGTTCAGTCCACATATATTACCCCTTTACACAGATATCATTGCATATGTAGTGTAGATCCTTGCTTGCGAGTACTTTCGATGAGTACTCACGGTTGCTTTGCTCCCCCTTTCCCCCCTTCTTTCTCCTTTCGGGTTGATGCAACCAGATCGGTGGAGTCCAGGAGCCAGAAGATCCCGATGAGGTTTCTACATGGAGTTCGGCTTCAAGGAGTAGTTAGGAGGTCCCAGGCAGGAGGCCTTGCCTTTTCGATCGTTGCTACTTTTGTGCTAGCCTTCTTAAGGCAAACTTGTTTAATTTATGTCTGTACTCAGATATTATTGCTTCCGCTGACTCTTGTGTTTTCGAGCTTATGTATTCGAGCCCTCGAGGCCCCTGGCTTGTAATATAAAGCTTGTATTATTTTAATTTGTGTCTAGAGTTGTGTTGTGATATCTTCCAGTGAGTCCCTGATCTTGGTCGTACACATTGCGTGCATGATTAGTGTACGGACAAATCGGGGGCGTCACATTTCATTAGACCAAACTTACTGTGCCAAGCCCACTAGGTTTCAACACGGAAGTAACCGCAGTTCACAGTCCGAGCCCCCTCTTGTGCCGAGGACACTCCTCGCAAGGCAGCTATCCCATCTGCGGTACGGCAATGACGACAATAAGAGTGAGCTAACTAATTAACCAAGCCAGTGCCCATATAGCATGTGGTTGTACTGTTATCACAATCTTCAAATCCAAGACTTATTAGGCCTTATGCGGCACGGACGACTGATTGCCCCCTTCAACTCGTGAAGGGCGGCCAATCGCTCCTTCAATCCTTGATTCAGCTGTCGCCCGCGCCAGTATTCAGATGGTAAGTTTCACCCAGAGTAGAAGAGAGTAGAGAAGGTCAAGAAGGTCAACCGACCTAGCTCAGCGAGCTCAGCAACAAGTTCCAAGTGTCAATGATCCGAAGATCATTCAAATAAGGACCTATATAGAATAATAAGCAGGCTAAGCATTTCTACTCTATCGGAATAATATATAATTCTACTCAGGTGTCAAGTGAATAGGCGACAAGCGGATCAAGGCATGTGTCAATCGACACGCTAGCTACGAGATTAAAATCATGCATATAGTAACTATAAAACTCAATGCAATTTTGTAAAACATAGGATAAGTATGATCAAAGAAGGAGGCATGCCTTCGTTGTTGAGTCCTTCTTCAGTAACCTGGTTCTGTCCATGTCCAACATCGTCGTCACTCCCTACTCGTCGTAAACGATAGCAAACGAAAATAAATAAATACCAAAGCAATAGTAAATCCAAATAACATCCAAAACAAATTAAGAGTGGATGGATAGCAAGATATTGATCAAGATGTAGATTCGAAATGAGGTAGCATGATCGGGAGGTGACCGAGATGATTCAGCGAAAGGACATGGTTAGGTTGACCTAGCTAAAGAAGCCTTGGCAATCAAGACTAACGTTCTAGTATGAACTATGCTACTATCCAGTACTAGTGCCCACTACACATCTTGGCTAACTCTACATGTAACAAGTATATAACAAACACAATGGCATCCACACATATGAAATGGATCCATCCTATGCATTTAACTACATGATCACAACATGGAATGAAAAGGTAAGAGTTAACCACAAACAAATATTTAGAAGTATCTAAATATTTATAATGGTTAACAAAAAGCAAAGACTAAACATCCATCATAACAACTACTAGAAGGCATTTCTATAACAAAAGAGAACCAATACTACTAACCACTAACAATACATTATCACCACATTGGTTATATAACAATGCACAATATGCACACTAAATGTATGATCAAAGCACAACTCTGCTATCATTACATATGACTTGTCCTAAGCATATGATAAGCTATCATAACATTCATAATACTAACATGAGACGGAGTTAAATATCTATAAGCAACAGAAACACAACTATAACACATGGAGTGTAATAAGAGACATGAAATATCACTCGCATGACTTGATGTCTAGACTTAGGCATACCACATATGCAAAGATAAACCAGATATGATACTAAGCATGGATGATCATCACACGAGATGCCAAAATATGGTACTAATAGAGTACAACTTGTAACTATGAGATAACCTAGTTGATAACAACTAACCTGAAAATCAAGCACGACATTAGCATACAATACTACCATGCTAGTTATGATAAACAAGCACATGAAAGCATACTAAGCATGTGAGGAAGGTAAACAACTAGATCATCTGATCAGCTAAATCAACATGCTTTATAGAAGCATGAATAACAAGATGACATGCATTTCTATATAGTACATCCAACACTTGCAACCACATAAGACACACAACTAGCATCACCAAAAGATATTGCAGTAGTACACGCACGTCATGCATTCTAGTTATATAATAAGAACAACATCATGCCATGGTATTGACTAGAAGTAACCATACTTATACACAAACAATATATCCCTAACATGTATCTCAACCAATGGAGTCTAACCATATGCCTAAACATACAATACAATTAGCAATCCAATAACACATGGTAGGCATATCATGGAAACATGCATTCTACTTCGAGTAAGTACTAACACGGCATGTCTATCAACTAAGCATGCACTATTACCATCCTAGGTAAACAAAACATGTAGGATAATTTACAAGAAGTATGAATTAAGTTGTGTGATACAAGCATATAGTATACATGGCAATACAAATCTGAATAATGATATGAAGCAACCAACCACACGAAATAATAGATAACAAACATCCACACAACAAGAGGATAACTTAAGCAATAATATGATATGCGACAATAACCACAATGGGCTTGTTCTTAAACAATAAACAATTTCATTTGACTTCTAGCATAAAAAAACTATGCAACAACACTTACTAAAATATATAAGCATCTTCCCTAGACATGGCATAATTGCGGGGAAAAAACGTGCGACATGGATGAAAATGAATATGTAACCATGTCGAAGATATCTCCATGCTAAACAATAATAAACTAATTAAACATGAAGTATCCCAAGATTAGATAAATAAAGCAACACCTAACAAAAATTATAAGCATGGCAAATATTCACAAAAATTGGTACGCACACATAAAAAAAAGACTATACCCAATGCAACATCGTCAAGTGGAAACAACATGCAAACTTAGTTTGAATAACTATAATCGGTAAACAAATAAATTTAACAAGTCATATATCACACACAAAATTATGAAGCAACTAGCATGTACTCGTAGGCATACCAAGAAGATAATAAAAATAATGCTCAAGCTCATGCACAGAGTTCAATTCCCTTGAAATCCAATAACTCTAAAAATAGAAACTAACAAACATATATGCTAAAACTGAAACTAGATAATTTTGCATATTAGGCTCGATATTAACCGATGGAAGAAAAATATAAATACGGTAATTCCTCCATTTCACGGTGGCGGAAGTTACCTACGCACCCAACGACAAAAGTAGGTGGAGCAATGATGTCTAGGGAATAGGATGGAGAAAGTAAAGCATGTGTGCCAACGGAGTTGAACGATGGCTCACCAAAGAGAGGTTGAAGAGGACGATGCCATGACAAGATGTTGAGGTGCTTGATGCACCATCGATGTAGTTGTCGAATGGTGTGTTAGAAGATGTCGGCATGCCCGTGCACGCGATGCGAAGAATATGTACATGGTGGAGTCTCTTGAGCAACGACGACATCACCCTGAACAGTAGTAGCGGCACCGCTCCGTCGTGCGCGTGGCCAACAACTACGAACAGATGGAGTAAGATGTCTAGGAGGTACTCTGGATGATGTTGAGCATGCGTGCAAAAGGAATTGAACAGTGACTCACCGGGTTTGACAGAACGTTGCGACGAACTTGATGAACAGTGTACGCGGACATGCGGAATTCTTCGTGTGTGGTTGATGGATTGCGTTCTTTCTTCTCTGAATGGAATCATGGCATGGAGGAGAATCTTCTGGCAAAACGGTTCTGATGGAGATGGCATATGCCAACGGAATCAAGTGCCGGCGTCCACGGAGCACCATTCCTTTGGAGGGGGTTTCTGAGGACAGAGAGGAAGGGAGAGGGTAGGGAACACGGGATATGAGAGAGGAGATCAAGACACACATTCACATAACTTCAGTTTTGGAAACGGTGGAGATTTATGGGAATCAAGGGGAGGCAGGAGAGCGTTCTCTTCTTCTGTGTGTCAGCTAGCGAGAGTAAGGACGAAGGAAGATGAAGGATAAGTGTTCGGGCTGGCAGTGGGAGATGAACCAAGTCTACATAATTTCATATTTAGAAATGGTGGAAATTAAAGGAAATAAGGGTAGGAGTTACCATATGGCTGAACGTTTCCTCTTATGTGTACGTGTGGGTGGTCATTTCTATTATGTAGATTGAGACTGTACAGAAGGAGCCGAGGCTCTCGCTCGGGTGAGAGAGATGGAGCAGGCCGGCAAGGCCCATGAGGAAGGAGGGAAGGAGGAACATAAGAGCGAAAGAAAAAAAAATAGATGGGCTAGGCCCATATGACTTGAGAAGAAAACAAAAAACAATGGGATGAATCCAGGGAAAAGAAGAGGGATGTATCGATGTATGTATTGGTGGATTTGTCTGAGAAACAATGTACGCGTGAATGAAAGTATGAGTAAGTATGTGAACAATTCAGATGGTAGAACGTATCAAATGGTCTAATGGAATTTGGCCCGGGATTGAGAAAAGGAAAAGAAATTGATTTTTGTTTTAGGAAATCTAGAGAAGGAAAAGAAGCTCGAGCAATAAAACGAATTTCAGAAACCCAAAGAAAATTCAAGGCGCATATTAAAATACGCTTAAGATGAGAAAATAAAGTCCGACTAAAAGAAAGAACAAAACTCAAATTTAATTTAGGTTGGCATTAATTCAATTTTAACTTTCAAATTTTAAAACTAAATTTAAGCCTTGTTAACAATTAAAACAAAACAAAATTTTCTCGCCCTGATTTTTGAAATACTTTTTCTTAAACATTCCGAGAATCGGGACGTTACACAATCATAAGTGCATATAATCCAAGTAGGGAAAGTATGTTAGCTCATGCCTCTCCCTCATATAAAATTGCAAGTATGATTACCGTTACTTGTTATCGATTGCCTAGGGACAAATAACTTTCTTATTAACAAAAGCTATCTACTAAACCACTAACTTATTTGATCTTTATCTAAACAGCCCCTACTTTCTATTTACGTGATCTTTATTATCTTGCAAAACTATCTCAAAATACTTCTAGTTTCATACTTGTTCTAGGTAAAGCAAATTTCAAGTGTGCGTAGAGTTGTATCGATGGTCGATAGAACTTGAGGGAATATTTATTCTACCTTTAGCTCCTCGTTGGGTTCGACACTCTTATTTATAGAAGAAGGCTACAAACGATCTCCTATACTTGTGGGTTATTATGCCTCGGTTTATATAGATTCCAAGGGTCTAGGATTACAAAATCCTAGTTGGCTCCGTACAAGGAAACAAAGCTTTCAACGAATCCAACATCTTGGAGTACAAGAAGTCTTCTGAAGCCTTCTATTTATAAGTTTTGGGCCGCCTGACGTGACCCACTCTGAAACCGATATGGGTTCCTGGGCGCGCCCACTAGACCAAGAGGCGACGTGGTAAAAGACCTCCTAGCTGGGCACCATCATTGTCAAAAATATCACTTTGCTAGTTTGGGTCTCCCTGTCGTTGATGGCTCATCAGACGTCTCTCCCTCGCTCTTGCGTCGTTGTTCAACCATCGGCACCATTTTTGCTTTACCTACTTTCCCTTTTACTAAGTTGTAAACCTTAGATTACATTAAAAAAGTTGTAAACCTTAGAACCGGATCCCCAAATTCTCTCTGAAAGTTCGACTAAAAGTGTTGAATTCTGTTTGAAGTAGCCTTGACACCAACTTTCAGGCGCTTGGGTCTCCGCTCAGCCCACAAATATGCACGCCTACTGCTGCTGGCCTCGCTATACGCCTCACTTTATTCCTTACTGAGCACGCTGCAACACAGATCGGATTTGACTCCTACTCCCTCTGTTCTAATTTACTTGTCGTGGTTTTAATTCAAATTTGAACTAAAACCACGACGAGTAAATCGGAACGATGGGAGTACATGCCCATCGGTTGGTCTCACTGAAAATTTCAGACAAAAACACGTCGCCTGCCGCACGATCGATCCAACTCCAAGTCACTCCAGCCCTGTTGACCCATTGTACTAAGATTCAATTTTGGTGGCAACTCTAACGAGAGGCGTGATTCTAGACCATGGTTCAGCCGAACCTATGGTCCACGCTGTTGGATTCACCAACCCTTTGCATGTGGATCCGTGCCCCTTTTGAATTCAATTTTTTTTGGTTAAGGCTTAAACAATTCCAAGTCCATGTTAAGAATTTCCCCTAGGCCTGGGCAGCCTAGGTATTTTTTTGGACTAATGGGCTAGCACTCGTCACTAGAAGCACTGTAGCATCAGGTGAACCATGGTCATGTTCAACATTTTTACTGTGACGCATGATTTTCTAACTATTTTTTCTATAATCTATATTGATGTCATGTCGCAAACAATAATTTTCTAACAGTTTTTTTTGTTTCATTTTGGACGCATGATCAACAGGACATCAAACGTGACATATCATGTAGCACAATATTTAAGAGACATGAGTTGTAGATATACCAGCGACTGCAAGAATTATCTTCAAAGCTTGTGACAAGTAGATGTGTTTTCAAAAAGAGATGCCCCTTCCTGCAAAAAAATTAAGAAATGATATGCCCTTGCTGTGAATCACTTGTGCCCGATTCCTTGAGCCTACTCAATGCATGTCTTGGGGAGAGAGCTGATGCACAAAACGACGCAATAAACAATGATGAACATTGTTTGTATACATGCAACAATACTATTTTACTACCTATGATGTAAGCATCAAGTAGGCTTATTTTAGCAATGTAGAGCTTCTAACCTTCACTAGACTATTGGCGCCATGCATATCTGTTCGCCATCTCGCGTAAACTATTCCCGCCATGCACATATCTCGAAAAGTGGTGTCTAGAGATCAATGGCGTGGAGCGTAGGTTCGGGTGAACCATGGTCCCATACAACATTCTTGCAACTCTCACTCATTAGTAATCGATCCACGATTCTGCTCCACCTCTAGATCAACTCCTTCACGAGCTCCATGATACCACTTGTTAGAATAATTCGAACTGTATTGTCGATTCACTGAGGATCAAACAATCACGAGGCATAATATCAAGATTTGTTAACAAGGTTCACCAACATGGCTCCTTCCCATGACACTGCTACAGAACCGGCCACCAAGGCCGGCACATGCCACCGGCTTCCCCTGTGTGTTTGTGCAATGTTGGCATGCATTACATCGTGTGTCTATTCCTGCATATGGGATAAAAGTATTCTACGCTGTCTACACACAATACTTTTTTTTTGCGCTTGGAAGTCTACACACAGTACAACTTTAAATTTAACCGTAACCTACCTTGTATAATTATTCGACACAATTCCAAGAAAACATAACCACGGAATGAACGGGGTCTCATTCATAACTGAAACACGCGAGGCATTTGTAGGTCACACATAGTCTAACTTATTCACAGAGAAAGACATAAACGATCTATACCATTGCCACAACCCACAATTGTGGTCTCATCCCGACAAAATAATGAAAATGCAAGCTAAGAAAGAAACTTCAGAGCTTAAAGCATCCGGTCAGCTCGTTGCTGAAACAGAGACCGAGCTATCGAAGGCAGACCCCATGCGGCTGATGACGAACTGGTAGATCTTGCGCTTCAACCGCTCCACATTGTCCTTGGTCGCATCCTCGTCGGCGATCTTACCGACTCCGTCCAGCCAGTCGCTGATCCTCTTGAACTGCGACAGGACCACCGTGATATGGCCGCTCTGCTTTCCCCTAGTTGCAATGTTCTGGTCTTCAAACAGGTGGAAGCCCACATCCATGGCCTCGTTCACAAATTTCAGAAACCAGACATGCATCTCGCGGCACAAGGTGTTGGCAAGCTCAACTGTCTCGTTCATGCCCGGAGTTTTAGGCCATGCAGCAGGGAGAGGTGATACCCTGGACTGGACCTTTGCAGAAGCTCCAAGCGATGGCCGCTTGGACAGGCTTGTTCTTGGTGGTTCCACTGCAGGAGGAGCCCTGGGCTTTTCAGTGCTCTTCTTCTGGTAGATGGATCCAGTGGCGCTGTTGACCAGCTTGAGGACCTCCAGTTCGGTTGCTAATGCTGCCTCAACCCAATGAGTGGCTGATTTCTCCCAGAATGCAGCTTCGTCTGCTCCGTTGGTGGCCATTGACTCGGCGATTTTCTTCCACTTGAGAGTGTCTTCATAGACAGCAAGGAAACAATCAACAGTTGGGAGTGGATTCGCGGTCTTCGACAACGAACAAAGTTCAGAGAACTTGCTGTTGACAGAAATCAACACAATGTCAATCATCACACTCTGTTGACATAGACAGACTTTGGTGGAAAAACAAAACCAGACTGCTGCAAGTTACCTCAGATTTCTCATAACTGAATCAGTGATCAATGCCTCCTGCAGAGCGTCAGCTGCAGCTGCTGCTGCTGCATCTCTCCGTTCAGCAGCTTCCTGTAAAATCAATAACAAAACGAAGACGGCGTTAGGAGGATCAATAAATGGATATTGTTTGCAAAAGCAAATGAAACACTCACTCAGAGGGAGTAGCATACCTTTCCGATCTTCGAAAGTTTATCTGAAACTGCAACCAGTGGAATGCTTCCATCAGTCCATTTAGCATCATGAAGTAAGATTTTTGGAGCTGCTGTTTTTGCCTTCCCTGTAGTAGACTCTGTCTTCTTTCGTGGTTTTGGCTTCTCATCAACAGAGGAGTCATCGTTACTGGATAGCTCTGTTGTAGCATCACTAAGTCGCCGTGACATTGCTTCCTGAAGTTACAGAAGAAGGTCAGTTGTTATTGCTCAGGTACATGAATTTCAATTACATGTAAACCTAAGCAATTCAGAATAAAGCAGTGCAGATAATAAGATATGCCCATTGCACAATGCTCTTGATTCACACATATACTAGAATTAACTGTAGACAAAGAACTGGAATTAACTGTAGACTAAGAACTCTATACAATAGATGCATAGCATCAATAATTTTCCCGTTCGTCTACAACATTATTATCAATGAGGCTATGTAATGTAGAAGCACATGGAAATATCATAGCCAAATAGTTTGATTCATTTTCTGACAACGAAACTGAAATAGTCAGAACTAACCAAGTGGCTAGCAATCCAGTACTCCTACACTATTGAGCACATTACAAGTGGCTAGCACTACAAGATTTTGGAACATAACAATATTATTTACAGGTTAATTCTAGTTTAACATGCTCTATATTTAAAAAATTGAGCATGCTGCTACTGTTGCAGCTGTATAGCTAAAAAAAGGAAATGCATCTCTTTCACATCCCCATTTGGTCTCATGGATGAGCATGATCAATTAACAGTACATATACTAGTGGGTAGTGGCAGATACTAACACAGCAATTACGCCTAATTCCAACATCCGATTTCCAAATGCAACACAACGTAGCAATTAACATGACACTTACATGAGTCCTCAGAATAGTTTCTCTGTCCACCTTGACCTTGGACTTCTTCACCGTGCCAGCGGCCACAGCTGCAAGAGCCATTGCCGACTCGTCCCAGCTCTTCCTCCCCGGCTTCATGGCCGACCCGCTCCCCAAATCTGTCATCTTCGAGATACCAGACACCAACACCCCGACCTTCTTCTTGCTGCCCCCTTCTCCCGAAAGCCTCCGGGAACCGGGTGAGAGGGAGCCCCGCCTGCCACCGCCTCCTGGAGAGGCCGCTCCCCTTCTCCCTCCTGGTGAAGGCTGCCTGTACCTGGATGGCACGATAATGGCTGGCTCCTTTGCGACCCTGCGGTTCTCCTCCTTGGCCGCAACAAGGCTGGGAACCACACACTTGGACGGGGCCGGCGACGACGACCTGGACGTGCCTCTCACGGCAGGTGACGACGCTCTGGAGGCGCCCTTGACAGAGGGAGACGCCGCCCGGGACGCTCCCTTCACCGCAGGCGACGGATCTCGCTGCTTGGCCGGCGCCGGAGACGAGAACCGCCGCTTCGCGGCCGAACCGCCTGGCAGCGCCGCGGCCTCGGGGCCGTTCCTGGGAGCAAGAACGGTCCTTTTGACGGCAGCATCCGTCGCATCAGACGGCGGCGCACCGCCGGAGCCGGACGGCATGAGCGGCGGCGCAGCGTCGGGGGAGGAGTCCGGCCTGATGACGTAGCCCCGGGAGCACGCGGCGGAGCGGACGATGAGCGGCTCAGGGTTGCCGACGCAGGGGAGGGAGCGGGAGGACGGAACGGGGCGGAGGCCGACGGCGCGGGGAACCGGGCTGGCGAAGCGGAGGCGGTCGAGGTGGACCAGGTGGCCGACGATATGGGGCCGCGCGGAGAGGAGCGCGTCGGCGTCGGCGGGGGAGGGCTGGACGTAGGTGGAGTGGAGGCCGTCGGAGAGCTGGAGGAGGAAGCCGTTGGAGGGGCAGAGCAGGGAGTCGGCGGTGGAGGCCGTGAGCGCGGGCACGACCGCCGTGACCTGGAGCGCGGGGGAGCGGTGCTCCCCGGTGACCCGCTCGTCCGTGTGCATCGCCTGCAGCAGGCGGAGCAAGACCCCCGGCGTTACCGTCGCCATCGCTCGCTCTCTGGCCGCCGATCGGGAGGAGAAGGGGGGGAGGGATTTGTGGATGCGGAGAGGAGAGATTTGGGGGCGGGGAGGGAGAGAGAAAGGGAGGGATTTGAGGAGTCTAGAGGGAGAAAGAGACGTTGGAGTGCGGTGTGGCGAGCGTGAGGACTGGAGACGGCCCTGCGGTGGGATTTCAAATTTCAAACGGCCCGCCTCTGCCTTAGACAGTGGGGCCATTTGGCAGCTGACTCTTGTCAGCATGCGGGGCCGCCGTCAATACTCGCTTGCTGTACTTGGTGTCGTTACTCGTTTTTCTTTCACACGCACATTTACTTATTTCATTGAAAAAAACTTGTTTCTCTTTTGTGAGTGAATTGATTTTTTTTTCTGATAAAGCTAGCGAACGCTCCAAATCTGGTGACAGGACTGAACGCATTGGCTGCCGTCCGATCCGGATCGCGTTGGCGTGATTTCGACACGAGTGGGATGATTTTCGACGAGAGACGATTGCGGGGGTGATTTCGACAGGTATTTTTAGGTAAGTAGTTTATGTAAACCATGATTTTAGGGAAGTAATTAATATAAAATGTGATGTCATTGAGGTGTCAAGTTCTTCGGTGGCTAAGAGTAATTGTGGTTCATGGAGAAGTCTGTGAAGATTTGGAGATCACCTCAAGCATGTTAGAATAAATCCGAGGCGTACCGTCGATCTACCGAGAACCAAGCAATCACACAAGCATGACACCAAGATTTGTTAACGAGGTTCACCATCGTGGCTACATCCCCGGGGCCTGACTACGGGCGCTCCTCCCCATGACACCGTCACAATATCGCACCCAGACCGCCGGCACATGCCGCCGGCTCCCCCGCGTGCCCGTGCTATTATGTTGGCATAGGTTACATCATGTGTCTACCCCCGATATGAGAGGCATAGGATACAAGTGTCCTATTAGGACACAACTCCTACCATGTCTACACACAGTCTAAAACCAAGTCCAACTGTAACCTACCTTGTACAATAATACTCGACACAACTCTAACAAACTCCACCTTGGCGAATATTCTCCACTACCTTGGATTCATCCATGCGTCGAATCTCCATGTACATTGGACTTGAGATACGTCATGAGCACCGCTGCTACTCTCAGACTCCATGTGACTCCACCTGCAACTGTAGCCCCTTCTCGTCTTCCTCACAGTCAACACTCGAGCAAAATTAAGTTCCCCATAACTCTAACTTGTGCTCCCAACTTTCGGAGTATCCGCACAACGCCTTCACACACCGATCATTGACCTGCGTGAAGTGAACAGCTCACATATTGAACGCCACATATAAGAGTTAACTGAACTCAACATCACCGCTCTTTCTTGACCGCCTATCTTAAACTTGAAGGAATTTCACCGTCGCCCTCTGTCACCCTTTGTCAAATTTACAGTTGTCTCATCCTTTTTCCGGATAATCTCTGGCATGTCCCTCAGCTATAGTACTCCGCCTCCTTCTGTACTTGTCACCCGCACTTTGCATGTGCACTGAACATCACAGAATATACGACCATGTACGCTCGCCGCTTTCGATAATTTCAGACTTTCCGCCACTTTCTCAGATTCTCCACGGTCAACTCCTGTCCATCAACTAGCACCGATAGACCCAGTCACCAACTTAAATCTGGTACTCGTCAACACTGCTTCAGCACCCCTGCACAATTTGTCTGACCACATGTCTGACCACCAGGGCCTTGGCCTGTCACTGTGTCCCGTGCTTACCGCACGCCTCGCCGCTATCACCGCGTCGAGCCTCTGCTGTCCTGGTCGAGCGGGTAGCTAGCCCCCACTGCCTCAACCCCCACTGTAGAGAACCATCGATCATCACCGACCGATGCCAAGTATCACATCTCCATCAGACCATTGGTACCCAGTCCGACCTACGTGTCTCTCGCTATCCTCGCTGAAATAGGCTTCGACTCTCCGTATACTTACGCCGTAGCCCCTCCATCAGCTCAGAGTGAAGTCGTCCATCATACCCCAGCTCCACCTTCAACATGACTCCATGTAGCTGCGCTATGCTACCCTGCGCCCTGTCGACTTCAAGTTCTCATGTGTACACAAACCTTGAATCAACCCGCGTCATAGTCTTGTCGAAGCCGCACAAGGCCTCAAGCCTGCACCACGTGTTTCCACGTCCCAGAAGTTGGCCACCATCAGCATCATGCTCCTATGTCGTCGTCGCTGAAATCACCGCCGTCTTCTGCTTTTGACCAACATCCATGTCGATCCATTGGTCTGTCCAGTCCGGCCCAGCCGAAAATATCCGACTGCAACCATGCTCCACCCTGCGTCGTGTCCACCCCGCACATCTCCGTGCATTGCTTCGACGCCATGTGTTTGCATGATCCTGTCACGACGCGCTCCAAGCTCCTCCAAGCCTTATACGCACGTCGTCGATCTTGCTACGCACACCACGGACCCTCACGCTATCATCCTCGCACACAGTCATGTACAAAGAAAATGAAGCCAAACTATACCACGTAAGCCTTCCCGTGTGCACTTCACCGTGAAGATCAATGGAAAGACTCCAATACTCCACCTCGTGCTCCTGTAGGCCTTAAATCAATTAGCTCTTCATCTCTTTCCTTGATGGATAGCATCAATCCGTCACGTAGCCCTTTTTTCTTAAACAAATCTCTATACGTCACGTCCCAGCTTTGCACTAGTTCGTGGACTCCGTGTGTCTCAGCCTCGATCGCTGCAGCAGCCCGCTCCTGCGTCGCCTGGACGAAGCGATGTACGAGGCCCGTGTCCACCAGTGGGCCTCAATCGAGGCAAGAGCCCACATGTGGCCTCACCTCCGCCACTTGGACCGACACTTGCTCGAGCAGCAGGCGAGTCCGCTCACTACAACGTGTGACCTAGCACTGCAGCACTGCCCGATCGATTGGATCGATCTCCGCCGCCGCCGCTTGCTCTGCCGATCTTGTCGCCGCTGTTGATTGCTTCGCTCTCCTCTGCACCTTATTGATTTCCCGTCGACTACTCGTAGCAGTCCTCTGACTGCCTCGCTGTGTCAATCCAAACCAATCTGCTGCCTCATCCGAGCTATCAACTTTTCGACCATCCTCTAAATCAACGATCCAGCAACTCCTCGAATCGAACCTTGCTCATGATACCACTTGTTAGAATAAATCCGAGGCGCACCGTCGATCTACCGAGAACCAAGGAATCACACAAGCATGACACCAAGATTTGTTAACGAGGTTCACCATCGTGGCTACATCCCCGGGGCCTGACTACAGGCGCTCCTCCCCATGACACCGTCACAATACCGCACCCAGGCCGCCCGGGCGCCGGGGCCTGACTACAGGCGCTCCTCCCCATGACACCGTCACAATACCGCACCCAGGCCGCCCGGGCGCCGGCACACGCCGCGGGCTCCCCCGCGTGCCCGTGCTATTATGTTGGCATAGGTTACATCATGTGTCTACCCCTGATATATATGAGAGGCCTAGGATACAAGTGTCCTATTAGGACACAACTCCTACCATGTCTACACACAGTCCAAAACCAAGTCCAACTATAACCTACCTTGTACAATAATATTCGACACAACTCTAACAAAGCATCTACTCCGAATAATCGGCACTGGTTGACGAATCCGTTTTCGAGGAGAATAGGGCGAAGAGAGTTTATCTTCCGTGTTCAATCACAAACTCATACAACGTGAAAATGCAACTATCCATGGGTGGTTTTGGTAATCCCTACAACATATAGCTCATTGAACTAATGCTCTTTCAAGATGATCATTTCAGAAGTTCAATGATTGTCATGGCATGGACTAGGAATGTGAACCCCTCAAAATACTAAAGACACACATTGGCTCAAGCTCAAGACTCTAAATTTTCATTTTAGTGATCCAAGATCACATTGAGTCCATAGGAAGAGCCAATACTGTTAAAAGGGGACGCGGTGTTGCTTGCTTAAAATGCTTAGTGATATGCTTCAAAAGCCCTCTGTAGAACTAGCCAATGCAACCAAAAGACCGATCTAAGAGAGAGGGCCGGACATTATACTCCAACACTCCCCCTCACGTCTATGCTCCTTTGGAGCTATATGACGTGGGCAGCGGAAGCGGGGGCGGGCCGCAATTATTTATTGCGTGTACCGGGTTTTGAACCCTGGACCTCTTGGTTGTAAGTTTATGCACCTAACCTGTTCATCCATTAGATCGGTCTTTTGGTTGCATTGGCTAGAGCAAGCATTTCTACATGGTATCAGAGCCAAGAGGTCTCAAGTTCAAGACCCGGCTAGCGCAATTAAATTTGCAGCCCACTTTCAGTCCATGTTTAGGCCTGAGGGAGCCACACGTGAGGGGAGTGTTGACGTATAATGTGCTGCCTAGTCTCTTCCATCAGATCGGTCTTTTGGTTGCATTGGCTAGAGCATGCACTTCTACACCCTCAACCACTTTCTCATATCCACATATGTCCAAACCAAAAGTCAAACTCGACCCCACCGATTTGATATACCCGGCGTCACCGAGTTCAGTTGACATAGCCATAGCCAGAAACCCTAATTAGTTCGTTCTCATAGATAGGGATCTCGGTCTCACTGACATGGGATTGCAAACTCTTTGTTTTCCCTTCGTAACATTTTGGTCTAACCGAAGTGAGCGATCGGTCCCACCGAGTTCGTAATGCAAACTCTCTGTTTCTCTTTCGTAACGTTTCGGTCTCACCGAAATGAGCGAATCGGTCCCACCAAATTTGCCTGACCAACTCTCTGTTTGCCTATTACAGAAATCGGTCTCACCGAGTTGATGTGATCGGTCTCACCGCCCTAACCCTAATGAAATCGGTCCCACCGAGTTGATCATATCTGTCCCACCGAAAAGCCTAACGTTCACATTTTGAACTGAATCGGTCCGACCGAATTTCATGATTCGGTCCCATCGAGTTTGGTGAATTGTGTGTAACGGTTAGATTTTGTGTGGAGGCTATATATATCCCTCCACCCACTCTTCATTCATGGAGTGAGCCATCAGAACAAGCCTACACTTCCATTACTCATTTTCTAAGAGAGAACCACCTACACATGTGTTGAGACCAAGATATTCCAATCCTATCATATGAATCTTGATCTCTAGCCTTCCCCAAGTCGTTTTCCACTTTAATCTTCTTTTCACCATATCCAAATCTGTGAGAGAGAGTTGAGTGTTGGGGAGACTATCATTTGAAGCACAAGAGCAATGAGTTCATCATCAACACACCATCTATTACCTTTTGGAGAGTGTTGTCTCCTAGATTGGTTAGGTGTCTCTTGGGAGCCTCCGACAAGATTGTGGAGTTGAACCAAGGAGTTTGTAAGGGCAAGAAGATCGCCTACTTCATGAAGATCTACCCTAGCGAGGCAAGTCCTTCGTGGGCAATGGCCATGGTGGGATAGACAAGGTTGCTTCTTCATGGACCCTTTGTGGGTGGAGCCCACCGTGGACTCGCGCAGCCGTTACCCTTCGTGGGTTGAAGTCTCCATCAACGTGGATGTACGATATCACCACCTATCGGAACCACACCAAAAACATATGTGCCTCCACTTGTGTTTGCTCCCTCTAAACCCCTCCCTTTACCTTCATATGCAATGATTTACTTTCTGGTGGTACAACTCTAGAATTGCATGTGTAGGAAGATTGCTTGACTTGTGCTAAATTGCTAAAAACTGACAAAACATAAAATTGGGAAAATGCTAAGTTTTTATTTGGTCAAGTAGTCTAATCGCCCCCCCCTCTAGACATATTTTCGATCCTATAAGTGGTATCAGAGCTTTGGTCTCCATTTGCCTTGATTTCCATAGTTTTGGTGATCATGGCCTTGGTTTCACAACCTAGGAGAGTATGGCGTCTAGCGTGGGAAGTTACCACCGTAGAGGTCCTTACTTTGATGGTACTAATTTTGCTAGATGGAAGCATAAGATGAAAATGCATATTCTTGGACATAACCCTGCCGTTTGGGCTATTGTGTGTATTGGTTTGCAAGTTGAATTCTTTGATGGGAAGGAACCAAACCGTGAAGCTTCCGCTGAAGAATTGAAGATGTTGCAATACAATGCTCAAGCTTGTGATATCCTCTTCAACGGATTGTGCCCCCAAAGAATTCAACAAAATCAGTCATCTTGAGAATGCAAAGGAAATTTGGGATAGTTTGATTGATATGCACGAAGGTACCGACTCTGTCAAGGAATCCAATTTGGATGTGCTTCAAAGTTAACTTGACAAGTTCAAGATGAAGGATGGTGAAGGTGTCGCTGAAATATACTCTAGGCTTGCTCTCATCACAAATGAGATTGCCGGCTTAGGAAGCGAAGAAATGACCGATAGATTCACCATCAAGAAAATCCTAAGAGCCTTGGATGGAAAATATGACACCGTGTGCACATTGATCCAAATGATGCCCAATTACAAAGATCTCAAGCCAACGGAAGTCATTGGAAGAATTGTTGCTCATGAGATGTCACTCAAGGATAAAGAAGAGCTTCACAACAAGTCTAGTGGTGCTTCCAAAGCCTCATGTGATGCTCCTACATCATCAATTGAGAAACAAGTCTTCAATGAAGAATTTAGCTTAATGGTGAAGAACTTCAACAAGTTCCACAAGAATAGAAGCAAAGAGAGAAGTTCCAAGTCATGGTCCTACAATGACAAAAGATCTTCTAGTCGTGAACACAATTGCTACAATTGTGGAAGACCCGGACACTACTCCAATGAGTGTACGGCTCCCCACAAAATAAAAGAAGACTCATCTAAAAGGAGAAGTAGAAGAGAAGAATCACCACCAAGAGAGAGAAGGAGTAGAGATGATCGTTATGGACGAAGACCCTCCCGAAGAAGCAAGGATTCGGAAAGGAAAGACAAATCATCAAGGAGCTATACAAAGACAAAGACATCAAGCTCATGTTGGTGAATGGGTATCTGGTTTCGACTCTGATAACTACTCCGAGAGAAGCTATCACTCCAACTCAGAAGATACTCAAGATGAAGGTGTTGCCGGAATTGCTCTTGTGTCATCCAACTCCTACGACATATTTGACTCACCAAATGAAGGAATTGGAAGATGCTTCATGGCTAAAGGCCCTAAGGTATCACACCCCGAGTATCTTGATTTCAATAGTGATGAAGATGACTTGCTAGGAGGTGATGATTTACTTATTGGTAGCAATAGTGATGAAACCTATGATGAAAACTATGATGAAATTGCCATTAATCATGCTAATCAAGATAAAATGAATGACAATGATAAGGAGAAGATTGAGTGTCTAACTAAGGAATTAAACACTCTCAAGTAAGCTCATGAAACTACCTTAGAGGATCATCGAGAACTTTTGAGGACTCATGAGAAGCTATGCTTTGAAAAGCTCAATCTAGAGCAAGAGCATGAGTTCTTAAAAAGCAATCAATGATGATCCTCGTAAGAAAAGTTCTTCTTACATTGCAAAACGTTTACTCTTGTCTACTTACATTCCAGAAGTAAAATCTAGCAACAAGAACAAGAAAGATTCTTCCTCTAGTAGTAACAACAATCATGCTAAATCCAATAGTGTTGCTTCCAGTAGTTCTCTTGATTCCACTAATGATTCTCTTAGCCAAGTTACACTTGAGCAGGAAAATAGCTTATTGAAGGGAATTATAGAGAAAGGTGTTTACAAGAGTCTTGCCGGAAGTAAGAAATTTGAGGAAATTGTACGCAACCAAGGAAGGCACCGAAAGAATCAAGGTGTTGATTTTGAACGAAAGTTCAATGCCAATAGAGTTGAGTGGGAAGAAGATCAATATCCCAAGACGAAATTTGTTCCTCAACAAGAGAAGTATGATCCTACTTCTTTCAAGGGAATACAAGCTCAAGATGATCTTCCACCATAAGACCACAAGGTAAAATGCAAGGACAAGCTTCAAGAAGAGATTGATGCATTTGAAGAAGCTCCTAAGGCCTTGGTCAAGTGGGTTCCCACTGGTACGTGTCGGTGCTATACAAATGGTTTTTAACCCCTTTCCGCGATGGCATTTGGAACCGTCGCCAAGTGAGTGTGTGCGATAGGGTGTCCTTCCCACACGACCTAGAAATCGTCGGGGATAGGCCCTCCTGGGACCCAGGCTGGGGCCATGTGCGATCGGGCAAGGCATCGAAACCCAATCATTTCCGTAGATATGTACATCCCACACGGTAATCCAAGAAAATCATTTCCGTAGGTATGTACATCCCACATGGTGAATCCCAGGAAAACATTTCCGTTCGTATGTATATCACACATAGTCAATCCAAGGAATACGTTTCCGTTCTTATGTACATCCCACACAGTCAATCCAGGGAAAACGTTTCCATTCGGATGTACATCCCACACAGTTTTTTGTATACGCTCGTGTGTGAAAGGTGTAACTATCACACACGCTCTGGCTTGGTTAACTGTTTGCTTTCATTAACTACATCACACGATTTGATGTAGAAAATTGTGTGGCATTGAGCTATCCATCACAAGCACTTTTTACTGCCAGAACCGTTTGCAAAGTTCCATGACAGTCTGTTCTCTTTTTATTTTTTCCTGTAATTTATTATTCTAATTGGAAATTTTGAAATATGAAACGTGCAATTCAAATTCTCAGCACAATGGTTCAACAATGAATCCATAAATAAAATTGCCAGTACAATATGTTCAGTAATTACAGGATTAGGCAGCAATTAACTATGGTGAACCACAATATTTAAAGGCGGTAAAGGTGAAGGGACAAGTGTAAATCGTTTTGACTGCCGACGATGTTGAAGAAGCGGAATGCCCATAATATGCCTTCCTGCATGCCATAGGCACGAACCACTTTTGTCCAACCCCTTGTGACAATCGCCCGCCCATCCTTCACCGCCTTCAGGAAGACTTCTAGAGCATTATCATGGTAGCATGAATTATATACTTTAACCTTAGTTGCCTCCACTCCGGTCATGTAGTTTGCAAGGTAATCATCAGTAAATAGCTTCGAAAACCACCAAATAGCCTCCACTCCTGTTTCTTTCGCCTAACAATCTTTCTTAGTTTCCTCACTTAACGCTTGTTCATGAATATCTCATTGCCCCATACGCAAGGGATCGAAGCGTGGATCAGTACCGCTCATATATGTACCTACAAGCAACCAGTAAATGTTAGAAACTAAAATGAGATAACACAAATGATGTAAAATACAACTACCTATGTTCCTAAGTACAAGTATTATTTTTTTAGATTTCAATATGAACTACATACGGGTGTATATAGAATTATAGATATAGTTTAGATTAGAATCTAGAATTCTAGATTCACTCATTTTTCTCCTTATGTAGTCCATATTGGAATCTCTAAAAATATTTATATTTAGGAATAGATGGTGTATAAGACATGGGATGTGGCTAACCTTGATGGCAAATGCTACTTCTCGAGCTTGCGTTGTATTCCCTCGAAGAGGAAAGGGAGATGCAGCACAGTATCGTGAGTATTTCCCTCAGTTTTTGAGAACCAAGGTATCAATCCAGTAGGAGACCACGCGCGAGTCCTTCGCACCTGCACAAACAAATAAGAACTTCGCAGCCAACGCGATAAGGGGTTGTCAATCCCTTTACGGTCACTTACGAAAGTGAGATCTGATAGAGATGATAGTTTGATATTTTTGGTATTTTTTATTGTAAGAACAGAAAGTAAAAGCGTAAAATTAAAGTAGATTGTAGATTGATATGTTGAGAATAGACCCAGGGGCCATAGTGTTCTGAAAGATCGTGGATGTTGCCTAGAGGGGGATGAATAGGCGCTTTAAAATAATTACGGTTTAGGCTTGAACAAATGCGGAATAAACCTAGTGGTTAATTTGTCAAGCACAAAACCTACAACAACTAGGCTCACCTATGTGCACCAACAACTTATGCTAAGCAAGATAAACAACTAGGTGAAAGCAAGATATATGACAAGAAACAATATGGCTATCACAAAGTATAGTGCATAAGTAAAGGATTCGGGTAAGAGATAACCTAGGCACGCGGAGACGATGATGTATCCCGAAGTTCACACCCTTGCGGATGCTAATCTCCGTTTGGAGCGGTGTGGAGGCACAATGCTCCCCAATGCTCCCCAAGAAGCCACTAGGGCCACCGTAATCTCCTCACGCCCTCGCACAATGCAAGATGCCGTGATTCCACTAAGAGACCCTTGAGGGCGGTCACCGAACCCATACAAATGGCAACCCTTGGGGGCGGTTACCAAACCCGTACAAATTGCTCGGGGCGATCTCCACAACCTAATTGGAGACCCCGACGCTTGCCCGGAGCTTTACACCACAATGATTGAGCTCCAAACACCAAGGATGGGACTATGTACCCAACGACACCACGAAGCTTCACCACAATGGAATATGGCTCCGAGGTGACCACAACCGTCTAGGGCGCCCAAGCACCCAAGAGGAACAAGCTCAAGGGTACCAAGCACCCAAGAGTACTAAGCTTCTCAACTTCACTTCCACGTATCACCGTGGAGAACTCAAACCAATGCACCAAATGCAATGGCAAGGGCACACAGAGTGCCCAAGTCCTCCTCTCCCAAATCCCACCAAAGCAACTAATGCTAGGGAAGGAAATGAGAGGAAGAACGGAGAAGAGAACACGAAGAACTCAACAACTAGATCCAAAGGGTCCCCCTCACAAAGAGGAGAAAGTGATTGGTGGAAGTGTGGATCTAGATCTCCTCTCTCTTTTCCCCCAAAACTAGCAAGAATCCATGGAGGGATTGAGAGATAGCAAGCTCGAAGAAGGTCAACAATGGGGGAAGAACACGATCTCAATAGATAAGGTTCATTGGGGAAGAAGACCCCCTTTTATAGGTGGGGAAAAATCCAACCGTTATGCTCACAGCCCGCACCGAGCGGTATTACTGCTAGGGCGGTAGTAACCCTTTGAAACACAACAGCGAGGAGGCAAAAAGGCCAGAAGAACCGTCGGAGCGGTAGTACCGCTTGACCTCACGGTACTACCGCTAACGGTAGCGGTACTTCCGCTAAGGGGCAGTGGTACTACTGCTTGAGAGCGGTACTAAAAAATTACATCCATGCCTACCACCGCTCGACTTGTGATGAGTTTTTGGTCCGGAGCGGAAGTAGCCACGGAAGTAAAAAATTACATCCCCTCCAAGGGGTAGTACCGCTCCAATTTGCGGTAGTACCGCTACAGCCCTCCAAGAGGACACCAAAACTGACATAACTTTTGCAAACGGACTCCGAATTCAACGAAACCAAGTTTGTTGGAAAGCTAACGACATGGCCTAACACAATCTTGATAGAAATAACAATAAGAAACAAATGAGAAAAGGCCCATAGGAAAATGGTGAGAACCCTTCCTCGAAAGAGACCGGTAAAACCCCCAACACCGAAAATGCAATAGAAGAAGTATGTGAACTCCATTTTCGATGAACTCAAGCTTGTTAAGAAGATGAAAATAAGATCCAAATCTCACAAGAATAAAACCAAACAAGAACCAAGAAATATGATGGAAGCATGCAATGGTTTGAGCTCTCTACGAATGATATGATCAAGCTACTCACTTGAGAGCCCCCCTTGATAGTACGTCAATCGATCCTATAACCCGGTCTCCAAACTACCACCATGAGACCGGTAAAATAGAGAACCTATCAAGGGAAAACCTTTGCCTTGCACAAAGTCCACTTGAGCTAGATGTAGACGATCTTGACTTCCTCAAGTTGGACCACCTTTCTTGATTGCGTTGGCTCGGTGAATACTAGTAGATTGCTCCCCCATACTCCACTATGGATGAGCCACTCTTCGGCATATCTTCACAAGTCCATTGTCACCACAATGTACGGCAAGTTTCAAGCACTTGATCTCCTCGTGATGCATCACTTAAACTTGCACACCACAACCTTGATTTGATGTGATCCTCCATGGGTTGTATGTGATCTTCCTCTTAACGCAAGCACATGGAAGATAACCTAACCCCACATAGAACTCTCACAAAGACCACGGGTTAGTACACTAAGCGTAATTGACAATGCTTACCATACCATGGGATCGCTTGATCCCTCTCGGTAAATCTTCTACGCTTTGTGTGTTGATCAACTTGAAACACTCTCTGTACTTAGTCTTGATCAACCTTGAATCTTTCCAACTCTCTTCATTTGGATGATGTCTTGAAGGTAAACATGAATGATAACACACTCTTCTTCTTCATAACATGCTTGTAATAAGCTCAACACTCACAAGACCAATATTTGGATAATTCCTTAATAGCACCTTGGTCATCACAAACTCTCCTTGAAACCAACACATGGACTCCAAGAAAAGCCTATGGACAAACCCTTCAAATATAACTCTAGGCAACCATTAGTCCATAGAGATTGTCATTGATACGTCTCCAACGTATCTACTTTTCCAAACACTTTTGCCCTTGTTTTGGACTCTAACTTGCATGATTTGAATGGAACTAACCCGGACTGACGTTGTTTTCAGCAGAACTGCCATGGTGTTATTTTTGTGCAGAAATAAAAAGTTCTCGGAATCGCCTAAAAATCAACGGAGAATTATTTCAGAAAAAATAAAAAATACCTGCAAGAAGATCTACACTTGGGGGGCCCACGGGCTGTCCTCGAGGGTGGGGGGCGCGCCCCCCTTCCCAGGGCGCGCCCCCCTGCCTTGAGGGCACCCCGATGCTCCACAAACGTATCCCCAGGTCCTATATATTTTGTTTCGTGGAGAAAAAAAATCAAGGAGAAAGAATTATCGCGTTTTACGAGACGAAGCCGCCGCCAAGCCCTAATCTCTCTCGGGAGGGCTGATCTGGAGTCCGTTCGGGGCTCCAGTGAGTGGAGATCGTCGCCATCGTCATCATCAACCTTCCTCCATCACCAATTCCATGATGCTCACCACCGTGTGTGAGTAATTCAATCGTAGGCTTGCTGGACGGTGATGGGTTGGATGGGATCTATCATGTAATCGAGTTAGTTTTGTTAGGGTTTGATCCCTAGTATCCACTATGTTCTGAGATTGATGTTGCTATGACTTTGCTATGCTTAATGCTTGTCACTAGGGCCCGAGTGCCATGATTTCAGATCTGAACCTACTATCTTTTCATGAATATATGTGTGTTCTTGATCCTGTCTTGCAAGTCTATAGTCACCTACTATGTGTTATGATCCGGCAACCCCGAAGTGACAATAATCGGGACCACTCCCGGTGATGACCATAGTTTGAGGAGTTCATGTATTCACTATGTGTTAATGCTTTGGTCCGGTACTCTATTAAAAGGAGGCCTTAATATCCCATAGTTTCCAATAGGACCCCGCTGCCACGGGAGGGTAGGACAAAAGATGTCATGCAAGTTCTTTTCCATAAGCACGTATGACTATATTAGGAATACATGCCTACTTGCATTGATAAACTAGAGCTAGTTCTGTGTCACCCTAGGTTATAACTTCTACATGATGAATTGCATCCAACGTAATTTCCCATCACGGATCCAATGCCTACGAGCTTTACCTATATTGCTTGTCGCTTATTTACTTTTCCGTTGCTATTATCACAAAAACTACAAAAACACTATCTTTACTTTTATTGCTGCTACCGCCACTATCATATTACTTTGCTACTAAACTATCTTGCTGTAGATACTAAGTTTCCAGGTGTGGTTGAATTGACAACTCAGCCGCTAATACTTAAGAGTATCCTTTGGCTCCCCTTGTGTCGAATCAACAAATTTGGGTTTAATACTTTACCCTCGAAAACTGTTGCGATCCCCTACACTTGTGGGTTATCAAGACTATTTTCTGGCGCCGTTGCCGGGGAGCATAGCTCTATTCTTTAAGTCACTTGGGATTTATATCTGCTTATCACTATGAAGAATTTGAAGGACTCAAAAACCAAGATCTTACCCTCAACTACGAGGGGAGGTAAGGAACTGCCATCTAGCTCCGCACTAGATTCTCCTTCTGTTATGAGTAAACTTGCGACACCTACTCTTGCTATCGAATCTAATATGTCATATGTTCTTGATGATGCTACTTCTGCTATGTATGATGAAACTATCTCTATGCCTGATACTGTGCCACTAGGTGAATTTCTAGATGAACAAATTGCTAAGGTTAGGGAGAGTGCAAATGTTGATGGTATTTATGAAAGTGATGATGAAACTACTCCCAATAGATATGAATTGCCTGTTGTGCCTGAGGGTTATGTTATGGATGAAGAAACTGCTAGAGACTTTCTTGCTTGCAATGATAGATATGATCTTAAGAAGTTATTAGCTAAGCTGAAAGAAAAGTCCTTGAATGCTAGAATGAAACATGACCCTGCTTTTGCTACTTCACCTATATGTGTCACTGATAAGGATTATGAATTCTCTGTTGATCCTGAGTTAATTACCTTGGTTGAATCCGATCCTTTCCATGGCTATGAGTTTGAAACTGTTGTGGCACATCTTACCAAGTTGAATGATATAGCCATCCTGTTTACAAATGATGAAAAGATTCGCTACTACTATATCCTTAAGTTGTTTCCGTTCACTTTAAAGGGTGATGCTAAGACTTGGTTTAATTCTCTTGATCCTGGTTGCGTGCGTAGTCCCCAGGATATGATGTATTATTTTTGTGCTAAATATTTTCCCGCTCATAAGAAACAAGCTGCCTTACGGGAAATATATAACTTTGCTCAAACTGAAGAAGAGAGTCTCCCACAAGCTTGGGGGAGGCTTCTCCAGTTACTTAATGCTTTGCCTGATCATCCTCTTGAGATGCATGATATACTTGATGTCTTTTATAATGGACTAACCGATACTTCCAGAGACCACTTGGATAGTTGTGTTGGTTGTGTTTTCAGGGAAAGAACAGTGGAACAAGCTGAATTACTATTGAATAATATGCTAGCCAATGAAAATAATTGGACACTTCCTGAACCAACCCCTAAGCCAACTTCGAAGAAGAGAGGTGTTCTATTTCTCAGTCCGGAAGATATGCAAGAGGCAAAGAAATCTATGAAAGAAAAAGGTATTAAAGCCGAAGATGTTAAGAATTTACTGCCTATTGAAAAAATATATGGTCTTGATAACCCGACGCAGGTAGTAAAGGTAAATTCTCTTTATAGATTTGATGAAGGTGATATTCCTCGTTATAAGTCTGCTAGCCAATGCTTAGATGAGTTTGACAATTTTATTGTGAAACAAGAAAATTTCAATGCTTATGTTGGTAGACAACTACAACGCAATGCTTATGTGATTGAACGCTTGAGTGATTATCTATCTAGTGCTAAAGATGAACTGAAACTTATTAGTATACATGCTTCCATGGTCACCACTCAAGTAGAACAAGTACTTAAGGCTCAGAATGATTTGCTCAATGAATTAAATAGTAAGAATAAGGTAATGTTGTTAGAGTTGTAACTAGAGGTGGTAAAATGACTCAGGAACCTCTGTATCCTGAAGGCCACCCTAAGAGAATTGAGCAAGATTCTCAGAGAGCTAATTTAGATGCACCTAGTTCTTCTAAGAAGAAGAAAAATAAAAATGATAGAACTTTGCATGCTTCTAGTGAACCTGTAGCTCACCCACCTGAGAATCCCAATGATATATCTGTTTCCGATGCTGAGACACAATCTGGTAATGAGCATGAACCTAGTGATAATATTAATAATGATGTTCATGATGATGCTCAACCTAGCAATGATAATGATGTAGAGATTGAACCTGTTGCTGATCTTGATAACCCACAATCAAAGAATCAACGTTACGATAAAAGAGATTTTGTTGCTAGGAAGCACGGTAGAGAAAGAGAACCATGGGTTTAGAAACCCATGCCTTTTCCTCCGAAACCATCCAAGAAAAAGGATGATGAAGATTTTGAACACTTCGCTGAAATGATTAGACCTATCTTTTTGCGTATGCGTTTGACTGATGTACTTAGAACAAATCCTTATGCCAAGTACATGAAAGATATTATTACCAACAAAAGAAAGATACCTGAAGTAGAAATCTCCACCATGCTTGCCAATTACACTTTTGAAGGTGGAATGCCTAAGAAATTAGGAGATCCAGGAGTACCTACTATACCTTGCTCCATTAAGAGGAACTATGTTAAAACTGCGTTGTGTGATCTTGGAGCTGGTATTAGTGTCATGCCTCTCTCTTTATATAGTAGACTTGACTTGAGTAAGTTGACACCTACTGAAATATCTTTGCAAATGGCCGATAAATCAACTGCTATACCCGTCGTTATCTATGAGGATGTGCCTGTTGTAGTTGCAAATGTTACTATTCTAACAGACTTTGTTATACTTGATATTCCCGAGGATGATAGTATGTCTATTATTCTTGGAATACCTTTTCTGAATACTACAGGGGCTGTTATTGATTGCAACAAAGGCAATGTCACTTTTCATGTCAATGGTAATGAGCATACGGTACACTTTCCGAGGAAACAACCTCAGGTCTTCAGTAACAATTATATTGGAAAAACTTCAACTATCACTATTGGAGGTTTTGAGTTTCCTATTCCTACTATCAAGAAGGCATATGGCATACTTATTGTTGGGGACATACATATCCCCATTGAGGTAACAAAGTATTATTCGAAAATTCTCCGGTTTCATGTTACTCGGAAAGAGTTTATTAACAAGACGTGATCAACCTTGTTAATGGATTCCTTTTGATGAGCATGGGATAGGTGAATTTAGATAGCACAAACCTTCTGTACCCTCCTTTTACTTTCTGTTAATTAGGTTAAATAAAAGAAAAATAGCATTATCTGTCTGTTTCTAGACTTATCCGTGCAATAAAAAATATCCCGAAAATAAAAATTCTCCAAATGCCATGAAAATGAAATATGATTTTTTTTCTAGAATATTTAAGAAAATATGGCACTGAACACACATCGAGCAGAGACATCACGTGGCCTCGAGGGCACAGGGCACGCCCCCCTTCACAGGGTGCGCCCCCTGCCTCGAGGGCCCCACGTGGCCCCCCTCCACTTATCCTTTCACCCATGCTCTTCTTCTTTCTCCCAAAAAATTCCCCAACCAGCTCAAACCCGAGTTCTAGCTCATTTTGCTGCCATTTTCGATCTCCTTGCTCAAAGCACCATTCACCAAACTGTTTGGGGAGATTGTTCCTTGGTAAGTGACTCCTCCATTGGTCCAATTAGTTTTTGTTCTAGTGCTTTATTTGTTGCAAATTTATGCTGCTGTGGTGACCTTGTTCTTGAGCTTGCATGTCAAATTTTCTTGGTCCCAAGTAGTTCTAATGAATGATATAGCTTCTAGGCACTTATAGGAGTTGTTACTATCAATCTTGTTGAGTTTTGTTAACTTTTATTGTGAGTTACTAAAAATTTCAGAAATTTTCAGAAAAGGAAAATGTTAAAAAGAATATTGAGGGGCTCTTCTAGCAAGAGCTCAGAGGAGAAGAAGAAAGAAGAAAATAAGAAGCCCAAATATCATCTTCCTCGCATGGCGGAAGTTTGACCGCACGAGTGGCCTTGTAATAATTTCATGATGTCCGCCGGTATTTATGAAGACTTTTATTAGATGACAAATAATGCAGGCCTCACCGACTTCCTCAACGACCAAAAAGAGCAGTATCTCTTACTCACCAATATTTTTACGCAAAGCTTTCATTTTCATTCTAGGAAAACACCACCTACGGCGGAGTTTCGCTTATATGATGTGGTTAAGGAGATATCACTGTTAGATTTTTGTGAAATATGCAAAGTACCCTTTGAAGGTAGACTTGATGAACCACATCATGAAGACGTCAAAGGGTTTATTGATATGATAGCCGTAGGTGAAACTAGACAAGTTTCAGGGGCAAGAATCACCAGTATACACTTCCCTGTTCTGCGCTACTTTGCTTTATTTGCTAGTAGGTGTTTAATTGGTCGCGGGAACAGTGGGAATCTCAGTGCCCTTGATATTATCATTTTATGCCATGCTTTGTTTCGTGACACAACTTTTAGCTTGGGCGCCGTCGTTGCCAAACGATTGAGTCTGAACCGCTCAAAGGGGCCCGTCTTTGGAGGCATCTTTGCTTCTCGCCTTGCTGAACAGTTTAATATACCTATTAGGCATCATGAGAAGGAAGAAAAATTGTTTGCCCCTGTTTATCTAGACTACAAGAGCATGGTAGCTCATGACTTTATTGTTAAAGACAAAAATATGCAGCTACTTTATAAATTGAGGTTTGATGAAATATACTGTGAAATTGTTACCTTGCCTGCACCTTCTTTGTTTAATCTATCTACCGGCGTATTCCTCATCACCTCAGTTGTCTTCTACCAATACCAAGGCCAGGCACAAGCTCCAGAGCTGGAGCCAGAACCACCACTTGATCCTTCCCGTCAATCTGTTTATGGGTGGGATCTGGATGAGCTCGCCAACCAGTGGCATCCAGAGGACACATCTCGGTACACTGGAGGGAGTGGCTTCAATCCGTGGCCATAGACCAACTTAGTCCAAAAGCCTAAGCTTGGGGGAGTACGTGTTTCTCACCGACTTTACTTTCATGTTCACACTTATTCTAGCTGTCGGTGCTCACACTCTTTCACTGTACCATCCATGCTTAGTTTAATTTTCTTTTTCTCAGTCTTTTTCTTGTGTGCTAGAAAAACCCAGAAAAACAAAAAAATAATTAGTTATAGATTCTAGCTAGTTTACTTTCTTTGCTTGTAGTAGTAACTAAAAAAAATGAAAACCCAAAAAGATTTCCCGTTCTTCTTTTGCTTGTTGGGAGCTTTCCCGTGTAAATAGTTTCTTTTCTTTTCTTTAGGGGTTAAGAGTAGAAGACCATGATTAAAATGCTTAGTGCCTCTCATATGCTTTGTTGTTGATTTAACCTTGAGCCATATTACCTTGTCTTCTCTCTTGTATTAAATGCCTACAGATTCCAGCTTAGTCCAATGCACGTGCACTATTATTATTATCCACACCGTTCGGTCGTGCAAGTGAAAGGCAATAAGGATGATATATGATGAACTAATTGAGATGAGAAAAACTGGTATGAACTCGACCTCTCTTGTTTTTGTAAATATGATTGCTCGTCGTTCTTGATTCAGCTTGTTATGAATGAAACATGTTTGCAATGACAATTAGAGATCATAGCTGCTTATGCCATGCTTAATTAGATGAGAGTTTATAATGGTCTATCTTGCGTGCCAACATGATATTAAAATGGTTGTGATGTGGTATGATGGGTGGTATCCTCCTCTGTACGATTTAAGTGACTTGACTTGGCACATGTTCACGCATGTAGTTGAAACAAAGCAACATAGCCTTCATGATATTTATGTTCATGGTGATTTATATCCTACTCATGCTTGCATTCATTGTTGATTAATTTTAATGCATGTTCATGACCTTTGTTGCTCTCTAGCGGGTCGCTTCCCAGTCTCCTTCTAGCCTTCACTTGTACTAAGCGAGAATACTGCTTGTGCATCCACTTCCATAAACCCCAAAGTTATTCCATATGAGTCCACCATACCTTCCTATATGCAGTATTTACCTGCCGTTCCAAGTAAATTTGTATGTGCCAAACTCTAAACCTTCAAATAAAATTTTGTTTTGTATGCTCGAACAACTCATGTATCAACTAGGGCTGTCTATATCTTCCATGCTAGGTGGGTTATTCTCACGATGAGTGGACTCCGCTCATCATTCACGAGAAAATGGCTGGTAAACGGGATGCCCAGTCCCATGCTCAAAAATCATAATAAGTAAACAAAACTCCCCAAGGGCTGTTGCTTGTTTGGATGGTAACCCGTGGATTCGGCTGGCCGTGGAGTGTGCTTGTTGGTGGATGGGGGAGTATAAACTTTACCATTCTGTTTGGGAACTGCCTATAATGTGCATAGCATGGGAGATATCGAGATTCTTGGTTGTTATGTTGACAATGAAAGTATACCGCTCAAAATATTATTCAATCTCTATTTAAAAAATGAGCTCTGGCACCTCTACAAATCCCTGCTTCCCTCTGCGAAGGGCCTATCTATTTACTTTTATGCAGAGTCATCATCCTCTTATCAAAAATCACCAGTAGGAGAGCACCTCTGTCGTTGCATGTATTACTATTAATTAGCATTGAGTATGATCATGACTGGATCTCTTTTACCATGAATTACAATGTCTAGTCAGTCCTTGATCTTTAAAGGTGCTCTGCATTTATGTTTTGCGGTCTCAGAAAGGGCTAGCGAGATTGTCGGTGGGAACGACACCTATGGGATCACAAGAATCCCTACTACGGTTAGCGGGGCGCGGGGTTGAGAGAAGAGCGGATCAAACAGGTAGCACACGGTTCGTTTATCCAGGTTCGGGCCGCGAGGATGCGTAAAACCCTACTCCTGCTTTTGGTGGATTGTATATCTATGTTCTTCAGCTAGCTATGGGGCGTGAGGAGCTCCAAAAAGCCGAATCCTCCTCCTGGTCGCCTCGGACCTCCTTTTATAGAAAAAGGGGTTGCCACAGTGGCACATAGGAGGTGGAAAGGGTACAGTGATGCAAGGTTATCCCTCGCATTACATGACAAGGCGCATTTAATGCGTCTTGCTTAGGTGTCCTTGCTTTATCGGGGATGGGGGAGAGATCTGTCTTGTCCGTCGCCGCTCCTTCTTGTGTCGACACGCGCCCTGGCCAGCGATGCTTGAGATGCCATGTAGGTAGGCAGGCAACTGAGGTGGCGCAATGGTGGGTCTTCACGAAGATCTGCATGCCGCCACGCAGGTGCCTACCCAGCTGGTTGGGTCGGCAGCTGCATAAGGCGGTGGAAGTTTAGTCGGCGTGGGCCTGATGGTGGCCCTGCGGATGTCCTTGGCAAGGGCCTTCGGATGGCAGCAGGCGCCGCGGCAAGACCCTTGCCGGGGCCCGGACAAGGGTCTTGCCGCGGCGCCTGCTGCCATCCCCGGCAAGGCGCTTGCCGGAGGTCTTGTGATCTTCCTCGGCTAGGATCCTGCCAAGGGTCGTCGTCTTCTTAGTGCGTATCTGATCTTGAAAGCCTTCACAAAGATCTGCACGCCACTACGGGATGTCTCCCGAATCCTTGCCCCATGGGGGCAGTGGACTCAAGGGTGATTTGCTCCGTAGGCGTGGGGCGAGTTGCCGCGGCAAGGGTGTTGCCGGGGCTGCTAAAGCCGGCCCCGGCAATGATCTTGTCGGGGGAGCCCGTCTCGTCCCTTGGCTCTTCGTGGTCTTGTTCTTTGGTGTCATTCTAGTTCTCTTGAGCTTCGGTCTCACCCTGGCTCACCTCCCTTGACTTGCTTGGTGTGGTGGTGCCCGCGGCTCAGATTGCCCGTGCACAGTTATAGGGGTACAAAAAGTGTACCCCTCTTTTTGTACACCGACAGGAGCCCCCTGGCCTGGGCCACACATAAGCGCAACGCGTTGTTGGGCCAGGCCCAGAAAACGGTGCGCGGGCAGGCGGGGCGGTTTTTACCGCGGTAAGATTTTTCGCGCGCTGCGCTTCCCTCAACTCCCGCGCGTGGCGCGGTGTGGGGAAGTGCATGTGACGTGAGCGGCATGCGTGGGGTTGGTCTTTGCACGCATGCGTCACGTCGTAGTAAAGGGGCGGTTCACGCCTTCCCCATAAATGGAGGGAAGCGTGGAGGCGTGGCCCATTTACTGAATGGGGCCGAGGCGCGGTCCTCAAGGCGTCCACTCCCCACGATCACGGGGTGGGGAGAGGTCGCCTCACCCGTCCCCTCGGTTCTGCACGTCTGCCACGTGTCTCCCATGCGCTTGGGGTGGCAAACAGTGGAGGCAGGAAACCGGGCCGTCGCTGGTTGGGGCGGCGGGTCGGTCCTGGCTCCCTGCGCCTTCCGTGTCTTGATTGGCCGAGCGGGGCGGTCGAGCCCCAACCCCGTTCCTTTATAAAGAGCGGGAGGGGAGGGACGGCGTCCCGCATTCTTCCATCTTCTTCCTCCTTCAGCTTCTCCTCCTCTCTTCCATTCGTCATGGAGAGAGGAAATCCCGGCCCTTCAATGGTGGCGGCGAGGGTCGCCACTCGACAACGCGTCCCTCCTTCTCCTGCGCCTGCGGTGGCAGAGCCGGTCGCGAGGAGAAGGGGGAGGGGGCTGCGGAAGAGGAAGAGGACGGGCGGCAAGGCCGTCAAGTCGGAGTACGCGGGCACCGACGCCTTCGACGCGTACTGACGTCCTACCGCCTCGTCTTCGAGCTCTGCTTCCGGTGCCGCCATCACCATCCAGCCTTTGGGCGGCCACCAAGATGTTCTCTCGGTGTCTTCTGCCACCCGTAGCTCGCCTAGGCGCTCGTTTTGCCCTTCTCGCCTCCTTGACCTGCCTCCTGAGGAGAGGGACAAGAAAGGGATTACGGGCATCTTATCTCTTTTTAGTTTGTAAGCCTTCGGGCGTCTGTTAAATTTAAAACTTGTAATCCCCTAGTTCATGTTTTTCATTCCCTATGGACTGTACCTGGGCGGGATGTTTTTAATGAAAAAGGGATGTTTGCCGGGTCATTTGTTTGTGGGTGAAACCCACAACAAGGAATAAATCCTTGATATCTTTAAGATAAACACTTTCTCGCCCGGCAACAGGCCTTGCCGTCTCCCCACTTCGCTCTACCTTTCTCACACCTTTGGCGGAGGCAGGGATGAGGCGGGTTCAGGCTCCTTGTTTCATCCTTTCGCTGCCGCGACTACGACCAAACTTGGTCCCAGGAACGAGCCCTAGGGCCTAGAGTTAGGGGAGCACGGTAGTTTAAGGAAAAACGAGGTTTCACATACCTCAGTCCATAATGGAATGCATGATAGGGGATGAAAAACTTATCTGAAGCTGCAGCCCCCAGCAACCCTGGTTTGCCGTGGGTGAATCTTTGCTCTTGCAGCCCCCGACAATACTGGCTTGCCGGGGCCTAGATGCTGGTCTATTCCTTTTTTTTCTCCCCAAGTGGTTTCGGCAAGGATATATGTGTGTCCTGTGAACCAAAGAGGATAAAAGAAAGACAAAGAGATGCAAACTCGACCTCTAAGCTAGGGGTTAGCCGCCGCTAAGCACTATCAATCCTAACCAAGGACGAGACTCGACCTAGCATGCATGCTATAACTTAGGGCGCCAGCGCTTCATTTATTTATGCTCAGGGTCTGCGCCTGGCTTTGTACAAAGGGTTACATGCCTTGTCGGCAAGGCTTGTACAAAAGGTGGCTTGCCGGGGGCCCGGCAAGCCGCGCCTCAGGGGTAAAACTTGCGAAGATGCTCAATGTTCCAGGAGTTGCTCACCGGAACGGCATTTTCGGTCTCCAGGCGGACTGCGCCAGGCCTGGTGACTCGTATTACCCGATAATGGCCTTCCCACTTCAGCGTCAACTTGTTGGTATTCTTGGCCGATTGAACGCACCGAAGAACAAGGTCGCCTTCCTCAAAGCTTCGGGCACGGACCTTGCGGCTATGGTAGCGGCGCAAGGCTTGCTGGTAGCGTGCTGCTTTCACAGCTGCCTGAAGACGATCTTCCTCAAGGAGCGTTGCGTCATCTTGCCACAGTTGCTCTTGCTCAAGCTCATCATAAGCGAGCACTCGAGGTGACCCGTATATGAGTTCAGTGGGGAGAACTGCTTCTGCCCCGTATACTAGGGCAAAGGGTGTCTGGCCGGTGGCTCGATTTGGCGTCGTTCTGATCGACCAAAGAACCGTCGGCAACTCATCAATACAGCGCCTTCCACTCTTGCGCAGCCTGTGAAAGGTCTTTGTCCTTAAGCCTCGCAGTACTTCAGCAGTTGCTCTCTCAGCTTGACCATTGCTTCATGGGTGAGCAACGGAAGCGAAACAGACTTTGCTGCCGAGGTCTTGGGTATATTGCATGAAGGTGCGGCTTGTGAGCTGTGTGCCGTTTTCGGTGATGACCCTGTTGGGTACACCAAAACGGCACACTAGTCCCTTGAAGAATTTGACGGCTGACTGAGTTGTGACCTTCCTCACTGCCTCCACCTCTGGCCACTTTGTGAACTTGTCGATTGCGACGTACAAGTACTCAAAGCCCCTGACAGCACGGGGGAAAGGGCCCAGTATGTCGAGCCCCCAGACCGAGAAGGGCCAGGAGAGAGGAATGGTTTGAAGGGCTTGAGCCGGCTGATGAAGTTTCTTTGAATGGAACTGACACGCTTCACACCTGGTGACCAGTGTCGTCGCATCTTGGAGGGCAGTGGGCCAGAAGCAGCCTTGCCGAATTGCCTTGCCGGCAAGGGATCTCGACCCTATGTGGGATCCACATATGCCTCCATGTATCTCTGCCAACAGCCCCAGTCCTTCCTCTCGAGGGATACACTTCAATTTCACGCCGTTCGGTCTCTTTCTGTACAGAACATCATCGACGAACTGGTACATAGCAGATCGACGGGCTAGTTTTTCCGCTTCTTCCAGCTCCTCAGGAAGTTCCCCAGCTTGGAGGAATTAGACGGTATGCTGTGCCCACGCTGGAGCCTAGGGCTCGACGGCGAGGACTAAAGGCATTTCCTCCGCTATAGGAGCGGCTGTCTCAACGGCAAGAGCTTGATGCTCCGCCGGAGCTAGCCGTCCCGTGGCGGGCTTAGTGTCCCCGGCAACATCCTTGCCGGCGGCTCCGGGGAGCTCGGCGGGAAAGTACTTGCCGGGCCCTGATTTCCTCCTCTTGTTTTCCTCTGTTGATGGATCAACGGATGGCTGAGAAAGCTGAAGCACAAAGGTACCTGGTTCCACAGGTAACTTGAGGGCAGCGCGCTTTGACAGGTAATCGGCGATGTCGTTCTCTGCTCGGGGAACGTGCCCCGCCTGTATACCATCAAAACGCTCTTCCAGCTTTCTCACATCATCTATATAGGCCTTCATCAACGGGGTCTGGTAATCTTTGTTGACTTGTTTGACGACAAGCTGTGAATCGCCCCTGACAATGAGTTTCTTGATTCTGAGGTGTGCCGCGATCCTAAGACCAGCAAGCAGCCCCTCATATTCGGCAGTATTGTTCGTTGATACCTCCCTGGGGAAGTGCATCTGGACCACGTACTTGAGGTGCTCTCCGGTGGGCGCGACAAGCAGTACGCTAGCCCCGGCGCCCTGTAAGGAGAAAGCTCCATCAAAGTACATGATCCAGTCGCAACTCGCCTCTTTGCAGGGGAGAGCAGTTTCCTGCGCTTCTTCATTAGGCGTCGCGGTCCATTCTGCAACGAACTCTGCCAGGACTCGGCTTTGAATCGCCGAGGTACTTTCAAACTTGAGGCCAAAGCTGGACAGCTCCAGTGCCCACTCTATAATTATTCCCGTTGCATCTGGATTGTGCAATATCCGTTGCAGAGGGAGGCGAGTGACGACAGTGATCTCGTGTGCCTGGAAGTAGTGACGCAACTTCCTCGAGGCCATAAGAAGGCCGAAGAGCAATTTCTGCACACTGGAGTACCTTGATCTAGCCCCCTGCAAGAGGGAGCTAACAAAGTAGACCGGGTGCTGCATCATTTTCTTCCTTGGCGGCACTCCAACCGGCCGTGTCGTCTCTGCACGAACGGCATCAGGCTCTGTTGCTGCTATCACCTCGTCATCAATTTCTCTCTGTGCCACTAGTGCAGCGCTGACCACCTGGTTCGTTGCCGCCAGGTATAGCAGCAACGATTCTTGTGGCCTAGGCGCAACTAGTACTGGCGTGGAGGAAAGATACCTCTTCAAATCTTGCAATGCTGCTTCGACTTCTGGCGTCCACTCCATTGGGCCCACCTCTTGAAAAAGGGAAGGGCGCGCTCGACAGACTTGGAAATGAATCTGCTCATGGCGGCAACGCAGCCAGCAAGCCGACGCACATCCTTGACCCGTTTGGGTGCTTCAGTCTGTTCTATAGCTTTGATCTTGCCGAATTGGCCTCTATCCCACGCTGTGACACAAAGAACCCGAGAAGCTTGCCGGACGGGACGCCGAAGACGCACTTCTCAAGGTTCAGCTTGAGATTGATCTTGCGTAGGTTTACAAATGTTTCTCGTAAATCCGGTATAAGGGTTGCCCTGTTCTTGGTTTTGACCACTATATCATCCATATAAGCCTCCATATTTCTATGGAGCTGGGGTTCAAAACCAATCTGGACTGCCCTTGCAAACGTTGAGCCAGCACTCTTCAACCCGAAAGGCATTCGTATGAAACAATACGTACCACATGGGGTGATGAATGATGTCTTCTCTTCGTCTTCTCTTGTCATGAAGATCTGATGGTAGCCGGAGTAGGCATCGAGGAATGACAACAGGTCACACCCAGCCGTGGAGTCAACAATCTGGTCGATGTGCGGCAACGGGAAGGGGTCTTTGGGACAAGCCTTATTGATATCTGTGTAATCAATACACAGCCTCCACTTCCCATTTGCCTTGCACACTACCACTGGATTGGCCAACCACATTGGATGGAGCACTCCTCTTACCAAACCCGCTGCTTCCAGTTTCCGGATCTCCTCTGTGATGAACTCTTGTCGTTCCAAAGCTTGCTTCCTGACCTTCTGCTTGACGGGCCGCGCATGAGGACAAACAGCAAGGTGGTGCTCAATCACCTCCCTGGGAACGCTGGGGATGTCGGATGCTTGCCATGCAAACACATCGACATTTGCCCGCAGGAAGGTGACGGGCGCGTCCTCCTATTTGTCGTCAAGGGTGGAGCTTATGGTGAAAGCCCCTCCTGTGCCATCCTCCTTGACAGAAACCTTCTTGGTTCCCGGCGGTGTGGCCCTGGACTTCTTGTTTCTGCCGGTGGAGCTCTTCGACACGTCCTCGACGGGAGCACTACACTCCGAAGAGGTGTGCTTGCCGGAGTGGGTGTCCGAGGTCTCACCGGTCTTCTTCTTCTTCTTCCCCCCGGGGCTCCAGTGGTAGGAGCAAGTGCCCTAGTGGCGGCAGCTGCTGCAACTGCTTGTTGGTATAGTTGGTCAGCGCAAATCAGCGCATCTTTCTTATCGGAGGGGATGGTGATGATCGCCACTGGTCCTGGCATCTTCAGGGTGTTGTAGGCGTAGTGTGACGCCGCCATGAACTTGGCCAGCACTGGGCGGCCAAGGATCCCGTTGTAGGGCAAGGGGATCTTGGCGACATCGAACACGATCCTTTCTGTCCTGTAGTTCAGGTCACTTCCAAAAGTCACGGGCAGCGTGACCTTCCCCTTTGGTTGACTTCTTCCCGGGTTGACCCCCTGAAACGTGCCCGTTTCCTCGAGGTTTCCGTCAGGAATCTGTAGCTTCTCGATCACGGTAGGTGAGATTAAGTTCAGACCGGCCCCGCCATCGACTAGCATCTTTGTCACCTTGAGGTTGCGTATTGTTGGTGAAACCAACAATGGCAAGCACCCGACCGCAGTAGTGCGGTCGGGGTGATCCTCAGTGTCAAAAATGATAGGCGTGCTGGACCACTTCAGCGACTTTTGGGCACCAGACGACGACTCCGCCACTGTAATCTCACGCGCCCACTGTTTAAGCTGGCGGTGAGAAGTATGCAACGAGGCGCCGCCATCGACGCACATGGCCTCCGTGGCTTTCTGAAACTCTTGGTCGCCGGACTCGTTGTCCTCTTCGTGATCGTTGTCTTCCGGCTTTCTGTCATGGCCCCGGGCGGGCCTCTCCTGCTGTTTATCCTTGCCGCGATGGCCTGCTTGGCCGTCACGCTTCTTGCCGGACCCCTCAGCACCGTCCTGGCCCTTCTCCTTGTCCCGCCTCTCATATTCAGCCCTCTTCTTCTTAGCAAGGAGCTCAACCTGTCGGTAGTTCTGGAGATCATGGCCTTTGGTGCGATGGATCTTGCCGTATTGCTTGTCGGAGTTTCCTGGCTTCTCGGCAGCCGCCAAGGCCCGGCAGGCGACACACCCGGCAATTTCCTTGCCGGGGTCATTCGCCTTGGTTTTCTTGGCGGAGCCGGCATCATCAGATCCCTCGACGGCAAACACGGCTTTACCTTTGCGCTTCCTGTTGCGGCGCCGGCCTTTCTTTGCCGGGGCGGCAGCATCCTCATCTGAAGAGTCGGTTTCCGCGCCGGCATCTTCGCCGGGGTATTTCCTTCCCTCTTCAGCCCGGGCACATCTGTCAGCAAGAACATAGAGTTCTGCCACGTCTTTCACCTTGTTCATTGCCAGCTCTTCGCGCATCTTGCGGTTACGCACGTTCTGATGAAACGCGCTGATGATGGCGGCACGGTGAACATCAGGGATATTGTACTGTACCCGGCTGAACCTCTGTATATACTTGCGCCGACTCTCGCCTCCCTTCTGAGGGATGACGTGCAGGTCACTTGCTTGGCCATGGGCTTGGTGACCTCCAGTAAAGGCGCTAACAAACTCATGGCACAAATCCGACCAGGAGGAAATAGAGTCTACCGGCAAGTGCATCAACCACGACATGGCGTTGGGTTTAAGAGCCAATGGAAAGTAATTCGCAAGCACCTTATCGTCGCGGGCTCCGGCAGCTTGCATCGCGATGGTGTAGATCCTAAGGAACTCCGGCGGGTGGGTCTTGCCGTTGTACTTATCGCCAACGTCAGGCTTGAAGGTGCGGTGAGTGGGCCACTGGAACTGCCGCAGCTCACGGGAAAAAGCCGGACATCCTACCTCGTAAGGTAGACCTCCAGGGCTCTCCGGTGCTGGGCGGTTCAAAGCAGGCCCTGCTCGCCTGTCTGACTGGTGGCGCGCTCCGCGCCAGTGCTCGATGGTGGTTCGAGCGTCTTCATGAGCTCGCTCCTAAAGAACTTGACGCTGGTCGCCGTGGGTCCGTGGGTCGGACGACGCTATGGAGATGTCGTCACCCACGACGTCTCGACGAGTCGACACACGTGGTACCGGGCGAGGAGGAGGCGAATGCACCGTGGCCACGGTGCTGCCGGTCCTCCCGCCACTGGTGCGTGGGACCCCATCGGAGCGTCGACCCGGGGGCTTCGCTGGACTTGGTTCATCCTTGTTGGCTACCGCGACAAGGCTTCGGATGGTGGCTCTCCATTCGTCGAGTTTCCTCGTAACGGGAGGAAAGTCGAGGAGCAACTGCGCGCGCGCCAGGGCTTCTGCTGGGGTTAGCGGTAGCGAAACCTGCACGGACCGCGACGCGCTTCGACTCCTGACCATGTCAGGAGGAGCTCTATCATGATCCCGCGGTTGCATGCCGTTTTCACCAGTGCTTCGGCGGGCGGGCAGGTCTTCTACATCTCGGGAGTGGTGCTCGGGGCTCTTTCCGCGGCGACGCCCGGGATCTTCGGCGTGATGACACCGTTCGTCGCGCGCTGCTTGGGAGGAGCATGCTGTTGGCGCCGGCGTGGGAGTCCCGGAGGCCCTTGCGTCGCCTTCGGGTGATGCGGCAGCGATCTTGGAAGGCCCCGCGCCACCCGCGGAGGGCCTGGCTCCGTCTTTGGATTTGGCGGTGTGTGGCCCGTTACCAGGTGCACAAACATCGCCACCTCCCAAACTCTGGCTGCTGGGACGGCGTTGGTGTTCGCGAGCAGTGCCCCGGGTCCTTTCCGCGACCGGTCCGCTGCTCGCACGTGTCGGAACGGGCTGTCCGGCTTCCGACTGGCCAACCGCCACCATCGTCTTCTTCTTGGGTGCCATGATGATGAAGAAGCGTCGAACTAACTGCTAAAGCCGATTCTCACAACTGCGCCCCCTACGTGGCGCGCCAAAGATGTCGGTGGGAACGACACCTATGGGATCACAAGAATCCCTACTACGGTTAGTGGGGCGCGGGGTTGAGAGAAGAGCGGATCAAACAGATAGCACACGGTTCGTTTATCCAGGTTCGGGCCGCGAGGATGCGTAAAATGCTACTCCTGCTTTTGGTGGATTGTATATCTGTGTTCTTCAGCTAGCTATGGGGCGTGAGGAGCTCCAAAAAGCCGAATCCTCCTCCTGGTCGCCTTGGGCCTCCTTTTATAGAAAAAGGGGTTGCCACAGTGGTACACAGGAGGTGGAAAGGGTACAGTGATGCGAGGTTATCCCTCGCATTACATGACAAGGCGTATTTAATGCGTCTTGCTTAGGTGTCCTTGCTTTATCGGGGACGGGGGAGAGATCTGTCTTGTTCGTCGTCGCTCCTTCTAGTGTCGACACTCGCCCTGGCCAACGATGCCTGAGATGCCATGTAGGTAGGCAGGCAGCTGAGGTGGCGCAATGGTGGGTCTACATGAAGATCTGCATGCCGCCACGCAGGTGCCTACCCAGCTGGTTGGGTCGACAGCTGCATAAGGCGGTGGAAGTTTAGTCGGCGTGGGCCTGATGGTGGCCCTGCGGATGTCCTTGGCAAGGGCCTTGCCGGGGCCCCGGCAAGGGTCTTGCCACGGCGCCTACTGCCATCCCCGGCAAGGCGCTTGCCGGAGGTCTTGTGATCTTCCTCGGCTAGGGTCCTGCCAAGGGTTGTCGTCTTCTTAGTGCGTATCTGATCTTGAATGTCTTCACAAAGATCTGCACGCCACTACGGGGATGCCTCCCGAATCCTTGCCCCATGGGGGCAATGGACTCAAGGGTGATTTGCTCCGTAGGCGTGGGGCGAGTTGCCGCGACAAGGGTCTTGCCGGGGCTGCTAAAGCCGGCCCCGGCAAGGATCTTGCCGGGGGAGCCCGTCTCGTCCCTTGGCTCTTCGTGGTCTTGTTCTTTGGTGTCGTTCTAGTTCTCTTGAGCTTCGGTCTCACCCTGGCTCACCTCCCTTGCCTTGCTTGGTGTGGTGGTGCCCGCGGCTTAGACTGTCCGTGCACAGTTATAGGGGTACAAAAAGTGTACCCCTCTTTTTGTACACTGACAGAGATACCATCCTGTTATATCATATCATGATTGTTTTGAGAAGTGTTGTCATCCGAGGTTTATTATTATTGCTCGCTAGTTGATTATGCCATTGATGTGAGTAGTCTTGAGACCTGAAAGTTATTGTGAATGTGGTTAGTTCATGATCTTGTTAAAAACCAGAATGCTAGCTTACATATTTACAACAACAAGAGCAAACAGAGTTTATCAAAGTTTTCTTTATCACTTTTAGTTTATCAACTGAATTGCTTGAGGACAAGCAAAGGTTTAAGCTTGGGGGAGTTGATACGTCTCCAACGTATCTACTTTTCCAAACACTTTTGCCCTTGTTTTGGACTCTAACTCGCATGATTTGAATGGAACTAACCCGAACTGACGCTGTTTTCAGCAGAACTACCATGGTGTTGTTTTTGTGCAGAAATAAAAAGTTCTCGGAATCGCCTGAAAATCAACGGAGAATTATTTCAGAAAATATAAAAAATGAAGGAAATATGCCCTAGAGGCAATAATAAAGTTATTATTTATTTCCTTATATCATGATAAATGTTTATTATTCATGCTAGAATTGTATTAACCGGAAACTTAATACATGTGTGAATACATAGACAAAACAGTATGTCCCTAGTATGCCTCTACTAGACTAGCTCATTGATCAAAGATGATTATGTTTCCTAGCCATAGACATGAGTTGTCATTTGATCAACGGGATCACATCATTAGGAGAATGATGTGATGGACAAGACCCATCCGTTAGCATAGCACTATGATCGTTTAGTTTAACTGCTATTGCTTTCTTCATGACTTATACATGTTCCTATGACTATGAGATTATGCAACTCCCGAATACCGTAGGAACACCTTGTGTGCTATCAAACGTCACAACGTAATTGGGTGATCATAAAGATGCTCTACAGGTGTCTCCGAAAGTATTCGTGGTGTTGGCATAGATCAAGATTAGGATTTGTCACTCCGAGTGTCGGAGAGGTATCTCTGGGCCCTCTCGGTAACACACATCATAATAAGCCTTGCAAGCAAAAGACTAATGAGTTAGTAACGAGATGATGTGTTACGGAAACGAGTAAAGAGACTTGCCGGTGACGAGATTGAACTAGGTATAAAGATACCGACGATCGAATCTCGGGCAAGTAACATACCGTTTGACAAAAGGAACAACGTATGTTGTTATGCGGTTTTGACCGATAAAAGATCTTCGTAGAATATGTAGGAGCCAATATGAACATCCAAGTTCCGCTATTGGTTATTGACCGGAGATGAGTCTCAGTCATGTCTACATAGTTCTCGAACCCGTAGGGTCCGCACGCTTAACGTTTGAGGACGATCGATATTATGAGTTTTTGAGTATTGATGTACCGAAGGTAGTTCGGAGTCCCGGATGAGATCACGGACATGACGAGGAGTCTCGGAATGTCCGAGACATAAAGATTGATATATTGGACGGCTATATTCGGACACCGCAAGTATACCGGAAAAGTTTCGGATTTATCGGGAATGCCGGAGGGGGTTACCGGAACCCCCTACGAGAGGGGATGGTCCATAGTGGGCCTAAAGGGAGGCAGCCCATAGGGCTGGCCGGCGCCCCCACCTAGGGTTCCTAGTTGGACTAGGATTGGGGTGGGGGGGCGCCACCTCTCCTATTCCTTTCCCCCTTCTTCCTTTTGGTGAATCCTACTAGGAATAGGATTGCAATCCTATTCCTAGTAGGACTCCTTCCCTAGTCGCACCAGGAAGGGCCGGCCGGCCTCCCTCCCCTGCTCCTTTATATACGGGGGCAGGGGGGCACCCAAAGACACACAAGTTGAATTGTTTTAGCCGTGTGCGGTGCCCCCCTCCACAGAATCACACCTCGGTCGTACCGTCGCGGAGCTTAGGCGAAGCCCTGCGCCGGTGAACACATCATATCCGTCACCACGCCGTCGTGCTGACGAAACTCTCCCGTGAAGCTCAACTGGATCAAGAGCTCGTGGGACGTCATCAAGCTGAACGTGTGCTGAACGCGGAGGTGCCGTACGTTCGGTGCTTGATCGGTTGGATCGCGAAGAAGTTCGACAACATCAACCGCGTCACTTGACGCTTCCGCTCCCGGTCTACGAGGGTACGTAGACACACTCTTCCCTCTCGTTGCTATGCATCTAGTAGATAGATCTTGCGTGATCGTAGGAAAATTTTAAAATACTACGTTCCCCAACAGTGGTATCAGAGCCAGGTCTATGCGTAGATGATATGCACGAGTAGAACACAATGAGTTGTGGGCGATACTAGTCATACTGCTTACCAGCATGTCATACTTTGCTTCGGCGGTATTGTGAGATGAAGCGGCCCGGACCGACATTACGCGTACGCTTACGCGAGACTGGTTTCACCGTTACGAGCACTCGTTGCTTAAAGGTGACTGGCGGGTGTCTGTCTCTCTCACTTTAGCTGAATCAAGTGTGGCTACGCCCGGTCCTTGTGAAGGTTAAAACAGCACATACTTGACGAAACATCGTTGTGGTTTTGTATGCGTAGGTAAGAACGGTTCTTGCTAAAGCCCGTAGCAGCCACGTAAAACTTGCAACAAACAAAGTAGAGGACGTCTAATTTGTTTTTGCAGGGCATGTTGTGATGTGATATGGTCAAGACATAATGAGTTATACGGTTTTGTATGAGATGATCATGTTTTGTAAAGTTATCGGCAACTGGCAGGAGCCATATGGTTGTCGCTTTATTGTATGAAATGCAATCGCCATGTAATTGCTTTACTTTATCACTAAGCGGTAGCGATAGTCGTAGAAGCAATAGTTGGCGAGACGACAACGATGCTACGATGAAGATCAAGGTGTCAAGCCGGTGACGAAGGTGATCATGACGGTGCTTTGGAGATAGAGATCAAAAGCACAAGATGATGATGGCCATATCATGTCACATATTTTGATTGCATGTGATGTTTATCTTATTATGCTTCTTATTTTGCTTAGAACGACGGTAGCATTATAAGATGATCCCTTAATAAATTTCAAGGTATAAGTGTTCTCCCTGAGTATGCACCGTTGCGAAAGTTCGTCGTGCCGAGACACCACGTGATGATCGGGTGTGATAAGCTCTACGTTCAAATACAACGGGTGTAAGCCAGTTTTGCACACGCAGAATACTCGGGTTAAACTTGACGAGCCTAGCATATACAGATATGGCCTCGGAACACTGGAGACCGAAAGGTCGAGCGTGAATCATATAGTAGATATGATCAACATAAGATGTTCACCATTGAAACTACTCCATCTCACGTGATGATCGGACATGGTTTAGTTGATTTGGATCACGTGATCATTTAGATGACCAGAGGGATGTCTATCTAAGTGGGAGTTCTTAAGTAATATGATTAATTGAACTTTAATTTATCATAAACTTAGTCCTGGTAGTATTAGCATATCTATGTTGTAGATCAATAGCTCGCGATGTTGCTCCCCGTTTTTTTTTCATATGTTCCTAGAGAAAACCAAGTTGAAAGATGTTAGTAGCAATGATGCGGAATTGTTCCGTGATCTGAGGATTATCCTCATTGATGCACAGAAGAATTAATGCCTTGACGCACCGCTAGGTGACAGACCTATTGCAGGAGCAGATGCAGACGTTATGAACGTTTTGACAAAAGCTCGATATGATGACTACTTGATAGTTTAGTGCACCATACTTTACGGCTTAGAATCGGGACTTCAAAAACGTTTTGAACGCCACGGAGCATATAAGATGTTCCAAGAGTTGAAATTAGTATTTCATACTCATGCCCGTGTCGAGAGGTATAAGACCTCTGACAGTACTTTGCCTACAAGATGGAGGAGAATAGCTCAACCAGTGAGCATGTACTCAGATTGTCTGGGTACTACAATTACTTTAATCAAGTGGGAGTTAATCTTCCAGATAAGATAGTAATTGACAAAGTTCTCTAGTCACTATCACCAAGTTAGTAGAACTTCGTGATGAACTATAAATATGCAAGGGATGACGAAAGGAATTCCCAGCTCTTCGCGATACTGAAGTAGGCGAAGGTAGAAATCATGAAAAGGCATCAAGTGTTGATGGTTAACAAGACCACTTGTTTCAAGTAAAGGGCAAAGGGATAAAAGGGGAACTTCAAGAAGAATGACAAGCAAGTTGTAACTCCCGTGAAGAAACCCAAAGCTAAACTCAAGCCTGAAACAAGTGCTTATACTGCAAAGGAAATGGTCACTAAAAGTGGAACTGCCCTAGATACTTGGCGGATAAGGAGGATGGCAAAGTGAACAAAGGTATATTTGATATACAGATCATTAATGTGTATTTTACTAGTGTTCATAGCAACCCCTCGGTATTTGATATTGGTTCAGTTGCTAAAGAGCAGTAACTCGAAATGGGAGTTGCATAATGAACAGAAACTAGTTAAAGGATGAAGTGATGATGTATATTGGAAGCAGTTCCAAGATTGATATGATCATCATCGCACACTCCCTATACTTTCGGGATTAGTGTTGAACCTAAATAACTGTTATTTGGTGTTTGTGTTGAGCATGAATGTGATTTGATCATGTTTATTGCAATACGGTTATTCATGTAAGTTAGAGAATAATTGTTGTTCTGTTTACATGAATAAAACCTTCTATGGTCATACACCCAATGAAAATAGTTTATTGGACCTCGATCGTGTGATACACATATTCATAGTATTGAAGCCAAAAGATGCAAGGTTAATAATGATAGTGCAACTTATTTGTGGCACTGCCGTTTAAGTCATATTGGTGTAAAACGCATGAAGAAACTCCATAATGATGGACTTTTGGAATCACTTGATTATGAATCACTTGGTGCTTACGAACCATACCTCATGGGCAAGATGACTAAAACTCCGTTCTCCGGAACTATGGAGCGAGCAACGTATTTGTTGGAAATCATACATACTGATGTATGCGGACCAATGATTGTTGAAGCTCGCGGCGGGTATCGTTATTTTCTGACCTTCACTGATGATTTGAGCAGATATAGGTATATCTACTTAATGAAGCACAAGTCTGAAACATTTGAAAAGTTCAAAGAATTTCAGAGTGAAGTAGAGAATCATCGTAACAAGAAAATAAAGTTTCTACGATCTGATCGTGGAGGAAAATATTTGAGTTACGAGTTTGGTCTTCATTTGAAACAATGTGGAATAGTTTCACAGCTCACGCCACCCGGAACACCACAGCATAATGGTGTGTCCGAACGTCGTAAACCGTACTTTATTGGATATGGTGCGATCTATGATGTCTCTTACCGATTTACCACTATCATTTTGGGTCATGCATTAGAGACAGTTGCATTCACGTTAAATAAGGGCCTCATCTGAATCCGTTGAGACAATGCCTTAAGAACTGTGGTTTGGCAAGAAACCAAAGTTGTTGTTTCTTAAAGTTTGGGACTGCGATGCTTATGTGAAAAAGTTTCAACATGATAAGCTCGAACCCAAACCGGATAAGTAAATCTTCATAGGATACCCAAAAGAGACTGTTGGGTACACCTTCTATCACAGATCCGAAGGCAAGATATTCGTTGCTAAAAATGGATCCTTTCTAGAGAAGGAGTTTCTCTTGAAAGAAGTGAGTGGGAGGAAAGTAGAACTTGATGAGGTAATTGTACCTTCTCCCAGATTGGAAAGTAGTACATCACAGGAAATTGTTCCAGTGATTCCTACACCAATTAGTGAGGAAGTTAATGATAATGATCATGAAACTTCGGATCAAGTTTCTGCTGAACGTCGTAGATCAACCAGAGTACGTTCCGCACCAGAGTGGTACGGCAACCCAGTTCTGGAAATCATGTTACTAGACCATGATGAACCTACGAACTATGAGGAAGCGATGATGAGCCTAGATTTCACAAAATGGCTTGAGCCATGAAATCTGAGATGGGATCCATATATGAAAACAAAGTATGGACTTTGGTTGACTTGCCCGATGGTCGGCAAGCCATCGAAAATAAATGGATCTTCAAGAGGAAGACCGACGCTGACGGTAATGTTACTGTTTACTAAGCTCGACTTGTTGCGAAAGGTTTTCGACAAGTTCAAGGAGTTGACTACGATGAGACTTTCTCATCCGTAGCGATGCTTAAGTCTGTCCGAATCATGTTAGCAATTGCCACATTTTATGAAATCTGGCAAATGGATAACAAAACTGCATTCTTTAATGAATTTATTAAAGAAAAATTGCATATGATGCAACCCGAAGGTTTTGTCAATCCTAAAGGTGCTAACAAAATGTGCAAGCTCCAGCGATCCATCTATGGACTGGTGCAAGCATCTCGGAGTTGGAATATACGCTTTGATAAGTTGATCAAAGCATATAGATTTATACAGACTTACGGTGAAGCCTGTATTTACAAGAAGTGAGTGGGAGCACTACAACCTTTCTGATAAGTATATGTGAATGACATATTGTCGATCGGAAATGATGTAGAATTTTCTGGAAAGCATAAAGGAGTGTTTGAAAGGAATTTTTCAAAGAAAGACCTCAGTGAAGCTGCTTACATATTGAGCATCAAGATCTATATAGATAGATCAAGACGCTTGATAAGACTTTCGATGAGTACATACCTTGATAAGATTTTTAAGTAGTTCAAAATGGATCAGTCAAAGAAGAAGTTCTTGCCTGACTTGTAAGGTGTGAAGTTGAGTAAGACTCAAAGCCAGACCACGGCAGAAAAATATAGAGAGAATGAAAGTCATTCCTTATGCCTCAGCCATAGGTTCTATAAAGTATGCCATGCTGTGTACAAAACACGTTGTGTACCTTGCCAAGAGTTTGACAGGGAGGTACAATAGTGATCCAGGAGTAGATCACTGTACAGCGGTCAAAATTATCCTTAGTAATTGGATGACTAAGGAAATATTTCTCGATTATAGAGGTGATAAAGAGTTCGTCGTAAAGGGTTACGCCGATGCAAGCTTTGACACTAAATCCAGATGACTCTAAGTATCAATCTGGATGCGTATTGAAAGTGGGAGCAATTAGCTAGAGTAGCTCCATGTAGAGCATTGTAGACATAGAAATTTGCGAAATACATAGGGATCTGTATATGACAGACCCGTTGACTAAACTTCTCTCACAAGCAAAACATGATCACACCCTATTACTCTTGGGTATTAATCACATAGCGATGTGAACTAGATTATTGACTCTAGTAAACCCTTTGGGTGTTGGTCACATAACGATGTGAACTATCGATATTAAATCACATGGCGATGTGAGCTAGATTATTGACTCTAGTGCAAGTGGGAGACTGAAGGAAATATGCCCTAGAGGCAATAATAAAGTTATTATTTATTTCCTTATATCATGATAAATGTTTATTATTCATGCTAGAATTGTATTAACCGGAAACTTAATACATGTGTGAATACATAGACAAAACAGTATGTCCCTAGTATGCCTCTACTAGACTAGCTCATTGATCAAAGATGGTTATGTTTCCTAGCCATAGACATGAGTTGTCATTTGGTCAACGGGATCACATCATTAGGAGAATGATGTGATGGACAAGACCCATCCGTTAGCATAGCACTATGATCGTTTAGTTTAACTGCTATTGCTTTCTTCATGACTTATACATGTTCCTATGACTATGAGATTATGCAACTCCCGAATACCGTAGGAACACCTTGTGTGCTATCAAACGTCACAACGTAACTGGGTGATCATAAAGATGCTCTACAGGTGTCTCCGAAAGTATTTGTGGTGTTGGCATAGATCAAGATTAGGATTTGTCACTCCGAGTGTCGGAGAGGTATCTCTGGGCCCTCTCGGTAACACATCATAATAAGCCTTGCAAGCAAAAGACTAATGAGTTAGTCACGAGATGATGTGTTACGGAAACAAGTAAAGAGACTTGCTGGTGACGAGATTGAACTAGGTATAAAGATACCGACGATCGAATCTCGGGCAAGTAACATACCGTTTGACAAAAGGAACAACGTATGTTGTTATGCGGTTCTGACCGATAAAAGATCTTCGTAGAATATGTAGGAGCCAATATGAACATCCAGGTTCCGCTATTGGTTATTGACCGGAGATGAGTCTCAGTCATGTCTACATAGTTCTCGAACTCGTAGGGTCCGCACGCTTAACGTTTGAGGACGATCGGTATTATGAGTTTTTGAGTATTGATGTACCGAAGGTAGTTCGGAGTCCCGGATGAGATCACGGACATGACGAGGAGTCTCGGAATGTCCGAGACATAAAGATTGATATATTGGATGGCTATATTCGGACACCGGAAGTATACCGGAAAAGTTTCGGATTTATCGGGAATGCCGTAGGGGGTTACCGGAACCCCCTACGAGAGGGGATGGTCCATAGTGGGCCTAAAGGGAAAGAGAGAGGCAGACCATAGGGCTGGCCGGCGCCCCCACCTAGGGTTCCTAGTTGGACTAGGATTGGGGTGGGGGGGCGCCACCTCTCCTATTCCTTTCCCCCTTCTTCCTTTTGGTGAATCCTACTAGGAATAGGATTGCAATCCTATTCCTAGTAGGACTCCTTCCCTAGCCGCACCAGGAAGGGCCGGCCGGCCTCCCTCCCCTGCTCCTTTATATACGGGGGCAGGGGGGCACCCGAAGACACACAAGTTGAATTGTTTTAGCCGTGTGCGGTGCCCCCCTCCACAGAATCACACCTCGGTCGTACCGTCGCGGAGCTTAGGCGAAGCCCTGCGCCGGTGAACACATCATATCCGTCACCACGCCGTCGTGCTGACGAAACTCTCCCGTGAAGCTCAACTGGATCAAGAGCTCGTGGGACGTCATCAAGCTGAACGTGTGCTGAACACGGAGGTGCCGTACGTTCGGTGCTTGATCGGTTGGATCGCGAAGAAGTTCGACAACATCAACCGCGTCACTTGACGCTTCCGCTCCCGGTCTACGAGGGTACGTAGACACACTCTTCACTCTCGTTGCTATGCATCTGGTAGATAGATCTTGCGTGATCGTAGGAAAATTTTAAAATACTACGTTCCCCAACAAAAAATACCTGCAAGAAGATCCACACCTGGGGGCCCACGGGCTATCCTCGAGGGTGGGGGGCGCGCCCTACTTCCCAGGGCGCGCCCCCCTGCGTCAAGGGCACCCCGATGCCCCATCAACGTTCCCCAGGTCCTATATATTCCGTTTCGTGGAGAAAAAAATCAAGGAGAAAGAATTATCGCGTTTTACGAGACGGAGCGGCCGCCAAGCCCTAATCTCACTCGGGAGGGCTGATCTGGAGTCCGTTCGGGGCTCCGGAGAGTGGAGATCGTCGCCATCGTCATCATCAACCTTCCTCCATCACCAATTCCATGATGCTCACCTCCGTGTGTGAGTAATTCCATCGTAGGCTTGCTGGACGGTGATGGGTTGGATGGGATCTATCATGTAATCGAGTTAGTTTTGTTAGGGTTTGATCCGTAGTATCCACTATGTTCTGAGATTGATGTTGCTATGACTTTGCTATGCTTAATGCTTGTCACTAGGGCCCGAGTGCCATGATTTCAGATCTGAACCTATTATGTTTTCATGAATATATGTGTGTTCTTGATCCTATCTTGCAAGTCTATAGTCACCTACTATGTGTTATGATCCGGCAACCCCGAAGTGACAATAATCGGGACCACTCCCGGTGATGACCATAGTTTGAGGAGTTCATGTATTCACTATGTGTTAATGCTTTGGTCTGGTACTCTATTTAAAGGAGGCCTTAATATCCCTTAGTTTCCAATAGGACCCCGCTGCCACGGGACGGTAGGACAAAAGATGTCATGCAAGTTCTTTTCCATAAGCACGTATGACTATATTCGGAATACATGCCTACATTGCATTGATGAACTGGAGCTAGTTCCGTGTCACGCTAGGTTATAACTCATGATGAATTGCATCCAACGTAATTTCCCATCACCGATCCAATGCCTACGAGCTTTACCTATATTGCTTGTCGCTTATTTACTTTTCCGTTGCTATTATCACAAAAACTACAAAAACACTAACTTTACTTTTGTTGCTGCTACCGCCACTATCATATTACTTTGCTACTAAACTATCTTGCTGCAGATACTAAGTTTCCAGGTGTGGTTGAATTGACAACTCAGCTGCTAATACTTAAGAGTATTCTTTGGCTCCCCTTGTGTCGAATCAAAAAATTTGGGTTTAATACTTTACCCTCAAAACTATTGCGATCCCCTACACTTGTGGGTTATCAGTCATCAATAACCAAAACCAAACATGGGGGCACCGCATGTTCTTTCAATCTCCCCCATTTTGGTAATTGATGACAATCAATTTCAAGAGAGTTTATATAAGGAATTATGCATCACCATACCATGCAACAATAATGTATGTGCATTAGAGGCAAAATCTTAGGAACAAAACCAAATCAAGATGAGATGACTCTCTAAACTTCTCCACAAAACTCTGTGGAGCTCCCCCATTGGCATCGATTGCCAAAATGGGCGAAAGGCTTAGAAGGCCAATATAACTTGTGTTCCTTAGTAAATTGTGTATTTCTCAACAAGAGAGTGGAATGCAATACACATATCCAACGGTAAATACTTGGAGGAAGACAAACTATGTTGAGGCCCAAAGATTGCAAAAGAATGATATGCCACAAAGACATAACAAATAGAGAAACAAGCAATCAAGCACTCAAAGATACCAATTGAAGCAAGCTATCAAAAGATACCAATTGAACCAACTAGAACAATGATCCTACATGCTACATGAATAAAAGATATTAAGATATGATCAAGGAGTTTTCTAGAGAAACTAGAGAAGCTCCCCATGATTTGTGCACAATTTATTTTTGTATTTGGATACAACGAGAACAAAATAGGATCGTCGCTCCACCAAGATCAATAGAACCTCACGACATAGCAACCGAGTTTTCTAAAGACACTGGTGAAGCTCCCCATAATTTGTGCACTCCTTAGAATATTTTCATTAGGATACCAATTGCACAAAATAGGATCATCACTCCCCCAAAATCAATAGAAACTCACACCAAGTGCAAGTGAGCATGAAGGTAACAAAGCCTAGCACTTGCAACAAACAAATGGTTGAGCAACATATAAAAGAGACAACTTAAGAGTAGGCTCAACCAAAATGATGTGTGTGAGTCATGGCAAAGCACTTGAGAAGACTAATGTATGGATGAACATTAAGCATCAATATAGTCTTGAATAAAAGAGATACATGGTGCAAGGCCTATCATTCCCACACACAACTAGCAAATGGGTTCACAAGCTCACTAATAAGCATATAAAGAACCTATGCTTGTGACAACCCGTGGTGAAGATATAAAAAGAGAGCGTTATCAAGACGAGGGATACCAATTAATTGGCAAAAGCCTTGTCAAGACAAGCAAGAGACAAAAATATCTTCACCACACAAGAGTGCATTTAGATGCAACAAGATAAGATCCGCACTCAAGGCAAAGGCTTTCACGGAGCCACCAAAGAAATGATACAAGAAAGACAAGGTGGTCGTGAAAGAAAGGATATCTTCTCGATATGTAATTTCTCTCAAGTGTATAAGATTATAGGTAGATGAAAATCATGATGATATCAATCCGCAAAGAAGAATGTACACTCGAAATAGTTACAAAAAGGAAGTAATAAGATATCCACAAGGAAGTCATAATTATACCAATAAGATATTTTGCTTGAACGCATAGCACATGGCTAGATAAGGTCTTATTGAATATACATGAATTCCAACCAAGCAAACATCAAAGACATCACAACTAGCAACAAGACATCATTGTTGGGATGCTTTGAGAAAGGAAACAAGTATCACAAGAAAGAATGAATTACATGCCGTGATACAACCTACACATTGGAAGGATGTAGTAGATACCAATTGAGAAAGGAAACAAGTTGATGCAAGAAATTTGTGCATGAAGTAGATGATGATACTTGTTACCGAGATACCATTGGAAGGATGTAGTAGATACCAATTGAAGGTAGATAGTAGTTCATTGATCATTCTAGCTTGACTCCAATAAGCATATGGTGACACCACCATTCTTTTGAATGAGCCGAGCATCCAATGCATCTCCAATTGTTCCTAGAACAACGACACAAACAAAATGGTACCCAAACACATTGGGACCAAAGAGTTAGAAACACCAATTCACAGGACAAACTCCACAAACATATGTGCATTTATATATTAAAATGAATTTCATGCACATCTCATCCAAAATGAGACTAGGTGGAGTTTCCCCTATATATTGGGTTAAAAAGAGGAAGCATGCCAAAGAAAATACATGTAGTAAATATGCATGCTCAAGACTTTCAAGAAACGAAACGAAATGAAAAAGAAATACCAAGTGAAAATAGGATACCGAATGGAGAAATCATCACTTGGAAGATATCTATTTAGAAGATACATCAAGGAATGAGATATCCATTGATACACGCAAAAGGGAAGATATCGCACTCCCAAAAGAGAGGATGGTTCCAAACAAACCAACCCATCTACAAAGTTTCATGATGGCACAAAGTACCAAAAAAGAAACGGCTTGCCTTCCATCAACACACACTTGATATGGATCACAAGATGAGTGTTCTATCGAAAATAGGATAGCTCCCCCAAGAATTGTGCATTAAAGAGAATATTTGCAATTAAATACAAAATGCACAAGGTGGGATCACCACTTTCACTATATCTAGAGGACACTTGACAAAAACAATAAAATAACAAGATCCACAAGTGGCACGGAAGGCAATGGGAGTTGACACACTTGGCAAGAGATAAGGCAAATATAACCAAAAGACAATGTAAAGATGATCAATAATTTCCACCACATAAGTGATTACCAATTGTCAAAGACAAGAGATATTTGGAGATAATTCTCGGCAGTAGATTGCAAACACATCCAACTTCATCTTTACACCAAACACAAAAGCAAATTTGCAACTTGTAGAGCTAACATGCCACCTAGGAACAACATAACCTATAATATCAACACTAGGTGACAATACCTCAAATGTACACATTTTCTAGGCTTGTAATATGCACATAGAATATTACTCCCCCATAATGTGATACCAATGAAAAACTTACCAAGATGCAAGAGAGAACCAACAAGAGATACTTAATGGAACATTTAGAATTTGAATTTCTCATGAGATGACATACCACATAGAGACTAGATAATCTTGTAATATCAATACTAGATGGTATTCCTCATGTACATACATTTATAGGATTGTGAGGTGCACAAAGCACATCACTCCCCCAAAATGGGATGTTCCATTAATCTCTCACAAGAACCAAATAAGATAAAAGCAAGATGCACAAAGACTCAACGCACGACACACACATACATGATGTGCAAACCAATATGCACATACTTGATTTCTCAAGATACGCAAATTGGACGCACAACATATACAAACACATGCAAGGAACAAAACCACAACATGCAAAGGGGCAAGTAACTTTCAATGTAAACAATTTAAGCACGAGTTACCGCAAGGAGGAACATTGGATATAAGATAGAAACTTGATAATCCCAATGACTTGGCTTGAGACAATATGAATGATGAAGACCCCTTAATTTTTCATAATGTAGCCAAGTCTCCAATGCCCTACAAAACATCTATTGATCAAGTTTGAGCTAGTTGGTCCCCAACCAAGTTGGGTCCTAAGAGGTTAGTCACAATAGGCTTGGCTACCCAGATGGTTCTTTTCTTGACACCAATTTGAGTCCCAAGAAACTTGGCAAACACATTGCCAACCTTATCCTTCCCAAGAGAATAGACATCATCAATAATAATTGGGTTGGATAAGTTACCACTAGTGCATGAAGAAGCAAGGTGACCCTTCTCACGGCATAAGTAGCAACATCTACTCTTCACTTTCTTATCATTTGATTTCTCAAAATGAGAAGCATTACCATGAGTTTTCTTGGGAAGTGGCCTTTCTCCAACTTGCGGTTGAGCACGAGATTGAACTTGTGGCATGTTCCCTTGTTGCTTGTCACTAATGGCCTTCTTCTTCAATGGGCAAGATCTAACATGATGCCCTTCAATTTTGCACTTGAAGCAAATAATCTTGGCCGAATTCTTGAGTTGTTCTTGGCCCTTCTTCTTGTTTCTCTTGGACTTCTTCTTCTTGTTGGAGTTGAATCCAAGTCCATCTTTGTCATTGGAGGATTTTTGAACACTCAAGATATTGTTGAGTGTGGACTTCCCTTCATGACACTTTTCCAAGTCTTTCTTCAAGGAAGAGACTTGGGCCTTGAGCTCTTTGATTTCCTCTACATGGTTAGTATCAACACAAGTACTAGAGGAAGTATAGGCTTCATTGTTAGAGCAACAAGGCAAGGAAAGCAATTCATCACAAGATGTACCAATGTTATACATAGATGAATTACGAGGACTAGCACATGGCAATATAGCATTTTGACTAGAAGTAGTGCTAGCGACCACATGAGACTCACTAGATGTTACCTTGATAATCATAGCCTCATGAGCTATCTTTAGCACATTATGAGATACTAGAAGATCATTATGAGAGCTTGTGAGCTTTACATGAATTTCTTCCAATTTCCCATAATTGCTAGATAGCAACTCAAGTTGAGCCCTTAGCTCAACATTCTCCTTCAAAATCGATGCTTCACTAGAAATAGAGTTAGTAGCACAAGCATCATCAATAATAGTAAGAGGAGAAGGCAACTTGGCAAGATCTTTAGAATATGAAGCTTTAAGTTGAGCATGAGACTCGGTGAGTTTGACGAGATCACTTTTAATGACCCTTGAGCCATTTTCGAGGTGCTCAAAATCCTCAAGGAGTTTAGTATGTGCAACTTAAAGCTTCTAATTTTTAGTTTCAAAATCATTAGCCACCCCGAAAGCTCTATCACGGAATTCCTTTATTCTAGATAGTTCTAGAGCAAAAGTCTCCTCAAGAGATTCCTTGGTGGTTTGTTCAAGTTCAAGAGCTTGCGAGAGGTCGGCGATCTCATTAGCATAATCACGCTCATGACCTTCCATTTTCTCAATGGTGACCTCATGATCCTCTAGATGAGATTCCAACTCCTCTATATATTTCTTGCCCTCAATGGCAATAGACATGATTTCCATGAAGTTGGAACGAGCCATTTTATTCTTATGAAGAGCTTTAAAAATCATTTCCCCCTTAATATTTAAGGAGGCAACATTATCATTCTCTTCATCATTATCAACATCATCATCATCATCACTATCATCACAAGATATATTGGGATTCAAAGTGGGAGATACCTTTGAAGCCTTAGCCATAAGGCAAAACGCAATAGATGATGATGTAGGATCCCTTGAAGCACCATTCAAGACTACATCTTGTTCCATGGGGTGTTGGGTTTCCTCTACATTGGTAGCATAACAATTCGAGGAAATAGATGCATTTTTATCATGGCAACAAGATATAGCAAGCATATCATCATGAGTTTTAGTCAAGCAATTTCTACATGATATGCAAGGACTATCAACACAAGCATGTGAAACATGTAGGGTGCTCGAAGTGTTAAAGTCCAAAGAAGATGCATTGCAATAAGATAGTGATGAAGGATCATCCACAATAAGCATACTATCATCATTGCAATGACCAACACTACTCACCATATCATTACCTTGTGGCAAACCACATGTAGGTGAAGTAGAAGAAGTTGAGAAGACAACACAGCCGGAGGTGGAGGGAGAACAATCATTCCCACAATTCTTGGACATACCGTATTTACCTTGAAGCTTTGTCCACAACTCATGAGCATCCCGGAATGGCATGAGTTGAAATATAACTACATTGCTCAAAGCATCAAAAAGCACATTAGAAGCTTGAGCATTTAGAGAAGAGTTTTTCTCATCCTCTAAAGATAATCTTTGTGGATCCTTTGGAGGAGAAAAACCCATATCTACAATTCGCTCTAAATTTGGGTCCATGACCCTAAAGAGATTAAGCATGCGAATTACCCAAACATCAAAATTTGTGCCATCGAAACTAAGAGTGTCAGAGAAACCTAAACCCCTAGTCGACATCCTTACTCTCTAGGCGATTAAGCCCTATAAAGAGAGACGAGGCTCTGATACCAAATGAAAGATCGTGGATGTCACCTAGAGGGGGGGGGGGTGAATAGGCGCTTTAGAATAATTACGGTTTAGGCTTGAACAAATGCTGAATAAACCTAGCGGTTAATTTGTCAAGCACAAATCCTACAACAACTAGGCTCACCTATGTGCACCAACAACTTATGCTAAGCAAGATAAACAACTAGGTGAAAGCAAGATATATGAAAAGAAACAATATGACTATCACAAAGTATAGTGCATAAGTAAAGGGCTCGGGTAAGAGATAACCGAGGCACGCGGAGACGACGATGTATCCCGAAGTTCACACCCTTGCGGATGCTAATCTCCGTTTGGAGCGGTGTGGAGGCACAATGCTCCCCAAGAAGCCACTAGGGCCACCGTAATCTCCTGACACCCTTGCACAATGCAAGATGCCGTGATTACACTAAGGGACCCTTGAGGGCGGTCACCGAACCCGTACAAATGGCAACCCTTGGGGGCGGTTATTGAACCCGTACAAATTGCTCGGGGCGATCTCGACAACCTAATTGGAGACCCCGATGCTTGCCCGTTGCTTTACACCACAATGATTGAGCTCCGAACACCAAGGTTGGGGCTATCTCCCCAACGACACCATGAAGCTTCACCACAATGGAATATGGCTCCGAGGTGACCACAACCGTCTAGGGCGCCCAAGCACCCAAGAGGAACAAGCTCAAGGGTACCAAGCACCCAAGAGTACTAAGCTTCTCAACTTCACTTCCACGTATCACCGTGGAGAACTCAAACCGATGCACCAAATGCAATGGCAAGGGCACACAGAGTGCCCAAGTCCTTCTCTCCCAAATCCCACCAAAGCAACTAATGCTAGGGAAGGAAATGAGAGGAAGAACGGAGAAGAGAACACGAAGAACTCCAAGAACTAGATCCAAAGGCTTTCCCTCACAAAGAGGAGAAAGTGATTGTTGGAAGTGTGGATGTAGATCTCCTCTCTCTTTCCCCCCCAAAACTAGCAAGAATCCATGGAGGGATTGAGAGATAGCAAGCTCGAAGAAGGTCAACAATGGGGGAAGAACACGAGCTCAAAAGATAAGGTTCATTTGGGAAGAATACCCCCTTCTATAAGTGGGAAAAAAATCCAACCGTTATGCTCACAGCCCGCACCGAGCGGTACTACCGCTCCAAGGAGCGGTACTACCGCTAGGGCGGTAGTAGCTCTTTGAAACACAACAACGAGGAGGCAAAAAGGCCAGAAGAACCGTCGGAGCGGTAGTACCGCTTGACCTCACGGTAGGGGTAGCGGTACTACTGCTAAGGGGTAGTGGTACTACTGCCTGAGAGCGGTACTAAAAAATTACATCTGTGCCTTTCACCGCTCGACTTGTGACGAGTTTTAGGTCCGGAGCGGAAGTAGCCACTAAAGTAAAAAATTTACATCCCCTCCAAGCGGTAGTACCGCTCCAATTTGTGGTAGTACCGCTACAGCCCTTCTGGGACACCAAAACTGACATAACTTTTGCAAACGGACTCCGAATTCAGCGAAACCAAGTTTGTTGGAAAGCTAACGACATGGCCTAACACAATCTTGATAGAAATAACAATAAGAAGCAAATGAGAAAAGTCCCATAGGAAAATGGTGAGAACCCTTCCTCGAAAGAGACATGTAAAACCTCCAACATCGAAAACGCAATAGAAGAAGCATGTGAACTCCGTTTTCGATGAACTCAAGCTTGTCAAGAAGATGACAATAAGCTCCAAATCTCACAAGAATAAAGCCAAACAAGAACCAAGAAATATGATGCAAGCATGCAATGGTTTGAGCTCTCTACGAATGATATGATCAAGCTACTCACTTGAGAGCCCCCTTGATAGTACGTCAATTGATCCTATAACCCGGTGTCCAAACTACCACCATGAGACCGGTAAAATAGAGAACCTATCAAGGGCAAACCTTTGCCTTGCACAAAGTCCACTTGAGCTAGATGTAGACGATCTTGCCTTCCTCAAGTTGGACCACCTTTCTTGATTGCGTTAGCTCAGTGAAGACTAGTAGATTGCTCCCCATACTCCACTATGGATGAGCCACTCTTCGGCATATCTTCACAAGTCCATTGTCACCACAATGGACGGCAAGTTTCAAGCACTTGATCTCCTCGAGATGCATCACTTGAACTTGCACACCACAACCTTGATTTGATGTCATCCTCCATGGGTTGTACGTGATCTTGCTCTTAACGCAAGCACATGGAAGATAACCTAACCCCACATAGAACTCTCACAAAGACCATGGGTTAGTACACTAAGCGTAATTGAAAATGCTTACCATACCATGGGATCGCTTGATCCCTCTCGGTACATCTTCTAAGCTTTGTGTGTTGATCAACTTGAAACACTCTCTGTACTTAGTCTTGATCAACCTTGAATCTTTCCAACTCTCTTCATTTGGATGATGTCTTGAAGGTAAACATGAATGATAACGCACTCTTCTTCTTCAAGACATGCTTGCAATAAGCTCAACACTCACAAAACCAATATTTGGATAATTCCTTAATAGCACCTTGGTCATCACAAACTCTCCTTGACACCAACACATGGACTCCAAGAAAATCCTATGGACAAACCCTTCAAATATAACTCAAGGCAACCAGTAGTCCAAAAAGATTGTCATCAATAACCAAAACCAAACATGGGGGCACCACATGTTCTTTCATGTTCTCTAGTGGCTTCTCTCATGATAGCGATATTCTACGGCGGGTAAACAAATTACTGTCGAGCAATTGATAGAAAAGCGAATAATTATGAGACTATCTAGGCATGATCATTATATATAGGCATCATGTCTGAGACAAGTAGTCCGAAACGATTCTGCATCTACTAGTATTACTCCACACATTGACCGCTATCCAGCATGCATCTAGTGTATTAAGCTCATAAGAACAGAGTAACGCCTTAAGCAAGATGACATGATGTAGAGGAATAAACTCAAACATAGTGATATAAACCCCATATTTTTATCCTCGATGGCAACAATACAATATGTGCCTTGCTGCCCCTACTGTCACTGGGAAAGGACACCGCAAGATTGAACCCAAAGCCAAGCACTTCTCCCATTGCAAGAACTATAGATCTAGTAGGCCAAACCAATCCAATAATTTGAAGAGACTTGCAAGGATATTATAATCATACATAAAGAGTTCAGAATAGAACCAAATATTTCTCATAGATAATCTTGATCATAAACCCACAATTCATCGGATCTCGACAAACACACCGCAAAAAGAGATTACATCGAATAGATCTCCTCGAAGACCGAGGAGAACTTTGTATTGAGATCCAAAGAGAGAGAAGAAGCCATCTAGATACTAGCTATGGACCCGAAGGTCTGTGGTAAACTACTCACAACTCATGGTGAGGTGATGATGATGATGTAGAAGCACTCCGTGGAAGATCCCCCCTCCGGCGGAGCTTCGGAACAGGCCCCAAGATGGGATCTCACAGGAATAGAAGGTTACAGCGGTGGAACTAAGGTTTTCTCTGTTCATCTGATGGTTTCGGGGTACGTAGGTATATATAGGAGGAAGGAGGGCACCCGGGGCCAGACGGGGTGCCCACGAGCCAGGGGGGCGCGCCCTATAGGGGGGCACCCCCACCCTCATGGATGCCCTGTCAGCCTTACTCCGTGGTTCTCAAGTCTCGCGTGCGTATTTTGCTCCAAAAATATCTCTCCCGAAGGTTTCATTCCGTTTGGACTCTGTTTGATATTCCTTTTCTGTAAAACCCTAAAACAGGCAAAAAACAACAATCTGGGCTGGGCCTTTGGGTTAGTAGGTTAGTCCCAAAAATAATATAAAAGTGTATAACACAGCCCATTAAACATCCAAAACATCATAAATAATAGCATGGAACAAACAAAACTTATAGATATGTTGGAGACGTATCAAGCATCCCAAGCTTAATTCCTGCTCGTCCTCGAGTAGGTAAATGATAAAAACAGAATTTTTGATGTGGAATGCTAACCAACATAGTTTTTCAATGTAATTCTCTTAATTGTGGCATGAATCTTCAGATCTGAAAGATTTAAGACAAAAGTCTATGTTGACATAAGAAATAATAATACTTCAAGCATACTAACAAAGCAGTCATGTCTTCTCAAAATACTATGGCTAAAGAAAGTTATCCCTACAAAATCATATGGTCTGGCTATGCTCCCTCTTCATCACACAAAATATTCATATCATGCACAACCCTAGTTTCAGCCAAGCACTTGTTTTCATACTCTATTCTTTCAAACCTTTCAACTTTCACGCAATACATGAGCGTGAGCCATGGACATAGCACTATGGGTGGAATAGAGAGGTGGTTGTGGAGAAGACAAAAGGAGGGAGATAGTCTCACATCGACTAGGCGTATCAACGGGCTATGGAGATGCCCATCAATAGATATCAATGTGAGTGAGTAGGGATTGCCATGCAACGGATGCACTAGAGCTAAAAATGTACGAAAGCTCAACATAAGAAACTAGTGGGTGTGCATCCAACTTGCTTGCTCATGAAGACCTAGCGCATTTGAGGAAGCCCATCGTTGGAATATACAAGCCAAGTTCTATAATGAAAATTCCCACTAGTATATGAAAGTGACTAAACATGAGACTCTCTATCATGAAGAACATGGTGCTACTTTGAAGCACAAGTGTGGAAAAGGATAGTAGCAATTATCCCTTCTATCTTTTCTCTCATTTTTTTGGAGGGGCTTTCTCCTCTTTTTCTATTTTATTTAGCCCCTCTCTAATTTTTCTGGGCCATCTTTTTTTATTGGCCTTTCCTCACATGGGACAATGCTCTAAGAATGATGATCATCACACTTTCATTGAATTACAACTCGATATTACAACTCGATGCTAGAACAAAGTATGACTCTATATGAATGCCTCCGGCGGTGTACCGGGATGTGCAATGAATCAAGAGTGACATGTATGAAAAAATATGCATGGTGGCTTTGCCACAAATACGATGTCAACTACATGATCATGCATGGCAATATGACAATATGACGCGTGTCATATGAACGGAACGGTGGAAAGTTGCATGGCAATATATCTCGGAATGGCTATGGAAATGCCATGATAGGTAGGTATGGTGGCTGTTTTGAGGAATATATATGGTGGTTGTTTTGAGGAAGGATATATAGTGGGTGTATGGTACCGGCAAAAGTTGCGCGATACAAGAGAGGCTAGCAATGGTGGAAGGGTGAGAGTGCGTATAATCCATGGACTCAACATTAGTCATAAAGAACTCATATACTTATTGCAAAAATCTACGAGTCATCAAAACAAAGCAATCAACGCATGCTCCTAGGGGGGAGGTTGGTAGGAGTTAACCATCGCACGCCCCCGACCTCCACACAAAGGTTGACACTTTACAAATACCTCATGCTCTAACTTCGTCACAAAGCGGATCACCATACGTGCATGCTACGGGAATCACTAACCTTAACATATTTCTCAATTTCATGATAACTCCACTAGCATGACTCTAATATAACTATCCTCATATCTCAAAACAATTATCAAGCATCCAACTTCTCATCATATTCAATGCACTTAGTGTGAAAGTTTTTACTACATTGATATTGGATGTCTATCATGTGAAGACTAGTTTTATAGCCTAAGCACATTACCATGCTGTTTTAATAGACTCTCAAATGGATATAAGTGAAGCATGAGAGTTCAACAATTTCTACAAAATATTATCACCATCGTGCTCTAAAAGATATAAGTGAAGCACTAGAGCAAAAACTATTCAACTCAAAAGATATAAGTGAAGCACATAGAGTGTTCTATCAATTCCTAGGCCATATTTGACTCTCTCAAATAGGTGTATCCAGCATGGATAATTGTGGCAAACTAACAAGCAAAGACTCAAATTATACAAGACGCTCTAAGTAAAACACATATCATGTGGTGAATAAAAATATAGCTCTCAGTATAGTTACCGATGGATGAAGACGAAATAGGGGATGCCTTCCCGGGGCATCCCCAAGCTTAGGCTTTTGGTTGTCCTTGAATTTTACCTTGGGGTGCCATGAGCATCCCCAAGCTTAGGCTCTTACCACTCTTTGTTCCATAGTCCATCAAAGCAATACTCAAAACTTGAAAACTTCACAACACAAAACTTAGACAAAAATCTCGTGAGCTCCGTTAGTATATGAAAGCAAACCACTACTCAAAGGTACTGCAATGAATTCATTATTTGTTTATATTGGTGTTAAACCTACTGTATTCTAACTTCTAGCGCGCTCGTGCACGCTTGTTATTACCATCGCGCACGCTTCTTTTAATTTGAATGTGTGTGCCCATCTAGCGCGCACACGTTGATCTATCTAGCTGTTTCAGTTTGTTGTGGCTAATCGCAAACAGTTCATCCGTGTGAAGTGTATGCCATCAATCGCAGACACTTTGATCTGGCTGACCCGTTTCTGTTCTGTTGTCTAATCGCAAACAGTTAATCCTTCTGAAGCGTATGCCCTCAATCGCATACACCTTTATCTAGCTGCCCGTTTCTATTGTTCCTCCGCATCAAAAACAGTTCATCCGAGTGAACTGTATGCTGTATATTGCACACGCCTTCATCTGGCTGCCTGTTTCTTATGTTCCTCCTCATCGCAAATAGTTCATTGAATTGAATCGTATGCCCTGCATCACACACGCAACTAAAATCTGAACCGTGTTTGATGTCTCTACCATCGCAAATGTTTTGCACCCTTTTTGACGGTTTTTTACACCCCCATTTGCGATTATGGCATAGCACACCGTTTCGTCGAAGGGTCTCTGATCGTAGTGTCGCATTAGCAGCAACCTGCAGTAGTGTCCCAAGGCTACATCAAGCTCTACTTCATCATGTATGACTACAACTCCAAGGATTCCCATCAAGTTGATGTGTATCCCAAAGAAGAAGAACTAGAGAGTTCTTGAGGGTGACTCCGCCAACATACTTCATTCATATCATCTTGGCCAGGACAAGTGCAAACAACTTCCACATCTTGCACTAGTTCAAGGAGTCACAAACCCTCTTGTTGGTACGACAAGGGACAAGGTAACCTAATGCTTTCATGGACATCATCTTGTGTGAACATCACTCTATGTCTATGGATATCCTTGTTTGTTCCTTGTGGGACTAACCCGTGTAGGTATTGAAAGTGCAACTCACTCCAATGGGTTGCTCCAACTGATCTACATCAAAATTGAGCATCCACATCTTCAACATCTACATGAAGTCATCGTCGACAAAACCAAGGTTAGTTCATCCCTCTTATGGGGGGGGGGGTATCACATCTAGGGGGAGCTTTACTCTAAAAGATTGAGCTAAAGCAACTCTAATGCTGTGAACACAACAATGCTTTATGTAAAAGTGGCAACCCCACTTGTTCTTAAACGATGAGTATGACCTATGATCAAATGTTCTCATTTGACTCCTAAGTGCTTATACTCATATATAGATGACCTAGTTGTTGGGGAACATAGTATTTCAAAAAAATTCCTACGATCACGCAAGATCTATCTACTAGATGCATAGCAACAAGAGGGGAGAGTGTGTCTACGTACCCTCGCAGACCGAAAGCGGAAGCGTCTAGTGATGCGGTTGATGTAGTCGAACATCTTCGCGATCCAACCGATCAAGCACCGAACGTACGACACCTCCGTGTTCAGCACACGTTCATCTTGATGACGTCACACGATCTATTTATCCAGTTGAGCTTCACAAGAGAGTTTCGTCAGCACAACGACATGGTGATGGAGAAGATGAAGCTACCAGCGCAGGGCTTCGCCTAAGCACTGCAACGGTATGACCGAGGTGTGTTTCTGTGGAAGGGGGCACCGCAGACGGCTAGAACAATGTTTCTTCTGTGTCTTTGGGTGCCCCTGCCCCCGTATATAAAGGAGCAAGGGGGGATGTGCGGCTGGCCAAGGGGGCACGCCAGGGAGTAGGATTCCTACTCCTAGTAGGAATAGGAACCCCCCTTTTCCTATTCCTACTAGGAGTAGGAAAGGAAAGGGGAGAGGAGAAGGAAAGGAGAGGGGCGCCTCCCCCTTTTCCTAGTCCAACTAGGAACCATAGGGGGGTGCGGCCAGCCCTATGGGCTGCCCATCTCTTTCCCTCAATGACAAACTATGGCCCATACTCCCTCGGCGGGGGGGGGGGGG